>CM037874.1:9902501-11102501 GCA_021292105.1 Anadara kagoshimensis | reverse complement strand
TATTACCAAATACAATTTTTATCAATTACCTGTGAAGTTTGTTTATGACCTTAAAGTATTGAAACGGAATCAAGTTCGTAAGGATTTTTTATCACTGGTATTTGTTTTTAGCTCACCTGACCGAAGGTCATGTGAGCTTATGGCATAGCGCAGCGTGTGTATGTGCGTGTGTGCGTGTGTGTGTGTGTGCGTCGTTTAACACCTATTTTCGACTTCTCCTCTGAAACTACTGGACAGTTTTTAATGAAACTTTGTCAGAAGTATATATGGGCTGGTGCAATTCAGATTTGTTCGTGGCGTTGCTATGGCTACCATAACTAGGTCAAGGTGACCTAGGGGTGCAAAAATCTTAAAAAATCTTCTTCTCCGAAAGTACTGATTGGAGAAAAAATCTGATGTGATATTTGGCTTCTCTAGGGTCTTAAGCCTATAGTTTGTTCATTTTGTGAAATTCGGATAAAAAATAGGTTACGCGTTTTTGCGTTTAATTTTGAAAAAATCGTAAAATAGCTTCAAATTGTTATAACTTGACTATTTGACCAGATAATGACATGGGGTTTTCAGTTTTGACATCTTCTTGTTAATATCTTCAAATGAGGTCAAGGTCGATTGTGAAGGTCGTGACCTAATTTTTTGTACCTCTGATTATAATTATTATCTCGAAAACTATAAACTTTTTGTATAGGCATGTATATTAGAATGTTGTAGGTATCGATACAACGATCATTTTGATGTATAGAAAAAGGTCATGGGTTCAAAGGTCAAGGTCACAGATGCGAAACAATACCGAAATGGTTAATTATCTCGAAAACTATAAACATTTTGTATAGGCATGTATATCAGAATGTTGTAGGTATTGATACAACGATCATTTTGGTGTATAGAAAAAGGTCATAGGTTCAAAGGTCAAGGTCACAGATGTGAAACAATACTGAAATGGTTAATTATCTCGAAAAGTATAAACTTTTTGTATAGGCTTGTATATTAGAATGTTGTAGGTATTGATACAACGATCATTTTGATGTATAGAAAAAGGTCATAGGTTCAAAGGTCAAGGTCACAGATGTGAAACAATACTGAAATGGTTAATTATCTCGAAAAGTATAAACTTTTTGTATAGGCATGTATATTAGAATGTTGTAGGTATTGATACAACTATCATTTTGATGTATAGAAAAAGGTCATGGGTTCAAAGGTCAAGGTCACAGATGCGAAACAATACCAAAATGGTTAATTATCTCGAAAACTATAAACTTTTTGTATAGGCATGTATATTAGAATGTTGTAGGTATTAATACAACGATCATTTTGATGTATAGAAAAAGGTCATGGGTTCAAAGGTAAAGGTCACAGATGTGAAACAATACTGAAATGGTTAATTATCTCGAAAACTATAAACTTTTTGTATAGGCATGTATATTAGAATGTTGTAGGTATTGATACAACGATCATTTTGATGTATAGAAAAAGGTCATGGGTTCAAAGGTCAAGGTCACAGATGTGAAACAATACTGAAATGGTTAATTATCTCGAAAACTATGAACTTTTTGTATAGGCATGTATATTAGAATGTTGTAGGTATTGATACAACTATCATTTTGATGTATAGAAAAAGGTCATGGGTTCAAAGGTCAAGGTCACAGATGCGAAACAATACCAAAATGGTTAATTATCTCGAAAACTATAAATATTTTGTATAGGCATATATATTAGAATGTTGTAGGTATCGATACAACGATCATTTTGATGTATAGAAAAAGGTCTTGGGTTCAAAGGTCAAGGTCACAGATGCGAAACAATACCGAAATGGTTAATTATCTCGAAAACTATAAACATTTTGTATAGGCATATATATTAGAATGTTGTAGGTATCGATACAACGATCATTTTGATGTATAGAAAAAGGTCATGGGTTCAAAGGCCAAGGTCACAGATGCGAAACAATACCGAAATGGTTAATTATCTCGAAAACTATAAACATTTTGTATAGGCAGGTATATTAGAATGTTGTAGGTATTGATACAACGATCATTTTGGTGTATAGAAAAAGGTTATGGGTTCAAAGGTCAAGGTCACATATGCGAAACAATAAGGAAATGGTTAATTATCTCAAAAACTATAAACTTTTTGTATAGGCATGTATATTAGAATGTTGTAGGTATCGATACAACGATCATGTTGATGTATAGAAAAAGGACATGAATTCAAAGGTCAAGGTCACAGATGTGAAACAATACCAAAATGGTTAATTATTTCGAAAACTATAAACTTTTTGTATAGGCATGTATATTAGAATGTTGTAGGTATTGATACAACAATCATTTTGATGTATAGAAAAAGGTCATGGGTTCAAAGGTCAAGGTCACAGATGCAAAACAATACCAAAAGGGTTAATTATCTTTTTGTACAGGCATGTATATTAGAATGTTGTAGGTATTGATACAATGGTTATCATGATGTAAAGAAAAAAGTCATTGGGGTTTAGTTTTTATGTGTTCTTTAAATCTATCAGCTAGCCATTAGTTATCAGGTGAGCGTATCAGGCCCATGGGCCTCTTGTTTATCTTCTGTTGTCATGAGTGTTCTTTGGTAGTTGATTTAATAAAAAAATAAAAAGAAATTTTTTTAAATAAAGAATTTTCTCTTTGAAAAATTATTGACTGTCAAACCAGCCTTGATGACCACTTCTATATATATAAGGCCAGTAAAATTTAAATTGCTCTTTTTTCGTGTTATTTGGCTATTCAAGAAGGAAAAAAAAGAAAGTTTAGATTGTTGTTCGACGTTACAGTCTCCAATACATGAAACTTACATGTATCTTGCAACAGTATCCCTCCTTATTATTCCTTAATAGGCATCTAGTGACAATTTTAGCATTCAAAAGATTGCCACTTGAACAACAGAATATGCTTTTTTCACTTCGAAATAGCAGTTGTCGTTCATTTTTTTCTAGCATATGTTTTGGAAAACATTTTTAATCACTAAAAATTTCAATGATATACTGGCGCAAATAATATAGGTTGTGGTGGAAAAGGCCGCTGAAATGGCGCAAACAGATTTCACCTTATATAATGGCTTTATTTTTGTGTATATTACATCCTATAAAAGTTGCTCCATTTTAAGATTTTTGGCAATACAAGCAGCACATTTCAAAGTTATTTAATAACGTTTCATATTAAATCAATTGTTCACTTCGTTATAACTAGGTAAGGAGTATTAAGTAGAGGTACAAACAGATCGATTAGGTCATTATATATTTGTTCAAGATTATTCCAACTGGACAAGTACTGACCCTTCAAATAACTAACAAATACAAACAGTGCAGACCTGTCGAAAGTTAAACCGGAGTCGAAGCTTGGTTGTCGAGAGGACGAGATATTGATAGCTTTTGTCTGAAAACCGGTCGTGAGATAAATAGCAACTGCAAAATACAGTACTGACCTGTCGAAAGTTAAACCGGAGTCGAAGCTTGGTTGTCGAGAGGACGAGATATTGATAGCTTTTGTCTGAAAACCGGTCATGGGATAAATAGCAACCGCAAAATACAGTACAGACCTGTCGAAAGTTACACTTACCTCACTGAAACGGGACTTTAAGCTCTCCTGTCGATTGGTCGAGATATGGATAGTAAGTGATCGGCAAGCTGTCGAGAGATATAATATCATACCTGTAGCTGCCAAAAAAAATAAGGGAAACGAGAGCCCAAGATGAGCTACAGATTCGACACTAACTCGTTAGCTTAGTGGTTAACTTTTTACAAGTCTGTAACTGTGCTGCCACAATATAGCAAACGAGAGTCCAAGATAAGCTGCAGATTTATTCGTGGCTTAGTCAATTGTTAGACTTTCCACATGTCTGTACTAACGAGATTAGAGGTAAATTTGGCACTTAAAATACAGACCTGTCGAAAGTTTAACACTTAGCTGACAAAAAAAGGTGTCGTAGCTCGGCTGTCGAGCGGCGTAGACAGAGAAATATATACTAACTGATCACAAAAACCTGTCGAGATATAGCTAGCAAGGGACCGGGATAAGACACCTTTTTCGTAAGGCTGCTGTTAAACTTTCGACAGGTCTGTACTGTATTTTGATGTTAAACTTTCGACAGGCCTGTTCTGTAGCTAACGATATGATATGTAAATTCGTTCATTATCTTGATGTTAAACTTTCGACAGGTCTGTACTGTATGTTGATGTTAAACTTTCGACAGGTCTGTACTGTATGTTGATGTTAAACTTTCGACAGGTCTGTTCTGTATGTTGATGTTAAACTTTCGACAGGTCTGTACTGTATTTTGATGTTAAACTTTCGACAGGTCTGTACTGTATGTTGATGTTAAACTTTCGACAGGTCTGTACTGTATTTTCATGTTAAACTTTCGACAGGTCTGTACTGTATGTTGATGTTAAACTTTCGACAGGCCTGTACTGTATTTTCATGTTAAACTTTCGACAGGTCTGTACTGTATTTTCATGTTAAACTTTCGACAGGTCTGTACTGAATGTTGATGTTAAACTTTCGACAGGTCTGTACTGTATGTTGATGTTAAACTTTCGACAGGTCTGTACTGTATTTTCATGTTAAACTTTCGACAGGTCTGTACTGTATGTATTGATGTTAAACTTTCGACAGGTCTGTACTGTATTTTCATGTTAAACTTTCGACAGGTCTGTACTGTATGTTGATGTTAAACTTTCGACAGGTCTGTACTGTATTTTCATGTTAAACTTTCGACAGGTCTGTACTGTATGTTGATGTTAAACTTTCGACAGGCCTGTACTGTATTTTCATGTTAAACTTTCGACAGGTCTGTACTGTATTTTCATGTTAAACTTTCGACAGGTCTGTACTGTATGTTGATGTTAAACTTTCGACAGGTCTGTACTGTATGTTGATGTTAAACTTTCGACAGGTCTGTACTGTATGTTGATGTTAAACTTTCGACAGGTCTGTACTGAATGTTGATGTTAAACTTTAGACAGGTCGGTACTGTATGTTGATGTTAAACTTTCGACAGGTCTGTACTGTATGTTGATGGTAAACTTTCGACAGGTCTGTACTGTATGTTGATGTTAAACTTTCGACAGGTCTGTACTGAATGTTGATGTTAAACTTTCGACAGGTCTGTACTGAATGTTGATGTTAAACTTTCGACAGGTCTGTACTGTATGTTGATGGTAAACTTTCGACAGGTCTGTACTGTATGTTGATGTTAAACTTTCGACAGGTCTGTACTGTATGTTGATGTTAAACTTTCGACAGGTCTGTACTGTATGTTGATGTTAAACTTTCGACAGGTCTGTACTGAATGTTGATGTTAAACTTTCGACAGGTCGGTACTGTATGTTGATGGTAAACTTTCGACAGGTCTGTACTGTATGTTAAACTTTCGACAGGTCGGTACTGTATGTTGATGTTAAACTTTCGACAGGTCGGTACTGTATGTTGATGTTAAACTTTCGACAGGTCTGTACTGTATGTTGATGTTAAACTTTCGACAGGTCTGTACTGTATGTTGATGTTAAACTTTCGACAGGTCTGTACTGTATGTTGATGTTAAACTTTCGACAGGTCTGTACTGTATGTTGATGTTAAACTTTCGACAGGTCTGTACTGTATGTTGATGTAAACTTTCGACAGGTCTTACTGTATGTTGATGTTAAACTTTCGACAGGTCTGTACTGTATGTTGATCTTAAGCTCTCGACAGGTCTGTACTGTATGTTGATGTTAAACTTTCGACAGGTCTGTACTGTATGTTGATGTTAAACTTTCGACAGGTCTGTACTGAATGTTGATGTTAAACTTTAGACAGGTCGGTACTGTATGTTGATGGTAAACTTTCGACAGGTCTGTACTGTATGTTGATGTTAAACTTTCGACAGGTCTGTACTGAATGTTGATGTTAAACTTTCGACAGGTCTGTACTGTATGTTGATGTTAAACTTTCGACAGGTCTGTACTGTATGTTAAACTTTCGACAGGTCGGTACTGTATTTGATGTTAAACTTTCGACAGGTCTGTACTGTATGTTGATGTTAAACTTTCGACAGGTCTTACTGTATGTTGATGTTAAACTTTCGACAGGTCTGTACTGTATGTTGATGTTAAACTTTCGACAGGTCTGTACTGTATGTTGATGTTAAACTTTCGACAGGTCTGTACTGTATGTTGATGTTAAACTTTCGACAGGTCTGTACTGTATGTTGATGTTAAACTTTCGACAGGTCTGTACTGTATGTTGATGTCAAACTTTCGATAGGTCTGTACTGTATGTTGATGTTAAACTTTCGACAGGTCTGTACTGTATGTTGATCTTAAGCTCTCGACAGGTCTGTACTGTATGTTGATGTTAAACTTTCGACAGGTCTGTACTGTATGTTGATGTTAAACTTTCGACAGGTCTGTACTGAATGTTGATGTTAAACTTTCGACAGGTCGGTACTGTATGTTGATGGTAAACTTTCGACAGGTCTGTACTGTATGTTAAACATTCGACAGGTCTGTACTGTATGTTGATGTTAAACTTTCGACAGGTCTGTACTGTATGTTGATGTTAAACTTTCGACAGGTCTGTACTGTATGTTGATGGTAAACTTTCGACAGGTCTGTACTGTATGTTGATGGTAAACTTTCGACAGGTCTGTACTGTATGTTAAACTTTCGACAGGTCGGTACTGTATGTTGATGTTAAACTTTCGACAGGTCGGTACTGTAGTAAGTACTTACATGTATATATATGTAACCTGAGTCAATTTCTCAGGGCGTTGTGTATAAACCCGCTAATTTATTGCCACCTTCAAATAAAAATCACGTTTGATGAAATATTAAGTCAATTTATATATTAAATATTTGAAGTATTTAAGAACTAATCCACTGATAGTTGGATATCAAAATCAAGTTTTAATAAAGCCACGATTTAGATGACCATTGTCCGGTGTCCAGTGTAAATGAATACCTCTGTTGTCCGTTTGTGTACACACAAGTTACGTGTTATAATACTCATTAATCAATACGCATGTTGACCGAAGTACTTGTTATGCTTTTAATCGTCCGCTTTTTTCCATTGTTTGAATTTTTCGATTTTTTCTGAAATTGTGATAATACTTCCTCGGGAAAATTGTTTCATAACCAGGCTTACAAAAACAAGCAGGCATATTTGGAGCAATTTTTGAGTTGATTTAAAATTAAAGCTGCCAATGGCAATTATGACTCAAATGCATTGCTCCTTGTATGTGGACAGTAATTTATTTAGCATTGTACTAATTATTGTCTTTAGCTTTGTATTGTATTTCTATTTTGGCCATAGCTATGTGTTATTTTTATCTGGATATACATTGTATATGTAATTATGTTCCTAATTCGAAATGGACATATTAACTCTCTTGCAATTGGTCATTAATGGACATAATGTTTTACATATAGTGCTGACATATCGAAAGTTTAACACTGAACTGAAGAATTAGTGCCAAATTGGCAGCTAATTTTTGTCCCTTTGTTAGAAATTCTGTACAGTTTTCCGACAGCTTCTGTCAACATGGATACCTCTGCCGCTCCTAGCCAAGTTTCGTTAGCACATTGTAAAACTCTCGACAGGACTGTATTTAACATGTACATAAAATTGTCACATGTGTACTCAAAATTATCACCTTTCCGCGGCCTTACAAATTACAGAAACATCATTAGTCAAACACAACTCTAATTTCCATACTTTATGATCCAAAATATGGACAATATTCTTCACTCAAACGTAAAGATATAATAATTGCTATTTTTGAACATTTTACAACACATGCAACTCAATCAGAAGCAGAGAGAGACTGATTGAAAATCTATTTGGTCTGTAGAGTAGAAATTGATTGATTGATTTATTTAAGTTTATAAGTAATAAACCAAGATCATTAACAATAATGATAATACAAGTTAAACCATAAAAATCAGTGTTATAAAACTCACAATCAGGTGATTAACTCCCAACTTCATTGTAAAATATTTATTACGCCAGTTTGGTGTCTGTGGGTGGACTACATATTACCGAACGCATCCGTATTATACGAAGATGTAGATTTCAAAAATTGACATTTGTGTTGACACATTTTTATGTTCAATGAAATGAACAAACATGTAGCATATGAATGAATGGAGCATGGGTATTGATCACGCATGCTTTATAGTAGATTACCATAGCAACCCAGAATACGCAACATACTAGAAATATAAAACCAGCTAAATACCATCAAGACAACGGTATGCACAATTGGCCGACAGGCCGCATGTAGACGTTAAACTCTGCCAATCTCCTGCAGCATCGAGGCAACGAATAATGAAACTTTTAACGGGCACCCACCGTTATTTAAACATTTTTGTGGGCTCCCTAACTGACCTGATGATTCTACTATATGCGACACCTAAGTCAAAATATTTATTTTTAGTTTTGAAATGATGGAGAAAACCGGAGTGCATTAAACCACAAACCTTCGGCAAGCGAACTGGTAAACATTTTACCTTGACTAGGGACCTTAAGCGCTTTCTTTGGTCAACTCGGTAAACAAGGTCCCCGATGTTCGATTAGCGTTAACCAAGAAATGGTATACTCTCAACTCCCCTCTCTCTCTCTCTCTCTCTCCTCTCTCTCTCTCTCTATATCTTACAATGAAAATACAATGATATTGCCAAAAATTTATTTTGCCATTTTGTCGTGCCTTATATATAAAAAATGAAAATATTTTATTATTTTCAAGGACATATGTATAGTCGCGGAGTCAAATAAATTAAGTTATTTATGAGAAAAGGTTATTTATAAGAATAGTAAACACCCCCGTTTTGCATATTTTGTGATTTTTTTTGTGTAATCATTAGTTTGTATTGTATTTGAACATGACTTACGATCTACTTTTATTGTATTTGTGTTTGAGTGATAAATCTTATTGTACTCATATAAACCATCTGTGACCAGAAATAACTGTAAAATATGGATGGAAGGAGTGATTCATTTAAAACAACGTAAATGTGAATGACCGTGTCATTATGATTGTCAGCAAAAATATATTGTTTTGAATAGTAAAACCATTGCAAGCCTGGCTGAGTAACTGAAGCTCTCTTAGCATTACGAACACTTAACGCCTCTGTGTTAAATAGGCATTAAGTGACCGTAACTGCTAAGAGCGTCGAGTTATCAGTCCTGACTCCAAAGGCGTCGTAAGCGCGCCCGGCCAGGTGAGTCCGGTTCATGATCCTCAGGAATTGAAAAAAAAAAAAAAAACAATTCGATGCGTTTTTCTACATTCTAAAACAATATTTACAGTAGTAAAAAGTGATTTTAAATTTGGTGTTTTATCAGTTTTAATTCAGACAAACGTACAGTGATACACGGTAATAATTAGACGTAGACACCGAGGTCACACAAATACGATAACAACAGTATTACAAATTGCCATTTGTTATTTCTGAATTTTCTTAATTCAAAGAACACCCGACTTTAATCAGGAAGAGACATAATTGAAACTGAAAAGTCCGATTGAAATCTCGTGCTAGGGGTTGTCTATCTACAATAAAAAAAGAGATAAAAAAGTTTTCATAAATATTTTTGTGTCACGATCTGTCAAGCTCATTTTTCAGAACCTTTATTCTCTATATAATTACTGCAAAATCTCAACATTTTTTTCATAAAAAAAATATGTGCAAGCACAAGATTATTGGCTTATATGCACGCTACGACACTGAACCAAATATAATACTGATGCGTCTGAAATTTACTTACCTCCTCACTAACTTAGTATTGGCAAAAATAATGGCCTGTACAATTAACCTTTAATTTGAGTGAGTAATGGGGTTTAACGTACAAGTCAAGAATATTTCACTTAGATATCGAGACGTCGCCAGCTATAGGCGAAAGTGCAGAAATTTTGCCTGTGCGTTGCGCTGATGACATTATACAGCAGGGTTCTTTAACGTGCCAAGCCCACCGTGACACGGGACATCGTTTATGTTAAGTTCCCATCCGAAAGAACCGTGACTTTCATTTCGTAATGCCGAGTGCTCGGCGAAAGAACAGTCACTACCCACTTTCAAGTCTTGGGTCAGGCAGGGGATCGAACCCACAACCTCCCACTTACGGATCGAGCACTCTACCGACTGAGCTACCGCAGTGGTTTTTACCTTTAATTTGAATAATTATAAATCGGTGCATATATGTAAAGGGAACACAGGTGTTTGGTTTTTTAATTCATCTGTACCATAGAAAACAATAATTTAAGGTAAGGGGTTAAAGACAATAAGAAAAATAACGAATTAAACTTGTAGCATGTACATGTGTCGCCAAAAAGAACCATAAACACAAAGATGGCTCTTTATTGCATACTCTTCTCATGTGATGTTATAGCCGCACAGATTCCAGTAGCAAAGGGCAAACGTGTTACAGGTTGGTATTGCCGAGATGTTATACTCAAACAGCTCAAGAAATATTATCTCAAACAATGTCCTGTGTCAGGATTTAGGCATGATCGTCTACTTCATGATAATGCTCCATCCCATACACCTGAGCTTGTGAAGCAAATTTTTAGGTCGGAAAAGGTTATCGTCTTTCCACACCCCCCATGCTCTCAGTATTTAGCCCCATGCGAGTTTTTCCTATTTCCAAAACTTAAAATATCTTATCTGGTCGTCGTTACAACTTGGCTCAGCCATCAGCCATTGCCGCAGAGGTCTACCTAATTTAGCCTACCGTCACGCGTACCGTCACACATTTCAGAAATGGATTCAAACCATGGAGAATACTTTTAAGGGATGCAATGTTAATTTAACTACATGTATTTGAGTCGAATGCTTTTGAGATATCGTACAATATACAAATACCGATAGTATATCCAACAACCTTCGTTTCTTTTAGGTTTGAGGTGGCTACACAAATATCAATGCAACTTCTATGCTTCTGGGCAACTGGATCCAATAATTACTTTAATTCAGCTTATCAATTGATTGATTGTGAGTACTTGGGGGATCATTTCTTTTCATTAAAAAAGTCCCGTTCCATTTCGTTGTTCACTCATCTGTTGTTGGCTCCCACTGTCTGGATCCTTACTGCAAACATGTCAAGATTCGCCAACTTTTCTGTCTCACATGTTTTCTCCATTTGGTTTTGATTTGTTATAGGAAACAAGATCATAAAATAATAAGACCCATTCGGTGGAGATACGTGTGTATTTAAATGAAACAGAGAGAGAGAGAGAGAGAGAGAGAGAGAGAGAGAGAGAGAGAGAGAGAGTGTGGTGTGTGTGTGTGTGTGTGTGTGTGTGTGTGTGTGTGTGTGTGTGTGTACAGGGTACGGTTCTGTCGATAGTTTAACACTGAGCAAAACGAAAAGTTCGGTTAATTGTGCTGTATGAGATATGCATAGCAGTGGCCAAACAGCCAGCACCTGCCGAAATGATAGATATAGAGAGGCTAACCATTCTACATTATCCCAGGCCCGTGCTTTAAACATACATTTAAAAAAACATGCCACAGTTTTAAATTCAACTATGCGTTAGCTATGTGAATCACAACTCGGTGAAATTTAACGTCTTTTCCGCCATGTAACTTTGTGTATTTAATTGTGCGTAGTACCGCTGACAATGATAATTCGTTAATTTGCGTGCGAGTTTTTTTTTAAATAAAAATAAAACCTACGTTATCTCATTGAATTAAAAACCCCATTGTAATTCAGATTTACTGACTGATTGAATGCGGTTTTACGTCACAGTCAAGAGTATTTCTTTCATATCGAGACACCACCAGCTATAGCTGAAGTGGCTGGAATTTCGACCTTTGCATTGCGCTCAGGGCAATGTGCATGTCGTAACATGGGGATTCGATTTTATGGTGTTTTCCGAAAAACACCGTGACTTTCATTTCTAAATGTTGAGTGCTTGGTGATACATTTTCAAGTCTTGGTCAGACCAACCACCGACCTTCCACATACGGAGCGAGCATTCTACCAACTTAGTTACCTACTTGGTATGTTGTAATTTTGAGAATGAAATTTAAAAAGTATTTACACAAACATTACACAAAGTCTTTGTAGACGATTTCTTGTTTGACGGTTTTTTTTATTTGTATTTGCATTTCAGTGCCGAAATATACCCATAAGTAGCTTCATAAACGGAAATGAGAAGAAGTCATTGTGTATTAAGTCTTCTTTAGCCAAGTTAAGCGATGTTTTACTCAAAGATAAACGGCGAATTGCATTTCCGCAACTTTTGTCATGTTTTGATTTCCGTATATGTTTTCATTACTGCAATATAAAACAAAACATTAGACTTTATTTACATTTCAACTTCTACTTGGTGAGCACAGGAAAAATCAAATTGCAGAAGTGAAATGAACCGGTGGTAGACAGTTTTTCAAAGGAATTGCATTACTCTACACGACTTATATTTACAATAAACAATGAAAATATAGTTATATAGACATCAACTGGTTTCATTATGTACTGACAAAAATATATTAATATGTAAAATAAAAAAAAAACCAGACAGATTAAAATAATTTCAGGCTCGAGTTGAGAAATAAACACCAAATTGTACAACAATCAACAATCGTTATGAAGAAAATTTTCTGTCTGCAGCTGTTGATATTTGTGCAAGTTTTTGCAACAATATTATACTTAACATGCCATATGAACACGTTTTATTTATGTTTTCAATTTAATTTCTTTCCCTTTGTCTTAATCTTTTTAATCTGTTTAGTGTTCGAATGGTTTAGTGTGTATGCGTGCAAATTAACACGTTTTGAAGATTCATCAGCGCGCCCGTGTGCGTGTTTGTGTGTGTGTGTGTGTGTGTGAGAGAGAGATAGAGAGAGATGTTCTAATCCGAACCTTTAATCTAAAATTTCCTGACACTGATAACTTTTCTATTTTTCGATAAAAAGCCTTCATTATCAAATGACGTATGATCAAAATAAATAAATACCAAATACCGTAGTTCCCCTTTTCACGTAACTCCTTAAAAATTTTAATTTATGGAACAATACCAATATAGTGTCCAAAATATCGAGACCTTATAATCCTTTTTTGTGAATTATGATCCGTATGGACATATAAACAGGGTACTCCCTCTTGTCAACCACGTAAATCAACACTTAATGATTAGGAAAGGTCAAATATTTTCCTACTATCTTAAGTAGAGTTTTAGAGACGATTCGCACAGATTTTTAAACAAGGTGGAGGGATTTGAATGGTACTTTAAAATTGTGCAAGTTTAGATAAGGATTAGCTTAGTTAATTTATAACTGTCCGTAATTGATACTGAGCTACTACTGCTTTTTGGTATGCTGGCTGAAGACTGTGGGGTGTTTCCTTCTAAAACGTAAAATTGACGTGTGACTTAAGGTACCAAAAACCCCGGTCTATATACCACCCTGATATTACTTCACTTGGTAAAGCCCGACTGATAAAACTTAATCATCAGTGGAATTCCAAAGGTAAGTCACTTTTTAATTTATTTTGAAAGTTTATTGATTTGTTTATTTATTTATGCATTATCGCTGAGGTATTTGTATTCCAAGTTAAAACAGAGATTTTTTCAAAGTAACTTTTTAATTTATATTTGAAAAAAATAATTAATTATTTATTTATTTATTTATTTATTTATTTATTTATTTATTTGTTTGTTTGTTTATTTATTTTATGCGCTATCACTAAAGTATTTTTGTAATTTTAGTTAAAACAAAGATTTTTTTACAGTTACTTTTTAATTTTTATTTTAAGGTATTTATTTATTTATTTATTTATTTATTTATTTATTTATTTATTTATTTATTATCACTGAAGTATTTGTACTCTAAGGTTAGAAATCTATTAAAAATTGATAAAAAAGAAAAGAAAAAACTGAAAGAAAGGGTTGATAAGATTAAACTTGAATACGGTTGGAATAATTAACCAGATTATTGCCTGGAAGAATAATTACATAATTTTTATTTAAGTATACACTTTTTATATATAGGTGTTATAAGTATATACAAATGTATGTATTCTATTTCATTGGCTTTTTACAAACAACACAAAACGACCCGAATGTTGTTCGTTTTTAGCTCACCTGACCGAAGGTCATGTGAGCTTATGGCATAGCGCAGCGTGTGTATGTGCGTGCGTGTGTGCGTGCGTGTGTGCGTGTGTGCGTGCGTGTGTGCGTCGTTAACACCTATTTTCGACTTCTCCTCTGAAACTAGTGGACAGTTTTTAATGAAACTTTGTCAGAAGTATATATGGGCCGGTGCAATTCAGATTTGTTCGTGGCGTTGCTATGGCTACCATAACTAGGTCAAGGTGACCTAGGGGTTCAAAAATCTTAAAAAATCTTCTTCTCCGAAAGTACTGATTGGAGAAAAAATCTGATGTGATATTTGGCTTCTCTAGGGTCTTAAGCCTATAGTTTGTTCATTTTGTAAAATTCGGATAAAAAATAGGTTACGCGTT
Source organism: Anadara kagoshimensis (assembly GCA_021292105.1). Classification (NCBI taxonomy): domain Eukaryota; kingdom Metazoa; phylum Mollusca; class Bivalvia; order Arcoida; family Arcidae; genus Anadara; species Anadara kagoshimensis. Next base: position 11,088,048 of record CM037874.1, on the reverse strand, counting down.
TTTGCGTTTAATTTTTAAAAAATCGTAAAATAGCTTCAAATTGTTATAACTTGACTATTTGACCAGATAATGACATGGGGTTTTCAGTTTTGACATCTTCTTGTTAGTATCTTCAAAATGAGGTCAAGGTCAATTGTGAAGGTCGTGACCTAATTTTTTTTACCTCTGATTATAATTATTATCTCGAAAACTAAAAACTTTTTGTATAGGCATGTATATTAGAATGTTGTAGGTATTGATACAACGATCATTTTGATGTATAGAAAAAGGTCATGGGTTCAAAGGTCAAGGTCACAGATGTGAAACAATACTGAAATGGTTAATTATCTCGAAAACTATAAACTTTTTGTATAGGCATGTATATTAGAATGTTGTAGGTATTGATACAACGATCATTTTGATGTAAGAAATAGGTCATGGGTTCAAAGGTTAAGGTCACAGATGTGAAACAATACCAAAATGGTTAATTATCTCGAAAACTATAAACTTTTTGTATAGGCGTGTATATTAGAATCTTGTAGGTATTGATACAACGATCATTTTGATGTATAAAAAAAGGTCATGGGTTCAAAGGTCAAGGTCACAGATGCAAAACAATACCGAAATGGTTAATTATCTCGAAAACTATAAACTTTTTGTATAGGCATGTATATTAAAATGTAGGTATTGATACAACAATCATTTTGATGTATAGAAAAAGGTTATTGGTTTAAAGGTCAAGGTCACAGATGTGAAACAATACTGAAATGGTTAATTATCTCTAAAACTATAAACTTTTTGTATAGGCATTTATATTAGAATGTTGTAGGTATCGATACAACGATCATTTTGATGTATAGAAAAAGGTCATGGGTTCAAAGGTCAAGGTCACAGATGTGAAACAATACCGAAATGGTTAATTATCTCAAAAACTATAAACTTTTTGTATAGGCTTGTATATTAGAATGTTGTAGGTATTGATACAACGATCATTTTGATGTATAGAAAAAGGTCATGGATTTAAAGGTCAAGGTCACAGATGCAAAACAATACCGAAATGGTTAATTATCTCGAAAACTATAAACTTTTTGTATAGGCATGTATATTAAAATGTTTTAGGTATTGATACAACAATCATTTTGATGTATAGAAAAAGGTTATTGGTTTAAAGGTCAAGGTCACATATGTTTAACAATACCGAAATGTTTTTTTATCTTGAAAACTATAAACTTTTTGTATAGGCATGTATATTAGAATATTGTAGGTATTGATACAACGATCATTTTGATGTATAGAAAAAGGTCATGGGTTCAAAGGTCAAGGTCACAGATGTGAAACAATACCGAAATGGGTAATTATCTCGAAAACTATAAACTTTTTGTATAGGCATGTATATTAGAATGTTGTAGGTATTGATACAACGATCATTTTGATGTATAGAGAAAGGTCATGGGTTCAAAGGTCAAGGTCACAGATGCAAAACAATACCGAAATGGTTAATTATCTCGAAAACTATAAACTTTTTGTATAGGCATGTATATTAAAATGTTGTAGGTATTGATACAACGATCATTTTGATGTATAGAAAAAGGTTATTGGTTTAAAGGTCAAGGTCACATATGTTTAACAATACCGAAATGTTTTATTATCTCGAAAACTATAAACTTTTTGTATAGGCATGTATATTAGAATGTTGTAGGTATCGATACAACGATCATTTTGATGTATAGAAAAAGGTCATGGGTTCAAAGGTCAAGGTCACAGATGTGAAACAATACTGAAATGGTTAATTATCTTGAAAACTATTAACTTTTTGTATAGTCATGTATATTAGAATATTGTAGGTATTGATACAATGGTTATCATGATGTAAAGAAAAAAGTCATTGGGGTTTAGTATTTATGTTTTCTTTAAATCTATCAGCTAGCCATTAGTTATCAGGTGAGCGTATCAGGCCCATGGGCCTCTTGTTTAGGAAACGGAAAGGTGGAAACAAATTGTGAAAAAACTTGTACAATTTATGTATGAGCACGCATCGGATATTGTGTACATTTGACTTTGTTATTTGTTTACAGGTATCTAACACAGTCAAACCTGTCTATAAAGGTCACTCAAGGGAACCAGCAAAAGTGGCCTTTATGGGCAGGTGGTCTTTATATACATGTTCAAATAATATGAATAAAGAACAATTGGAATACAATTCTTCTGGCCTTTATAAGCCGGTGTCACTTATATAGAGATGGCCTTTAAGGCAGGTTATACTGTATAATTATTGACTGTATTGAATGATGAAATAAAACGATTTTTTACTCGGAGATAATATACTAAATAGGCACGCGTATACATCAATTTTTGATTTATACAATGTAACGGGTTAACATTGAAAAAGCCAGCATCCTACAATTTATCAATAACAATATTTAGTGTCAAAGTATTCGACTGGGGGTCTCTGAAATTTTGGTCAGTAAAACCTATTTTAAATGACGCTTTATTGATGGTCATATTAGTCAACCTCAGCTGTCCAATATCCTGCTACTCGATCCACTGGTCACCTGTCCACTGTCCGTCCAATAACACGCTACTTCAATGGTCATGATCAGTTGTCCACTTTCCAATATTCTGCGATTTCACTTGTCACCTGCCTACTGTCCAATAACAAGCTACTCCACTGGTCACCTGCCTACTGTCCAATAACACGCTACTTCACTTGTCATTTGCCCACTGTCCAATAAAACACTACTTCAATGCTCATGATCAGTTGTCCACTTTCCAATAACCTGCTACTTCACTGGTCAGTTGTCCACCTTTACAATAGCCTGGGTACATTTCAAAATCATTCCTTAACTAAAATTTTCCTTAAATATGGCAAATTTTAAATTTGAATATGTCACTTATATCGAGACATCGTCCAATAACCTGCTACTGTGTCGATTCAAAATCATGACACTTAATAGTATGCAAGATGGGAAAGACAGGCTGGTTAAGCGGAGAAGTCTCTGCTGACTGGCCAAAGTGTCTCGATGAAAGTCCTCAGGGAAAGGCAGGCTTGGTTAAGCGGAGGCACCATGTTAGGCTCTCGGGAAAGACAGTCTGCTTTAGCCGAGAAGTATCATGTCACCAGCAAAACCCAAATTGGACGGCAAGACCGCAACAGTAGTATCAATGAGAAACAGAATGAGGTGATAGGGAAGATAACTTTCATAATATTTATATAAGGATCTTTAAATATATAGATAACTTTTGTATCATTTAAACATTATCTTGACCTCAGGTCTCGAAAAACAAATACTGACTTGATAATATTGGAGATAAAAATCTAACTCTGACGTCATAGTACGTCACTAAACTTTTTATGAATATAGTCATTCATAAATGTATTTGATAAAAACACTGACTTGTCTTACTACCCACTGACCCTTTGGATCTAGTAGAGGGCTGGCTCCTTATGCGGGAGATCGGTGTTCGAACACTGGTTTGGTATGAACAAGACAAAAACTTCAACTTCAACTTCAACAAAGTGATGAAAACACTTTCACGGTTTGCAGAAACTATAGGTATTTGATATTCTTCTTTGGCAAAGAAAATTAATGTACATACATACTCATTAACACTTTCCTTGGGCTATATATAATATCCATATTTGGTCAATTTAATTTCGAAGCCTGCGTGTGTGATTATAATGACCTCGTGAATGGAATTCATTGATGGACATGATCACGAGGTTTCGCGGAAATGTCTACTCAACTTGTCGAAGCAATGTCTTCTAAATAGTGGCAGTATGATGTCTTAAGCTGTACTTTTAGTGGCAGTTGAGATTATACGCCACAGTAAGAGTATAACCCGAGAACGTTATCGCCTTTCGATAAACGACCTAGCTGCCATTATGCTTTTGGCGCCCTAACATGGACAACATTCCTTTGTTGATTGTCCTTAACAGTACCAAAATGACGTTATAGTTATTATACAAGATCAAAGTTGATTGATTGGTTAATTAAATGAGTTTTACATCCCAGTAAAAATTGGAACTTATATCGAGATGTCACCGGTTATATGTGAAGTTGCAAAAATGTCAGTGACCTTTCCGTGTGCTCAGGGTAATATGCAGGGACGATTCTTTAGTTTAACGTGCCATGCATACTGTGACAAGGGTCATTGATTTTTTAAGATATATTCCGAAAGACCCTTCATTTCTAAATGCCGAATACTTGGTGAAATTACAGCCACTATCTGTATTCAAGTCTTAGTCAGACCCCGTCGAACCCACGACCTCCCACATGCGGAGCAAGCAATCGACCAACTAAGCCACGGTAGTGATTTAACACAAGGTCAAAATGGTATCGCCAATAACAAAAACTGCTTACAAGTTAATTCGAAACATTTGTAAAATTGACTTAATATTTATAACCCGACAAACGACTGTCTAGCATCTTGAATCATGTTTTCTACTTCTTTGTCCATAAAACCCTCTACAAACATGAAAATGTCAAAATAAAATCTTTATGTTAATTGTTAATCTTTATATAGCGACATTTCTGCAAAAATCAATTAGGAGTAATAGTTGCTACATGTAAGAATAAACAACAAGATAGGCTTTCCCGGTCCAAAGGGAACAGGGAACGCTTAATATCTTACAAGACCTATTACATATGAATATAAATCAAGAGAATTGTTACCAGTTCAATTTGTCTAATTGCTTACCACAGACTATAAATGTACAAGTAATTGAGTTAACGTACTGGGTGATGTAGTATTACTCGGAGGTGAACTCAGGACGAACAGGTGCTCGATGGTCATACCCTCTCCGCTAGTCGTTTGTCAAAGATTAAATAACTAGGAAATTAAATATAAGTGATTTATTTCTTGTCTCTTGATTTCTTGAAGAACAAAGGGTAATTGTATCTTGACAAAGACAATCACATGACGTACATATGTAATTACAAACAAGCTCAACTTATACTTTGACCCTGCGTGGCAGAGTGGTCCAGAGCACAGGTCCACAGCGCCTCGCATTTCAAAGGTTTAAATCGAAGACCACTCGGACAGATTCCGTTGTGAGAAAGTTTCATTGCTTTTTAAATATCGGTGGCTTCTCCGTAGTACTCCGATTTCCCCACCATCCCAACGATGTAACAATATTTCTGCAAAACTCAATGGCTATGCTCTACTCGCTTGTCGTTTGTCATAGATGATATAACTCGGAAATCAAATACTAGTAGAGGTGATTTTATTTCTTGTCAGAACAAAGGGTAATTGTATGCTGACAAAGAAAATCACATGACATAATTTCAAACAACTCCAACTTAAATTTGGGCCTGAGTGGCCGTGTGGTCGTAAGTGCTGTCTTACGGATTACAACGCATTGCATCGCAAATGTTCAAATCCAAGACCACTCGGAAGCTCTCTATGTGTAAGAAGGTATGTTAAATGTCGGTGGCTTCCTCTCAGTACTCCGATTTCCCCACCATCCTAATATTTTAGCGAACAACTGTATTGAAAAAGAAAGGGTAATTGTATGTTGACAAAAAATTACATGACATCAATACAAACAATCCCAACTTAAATTTGGGTCTGTGTGGCGTAGTGGTCTAAAGTGTGGGCTTACGAACCACAGCACCTCTAGATCTGATCACCTTGGTTCTTAGACCACTCGGGAAGGGACACTTCCTTGTGTGAGAGAGTCTGTTTACTTTTGAAAGGTCGTTGTTTTCTCCAGGTATATCAGTTTTTCTACCAACAACATATTGGCAAAAATGACGGTTTTGATACAAATGAAACATTGACTAGTACTTAACTTAAAACACAAATTCCCCATTCCACTTCAGTAATCATTATAACACTATTCATTATTAAATAATAATAATTATTATTATTATTATTATAAGCTGTTGTTAATGTGCTGTTGTTGCTGACGTCGTCCTCGTTGTTGTTGCTGTTAACAAAATGATGCTGTTTGAACTTGTCTTTAACGCGTTTCTGTCGCATTTATATCTATAACTTGCACGAATGACTACAAGAAGTTGAGAATGTGGGCCGTATGTCGAATGTTGCATACGCATTCAATTTCCCTTTGTTTCAAGCATTTTGATTCGTCATATTTTTCTGTTAAGTTTGGATGAATGGATTGGCTCTCAGTTACGTCATTTTATTATGACTAACACATAGAAGCATTTGAATTCCTACGCCATAACAATGCTATTTTTACTTGCTACGGCAATTTAGTATTGTTTTTAAAAATGTTTGATTTGTAGTTGAAAGAAATTCACGTAATATAATTCGCATATTATTCAGTGTGCAAAATGTCCAATTCTTTCATACTTCCATAACAAAAAAGAAAAATCACCTTCATTCCTATAATAATTTTCTGAATATTTTGTACAATAAAATATTTAAAGTCATGTAATAAACGTGTATTATCGTTTTTGTGGCCTTGGTAACACGCGCACATTGGACAAGCGCGCGACATTCCAATGTGCGCGCGCTATGAGGTCGACTGATGTTTGTTTCACTGACACAGTACTTCATTTAGTATTTAATATTAAAAAAAACCTCATAAATATTGAAAAACCGTAAATTACAAATTTATCAAATCCAGCCAAAATCAAGAGAAGCTTATCTTACGAAATTCTGGGGAATTTAAAACACATTAAATCGAATTACAAGTCTATTTGTATGTGGCTTAATTTCATAAACTATACATTCTTAACTGACATGTGGTAATAAAAATTTAAAGGTTGTTATAAATTATAATACAATTATGACAATGTTAGAGAGCGCTATTGTGATAAGTAATTACCTCCCTTTTAGCAGTTAAATCGTTTGTTGAAAAGAAATCCGTGTTTTATGTTCTTTTCGGATTATCACACGCTTTCTTTCTAAATGTGTACTTTAGCTCTTATTTAGGACAATTGTAAATAATGATATTGGTATTTTTATGTTTAATATTTTGTTGTGAAATAAGATAAGGTTTGAGATTTTGAAGGATTATTTTATTTACAAACACAAAAACATGCGTAAAATAGTATCTACTAATAAAGAGTACTTGTGAATTGACGCATTAATAACACAAAAAGCCCCCAAAATGTCGAGTATTTGCTTTCAGCATATTATTTTATGTTATTTCCAGATCGAGACAGATTTCTAGGTGTCAGTTTGCGGATTGCCTGAATAACATTTATTATAAACACCGATTTCTCACGTATACAGTACAGACCTGTCGAAAGTTAAACAGCAGCCTAACCAAAAAGGCGTCTTATCCCGGCCCCTCGCTAGCTCGTAAGCGCGTGTCTCATTATAATCGACCATCGATCCAGTCCCCCCCCCCATTTTACTGGTATATGCAACATAAAATGCCTTGCATTTTCCAGTAACGACGATTTTAAGCCCTATGTGATTTTTTTAAGTTAATAACTACAATGCCTTAATGGGGTTCCGCTGTACCACGCGATACCCTCTAGCTTTAATACGGAACACTTATTTCTAATTTGAAATCGCATGAGTTGACGTTTTCCTGCGAGAACGACGTCTTTTTGGGAATCTGTGACGGTGACATTTTCAAAAACATTCCGCATAGGTATTGATTACGTGGTACAGCGGCAACCCCCATTGAGTGAAGGAGTGTTAACACGTTAGATGCAAAATTCCACATAACTTGAACACGACGGTAACTCATTTGGGAGAGTGATTGCGACACCGTATGTGGGAAGTCGGGTTCGAACCTTCGTGGGGTCTGACCAAGACTTGTAAACAGTTCGCAAAACATTCAGCTTTTAGAACATAAAGTCTAATGACCTATAAAGTCAATGTCCTATGCCATGGTAGGCGTGGGACTACAAATAACCCGTCTGGCCACACAGGAATAGGTCAAAATTTCTGAAACGTCACGTATTGCCGGTGACTTCTCTGTTTAAGTTAAATATTCTTAACTTGGACGTAAGACCTCATTCAATCTATCAACCAATCCAAATCAGAGTTTGAGCTTGGAACAGGCTTCCACGAAAATGTGTTTGTTACAGGACATATGTACATGTTCAAAGTTCCCGTGAAATTGCAAATAATATCAACTTTCAAAGTAATGCTTAAATTAACAAGTCATTAACTATCAGATTGCTGCTTTAGAATTTCTATGATCTAGTTTCACAGCGTGGGTGCTAATTAAAATTCTATTTGTTGATTTTACAAAAGTCGATAAAATTTTAAACATTTAGTTCTGTCAGTTTGTAAATGTAATTTAATATAAAACATGACGTTTTATTTTCAAACTCGTCAATTTTTACAATATTCAATATTTTGAACATATTATGAAAATTAAAAGTTTACTTTTCACTAAGTAGTAATCCACCACCATCTGGTACATTTCCCATCTAGTTTTGGTCACTCCTTGTAAATAAGCTTTTGTGAGTAGTTAAGTCAATCTGATCGAGAGGGTTTCAATATCGGAACTGTTTGGTTTAATCGAACTTCTACTGCTAAATAATCACACATAATTGGGATATCATTGATTACCTAGACTTAACAGTTCCTTAATTATTGACAGATACGACTTATACAAACAAGTCGGAAATTTAACATTTATAAAAATGACGGGCCTTTTGCGTATTGATTCGGTAACACTTCAGTGTAAAGAGGGGGAAAGAGGAAAAGTCTTTTTATACATTTACCCAGCTAATTATTCACACAAGTGTTTTCAATCCTTGAAAGTTTCATGTTGAACGTCTTTGATATCCAAGGGTAAGCGAATTTAATAATTACTTTGAAAAACAGTGTTTATAGTGATAACTTGGGGTTCAACGCCTTTGATATCCAAAGTTAAGTGAATTTAATATTACTTTGAAAAACAGGTACAAATGTATTTACAGTGACGACTTGGTGTTCAACGTCTTTTTTATATCCAAGGTAAAGCGAAATTGATATTGCTTTAAAACTGCGAACCAATTGTGCTTGGATTTCTTGAAAATTGTCATTTGGCGAAAAAGTTGTGTTGGATATAAGGACAGCCAAGAAAACATCTTTCTTTGAAGGAAGATAGTTTACAGTAATAAGATATAACTAAAAACCAATTGTGTTTGGACTTTTCGAAACATATCATTTTGCGAAAAACGTTGATTTGGACATAAAGACAGTTAAAAGGTAAATATCTCTCTCTCTCTCTCTCTCTCTCTCTCTCTCTCTCTCTCTCACTCTCTGCCTCTCTCTCTCTCTCTCTCTCTCTCTCTCGTATTACTATCCTTTTTACCGTCAGAAAAACGTACTTGCATATATGACATTTGCAACGAAAGTTACATATAATGATGAAAGAGATATAATGAGGCCTTCCTAGAATCCTTTCATGGAAAATAATAATAATAATAACTATATTAATAATAAAGATATATATATATATATATATATATATATATATATATATATATATAATATATATATATATAATATATATATACGCACACAAAGGAAGAAATTAATAAATGATACATGATACAAGGTTTCTTAAAAAATTGTAGGAGTAAATAACAAAGCTTATTATATTTCACTTTATACAATGTATGTCACTATGCCAATATCATGAATATCTATTTTCAAGCTGAGTATATAATGAATGTAAACATTTTTTCGGTAATTCAATCGGATATTCAATGTTTTTAATTAAGCTGAGTGGGTATTTTGATGTGTTAAATAAAACGAACTTTCCGTTATATATGCACAAAAGTACAAGACTGAACATAAAATTACATGATTAGGTCTGGCTAATTTGTCATTATTTATGTCATATAAATTTTATTATTATTATTATTATTATTATTATTATTATTATTATTCAGTTATATATTTATGGGTGGGGGGGGGGTCAACCTTAAATATATAAATAATACACAATATACAATTACAATATTGTCAGATACAGTCCAACCTGACTTCAAGGCCACCTCTATACAAGGGCCACCTGCTTTAAAAGGCCAGTAGAATTATTTCCTAATTGCTCTTTATTCATATTATTTGAACCTGTATATAAAGGTCACCTTCCATAAAGGCCACTTTTACTGGTTTCCTTGGGTGGCCTTTATATACAGGCTTGACTGCATTGAATAATATAATTAACGTGTTTATGATATTTAGAAGAAAATGTATTTAAAGTAATTTCGAAGGACACACAATACTTAATAATGATAACACAATTTATTTTAGGCTATAAATGGTTATTTCCCTTGACACTTTAAGTGTTTGAATGACGAGGGTTACAATACAGCTCTGTCCAAACTTTAACATTAAAAAGTAACTCTTTTCTACAGCTTACACTCAGCAAAGTTCTTTTTAATATGTATAGGCCCAGAGAGTATTTTAGCTAGATCGGTTAATATAACTTTTAATATTCAATATTGTCTTTTAAATAGTGTATATAATTTTATTATGTATTTAAAGTTTTAAATTTCACTTTCATATTTTAACAGTCTCGTAAGCCCGCAAGGCTGGACAATGGGGTTTTTTATGTAGATCTATACAGATTGTGTAACCTTGTTGTGTGACTGTATAAAGACATTTTTAGTAGTAGTAGAATTAATCTGATGGATTGATACTGAAATCACAGCTCACACCTTGTTATCGTTACCTCGACACGTTTTCGACAGTCGATAGCTATCTGTCACCAGATGTTCTGTCACTAGCCATCTCGGACACTTGACAGGCAAGATTCGACTCCTTTTCGTTAGCTAAGTGTTAAACTTTCGACAGGTCTGTACTGTATATCACGATATGACATACACTTGTAGTTAAAATCTATAAATATGTTAAAAGTCCATTTCAAAAATATATCTTCATTTTATCCATATAGGATTTACTGAAATGCTGAAGTGGAAAATATACAATTTACTTCTATATACTCATCTTGCCCGTGTCACGACAGGCTAGGCGTGGCAAGTGGAAGATTCCTCCCTGTCATGAGCGCACTGCATTCGCCCTGTATTTCCTGCTAGCCATATTGTTATGTGACTACAAGCCTGTATCTTTAAACTAAGCCAATAAAGCACTGCAAAGGTTTAAATCCGCCACTTAACCTATAGCTGGTGACATTTCGTTATAAGGGAAATATTCTTGACTGGGACGTAAAGTAACATTCAATCAAAACAAACGGAAATCAATCTTTTCATTTTTAGAAACCTACAGGTCTGTTGTTTGCGTTGTTTTCATGTATACCCCGACCCGCTTATTTATATGTGTATTACAAACTTAAACGAAAAACACAAATCACAAATTAACAATCCACAAAAAATATTTTTTATCTTAGGTCTACTAAAATTATATTGATACCACAAAAATAGTTCCACAGTTTTACAAAAAAAAAAAAAAAATAAATAAATATATATATATATATATATATATATATATAAATTTAAAAAAAATTGAAGATTTGATTTGTGTACCAATTTGAAGATTAAATTTGTAAAATGTCTTGTACGATAATTGAAGACGTAACAATGACGTCACGGATATGGCATTTACGCATTTAATCAATTAACAGTGCATGTATGAAATGATTTCACTGCGGAAAGTATGAGCGCAAACGAGATATTTGCATTTCATACCACAAAACATATAAATTATGCATAAGTTAAGTTTAAACTCAAATGCGCTCTATAATCGCAAGATCTATGTGTTAAAATGTCCAAAATGGCATATAATATGGACCGGTCATTTGAGAACGACGGAAGATACCGGGAAAAACCCACAGAAATTCGCCAATTAAATAACAACATTGACATTTACTTAAACGATAGCTACTGATGTACACCATTTACAATGATTTAGTTCACTTCAACATCATTCAGGGAGCCTCGATGGTCGAGTGGTCTAAAAGCTCCTAGGTTCGAATCCGACTGGGAACTGACTGATAATCTAGTGTGAGAAAATTTGTCAGTTCGCTTGCTGAAGGATGGTAGGTCTTAACATCATTCAGAGAGCCTCGGTGGCCGAGTGGTCTAAAAACGCCTAGGTTCGAATCCGACTCGAGACTGACTGATAATCTAGTGAGTTCGCTTCCCGAAGGATGGTAGGTTTTCCAATCATTCCAGCTTCATCCACCGTACCTCCATACAGGTGAAAGAAATCTTGACTGGGACGTAAAACGTCATTCTATTGTCGAACAAATAAACTATCGCCGCTCTCTTTTGTATTTTGCTGTTGCATATATAGTTCCATGTTTATTTTGACTTCTCAATTTTTGATTTCACGCGTAACGGATGTAGCTTACAGTTGAGGGAAATGCTGACTATGTCGTATACCATTTTTTAAAATTTAATCATAATATACATTAAAAACATGGTATATGCATGACAACTATTCCGGAGCACCAGACCTCACTTTCCTGGTAGAAGTTTATGCGTCTAACTTAATTTGCCATGTTTATTTTATTTTTGCTTTGCTTGTTGGGACTGTAATGTGAATATGGAGCGATATATGTGTTTTTGATTCTACAGAAAGGCAATCTAAACGATAAGCTATTTTATTTTTCATATTTTGACATGTGATTTATTGTCTTAACAAGAGAGAGAGAGAGAGAGAGAAAGAGAGAGAGAGAGAGCTGTTGATCTGGGGATAAATTTTCCATCACCGATAGTGAGGACACCATCGTTTTTGTGAGGACGATGTTTTTTTCTAGAAAAAGTTATTTTAGTTGGAGACGTTGACTTTTGCTCTTGTTACTTAAATAAAAATATTGCTTCTTTGCAGGTTATAGAAACAAAGCATCTCATTATCTCGCTTATCGCCACTGATTTATCTGATTTGCCCCCACTTAAGAGAGAGAGAGAGAGAGAGAGAGAGAGAGAGAGAGAGAGAGCATAAAAATACAAATCAAAGATTGTCTGGGCAAATGATGAATGGTGGTGTAGGGTTAATCTTTAAAGAAAGCGAGCATCATCTGATAATTACTGTCCGTACAATCTTCATGACTTATGTCATGTATACACACCAACAAATACACAATATTGAATTAGTGTGTACACTAATTAGCCGGTGTTACTGAAGATCGATAATCGAATTTTCTCTCCCGAATCGGAAACACTAGTATACAGAATGTAGACTGACAATTATTCAAAGACAATTTAACAGTAAAACGTCCTAGCTAAACGGCGATGAATGAATGGAAAACCTCCCTGTCTGCTAACACATATATATGATGTTACATTTTTTGTTTTGTTAAACTCCTTTATTTTTTGCACTTTCAAGAAAACTAATAAGTAGGTGTCCTATATCCATCCAAAAATCTAAATAAACTGACTGCTATTGGAACCACTCTGTTTGTGACTGTAAAGTATTCTTTATTTCTATAGAAAATAAAAAAAACTTGAATAAATATTGGTATATTCACTTACTTGTAACAAGTTGTAACAGGAAATTTGTATGCGCATCCGCAATTAGCCTAGAATATAGCTACACAGGGTAAAATTTGGCGCTATAGGGATTTAACATGTAGAAAAACCAGAAAAATGGCGGATTATGTTGCGCATATGACATAAAACGTCACCAAGAAGGACATCACTTCCGGTATAAACATTGCCATTTTCGCCTTGTAAAATTCCCATAGCGCCAACATTTTCCTTCCTACATAAATACTTTATCACAATCGCGGATGCGCATGCAGATTTTTAGTTAAGACTAGGTACACGTAAGTGAAAAATATCGATCTTTATTCAAATTTATTAATAAAAAATTTTTTCAATGTCACATAGTGCTTCCAACAGTAGACAGCCCATCCAAAAATTTAAATACAACTGGCTAGACAGATTATTCTTCGTCTCACTTATTATTACATTTATTGTTATAATTATTATTATTATTATTATTATTATTATTATATGTATTATTTTATTATTACTGACGTCTTATCCATTAGGCCACCGCGGCCTCTACATATACCTTATATACCACGATGAGAGATAACTCTCGACATGTATTAGAAAGAAGTATTTTCTATCTCAAACTAAACCAGATACATTCCTTCAATATATTTCTGGTTCATGTGAAACAATGGAAAAAATACATATAGCAACCCTCCCCCAAACATCCGTTCAAATTATTCAAGAAAACAATTTCCCTTTTAAAATCTGTGTTAATTTGAAAACACGTGCATTTGTGTTATCCATTATAATTTTAAATTTTCCCGTAAAAGCTTAAATGTCATTTTGTAAATTTTTGTGAAAAAAATATAGAATTTCTTTGATTGGGGGTACAAAAAAAGTCTATAACACAAACATACTGTTACGTTAACATGAAAATGCGTCTTTTATCAGCCCATACAGTATATGTATATGTATAGCTAATTCTGGCATTTTGTCAAATTGAGAAATTTAAAAAACCAACTGACAAATATGGAACGATTTTAAAACTCCAATTCAAATCAATATCGTATGTATATAAAAGAGTACTGCATGACTAAATATGGGAATCCCCTACCTTGTTTATTTTCTTTTGCTATTTATATCGTTGATGTCACTTAACGGTGGAGCTTAAACAGTTAAACATGGAAAATATTTCGGTAATGGTATGGAATGAACTAAGTAGATTTGTCGGAATAGAAGAAATAGTTTATATTAGAAGAAGGAGGCATGAATTATTTGATAGCATTTACAATCGCACAATGAATGGACAAAGCAGTGTAAGAAGTATAACCAGTGGAAGTAAGGCTGAAGGATTATCACTACCAGGAAGTGATATAGATACAATGGGCGTTATTGAAGACGTATCCGTATCATGTTCAGATGATATATCTGCATCAGACAGTGATATCATAATGGATACAAACGATATTAAACCGGGTTTTGCTCGACTCTATTGTCATGAAAATCTGAGAAACTATAACAAAATTTCTCCGGCAATGTCAGAAACTAACAAAGGTTTAGTTTTATCAAGTTTATTGCTCCGTGATATACTTGTTGAACAATCCCGAGATGAGTTCCCGGATTCAGTCGGTCATGGTCCTTGTTCAACCTTTGTTTTACCAGACAAGATGGAAAGTGATATCATGTTATGTTTCGAATGCAAGACTTGGCCAAACGTGGCATCGGAATGGATTCACAGAAGCAGAAATAATAACTGGCCACCGCGTGAATTAATTACAGATATCGTTCAGGGCGGATGTCTGGTCGTTCCTATAGGAAATCCACACTCTAACGACAGCCACATGCAATGACGACTATCTTTCTCAATGGCCGAGAAAAAACTTGTCCATTCATTTAACCAAACACAGTTTTTGTGTTATGCGTTATTGAAACTGTATCTAAAGCATGTAATTAATGCAAATTCAGATGTTAAAGATCTGTTTTGTTCGTACTTCTTAAAAACCAGCCTATTTTATAGCATAGAAGACGAACACGTTGTGTGGAACAAAGACAATTTTCTGGATTGTTTTTGGATGTGCTATAGAAGATTAATAAAATGGGTCAGAGATGAATATTGTCCGAACTTCTTTATAAAGGACAATAACATGTTTGAGGGAAAGATTTGTGGAGATAAAAGTGTAATTTTACATCGGTATCTGGGTGATCTCTATCATGAAGGCGTATATAGCTTATGGCGTATTCCTTGTTTATCAAAGTTTGGCGTATGTACCATTGATAGATCGTTACAAGTTGGAAGTGAAATCTCAAATGCAGAGAAAGAATACTATTGTGACTGTGAAATGTTAGTGCATTCTCCATTTTTTAGTCTAGATGTAAACACGTATTTGATGGTCCCGAAGGTTATCGTTGACATGATACGGACTTCAACCAATACTATAGACAAAGCGTTACTTGTGACACGGTATAACAGGGAAATGTGTTACTACATACAAAAACTGTACAAACAAATATCGACAAACGAATCGAATAGAACTCGTTACAAACAAATAAAGGGACTGAAATCCTTCATTGTACAGAACTGTATGGACATGGATAAATGTAACGGGATGTTATGGTTGGCTATTTTATGTTATTTGTGTCGTGAATACAAGGAAGTCATCAGTATTGCAAAAAAATTTCTGAAAAAGCTTGAATCTTGTTTTGTTTATTACGGATTATCCACTATTTTTGTTTATGATAAACAAGCTTATATTGATAGTTTATGTGGTAAAGGTTTGACATTGCATGATAAGTATGCACGTGTTATCCACATAGGATTATTTAATTGTAACATTGATTGCAGGTTCTATCCATCAGAAATAGAACGAGAACTTGTTCAACATTCGACCCTCGGTCTCACATTTATACATCCAATAGTGTATACTTATGTTCTGCTGTTCCTGTCATATTATCACATGAACTGTAGAGATAATATGAGTGACATATTGAATGTACTTTGTATTGTGTCTCATGATGCAGGCATAGTAGACGATTCAGAAAGACCATTAGCAAACGCTCTTCTCCACAGATGTATTCAAATGTGGGAATCTTGGCAAGACAATCATAGGGAAGGTTAAAAAGATCCATTATTTCAGACAAAATCGGATTGTGTTTTGTAAATATTAGAGATTTGTCCTATTTAAATTAAAAAAATAAATTTCGAATCTTATGTATTTGTATATTGGTTTATTTAGCGTACTATATACTGTTTGGAGTATTTAAAGTGATATAATAAACAACACACAGTTCATGTCCATTTCATAATCCCAAAGTAACAACAGTGTCCGTTTTTGTCTTTAATGTCAGCAATTAAAGCGTTAGCTAGTAATAAACGCTTTTTTTACGTCCTAAAATCTCTTTCGAGTTAACCCTCCTTCATTTTTTAAAGGAAATTCCGGTTTTTAAAGAAATTTGAGATATATTTCGATATTCAAAACTAGCACATGTAAGCACGTAAACCACCACCGGGGAAGTTATTTCGGGAACCCCGGAAGAGTAAGAACCTCCTGTTGAGCTAGCTTCACTCGTCACGTGGAAAATTGAAATGGAGAATGAAAGTTATGTCATGTGCTACTAGTACTTTTGAAACGTCATGTTGTACTTTTGAATGTATTAGTTCGTAAAAAAATCAAAAGTATCAAAGGTAGTTACATGAAACCATGGGGCGTCGAATATATCCAGAGTTATTTTGGATACAGAGACATCGTATTTCTATCCTCAATATTCTCGTGCGGGGAAAAATGTCTTTTTTAGGCTTTGCTTAAACTAGGATTGCAATACTCTTGCATCAAAAATACTTGTATGCAGCTTGCCTTATATAATGCACATAACTCCAACTCAGCTGTCGGGGACGGCTTTGACTTGGAATGATTAATTGTTTTACGAACTATTCAATAATATTTCACTTATATCCAAACATCATCAGCTATAGTTGAAATGGCAAATATTTTGACCTTTGCAGTGCGCTAGGGGCAATGTGTAGTGGGGGTTCTTTAACGTGATACGCCTGCTGTAACACAGAACATCGATTTGTGAGGTCACCTGGCTCGGCGTTGTATTATAACTTACATTGTTAAACGGGACTTTATATATTGTCTAGATTTCAAAAATTTAAAATGTTTCTTTACCCGTACATTTTACACAAAGCAATGATATAGACCTCTTATTAATTAAAATGTATTAATAGTTTAAATAATCACGTTTATTGCCAGTGGAATTTATTTGTAAGAATGCATGTCGACGCCGGTTTAAATCCCATATAGAGCTTGTTATTAGGAATAAAAACTGAATAAAAGTTGAGCACATAATGATAAAACCGTTCTGATTTTATGAAATAAATACATAAATAAATAAATAAATAAATAAATAAATAAAAACCAATTGAAACATTAGTTTAGCCAGAATAATAAAGTTAAGCGAACTACAAAGTGGAAAGGAGTCTTAAGTTCAATATTTCAAACTGTAAGTGCATTCTAAAGCAACATTGATTGCTAAAACTATTCAGCAAACTATGACATTGTATTTGAATAGTTTACTGTTAAATATAAGGTATAAGTTGACCTTGTAAAATCAAAGCGTCGAAATTTGAAATAGATAGACTCGGAAGTATTGAATATATATCTATGTCTAAAATAAAAGCAAAATCAAAGTGATGTAGTTATCAATTATGTATGTATTTTCGTCTGATGCACCGTCTGTAAACCCTGTTATTTTTCAAAAATCAGGTAGTATTCTTGATTGGTTGCAGATTGATTGAATGGTGTTTTACATCACAGTGAAAAAATATTTCACGTCGAGATGTCATTAAATTTCGGTAGTGGCAGTGAATTTGACTAAGTGGCAGTGAATTTGACCTTTTCGGGGCAATATGCAGGGAGGGATCTTTATCGTGAAACGCCTTTTGTGACAAGGGTGATCGGTTTACAGGACTTTATTTTTTAAATGCCGAGTGCTTAGCCAAAAATATATATGTGTTGTCTCAGGTTTCTTTTTCTATCCCTTTAATTTCAGTAGAAGAAATTTATGTTTAGCAAAACACGAATTAAACTAAAACGAATTTATAAACATTTATAAAGATCTGCAATATGTATTTTACTAAGTAATATTGATCTTATTTGGCAAACCTTTTTTCTAGTAATTACGTGTGAAACTTTTCAAGTTAGTGTGTATTTACACTGACTAATCAATGGAACGCCTTTGTAATTATACAAGAGAGAATGTGGAAAAATTCACACCAGCTGTTATAGGTAATGACCTACTTTTAAATTCAAGGACTTTGTTCCAAATGGACTTACTGTTCTGTTAGATAGGCTGAAAAATGGTATACAACAGTGATAGCTTTCTCATCCTGAGATACAAATACATACATATCCATGTTCATATTTTATTTTTCAAACAAAAATTTATCCAGAAATTCAATATATTTTATATACAGTTTGCTATGATATTTTATGTATAAAAGGCACTGTGATCCGTTAGATGCCCTTATTGCCATTATTAATGGTATCTGATTGTCTCCGAGACTAATTTTATAGCAACAACCAACAGATAGTACATGTAGTTACTGCAAAAGGGAACATCCCCATTGAAACTAATCATGAAAAAATTTCCATATTTCCAGACCAACCATTTATTTCATCTTCACCCCCACTAAAATTTTAAGTTTGATTAAAAGAGCCTAAAACACATTTTATATGGTCCTGTGAAAAAAAATGTTTTAGAATTTATTCGGTTTGTTGTACAAAAAAGTGTCTATGATTAAACATAGACATACCTGTTTGTAAACAAGTACATTTTATACGTTTTATGAACTATACATTATGTGTATTGTCAATTTTGGCATTTTGTCAAATTGAGAATTTTTAAAAAAAATCTTACGAGTAAGATCGATTTAAAACCTCTGTCTTATCTAAAATATGCATATATATATAAAAGAGAACTGCGTGGCATGGGAATCCCCTACCTTGTTTATTTTCTGTTGCTATTTATATCGTTGATATCACTAAAGAAATATTTCAATTTTATTATTACCCGATCAATTAAAACATAATAAATGTGTACCATGTGACTAGATATGGAAATCCCCTACCTTGTTGATTTTCTGTCTGTTGCTTTTTATATTGTTGATGCAACAATATTTAAAACAAAACATAAGTTAAATATGGAGAATATTTCGATTACAAAAAAAATCTGTTTGGTTTATTATTTTAATATCCACTATCCAATAAATAGTGCTTTGTGTCGTTTCAGTTTTAGTATGTGCGCACCTGTAGTAGGTCAGTTAATTTTCATCATATATTCAGTATATACATGTATACAAAACTTGAATAAATTTCAGTTCAAGCCTGTTAAAAGCTTAACACTATTCTAACGGTAAAGTGACGAATTGGCAGCTCGCTTTAGCTGCACCTGAACAGCATTTCGACAGCTGTTTTCCTTTTCTGTCTCTAGCTATTCATGTCACGGCCAGTTTGACTCATTTACGCACGTGGCGGGTGTAGCTAGCTAAACAGGAGGTGCTTACCCTTCCGGAGCACCTGGCCTCACTTCCCTGGTGGAAGTTCACGTGTCTAACCTAACTTGTCAGTTCCAAAGTGTTTACTTTAGTTCTGGATTGTGATTCGGACATGGATTAGTGGGTTTGTTTTTGATTACATTAAATCCAGTGTTAAACTTTAAACTCTCTGTACATGTATATGCCAAAAACATAATCATACTTTTCCTATTGGAGCAGGAATTTAATTTTCTTGGAGACACCAGATAACGATACCAAAGTCTTTAACAATTTCCGAAATTATATCATAGAGTACAGGCCTGTCGAAAGTTTAACATTGAACCAACACAATGGAGTCTAAGTTTAGTTGCTGAGTGGCCGAGATATGGATAACTTGTGAGCAAAACAAGCAACATCTTTCGAAGTACAACTTAGAAGGGGTCGAGATTGACTGCCAATCCGACTGTTATTCCTTAACTAAGTGTTAAAATTTCGACAGGCCTGTACTGTATCACAAAAGGTGTCGGTGTCGAAGTTGCCGAGCGAATGAGATATGAAATTGATAGCTAATAGCAGAAAAATTACAGGGAGATATAGTACAGACCTGTCGAAAGTTTAACGCCAACGAAATGGAACCGAACTGGGTTGCTTAGTGGTCGAAATATGGATACCAATTGAACGGAAAGAGGGACATAAAAAAGCACTGTTGAAATGATTTTGCTTACTAAGTGCCGAGATAAGATTCAAATTCGACAGTAATTGGTTAACTAGGGCTAAACTTTGTCAGATCTGTACTGTAGAAAGCAGATGCTAAATAGCTGTCTAGATAAAGCTAAATATAACAAGGGGTCGAGATGAGTACTAAATCGTTACCTAAGTGTTAAACTTTAGACAGGCATGTACTGCCCACATTGTGACAAGGGATCTAGATGAGTACTAAATCGATACCTCAGGGTTAAACTTTTGACAGGCCTGTACTGTCCACAGTCGATATTAACACGTTGTGTGATAATTCTAAGCCATACTCTACAATTAACAGATAAATAACGGCTTTCGTTCAGAAGTTTTAAAGTTATTCCTGGCAACACTATAAGTCTTCTTGTCTATAATCCGGTACCACACATGATGGCAAATCCTCGCTAAAGTAAACAAAGACACATGTAGAAATAATCATATATGGCTGACAATCTGTACATAGCTCGAAATATATTGAAAAGGCTCTTAAAAAGAATAAAAGAATTGTAGTGTATGAAATAAACAAGAGCACTTATTTGAGAAACAAATACCCCCGATCCCAAAAACCGTCTATGGTGCCAAATTTTACCTCATGGCCATGTTATGTTGATTTTAGTGGTGTTATGTTATGTTGTATTATGTTGTGTTGTGTGTTTCTGAATAAATTGCTTTGAATCTGACCAATCAGTCAAATGTGATACATTAATCTACAAGGATTTTTTTACATAGTTATGAAAAACTTACTTTTTTAATGTCGTGCAATGAACTTGATTTTAAACTTAGCAGAACTTTTTATTCATGTTTCAGCGTAGGAAATTATAATATTACTGGTATTTAATAGGTGTTTTGTATGTATATATTTTTACACTGGTATTCAATATCTGTATATATGTCTTATCGCATGTATATAGTTTAAAGTGTCTCATAACTTAATTGACTGGATGTCATATGTTTTATAGATTACACGTTGTATTTATATTATGGCTGTATGACTTGTGACACATATATTATCACGCGTATTGCTTTTTTTAGCGAAGGTAATGTTAGCTTATGGCATAGCGCAGCGTGTGTATATGCGTGCGTGCGTGAATGCGTGCGTGCGTGCGTGCGTCGTTAATACATATTTTCGACTTCTCCTCTGAAACTACCTGACAGATTTTAATGAAACTCAAGACGTATTTATGGGCCGGTGCAATTCAGATTTTTTCGTGGCGTTGCCATGGCTACCATATCTAAGTCAAGGTGACCTAGGGTTACAAAAATCTTAAAAAATCTTCTCCAAAATCAATGATTAGAGAAAAAATCTGATGTGATATTCGGCTTTTGTAGGGTCTTAAGCTTTTAGTTGGTTGATTTTGTGAAATTCAGACAAAAAATAGGTTAGGGTTTTTGCGTTTAATTTTGAAAAAATCGTAAAATAGCTTCAAATTGTTATAACTTGACTATTTGACCAGATAATGACATGGGTTTTCAGATTTGATATATTCTTGTTATTATCTTCAAAATGGGGTCAAGGTAAATTGTGAAGGTCATGACCTAATTGTTTTACCTCTGATTTTAATTATTATCTTGGAAACTATTAACTTTTTGTATAGAGATGTATATTAGAATGTTGTAGATATTGATACAACGATCATTTTTGATGTATAAATTAAGGTCATCGGTTTGAAGGTCAAGGTCACAGATGCAAAAGAATACCGGTTTGGTTAATTATCTCGAAATCTATTAACTTTTTGTATAGACATGTATATTAAAATATTGTTAGTATTGGTGTAACGATCATTTTGATATATAGATTAAGGTCATGGGTTCAAAGGTCAAGGTCACAGATGCGAAATGATATTGCAATGGTTATTCATCTTGAAAACTATTAACTTTTTGTATAGATATGGACTTTTAATTATACAAAAGAGAATGTGGAAAAATCCACACCTACTTTTAGGTACTCTGAAAGATGATGTGCGGAAGTAGTTAAACTTTAATTCTGAGATACAGAGACATCTCATTCTGGAAGTAAACGCCACTCCCTAATTTCCATAAAACGTCATCCCTACTACAAAAATTGTAAAAAAGTACAAATACATTTTGTACATTTTATTAAGAAGTGATTTACTTAAAATCAGTGTTATTGTTTGGTATCAAAATAAGCTTATTTACTGCTTGTTAAAAAAGATAGTATTTTGTATCATCACATGGACTGTAGAGATATGATGAGTTACACATTGAATGATTCGTGTTGTTTGATTCATGATTAAAAACTGGTAGATGTCATATTCTACTTTTGAATGTATTAATTCATAAAAAATCAAAAATGGCACATGACAGTAACATATAACTATGATGCTGCAAATATATCTAGGTTTATTTTTGATACAGACACATCATATTTTTACCCACAGTATTCTTATGAGGGACATATATCTTTTTAAGTCTGGCTAAATTTAAATAAACTAACTAAACAGTCCATTCAAAAATTTAGATTAATTGACAAGATAGTCCATCTATAAATTTAAAATAATCTGACTAGACAGTCCATCCAAATATTTTTAAGTAAATGCACTAAAAAGTCCATCCAATGATTAAATACATCTGACTAGACAGTCCATCCAATGATTTAAATACAACTGACTAGACAGTCCATCCAATGATTTAAATACAACTGACTAGACAGTCCATCCAATGATTTAAATACAACTGACTAGACAGTCCATCCAATGATTTAAATACAACTGACTAGACAGTCCATCCAATGATTTAAATACAACTGACTAGACAGTCCATCCAATGATTTAAATACAACTGACTAGACAGTCCATCCAATGATTTAAATACAACTGACTAGACAGTCCATCCAATGATTTAAATACAACTGACTAGACAGTCCATCCAATGATTTAAATACAACTGACTAGACAGTCCATCCAATGATTTAAATACAACTGACTAGACAGTCCATCCAATGATTTAAATACAACTTACTAGACAGTCCATCCAATGATTTAAATACAACTGACTAGACAGTCCATCCAATAATTTAAATACAACTTACTAGACAGTCCATCCAATGATTTAAATACATCTGACTAGACAGTCTATCCAATGATTTAAATACAACTGACTAGACAGTCCATCCAATGATTTAAATACAACTTACTAGACAGTCCATCCAATGATTTAAATACAACTGACTAGACAGTCCATCCAATGATTTAAATACAACTTACTAGACAGTCCATCCAATGATTAAATACATCTGACTAGACAGTCCATCCAATGATTTAAATACAACTGACTAGACAGTCCATCCAATAATTTAAATACAACTGACTAGACAGTCCATCCAATAATTTAAATACAACTGACTAGACAGTCCATCCAATGATTTAAATACAACTGACTAGACAGTCCATCCAATAATTTAAATACATCTGACTAGACAGTCCATCCAATGATTTAAATACAACTTACTAGACAGTCCATCCAATGATTTAAATACAACTGACTAGACAGTCCATCCAATAATTTAAATACAACTGACTAGACAGTCCATCCAATAATTTAAATACAACTGACTAGACAGTCCATCCAATAATTTAAATACAACTGACTAGACAGTCCATCCAATAATTTAAATACAACTGACTAGACAGTCCATCCAATAATTTAAATACAACTGACTAGACAGTCCATCCAATGATTTAAATACAACTGACTAGACAGTCCATCCAATAATTTAAATACAACTGACTAGACAGTCCATCCAATAATTTAAATACAACTGACTAGACAGTCCATCCAATAATTTAAATACAACTGATTAGACAGTCCATCCAATAATTTAAATACAACTGACTAGACAGTCCATCCAATAATTTAAATACAACTGACTAGACAGTCCATCCAATGATTTAAATACATCTGACTAGACAGTCCATCCAATGATTTAAATACAACTGACTAGACAGTCCATCCAATAATTTAAATACAACTGACTAGACAGTCCATCCAATGATTTAAATACATCTGACTAGACAGTCCATCCAATGATTTAAATACAACTGACTAGACAGTCCATCCAATAATTTAAATACAACTGACTAGACAGTCCATCCAATAATTTAAATACAACTGACTAGACAGTCCATCCAATAATTTAAATACAACTGACTAGACAGTCCATCCAATGATTTAAATACATCTGACTAGACAGTCCATCCAATAATTTAAATACAACTGACTAGACAGTCCATCCAATGATTTAAATACATCTGACTAGACAGTCCATCCAATGATTTAAATACAACTGACTAGACAGTCCATCCAATAATTTAAATACAACTGACTAGACAGTCCATCCAATAATTTAAATACAACTGACTAGACAGTCCATCCAATGATTTAAATACATCTGACTAGACAGTCCATCCAATAATTTAAATACAACTGACTAGACAGTCCATCCAATAATTTAAATACAACTGACTAGACAGTCCATCCAATGATTTAAATACAACTGACTAGACAGTCCATCCAATGATTTAAATACAACTGACTAGACAGTCCATCCAATGATTTAAATACAACTGACTAGACAGTTCATCCAATAATTTAAATACAACTGACTAGACAGTCCATCCAATGATTTAAATACAACTTACTAGACAGTCCATCCAATGATTTAAATACAACTGACTAGACAGTCCATCCAATGATTTAAATACAACTGACTAGACAGTCCATCCAATGATTTAAATACAACTGACTAGACAGTCCATCCAATGATTAAATACATCTGACTAGACAGTCTATCCAATGATTTAAATACAACTGACTAGACAGTCTATCCAATGATTTAAATACAACTGACTAGACAGTCCATCCAATGATTTAAATACAACTGACTAGACAGTCCATCCAATGATTAAATACATCTGACTAGACAGTCTATCCAATGATTTAAATACAACTTACTAGACAGTCCATCCAATGATTTAAATACAACTGACTAGACAGTCCATCCAATGATTTAAATACAACTGACTAGACAGTCCATCCAATGATTAAATACATCTGACTAGACAGTCCATCCAATGATTTAAATACAACTGACTAGACAGTCCATCCAATGATTTAAATACAACTGACTAGACAGTCCATCCAATGATTTAAATACAACTGACTAGACAGTCCATCCAATAATTTAAATACAACTGACTAGACAGTCCATCCAATGATTTAAATACAACTGACTAGACAGTCCATCCAATGATTAAATACATCTGACTAGACAGTCTATCCAATGATTTAAATACAACTGACTAGACAGTCCATCCAATGATTTAAATACAACTGACTAGACAGTCCATTCAATGATTTAAATACAACTTACTAGACAGTCTATCCAATGCTTTAAATACAACTGACTAGACAGTCCATCCAATAATTTAAATACAACTGACTAGACAGTCCATCCAATAATTTAAATACAACTGACTAGACAGTCCATCCAATAATTTAAATACAACTGACTAGACAGTCCATCCAATAATTTAAATACAACTGACTAGACAGTCCATCCAATGATTAAATACATCTGACTAGACAGTCCATCCAATGATTAAATACATCTGACTAGACAGTCTATCCAATGATTTAAATACATCTGACTAGACAGTCCATCCAATGATTAAATACATCTGACTAGACAGTCCATCCAATGATTTAAATACAACTTACTAGACAGTCCATCCAATGATTTAAATACAACTGACTAGACAGTCCATCCAATGATTTAAATACAACTGACTAGACAGTCTATCCAATGCTTTAAATACAACTGAATATTTATAAATTGCCAAAAGGAATGCAACAGGCCCCATAATGGTACGTACACGTATTTAGCTTTGTACGTATCACAGTTATAAACATTTTAACGGTACGAGAAAAAAATCTGTCATCAGTTTATGACCGATACCGGTTGATCTCAGTCTCGGGTGATGTGATGTAACTTATGTTACATCACATCACCCTCGACTGAGATCAGCCGGTATCGGTCACAAACAGGTGACAGGTTCTATTAATCTCTGCAGCTGATATACATGTCTCGGTAACGTTTTGGTCTTTAGAGTTCTATATCTTGGCTACACCGGATAACCGAGCTTCTACTCCTTTTTGTTACCACAGTGTTGCAATTTCGACAGGTCTGTACTTTTAATGGGAGAGAAGGACATTTAAAGCGCACTTAGAGATTCTTATGTACCACTCACGAGAGATACAGTACAGACCTGTCAAACGTTTAACAATGCGCCAGCGAAAATGAGTCGAAGTTCACCTGTCGAGTGACCGTGATACGGATAGTCAGTTGCCGAAAAAATGCTAAAAGATGGAAAACCTGTCGAGACTTGTTGTCAGTAACCAGTGTTTAAGATGAACTGTCGATTCGGCACTAATGCGTTAGTTTAGTGTTAAACTTTCGACAAGCCCGTACTGAAGTTTTCGACATGCGTTATTAGAAGGAAATATTTTCTTCTCTAATTGACTAACTGAATTGAACCAGATAATTTCCTTTAAAACATGTTTTGTTCATATGATACAGTGAAAAAAAAACGACACAAACACACACACAAACACACGTCCAAACTTGTCAAGAAAATAATTCCCCTTAAAAACTATGTTAATTTGCGAACACCTGCATTTGTACTCTACACAAAAATTTTAAGTTTGACTAGAAAAGATTATTTTGTAAATTTTTGTGAAGAAATTTATTATAGAATATCAAGGGTTTGGGGTACTAAACGGTTTCTACATACCCGTCAGTCAACAAGTAATTGCGTCGTTTTTAAACACACACAGTAATGTGTGTGCAAACAATTCTGGCTTTGTGTCAAATTGAGAAATTAAAAAAACCACCTTACAAATATAACTACACTTGAAATTAATATCCCATCTAAAGAAATACATGTACAAAAAAGAGTACTGCATGACTAAATATGGGAATCCCCTACCTTGTTTATTTTCTGTTGCTATTTATATCGTTGATGTCACTTAACGGTAGAGCTTGTTCAGTTAAACATGGAAAATATTTCGGTAATGGTATGGAATGAACTTAGTAGATTTGTCGGAATAGAAGAAGAAATTTATATCAGAAGAAGGGAGTATGGATTAAATGATAGCAGTTACAATCGCAAATGGAATAGCATTTACAATCGCAAATGGAATGCACAAAACAGTGTAAGAAGAATAACCAGTGGAAGTAAGGCTGAAGGATTATCACTACCAGGAAGTGATCTAGATTTGATGTTCATTTGTGACAACATATCCGTATCATGTTCAGAAAACATGTCTGTATCGGGCAGTGATATTATAATGGATACAAACGATATTAAACCGGGATTTGTTCGACTCTACTGTCATGAAAATCTGAGAAACATTAACTTTATTTTTCCGGCAATGTCAGAAACTAACAAAGGTTTAGTTTTATCAAGTTTATTGCTTCGTGATATGGTTGTTGAACATTACCGAGATAAGTTCCCGGATTCAGTCGGTCATGGTCCTTGTTCAACTTTTGTATTACCAGGCAAGATGGAAAGTGATTTCATGTATTGTTTCGAGTGCAAGACTTGGCCAAACGTGGCATCGGAATGGATCCATAGAATGAGAAATAATAACTGGCCACCAAGTGACTTAATTGCAGATATCATTCAGGGCGGATGTCTGGTCGTTCCTATAGGAAATCCACACTCGAAGGACAGCCACATGCAATGGCGACTATCTTTCTCAATTGCCGAGAAAAAACTTGTGCATTCATTTAACCAAACACAGTTTTTGTGTTATGCGTTATTGAAACTTTATTTAAAGCATGTAATTAATGCCAATTCAGATGTTAAAGATATGTTTTGTTCGTACTTCTTAAAAACCAGCCTATTTTTTAGCATAGAAGACGAACACGTTGTTTGGAACAAAGAGAACTTTCTTGATTGTTTTTGGATGTGCTACAGAAGATTAATGAAATGGGTCAGAGATGAATATTGTCCAAACTTCTTTATAAAGGCCAATAACATGTTCGAGGGGAAGATTTGTGGAGATAAAGGTAGAATTTTACATCGGTATCTGGGTGATCTCTATCATGAAGGCGTATATAGCTTTTGGCGTATTCCGTGTTTATCAAAGTTTGGCGTATCTACCATTCATAGATCGTTACAAGTTGGAAGTGAAATATCAAATGCAGAGAAAGAATACTATTGTGACCGTGAAATGTTATTTCATTCTCGATTCTGTGGTAGTATTGATGTAAACATGTATTTTAAGTCCCTGAAGGTTATTGTTGAAATGATACAAACCTCAAGCAATACTATAGACAAAGCGTTACTTGTGACCCAGTATATTAAGGAAGTTTTTAACTATGTACAAATACTGTACAAACAAATATCGACAACCGAGTCGAATAAAACTCGTTACAAAAAAATAAAAGGATTGAAATCCTTCATTGTACAGAAGTGTATGGACATGGATAAATGTACCGGGATGTTACTGCTGGCTATTTTATGTTATTCATGTAGAGAATACACGGACGTCATCATTACTTCCAAAAACGTTCTGAAAAAGTTTGAGTCTTGTTTTGTTTATTACGGATTATCTTCTATTCGTGTTAATGATAAGCAAGCTTATATTGATAGGTTATGTGGTAAAGGTTTGACACTGCATGATAAATATGCACGTGGTGTCAGCACAGGGTCATTTGTTTGTAGCATTGATTGTGGGTTCTATCCATCAGAAATAGAACGAGAACTTGTTCAACATTCGACCCTCGGTCTCACATGTATACATCTTAAAGTGTATACTTATGTTCTGTTGTTCCTGTCATATTATCACATGGACTGTAGAGATAATATGAGTGACATATTGAATGTTATGTGTATTGTGTCTCATGATGAAGACATAGTAAACGATTCAGAAAGACCATTAGCAAACGCTCTTCTCCAAAGATGTATTCAAATGTGGGAATCTTGGCAAGACAATCATAGGGAAGGTTAAAAAGATCCATTATTTCAAACACAATCGGATTGTGTTTTGTGAATGTTAGAGATTTGTCAGATTTATATTAAAGAAAATAAATATTCGTATCCTATATATTTGTTCATTGGTTTATTTAGCGTACTATATACTGTTTGGAGTATTTAAAGTAATATAATAAACAATAAACACTCAGTTCATGTCCATTTCATAATCACAAAGCAAAAAAGAGTGTCTGTTTGTTGTCTTTAACGTCAGCAATTAAAGAGTTAGCTAGTAATAAACGCTTTTTTACATCTTTAAATCTCTTTCCAGTTAACCCTCCTTCATTTTTTGAGATAAATTCCGGTTTTCAAAGGAATTTGAGATAAATTTCGATATTCAAAACTAGCACATGTAAGCACGTAAACCACCACCGGGAAAGTTATTTCGGGAACCTCAGAAGAGTAAGAACCTCCTGTTGAGCTAGCTTCACTTGCCACATGGGAAATTGAAATCGAGAATGAAAGTTATGTCATGTGCTACTTTTGAATGTGTTGTTATATTTTTGAATGTATTATTTCATAAAAATTCAAAAGTATCAAAGGCAGTTACATGAAACCATGGGGCGTCGAATATATCCAGGGTTATTTTGGATACAGAGACATCGTATTTCTATCCTCAATATTAACGTGAGGGGAAAATGTCTTTTTAGGCCTTGCTTGAACTAGGATTTCAATACTCTTGCGTCAAAAATACTTGTATGCAGCTTGCCTTATATAATACACATAACTCCAACTCAGCTGTCGGGAACGGCTTTGAGTTTGAATGATTGTTTTACAAACCATTCAATAATATTTCACTTATATCCAAACATCATCAGCTATAGTTGAAATGGCAAATATTTTGACCTTTGCAGCGCGCTAGGAGCAATGTGTAGTGGGAGTTCTTTAATGTGACGTGATACGCCTGCAGTAACACAGAACACCGGTTTGTGAGGTCACCTGGCTCGGCGTTGTATTATAACTTCTATTGTTAAACGGGACTACTGTGACACGGGCAATTGGTTTTATAGGTATTTGCCACTCAAAGGACCAAGCTAATGTTTTAATATGCCAAGTGCTTAGCGAAGGAATAGTCGAACATGCCTTACATTCCACAAACACAGCAAGAAATCCACCAAGTTAGAGTCTAACGCATTAGCATGGGTGTTCATGAATGTAGATTATGTAGCAACGCATATTTATATTAAAAAAGTGTTGCTTCACTCAAAAGTTCCTTAAGTTTCCTTATTGTATTCCTTTGATTTCAGTAAAAGATATTTATGTTCACAAAAGTCTTCAAACACCTACATACTGAAACAGATGAACGAAATTTATTTAAAGACCATCAATTGATATCTTATCAAATAATAAGTTCGAGAACATAATCGTATGCGGACTTACTGTTCTGTTAGGTAGGCTGAAAAATGATATGCGACAGTATTTAAACTGTAATGATGAAATACATATACATACATATCCATGTACATTTTATTTCTTTACTAAGAATGTATCTAGAAATTCAATATAGTTATATACAGTTTGCTATAATTTGCACTGTAATCCGTTAGATGCCCTCATTACTATAAATGATGATATCTGATTGTCTCTGAGAATAATTTTATGGCAGCAATAAACGGATAGTGTTTTCTTTTTTCAGTGGTACTGTAAAAGGGAAACACCCCCATTGTAACTGGTCATAAAAATTTCCATATTTCAAAACCAACTATTTACTATCTTTTTCACCTTCTACTAAAATTTTTAGTTTGACTGAAAAGCATAGAGAACATTTTATACAGTTGAAAAATATATTAGAGTTGATTGGGTTTGGGCGAAAAAAAGCCTGTATGTATTAATATAGATATACCTATAAACAAGTAAATATGTCTTTTATGAACCATACAGTATGTGTATAGCCAATTCTGGCATTTTGTCAAAATGAGAAATTTTAAACAAAGCATCTTACGAATAAGAATCGATTTAACACCTCTGTTTTATCTAAAATATACATGTATATAAAAGAGTACTCTATGACTAAACATGGGAATCCCCACCTTGTTTATTTTCTGTTGTCATTTATATCGTTGATATCACAAATAGAATAACAAGGTAAATTTGGAAAATATTTCTTTTCGAGTATTATCCGATGATTCAAAATTTATCAAACAGTACCGTTTGACTAAATATGGAAATCCCTTACCTTGCTTTTTTTGTTATTAATATCGTTGATGCAACTATACCTGAAAGATATTGATATTTAGATATAGAGAATATTTCGATTCATAAAATTTATAAAAGTACCCAGTATATGTTTGGTTTATTTATATATTACATATCCAACAAATAACAAAAAACAAAGTTTTTCGTTTCAGTTTTAGTACGCGAGGGTTTTTAAACCATGCCACACCTGACCACAGGCTTAAGGTGTACAGGGGTTCAATACCACTTTCGTCTGTCATGATAATATGGCCAGGTTATAGGCAACTATCAATCATTCCATTAAAGGATAAAAAGGTGGAGTTGTTAGACATAGACTTTTTTCAGTTTGAAGTGAAATAGAAAATTTTATGGAGTGTGCAGACTTTTAAAATAAGATTTTTAGTCGAGACTTTAATTGTACATTACAATCTCATAAAATGAAGCCACTAAAAATAGCAAGGTTTTTTTTTAATGTAGCCACAATGTTTGATAAAAGAGGTTTTATTTATAATGAATATGGTTTAGTAGGACCGTTAATTTCCATTATATATTCAATATACCAATCTTTAAAATACGATAGTTGGAATTTAAATTACAGTGCAGGCCTGTTGCAAAAATAACAATTCTAACGATTAAGTGACGAATAGGCAGCTCGCTTTGGCTGCATCTAGAAAGTTCTTTGGCAGTTGATTTCATTTATTGATAGCTTACTGACACATTTTTTCCTTCTATGTCAGTACAGTAGAATATATTTATGTTTACAAAATACTGTTTACACCTATATACTGAAACCGATTTATAAACATTGTTAAAATATCATTAGTATATAATTTACCATATAATATTGAATTTTTTGGCAAAATTTATTTCCAGAAATTAAGTGTGATATTTTTAGGTTGGAATGTATTTACACTGACTCATCAATGAAATAACCTTGGCATTGTACAAAAGAGAATATGGTAAATCCACACCAGCTGTTATAGGTAATGAACTTCTTTTAAGCTCGAGAACATTGTTCATATGGACTTACTGACTTAGGTACGCTGACAAATTTTATGCGGGAGTAGTAAAATTCTTATTCTGAGATACGGATACATCTCATTCCGTAAAAGAGTCACCCCTTAATTTCTATGAAGAAACGCCATCCCTAATACAATAACTGAAAAAAGTACAAATGCATTTTATTAAGAAGTGATTTGCTTAGAATCAGTGTTATTGCTTAGTATCATAATAAGCTAATTTACAGCTAGGATTTTGTATTATCACATGGACATATAGATATATGATGGGTTACACATTGAATGAACTGTGTATTCTGGTTCATGATAAAATATGGTAGATGTCATGTTCGACTTTTGAATGCATTATTTCATGAAACTTAAACAGTAGGACGTGACAGTAACATAAAATATGATGCTTCAAATATATCCAGGATTATTTTTGATACAGACACATCATAATATTTGCCTTGCTAAATTTAAATAAACTAACTAGATAATTCATCCAAAAAATTTAAAAAATTAAGTAGACAGTCCATCCAAAAATTCAAATAAATTTAGTAGACAGTCCATCCAAAAAATTAAAATAAATTGATTACACAGTTCATCCAGATATTTTTAAATAAATTGACTAGACAGTCCATTCAATAATTAAGTATAATATGTAATACAACTAACTAGACAGTTCATCCAAAATATTTCACAGATTGAATATACAGTCAATCAAATAATTTAAATACAACTTACTAGACAGCATATTCTTCTTTGTCTGTCTCACTTATTAATATTATTATTATTACATGTATTATTATTGTTGTTATTTAATGAATATTTTGCCATTTTGTCATATACTGTTATATATAACATACATGTGCCGCCATACAACTTTATTTTCATCGTAAATCCTATGAGTGTATGTTTATGGAATACAATGAATTTGTCCCAAACTGCAATCTGTAAAGTTTCCACTTGAACTAGAAACAATAATCAAGCTATACTGAGACCATGGTTGGCATCAGACAAAGGGCGATGTTTTTATATAGAGAAAAGAGGGGGAATTAAAATACCTTAAAATTAGTCAAACAATAAAATCGTTTTAATTTCGAGACATTTACTTGAGAACGAATAAATGTCAGATAAGAAAAATGAATGTATACCTGACTGTAAGAACACAGAAGAGGACGAATGAACGACATGTATAAAAGTTTTTGCTGTTGAATGTTGCTTAACGTCGCATCAGCAATTTTTCAGCTATTCGAGACGATAAGTACTTATATTAGGGATCAAGCTATGAACAAGTTGGTGTATGCATTTGACGTGCGAATGTGTTATATAGTCTGCCTTGTACCAGCGCGCACTCAGGGCGTCTTTTTGATGCTATCTCACTGAGTCAGTACGCTGCAGACAAGCGTACCGCTCTCCCAGTCGCATTATACTGACCCCGGTGAACCAGTAAAGGGCAACGGCAAATTCACTTTTCTACATGTAGTCCGAGCGGGACTCGAACTCACAGTGGTGAGAACCCTGGATTTATAGACTGACGTCTTATTCATTAGGCAACCGCGGCCTTTACATGTATAAAAGGCACATAGGGATCCTTATATACTACAATGAGAGAGATAGCTCTCGGAATGCGTTAATTGTGTATATTAGAAAAAAGTATTTTATATCTCAAACTGAACCAGATACATTCCTTTATTTCATTTCTGGTTCAAATGATACAATGGAAAAAATACATATAGCAACCCCCCAACACACACACGTTTAAGCTATCCAAGAAAAGAATTTCTCTTTAAAAATCTGTGTTCATTTGAAAACACGTGCTTTTGTTCTCTCCACTAGAAAACTTAAATGTAATTTTGTAAATTTTCGTGAAAAAATATAGAATTATCTTTGGCTGGGGGTACAAAAAGAAGTCTATGACACAAACATACTGTTACGTTAACATGTAAATATGTCTTTTATCAGTCCATACAGTATATGTATATGTATAGCTAATACTGGCATTTTGTCAAATTGAGAAATTTAAAAAACCAACTGACAAATATGAACGATTTTAAAACTCCAATTCAAATCAATATTGTATGTATATAAAAGAGTACTGTATGACTAAATATGGGAATCCCCTATCTTGTTTATTTTCTGTTGCTATCTATAGCGTTGATGTCACTTATCGGTAGAGCTTGATCAGTTAAACATGGAGAATATTTCGGTAATGGTATGGAATGAACTTAGTAGATTTGTCGGAATAGAAGAAGTAGTTTATATCAGAAGAAGGAAGGATGAATTAGAAGATAGCATTAACGATCGCACACAGAATGCACAAAGCAGAGTAAGAGGTATAACCAGTGGAAGTAAGGCTGAAGGATTATCTCTACCAGGAAGTGATATAGATACAATGGGCGTTATTGAAGACATATCCGTATTATGTTCAGATGATATATCTGCATCAGACAGTGATATCATAATGGATACAAACGATATTAAACCGGGATTTGTTCGACTCTACTGTCATGAAAATATGAGAAACCATAACATAATTTCTCCGGCAATGTCAGAAACTAACAAAGGTTTACTTTTATCAAGTTTATTGCTCCGTGATATAGTTGTTGAAACTTTCCGAGATGTCTTTCCGGATTCAGTAGCTCATGGCCCTTGTTCAACTTTTGTATTGCCAGATAAGGTGGAGAGTGATTTCATGTATTGTTTCGAATGCAAGACTTGGCCAAACGTGGCATCCGAATGGATTCACAGAAGCAGAAATAATAACTGGCCATCCCGTGATTTAATTACAGATATCGTTCAGGGCGGATGTCTGGTCGTTCCTATAGGAAATCCACACTCGAAGGACAGCCACATGCAATGGCGACTATCTTTCTCAATTGCCGAGAAAAAACTTGTGCATTCATTTAACCAAACACAGTTCTTGTGTTATGCATTATTGAAACTGTATCTAAAGCATGTAATTAATGCAAATTCAGATGTTAAAGATCTGTTTTGTTCGTACTTCTTAAAAACCAGCCTATTTTTTAGCATAGAAGACGAACACGTTGTTTGGAACAAAGAAAACTTTCTTGATTGTTTTTGGATGTGCTACAGAAGATTAATAAAATGGGTCAGAGATGAATATTGCCCGAACTTCTTTATAAAGGCCAACAACATGTTCGGGGGGAAGATTTGTGGAGACAAAAGTGAAATTTTACATCGGTATCTGGGTGATCTCTATCATGAAGGCGTATATAGCTTATGGCGTATTCCGTGTTTATCAGAGTTTGGCGTATGTACCATTGATAGATCGTTACAACTTGGAAGTGAAATCTCAAATGCAGAGAAAGAATACTATTGTGACCGTGAAATGTTATTTCATTCTCCATTCAAAAGTGTAGATGTAAACTCGTATTTGATGACCCTGAAGGTTATTGTTGAAATGATACAAACTTCAAGCAATACTATAGACAAAGCGTTACTAGTGACACGGTATAACAGGGAAGTGTGTTACATCATACGAATACTGTACAAACAAATATCGACAACCCAGTCGAATACAATTCATTACAAACAAATAAAGGGGCTAAAATCCTTCATTCTACAGAACTGTATGGACATGGATAAATGTACCGGGATGTTATGGTTGGCTATTTTATCTTATTTGTGTCGCGAATACAAGGAAGTCATCAGTATTGCCAAAAAAGTTCTGAAAAAGTTTGAAGCTTGTTTTTTTTATTACGGATTATCCACTACTTTTGTTTATGATAGGCAAGATTATATTGATAGTTTATGTGGTAAAGGTTTGACATTGCATGATAAATGTACACGTGGTATCTTCACTGAATCATTTAATTGTAACATTGATTGCGGGTTCTATCCATCAGAAATAGAACGAGATCTTGTTCAACATTCGGCTCTCGGTAACACATTTATAAATCTAAAAGTGTATACTTATGTTCTGCTGTTCCTGTCATATTATCACATCGACTGTAGAGATAATATGAGTGACATATTGAATGTACTGTGTATTGTTGTTCATGATGAAGACATAGTAGACGAATTAGAAAAACCATTAGCAAACGCTCTTCTCCACAGATGTATTCAAATGTGGGAATCTTGGCAAGACAATCATAGGGAAGGTTAAAAAGATCCATTATTTCAGACATAATCGGATTGTGTTTTGTGAATATTAGAGATTTGTCAGATTTAGATTAAAGAAAATAAATATTCGTATCTTATATATTTGTTCATTGGTTTATTTAGCGTACTATATACTGTTCGGAGTATTTAAAGTGATATAATAAACAATAAACACACAGTTCATGTCCATTTCATAATCCCAAAGTAACAACAGTGTCCGTTTTTGTCTTTAATGTCAATAATTAAAGAGTTAGCTAGTAATAAACGCTTTTTTACATCCTAAAATCCCTTTCCAGTTAACCCTCTTTCATTTTTTGAAGGAAGTTCCGGTTTTTAAAGGAATTTGAGATATATTTCGATATTCAAAACTAGCACATGTAAGCACGTAAACCACCACCGGGGAAGTTATTTTGGGAACCCCGGAAGAGTAAGCACCTCCTGTTGAGCTAGCTACACTCGTCACGTGGAAAATTAAAATGGAGAATGAAAGTTATGTCATGTGCTACTAGTACTTTCGAAATGTCATGTTTTACTTTTGAATGTATTATTTCATAAAAATTCAAAAGTATCAAAGGCAGTTACATGAAACATTGGGGCGCCAAATATATCCAGGGTTAATTTGTATACCGATACATCGTATTTCTATCCTCCATATTCTCATGAGGGACAAAATGTCTTTTTAGACCTTGTTAAACCTAGAATTGCAATAATGTTGCGTCAAAAGTACTTGCAAGCAGCTTGCCTCGTATAATGCACATAACTCCAACTCACGTTTTGAGGTCGGCATTGAGTTTAAATGAGGTTTTACGAACCATTCAAAAATATTTGACTGATATCGAGACACTAACAGCTATCAGTAAAATGGGAAATATTTTGGCCTTTGCAGCGCGCTAATGGCAATGTGTAGTGAGGGTTTTTTAACGTGACACGGTTTCGGTTTGTAAAGCGCCTGGCTCGGTGGCTCTCTTTAGCAAAATTTAACCCGTACATTTTACAAAAAGCAATGATATAGACCTCTTATTAATTAAAATGTATTAATAGTTTAAGTTATCACGATTTTTGCCTGTGGAATTTATTTTTAAGAATGCATGTCGACGTAAGTTTAAATCCCATAAAGAGATATTAGAGATAAAAACTGAATATAAGTTGAGCACATAACAATAAAACCGTTCTGATTTTGTGAAATAAATTAAATAAATCAATTAAAACATTAGTCGCAAAAATGATAACTTGACGTGCAGTGCAAAATTCAAAATAGGAGTCTAATATTTCAAACTGTGACTTTGAGTGTATTCTAAGGCAACATGGATTTATAGCTATGACATTGTATTCTTATAGTTTACTGTTGAATATAAGGTATAAGTTGATTTTGTAAAATTAAAGCGTCGAAATTTGAAATAGATAGACTCAAAAGTATTGAATATATATCTCTGTCTAAAATAAAAAGCAAAATCAAAGTGATGTAGTTATCAATTATGTATGTATTTTCGTCTGATGCACCGTCTGTAAACCCTGTGTTATTTTTCAAAAATCAGGTAGTATTCTTGATTGGTTGCAGATTGATTGAATGGTGTTTTACATCACAGTACGTAGTGAAAAAATATTTCACGTCGAGATGTCATTAAATTTCGGTAGTGGCAGTGAATTTGACTAAGTGGCAGTGAATTTGACCTTTTTAGGGCAATATGCAGGGAGGGATCTTTATCGTGAAACGCCTTTTGTGACAAGGGTGATCGGTTTACAGGGCTTTATTTTTTAAATGCCGAGTGCTTAGCCAAAAATATATGTGTTGTCTCAGGTTTCTTTTTCTATCCCTTTAATTTCAGTAGAAGAAATTTATGTTTAGCAAAACACGAATTAAACTAAAACGAATTTATAAACATTTATAAAGATCTGCAATATGTATTTTACTAAGTAATATTGATCTTATTTGGCAAACCTTTTTTCTAGAAATTACGTGTGAAACTTTTCAAGTTAGTGTGTATTTACACTGACTAATCAATGGAGCGCCTTTGTAATTATACAAGAGAGAATGTGGAAAAATTCACACCAGCTGTTATAGGTAATGACCTACTTTTAAATTCAATGACTTTGTTCCAAATGGACTAACTGTTCTGTTAGATAGGCTGAAAAATGGTATACAACAGTGATAGCTTTCTCATCCTGAGATACAAATACATACATATCCATGTTCATATTTTATTTTTCAAACAAAAATTTATCCAGAAATTCAATATATTTTATATACAGTTTGCTATGATATTTTATGTATAAAAGGCACTGTGATCCGTTAGATGCCCTTATTGCCATTATTAATGGTATCTGATTGTCTCCGAGACTAATTTTATAGCAACAACCAACAGATAGTACATGTAGTTACTGCAAAAGGGAACATCCCCATTGAAACTAATCATGAAAATTTCCATATTTCCAGACCAACCATTTATTTCATCTTCACCCCCACTAAAATTTTAAGTTTGATTAAAAGAGCCTAAAACACATTTTATATGGTCCTGTGAAAAAAAAAATGTTTTAGAATTTATTCGGTTTGTTGTACAAAAAAAGTGTCTATGATTAAACATAGACATACCTGTTTGTAAACAAGTACATTTTATACGTTTTATGAACTATACATTATGTGTATTGTCAATTTTGGCATTTTGTCAAATTGAGAATTTTTAAAAAAAATCTTACGAGTAAGATCGATTTAAAACCTCTGTCTTATCTAAAATATGCATATATATATAAAAGAGAACTGCATGACATGGGAATCCCCTACCTTGTTTATTTTCTGTTGCTATTTATATCGTTGATATCACTAAAGAAATATTTCAATTTGATTATTACCCGATCAATTAAAACATAATAAATGTGTACCATGTGACTAGATATGGAAATCCCCTACCTTGTTGATTTTCTGTCTGTTGCTTTTTATATTGTTGATGCAACAATATTTAAAAAAATGGAGAATATTTCGATTACAAAAAAATCTGTTTGGTTTATTATTTTAATATCCACTATCCAATAAATAGTGCTTTTTGTCGTTTCAGTTTTAGTATGTGCGCACCAGTAATAGGTCAGTTATTTTTCATCATATATTCAGTATATACATGTATAAAAAACTTGAATAGACGATAGTTGGAAAATTTAAATTTCAGTACAAGCCTGTTAAAAGCTTTACACTATTCTAACGATTAAGTGACGAATTGGCAGCTCGCTTTAGCTGCACCTGGACAGCATTTCGACAGGTGTTTTCCATCTTTCGGTATCTATTCTATCTGTCTCTAGCTATCCATGTCACGGCCAGTTTGACTCCTTTACGCACGTGGCGGGTGTAGCTAGCTAAACAGGAGGTGGTTTCTCTTCCGGAACACCCGGCCTCACTTCCCTAGTGGAAGTTAACATGTCTAACCTATCTTGTCAGTTCCAAACTGTTTACTTTGCTTCTGGATTGTGATTCGGGCATGGATTAGTATACATGTATTTGTTTTTGATTACATTAAGTCCAGTGTTACCCTTTAAACTCTCTGTACATGTACATGCCAAAAACAAAATCATACTTTTCCTATCGGAGCAGGAATTAAATTTTCTTGGAGACGCCAGATAACGATACCAAAGTCTTTAACAATTTCCGAAATTATATCATAGAGTACAGGCCTGTCGAAAGTTTAACATTGAACCAACACAATGGAGTCTAAGTTTAGTTGCTGAGTGGCCGAGATATGGATAACTCATGAGCAAAACATGTAACATCTGTCGAAATACAACTTAGAAGGGGTCGAGATTGACTGCCAATCCGACTGTTATTCCTTAACTAAGTGTTAAAATTTCGACAGGCCTGTACTGTATCACAAAAGGTGTCGGTGTCGAAGTTGCCGAGCGAGTGAGATATGAAATTGATAGCTAATAGCAGAAAGATTACAGGAAGATACAGTACAGACCTGTCGAAAGTTTAACGCCAACGAAATGGAGCC
This sequence comes from Anadara kagoshimensis, assembly GCA_021292105.1. Classification (NCBI taxonomy): domain Eukaryota; kingdom Metazoa; phylum Mollusca; class Bivalvia; order Arcoida; family Arcidae; genus Anadara; species Anadara kagoshimensis. The sequence goes on along the minus strand of CM037874.1, from coordinate 11,047,143 downwards.
GAACTGGGTTGCTTAGTGGTCGAAATATGGATACCAATTGAACGGAAAGAGGGAGATAAAAAAGCACTGTTGAAATGATATTGCTTACTAAGTGCCGAGATAAGATTCCAATTCGACACTAATTGGTTAACTAGTGTTAAACTTTGACAGGTCTGTACTGTAGATAGCAGATGCTAAATAGCTGTCTAGATAAAGCTAATTATAACAAGGAGCGAGATGAGTACTAAATCGATACCTTAGTGTTAAACTTTACACAGGCCTGCACTGTCCACGGTATAACAAGGGATCTAGATGAGTACTAAATCGATACCTTAGTGTTAAACTTTAGACAGGCCTGCACTGTCCACGGTATAACAAGGGATCTAGATGAGTACTAAATCGATTCCTTAGTGTTAAACCTTAGACAGGCCTGCACTGTCCACGGTATAACAAGGGGTCGAGGTGAGTACTAAATCGATACCTTAGTGTTAAACTTTAGACAGGCCTGCACTGTCCACGGTATAACAAGGGGTCAAGATGAGTACTAAACCGTTACCTAAGTGTTAAATTTTAGACAGGCCTGTACTGTCCACATTGTGACAAGGGATCTAGATGAGTACTAAATCGATACCTCAGGGTTAAACTTTTGACAGGCCTGTACTGTCCACAGTCGATATTAACACGTTGTGTGATAATTCTAAGCCATACTCTACAATTAACAGATAAATAACGGCTTTCATTCAGAAGTTTTTAAGTTATTCCTGGCAACACTATAAGTCTTCTAGTCTATAATCCGGTGCCACATATGATGGCAAATCCTCGCTAAAGTAAACAAAGACACATGTAGAGCTGAAAATCTGTACATAGCTCGAAATATATTGAAAAGGATATGAAAAAAATTAAAGAATTGTAGTGTATTAAATAAACAAGAGCGCTTATTTGAGAAACAAATACCCCCGATCCCAAAACTGTCTATGGTGCCAAATGACCTCATGGCCATGTTATGTTATGTTGTATTATGTTGTGTTGTGTGTTTCTGAATAAACTGCTTTGGATCTGACCAATCAGTCAGATGTGACACACTAATCCACAAGGATTTTTTTAGATAGTTATGAAAAACTTACTTTTTTAATGTCGTGCAATGAACTTGATTTTAAACTTAGCAGAACTTTTATTCATGTTTCAGCGTAGGAAATTATAATATTACTGGTATTTAATAGGTATTTTGTATATATCTTATCACATGTATATAATTTTACACTGGTATTCAATACCTGTATATATGTCTTATTGCATGTATATAGTTTAAAGTGTCTCATAACTTAATTGACTGGATGTCATATGTTTTATAGATTATACACGTTGTATTTATATTATGGCTGTATGAATTGTGACACATATATTATCACGCTTATTGCTTTTTTTAGCGAAGGTCATGTGAGCTTATGGCATAGCGCAGCGTGTGTATATGCGTGCGTGCGTGAATGCGTGCGTGCGTGCGTCGTTAACACATATTTTCGACTTCTCTGAAACTACCTGACAGATTTCAATGAAATTAAAGAAGTATATATGGGCCGGTGCAATTCAGATTTTTTCGTGGCGTTGCCATGGCTACCATATCTAAGTCGAGGTGACCTAGGGTTACAAAAATCTTAAAAAATCTTCTTCTCCAAAATCAATGATTAGAGAAAAAATCTGATGTGATATTCGGCTTTTGTAGGGTCTTAAGCCTATAGTTTGTTCATTTTGTGAAATTCGGACCAAAAATAAGTTACGCGTTTTTGCGTTTAATTTTGAAAAAATCGTAAAATAGCTTCAAATTGTTATAACTTGACTATTTGACCAGATAATGACATGGGTTTTCAGATTTGACATATTCTTGTTATTATCTTCAAAATGGGGTCAAGGTAAATTGTGAAGGTAATGACCTAAATTTTTTTACCTCTGATTTTAATTATAATCTGGAAAACTATTAACTTTTTGTATAGAGATGTATATTAGAATGTTGTAGATATTGATACAACGATCATTTTGATGTATAGATTAAGGTCATGGGTTCAAAGGTCAAGGTCACAGATGCAAAACAATACCGAAATGGTTAATTATCTTGTAAACTATAAACTTTTTGTATCGACATGTATATTAGAATGTTGTTAGTATTGATGTAACGAACATTTTGATATATATAGATTAAGATCATGGGTTTAAAGGTCAAGGTCACAGATGCAAAACAATACCGAAATGGTTAATTATCTTGTAAACTATAAACTTTTTGTATCGACATGTATATTAGAATGTTGTTAGTATTGATGTAACGAACATTTTGATATATATAGATTAAGATCATGGGTTCAATAGCCAAGGTCACAGATGCGAAATGATATTGAAATGGTTATTCATCTTGAAAACTATTAACTTTTTGTATAGACATGTATATTAGAATATTGTTAGTATTGATGTAACGATCATTTTGATATACAGATTAAGGTCATGGGTTAAAAAAGGTTAAGGTCACAGATGCAAAACAATATCGAAATGGTTAATTATCTCGAAAACTATAAAAAAAATTATAGACATGTATATAAAAATATTGCTAGTATTGATGTAACGATCATTTTGATATTCATATTAAGGTCATGGGTTCGAAGGTCAAGGTCACAGATGCGAAATATTACTGAAATGGTTAATTATGTTGAAAACTATTAACTTTTTGTATAGGCATGTATATTAGAATGTTGTAGGTATTGATACAAGGATAATTTTGATGTATAGAAAAGGTCATGAGTTCAAAGGTCAATGTCACAGATGCAAAACAATACCGAAATGGTTAATTATCTGGTAAACTATAAACTTTTTGTATAGACATGTATATTAGAATATTGTTAGTATTGATGTAACGATAATTTTGATATATAGATAGATTAAGATCATTTGTTTAAAGGTCAAGGTCACAGATGCAAAAAAATACTGAAATGGTTAATTATCTTGAAAACTATTAACATTTTGTATAGGCATGTATATAAGAATGTTATAGGTATTGATACAACGATCATTTTGATGTATAGAAAAAAGTCATGGGTTTAAAGGTCAAGGTCACAGATGCAAAATAGTATTGAAATTGTTAATTTTCTCAAAAACTATAAACATTTTATGTAGGCATGTATATTAGACTTTTAGGTATTGGCATCACAATCATTTTGATTTAACAATAAAGGCCATACATTCAAGGGTCAAGGTCACAGATTAAAAAAAAATGCCAAAATGGCCTAGTATTTTTACTTTTGTACTTTTGTTTTCACAATTGAGCCTCACATCGTGACTATTATGAAAGATTTTGACTTTGACATTCGAGCTATTATTTATCAGGTGAGCGTATCAGGCCCAATGGGCCTCTTGTTTATATATATATATATATACTGTAGTGCTATACAAACAACAGTTTCAACAAAAATTTAATATACATGGATATTTTGAAAACTAACAAAATTATTCAGCCTTCCAATTTACCAGATTTAAGTTTATATCTTAGTTAAGAAAAATAAACTTGGACCAGCCACAAAATGTTTTATTGTTTGTTTGTAAACAATGTATATGCAGTGCTATAAGGTAAACAACATTGACCTTTCCGTTTGACCTTTCATTAGGAATATTCATATAGGAGAGTCCATCCAATACAAGGGTAGCGTTAGGTTTCGCAGTTAATACATTAAATTAACATTGCCCATGATTAGTGTTCACATCAGGTAGACGAAATATACACGCATGATCCCTATTACTTACATTTACCTGTCCATAATGAATATTTAAATTAAAGGTCAAACGGACAGGTCAATGTTGTTTACCTATACCTGTACGTTTGGTAGTGAGTGAAGTAGAGTGACGGTATGGAGTTTAACGCCACAGGCAAGATTTTCCCTTTATGTTGAGACAGACATTTCAGGGAGGGTGGTAAAAATCGGGGAGTCCGCAGAAAACCACCGATTTTGAGCAAGTGCACAAACAAGTTTTGACACACTATGATTTGTCACGAGTGAGATTCTAACCTAACCGTTGAGAAGTGATCCGTAAACATGGGTTAAGTCTCCTCGTCCACCGAGGCCTCTGTTTGGTTGTGAAATGTTTCAAAAATATGTACAGTACAGACTTGTCGAAAGTTTAACACTCAGCTAACGAGAAGAAGTCAAAGCTCGGCTGTCGTGTGTCCTAGCGACTGTAAAGCGGCCGAGAGGTGGATAAAGCAGTTACAGAAATATAGCCAACGATAAGCTGCCAATTCGCCAATATTTTGTTAGCTTAGTGTTAAACTTTCGACAGGTCTGTACCATATGCCTATTAATAACCATCCAATGTACAATGTACAAAACATCCAAAAATACAAAGCAGCTAAAATTGGAATCATTTGATTCCAGGAAGTTTTGAATGGCATAAACATAATCCTTATGGTAAATTAAAAATTGTACTGAGTTTAACCGGAAAAAAATATTTAAGTTAATGCTTGATATATTGGCTTTCAGGAAGTTTTGAAATAGTAATATTTTTTGTTCGTTTAAAGCTTTAAGTTTTATAAGGACTTTTTGTCCGTTTAGTCGGAACTATAAACTGTAAATTTGTCATCTCAGAATCAGCATGTGCGTCAGGCAAGCCCAATAAAGAAAATAACAGTTATATAAATGACTGGTAGTAAAAGATATAAGACCAATACTCTGTGAAAGTTTATTAGTTTTCATATCATAAATGTCTATTATTATGCCGAGAAATTTCAATATTGGTACTCCCTGGCAAATATTTCCATCTGTTATATTTATACAACAAATTTTGTATCGGAAATAACAGCGATCGTTTTGTTTGAGAAAACACTTGAAGTAATTTCATAATAATCGGATCATTCGTTTTATTGATTGGAATATCCTGAAACTAATTCAAACAGAGATTTTCATTGTAAAATGGACAGGAATGAAGAAATAAAATTTGAGTTTTGATCCAGTTTATTAAGTACAGAGGCTTTTGCATGTTACAGATGAAGAACGAATTTTAACGATCAAAAAGTGATTTGCACAGAACGGCCTCTGACGGCTTCTGAAACGCGGCCGCGGTGACCGAGTGATCTAAAGCGCTTATTAATCACGGCGCTTCTCATCGCCTAGGCTCAAATCCTACTCAGAATACCCTTAAGTTGAGAACAGGCCTAGGTTTGTCAGATTACTTCCCGTGATTGTTAGTTTCCCCTAGTATTCCGGTTTTCTCCACCATCTGTGAATTTAATATCTCGATATTATTGAAAGAATTTTGAATGGGGCTTAAAATTCCATTACTTCCCCTTGAGTGTTTTCAAACTTCAAAAGTTAATAACTGTGTTACATCTGTTCTATCCTAGTTCTGTAGCTTATAACTGTTGTTGGTATATACTATGGAGTTATTTTCAGTACACATGTTCCTATGTAGAAAGCAAAGAAAACATTTGATTAGGTCTTATATATTTTTCAGATTAACCATAGTTGACGTATCGCCGGCCACGCCTTTTATGTTCCGACACTGGCCGCCATCACAGTACCAAAACAGCGCCACGACAACTAATGATGTTCTAGTGTCAGTGACGTCATTAAATATCACAGTTCATGCCGAGTTTTCATTCTTTTTTCGTGCAATTCAAGTATGCTGGGCCTTTGTCTGAACATTGTGGGCGTGGCCGGCGATCCGTCAATTGTTGTTAAAAACCATGCAATAACGTGTTAGAAACAACGTTATGGGGTGATCAAATAGCCGTATCTGTAATAGAAAATGTTTTGTCAACTCACTGATAACGCTATCTAGAGGGAATTAATAACGAACCCTCTTTAATATACCATATTTGAAATTCAATCATAAAATACATTCAAAAAATGGTATATGACAATAAATTGTCATGTGCTACTTTTGAATTATATTATTTGATAAATATTCAAAAGTAGCACATGACACCTCCCTAAATCTTTATTAAGTTGGGTGGGTCCTGGTCACTATCCCTTGTAAGAGTTGTAACTGCTTCATATAAACAAATTGCAAGAAATGGTCAAATATTTTTCATTTGGGTTGAAGCGTTTTCTAATAAAATGTTTTTGGCAATGAAAAGGTTATCGAGATTATCGCCATGGTCAAACAAAAATCATCCGCCTTGAAAAAAATTTAAATAAGAATTTGTTAACCGCTAAGTATACAGACAAGGATATTTTAAGAAATAAAATTAAAATTTCAAATTTAGATAAATGAAACATAATTTTAAAATTTGACATTTTAATTGGTTTTTACAATGAGTAGGAATTGGGTTTAACCGTTAAAGAGACTCGCTTAGTAATAATACTATTCCTTACTCGCCGTTATCAAAGTTTGTTTGAACTATGAACATTTTCATATGAAGAGTAGCCGCGCAATAAACGTTTAAATATGTCTGTATAGATTCTAATTTATTACAAATTGATTCTGCCTCTTATCTGGATTTTGAGAACATAAGTGTGTCGGGTTAATTGTGGTCATATATATCAAAGGTACGGCACGGTACAGGCCTGTCGAAAGTTTAACACTAAACTAACAAGTTAGTTGCGTCAGATTGGCAGCTTATCCCGGCCCCTCGTTAGCTATATCTCGACAACGTCTATATCCATCTTTCGCCAGCTTTTTAATTTCTAGATATCAACACAACAGCAGAGCCCCGCCATCTTCTCGTTGGCTAAGTGTTAATTTTTCGTGAGGTCTGTACAGTATAGCATTCAGTTCGTTGTCTTATAATTACTTTTTTCATTACATATCAGAGTTGGGATATGTATTTTTTCCCGTTTTTTGCACGTACAAGTTTATTGCAAGCTTCAGTACAGACCTGTCGAAAGTTTAATTCTGAGTGAACGATAAGGAGTCTACTGCTTAGTGCCTAGTGGCCAAGACGTGGACAAAAATTACAGCTGTCCAGAGATATAGTGCAGACCTGCCGTAAGTTTATTTCTGAGTAAACGAAAAAGACTCAAACATCGACTGACCAGTGGCTAAGATATGGATAGCTAGTGACCGAAAGACTGCCAAGAGATACAGCACATACCTGTCGAAAGTTTAACACTGGTCTAACGAGAGGAATTAAGGCTCGACTATCGAAATATGAATAACTAGTGGTTGAAAACCTGCCTAGATATAAATAGCAGCTGCCGATAAGCTGCCAATATATAGCTAATAGGGGACCGGGATTGACTGACGATTGGGGACTTAGTCATAAGCTTAGTGTTAAATTTTCGACATGTCTGTTTCGTAGTAAGCAGTTATATTGGATAGAGATATGGGAGGAGCTACTATAAACATATTTATTTTGGAGATATACTAATTTTCGCTTTTTTGCAGTCGTTTCTTTTGTGCGAAAATCATATTTTGGTTATTGTGTTATAGTGCATAGATGTATTTAAAAAAGCGTGAAAATTTAACTACAAGAATATGTCAAAATTTCCTATACCGCGAAAATAAATATATGCGAAATAAAATCGGTTTTTAGTAATTTATAAGATTCGGCATAAATTAGTTAGCTTACTGTTAAACTTTAGACAAAACTGTAATGTAATTCAATCTGAACTGAAATATGCTGAACTTTATCTATTCATTTTTTCCTTTCAATTATGTATTTGTTTTATCATCGATAAACAAGCACTTGTTCATTCTGCTACCTTGTTTTAAACTTCGATACGTATGTTTTCGTGACCACTTTCCGGAACGTTACAACTAAAATCTGAATGGGATGTTATTTTTTCACATTTTAGATACGGAAAATGAATTTGTCATCTATAGTTGGAGCCGCAGCAAAACGGGAAAATATATAAATAATATTGTTATTAAAAACATATATGGAGGATAGTATTTTTTCATATTTTAGATACGAGAATTTAATTCATCATATACAGTTGGAAGGAATATGGGAATCATAACGTACAAGCCTGTCGAAAGTTTAACACTGAGCTAACGAAATGGAACCGAACTCGGCAGTCAAGTGCTCAATAAATGATCACTTTGTAGCCGAAAAGCTGCCGGGTGATAGATAGCAGCTGCCGAAAAGATATTGCTAACGACAGGCCTAGATGCCGACATGAGCTTTCGATTCGGTACTTATTTTATATCTTAGTGTTAAACTTTCGACAGGTATGGCTGTGTGTTGCTATTGATGATGCAGTAAAAATATATCGAATTTTTCACCGGTTCTGATACGCATATTTAACAGGTCACGAAGATAACAATTATGTTTCTCATTATTACAGATAAGGAAAAGAGAAAAGTAATGGACCATTAGCATGCAGAACAACAACCGTAAGTGTACATTTATTTATCAAATCTGCATACATATATTGCATAATCATTCTAATACTGTTTATGGATTATGTAAGAGAGCATTTTATTTTTCATTTTTATTTATATTTATTTATGAATCAATATATTATTTATTTATTTACATTTATTTATTTATTTATTATTTATTTATGTATTCATTCATATATTTATTTTTATTTATTTATTTATTTATTTATTTATTTATTTATTTATTTATTTATTTTTTAAACTTGTCTTTTGTTGCCAATTCGTTTTTCAACTTTAAGCCGATGACCGTCATCACAATATTGTTATTAAGTATAACGTATTTGTGTCCAGAATTACCCCGTGTTTATTTGACGTCCCATAGTTCGATCCATACTCCTTTAACTCGCAATTTTGATTAGACACGTAGCGGATGTTGTCATCCAAAAAGAGGTGCTTACCTTTCTGAGACACCTTAAGGAATGTCACATGTTTAACTTAATGTGCCAGTTTCAAAGTTCAGTTTACTTTGCTTTGGGATTGTGTTTAGGGCATGGATTAGTATGTTTGTTTTTGATGTACGTTTGTTTCATTTTGTCTGTTCCAAAGGACACCTTTAAATACTTATTGCAAAACAGAATTCCAAAAAATTCCCGGTTTTGGCAAAAATAATGATATGCAATGTTTTTAAATACAATCGAAAACAACACCTAAAACCGTTGTAGCGTTTTATATTGATACACGAATTTCTTGTTTTACATGGTCCAATATGCTATTTTGGAACTTCCATAGGTATGGAATTTGCGCGTATCAACAACTCGGCATCGGTTGTTAAGGCGCAATGTCAGGACAGGCGTGGCCAATTAAATACCCGCCCTTCACAATGCACTGGGCGCATTGCGAAAGTAAAATGTTTTACCACTTTAACTATAGCTGGCTTCGTCTTGATATAAATAAATTATTTTTGACTGCGACAAAAAACCCATCAATCGATCTAAATACGTTGACTTTCTTTTTTATCTTGGCAGAATGCACCCGCACCAAGGTGTTCGCATTTACTAATTTAAGTTTCCATATCAAACGAGACGATTAATACTAACCTATATAAATCCAACAATTGTTGTTCCAGATCACGATCGTTCCGGTTATTGACATTAGATTTCGGTTAAAACTATGTTCAATTAAGAATTAATTGGAACTTAATAGAATACCGATCATAACAAAAACTGTTCTTAAAATATTTTTCTCATAACCTGAGATATAGAATACACACGTGGCGGATGTAGCTAGCTAAACAGTAGGTGTTTACCTTTCCGGAGCACCCGGCCTCACTTCCCTGGTGGAAGTTAGCGTGTCTAACCTGACTTGTCAGTGCCAAAGTTTTTACTTTGCTTCTGGATTGTGATTGGGACAGGGATAAGTATGTTTGTTTTTGATGAAAGTTATTTGTATTCATAGTTTCAAAAATAGTAAAATTGCGATCATGACAAAAGCTGTTCATGAAACCGTTTTTGCATAACATGAGAAATAGGATGATAAATGTTTTTATCTTACATTAGACTAGTTTTTCTATCTGATTTGACGAAATACAAGTTTTATCGAACACGCATGATACAGAATCTTGTATCACCACTACAATATTGGCGATAAAGTGCACGTGCACTTTTTCATTGTGACGTTATTAGGGAGTCTTCGATTACATTACTACAGAACAAATGTCATAACATAGTCCAGTGGTTTTCTGTGGTAAAATGTAATTTTTTTCACATAAAGTCTTGTTTTTTATTATTTTGAATAGCCTAATTCGAAATGTTAGATAAAAATATTATATACACACTGTGTATATAATATGTATGTATTCATAGTATCAAACATACTAGTCACTTTTCAAATCACAAGTAAAAAAAAGTCAAAAGAGCAAATTTAGTTAAGCACTTGGTCTTCATCAACCAGGGAAGTGAGATTGGGTGCTCCGGAAGGGTAAGCACATTCTGACGAAGTATTTAATATATCTATCAGTATTTGTTAAGTTCTGTAAGGGGATTAGCTTATACCATTTAACAGATCATGGTAATCTTTCGAGAGAAAAAAAAGTTTTGTGTTTTCAGTACAGATAATCAGAAACATTCTGGTCCATATCATTGTCACAGCACACTATAATCAAAGTTAAAACTGTGAAAACGGACCAAGTAAGTTAAACACTTAAACTGATATCGGATGTTCTGAAAAATAAGCCCCTACTGTCTAGCTAGTAATTGCCAGGTGCGAAATTCAAATTCAGAATTAAGAATAAAACACACCATTTGATCACAATTTGATTAAATTAAAATGTTCTTGAGTTTTCTGTATTTCAAAAAAAAACTGTTGTTTGGTTTCACAGTACCATTTCTACATGTTTCAAAAATTACAACATTTAGTAAATCAAATATACCGGTCTATGTCTAAATAATGAGACCGGGTGCTCCGGAAGAGGTACGCACCGTCTCTCAAGCTAGCTACATCCGTCATATGTGAAATCAAAATTGACAAAGAAAGAAAGATGGATTGATGGGACGTCAAATATATCTATGATAGCTTTGGATGCAGAGACATCATGCTTATCATCAATATTGTAATGAGGGACATGCAACTTTTTTGAGGGCCTTGATAAGCCTAAACTTGCAATATCCCGAGTCAACAATTTTTGTAATCAGTTTGCTTGATTCGTTGTATAAAGTTCCACTAGTGAGAACAAGCTATGCAATACATTTTAAGCTAAAGGCAGATATATAAGGGACACATCATTAATGATTGGCTTACGTGATTCAGACAGTTATGTGTCAAAAACCAATATTTTTCTGTTTGTTTTCCTGTTATTTAATGTGGTATGCGAAAAATCATAACGTTGTAATTTAGATAAAACTAATGAACAAAATTTCAGTTTTCAACTGATTGGAAATATGATCAACAAAATGTTGATTTTTTACTGTTTAAACAACCAAAGTATGATGAAAGTAAGTGATTGTTGTCTTTTATGTAAAGTACAGACCTGTCGAAAGTTTAACGCTGAGCTTAAAGAAAATTAGTCTAAGCTTGGCTGCAGAGTAGCTTAGATATGGAGAACTAGTGACAGAAAAGAGATTGAAATCGACTGTCGAAAACCTGTCGAGATATAACTGAGATGTTTTGTCGATTCGAAACTAAATCGTTAACAAAGTCTTAAACTTTCGACATACCTGTATTGTATGTGCACAAATAGTTTGTTATGTAAACAAACTGCAATTCTAAACTCATATTTTATATATCTTTCAAGGTTTATTGTTTATTCATTAATTAAATTGGAACAAAATATCATAACTCATTCTGATTGATGTAGGCATCCACACAAAAGTGGGTTTTATGGTACATGATTACTTTAGAATGCATCTTTTTCATTCTAATTAAGCAAACATAATAAATGACAAGTACATCAAAAATTGAGTCAGGAATATACAATGAACATGGCTGAAAAAACGATAAACAACCCAAGATTTAAAAAAGCTTAAAATAAATGACAGTAAGTGACTTGACAGCGCCATTGCAATCAAACCTTACTTGAAATGCTCACACACACACACACACACACACACACACACACACACAGTATTTATTACTGAACATTTTAAATATATAACTTGGAGTACAACGACCAGTTTTTGGTTGTATTATCTACTTATTACGTTTTTAGAGTGTTTATTTAAATTTTTCAACGTGTGTTGGGTATGTGTAGTGTCAGGATGTAATATGTTCAATGTGTGTAGTACCAGCGTGATATGTACTCATTGATTGATGTGTGAAGTGTCCGGATGTAGTGTTTCCAATGATGTGTGTAGTTTCAGGGTGTAGCTATAGTGTGCTCAATTATGCGTGTAGCGGCGAGATGAAGAGTCCGGAATGATGTGTGCAGTGCCAGAATTTTCATATGGTACCCAATTACCAACAACCTGGAAATGACCGATCAGAATTCCCTAATTTTCAACATGTTTTTGTTAAGGAGAGAAATTGACAGGGCATGATTTATCATTTTTTATTTATTAGACTTTGTATTGTCTAAATATTTGAATTTAGATAAATAACTAACTTATAACTAATTTATAATTCTCAATGGTTGAATGTAAAAGTATATCTCATTACATACATTCAGTAAGGTAGATGTTTAATCGACGTATCTTGAGTTTTGGAAATTTTCAGTAAATGAAATATTTTTAAGTTTGCTTTTCGATTGTGATTAAGAGATGAATAAGTATGTTAGATGTTGATTTTTTCAGTCAAAATCATTTCCCTCCAATTTAGCATAATCTTGATTTTGAATAAAAAAAAACAAATTTGAGATACTGTACATGCTGACAAAATTAATACACGGTGGTGTGGTGATCAAAAATACTTTTTTTAAAATATATTTGAAAATTTACAGTAAAAGACGAACCAAACACACTATCCATGTCCAAATAAAACCACAGAAATCAAACACAAGCCTACCGGCCCATGTGTAAATTGCAATCCAAAAAGCAAAGCAAGAACTTTTAAAAGCAAATAAAATTAATTACATGAAATTCCACCAAGGAAACGAGAATGGATGCTCCGGTTGTGTGAGTATTTCCTATCTAGCTGTCACGCATGTAACCAAAATTGAGAATGAAAGGAATATGGAACAATGGCACGTCAAATATATCCAGGATAATTTTGACATTGATTAATATGTTTGTTTTAGTCTTATTTTTAATTTTATTTATAAAGATTGCTTGATATGTTTATGATATGCAATGTATATACACTTGTTACTTTGACTTACAAGAAATCATACTTACACCTGTCCAGTCAATTCTACACATTTCATAACTAACCTTTCATATAAACTAACACTGTAACTTTAATTATCAAACAATGAACTTGCATATGTATAGCAGGTTACAAAATGTCAAACTAGTAATTTTAGTAATCTAATACCCGGTAATCACTTTAATATGACACCATCGACATTTTAATTGAATATATTTAAAAAACCATATTTACAAAATATAAACAAAAAAGAAGAAAAGTGACAAGATGTCTATAATTTCAATCCATTTTGAGTAAATTATGTGTTTTGCTTGAATTTGTATTAGATAAAGATAAGAATCTTCATTTGTGACAATTATCCAATAAAGTACTGATCATTTTGTGTGATGGATTTCCCCTTATTGCTGTAATAAAGACAAAGAGCTGATGTCAAGATAGGACAATAACAAGGAAATGTATTTAAAGGTGAAACTAACATACAAATAAACTAATCGACTAATTGGTAAAAATACATGTACAGCCATACAACAGACCTGTCAAAAGTTAAACATCACGCTAACAAAATATCGAAGATCCGCTAAACTCGATCACCGATACCGGCTAGATATGGGAAGCTAATAAACGAAAAACTGCTTGAAGTTGATACCATCTACAGAAATACCGAGATATAGCTATAGAGGGACCGAGATAGGTGTCGATATGTCACTTAGCACAGTGATAAACTTTTACTGATCTCTACCGTTGTGTTGTTACTCCTCTGTACGTTGACTTCTAGTCTACTAGACTGAGAACTCATTATTGTAAAACGGTCAATAATGCTATTTGTATATCAACAACCAAAGGTGAAATGAAACGGAAACATGGTTACTCGTCCATATTGAAAACATAAACTTATCTTTTGTACACAGATTGGTCTGGAATTTTTTATTCGATAGGTTGGTGCTTTCAAGATCACGCAGTGATGTAGGCGTGTGAAGTATGACAGGTAATTTGTGTTTTTTCACACGTTTTGCTTGTAGACATGTTGTTTCCGGATTTGTATATGTCAATTGAAATGGAATATTTTAAAAATATGCAGTAAAAATAACCGAACCAAAACATCGATCCATGTCAAAAAACATCGCGGAAGTCAAACACAAGCCTACCGGCCCATGTCAAAATTAAAAACCAAAAAGCAAACCAAGACCTTTTGAAAGCAAATAAAATGGATAACATGAACTTCCACCAAAGAAACGAGAATGGATGCTCCGGTAGTGGGAGTATCACCTATCTAGCTGTCACGCATGAAACCAAAAGGAATATGGAACAATGGCACGTCAATATATATCCCGGATAATTTTGGATACAGGGACCGAAAAAATATTGTGATTAGTGTTATTAAACTTTCTGAGAGACTTGACAATTTTATTTGTAAGCATAAGCATCAATAATATCTTGAGAAAAGTTGTAACCAGTAGCAATGGGTTCGACGCTGGTTGTCCCGCATCGTGATCTAGTACCAAAACACACCAGAAGCACACAAACTAATGTTGCATTTAGTTATATGGTCATTCCTGAGAATGTTTTGAAGACTATCATTTAAAACGCAGTTTCTTGTATCTTTGGAGTAGAAAAGTTATGTCTAAGTCCTAAACATGAACATTGTAATTTTTTTTATAAAATCGTTTTGTCTTTCCTATTTTCATTTCTTATTTAATGGGCGGACTCCGTAGATCCACCTATGTTCTTATGATGTAAAACGTGCTATTAATCATCCTATTTTATACAATATATGAAATTGCACTGAAATGAAAGGTAAAATAGTATAATATCAAAATGTAAACCCACACGAACTTCTGTATGTCACGTTTAGAGAGTAAAAAAAACATGAGGAAGTATATTAAAAATAAACAAGAATCTGATATAAAAACACACATTATCACAACCAATTATTGTAACTCAGTGGTATTTATACACCTGATTGGTCTATTTATCAGAATTAATTGTAGAATTTATGTTCTGTATCATGCCATTTGAAAACCCTTTGGATCTGATAAAATGTAATTGTTATTTCAAATGCCCGTACATGCTGTCGGAAAGTACATTTGAAAATACAAAAAGCATATTTTCTGTGGACAGATAAATTAATAGCTGATGCTATATTTAGCAGCTGTGAAATCAAAATCAAACATCCTGATCCATGTCCGAATCACAATCCAGAAGCAAAGTAAAAACTGACAAGTTAGGCTAGGCACCTGACCTTCCACCCAGGAAGTGAGGTCGGGTGCTTCGTAAGGGTAAGCACCTCCTGTTTCGCTAGCTTCACCCGCCACGTGTGTGTAATCAAAATTGAGTGAAAGGAAATGGAACTATGGGCGTCAAATATATTCAGGGCGATTATGTACACAGAGACATCATACTTATCAACAATATTGTGATGACGTCCATAACACTTTTTGAGGACTCCGATAAGCCTAGGCTTGCAATATTCCTTGGTCAACAATTTATTTCTTTCGTTGTAAAAAGTGGGACAAAGCTCTACCATAGCATATTAATTAATATGGAAGTAACAGATGTGCAATATATTCAAAATAAGATACCTTTTGAAACACTATACATTATACATTTCAAAAATAATGTGATGAGATTTTTGAGGTCTTTGAAAGGCCCATGTTCGCAATATCTCTAAGTCAACAATTTATTTGTAAGCGGCTTACATCGTTGTATAAAGTTTCGGTTGTTAGAGTAAGCTATACGATTTGTTAAAGTAGCGTATTTACTTGGAAGTAATATCTTCTATTGGAAGCTGAAAATGTCACCCAAATACTCTCCAATATAGGCAATTAATATAATCTGTATCAGCTTCCGTAATGGCACGTTGTGAGAACATAAATAGATGAAACATGTTTAAAACATATTTTAGTTTTGTCCCTTTTTGAAAAGATGTTTGGGAAGGCTTACATTTTATTACACCCCCGTTAACGAAGTATTGAGGGTATATAGGAATCACCCTGTCTGTTCGTCTGGTTGTGAGTCCCAATATCGTGTCCGCTCCATATCTTCCATGTCTATGGATGGACTTGACACAAATGTAAACCAACATGAGACAATGTGTCGCATATCAAATTTATGTACATAAGTGAAAGGTCAAGCGGGAAAGCACTAAATGTTTTTGGCGGGCGTATTTGGCTTTCAAGAGACAGTTCTATTTTATTAGTAAATCAGTAAAACATATTAAGTATGAAGTCTTTTTTTTATACAAATGTCAACATTGTTTATCAAATTAACTCTTAATTATTGTTAAATGTTTGAGATGGATTTCTATTTATTGCGTCAGTAAAAGAAAAAAAACAAACAGGTTCTGTTTCGAAATCACAATTTCAAGACAAGTGAGACCGGATGTTACAGAGATATAGTGACCCTGTAGTTCGTTCTAAAATTCAAACACAAGCATATCGGTTCATGTCTAAAATCACGAGTTACAGGTTATCAAAACTTTGTCCAAATCAGAATCCGAAAGCAAAGACTTTGAAACTGGCAAATAAAGTTAAATTTCTACCTGGGAAGCGAGACCGGATGCTACTGAAGGATACGTTCCTCCTGTTAAACCAGAGACAGTTGTCATTTGTGAATTTCAGTTAAGCAAGAACATGTGTACTAGGGAATTGAGGCCATGTGCTACAGTAATAGTGTTACTAGTGTATTTTGTTTCTTTGGCATACAGCAAGAAATAGTTTCAGCTCTTGCTCCACCTGCATGTTTGTGTTTTCTTCAACAATTGATAAAGTAAAAGTGAATATATGGATAAGTGTATTAATGCCGGGATTGTCAAACTGCAGGGGTTCAGATTTATTATTTTAGACAATTCAATTGTCTGTCGATAATTATTTTATGTAATGATTAGTGTTCACGTCAACATAGGTCAATAATGCATTTAGAGTAAAAATTTTCCCATGTTCAACATTGATATAAAATCCTATTTGTGAATTTTATTGCGGAATAATCCCATAAAAGATGGAAGATAATTCGGTTCTGGATATATATTGTTCCGCGTTTAATGTGATCTTGGCTTTGATTGGAATATATTCGAGGTTATTCCCCAATCAACAAACGTCTAGCAAATCACATTAAATATATCAAGGCCCTCGAGGTCACAACAAATAACCATTATTTCATATTACAAAAGGCAAATGAACACTTTTAGTGTGTTTGTTTTAACATCTGTCTGAAATAAAATATGGAACAACTGTAGTTGTTTTACTAAAATTATTGGTATCAAAATTATAAACAGTATCGAAATATATCAGTATCAATCCAATTGAAAATAAACATACCAATCCAAGCTCAAATCACAATTAAAATTACTTTGAAAACTGACAAATTTAGTTAGACACTTAACTGCCACCAGAAAAGCGTGGGTGCAACGAAAGCGTAAGTAACCCTGTTTAGATAGCTACTCAACTATACCTAGAATGGCTTTAAATAGAAAAACATCATATATATATATATATATATATATATATATATATATATATATATATATATATATATATATATATAAGTACAATATTTTGATTACAGCCATAAAACTTTTTGCGGACCTTGAGTCTACGCTTGCAATATTTGTAACTAACAGGATTGGTTATATCTTGCATATTAGTACAGTTTTGAACGCACCGCACTATCTATTATATGTCAAAAGAAATTGAAAATTACAAATAGTTGATTGAGCAGGAGTAACATGCCAGATAAAATATATAAAGCTTTATTTTGAATTGATCAAAACGTCGATCGAATTACTGGTATATTATATTAAGCATGACATGATAGATGTGCAGAGTTGAACAATGTGTACAATGCTATCCAGAAATATATTAGCCATAGGCTTATATTAATTATAATGTGAAATTTCATTTATAGCGGTTTTGCAGTATTTGAAAGTAATATGTTAACTTTCAAATCTAAATGTATAAAACAAAACTCCTGGAACTAATTTATTTTTGGGGAAAATAAGAAAGGGGAATATATATTTGTCAAGATAAAACATTTTAGCTGAAAAATAACCAGCTTTAGCACAATGATATTTTCAACCTCAAATTAATTTTATGAAGATTTGTAGTCAATAATGATATACCCAGTTATAAACATGTACATGTATACACATTTATGAATGGTAGTGTACATGACTGGTTTATAAGCTTTTTACTTCATGGTACATGTTTCAGCTTCAGTTACTTTATTGGATCTCTTGTTAAAATACTTTAAAATTATCTACCTTTACCAGACATTGATTGTAAGGGAAGTTAAGACAATACCCGTAATAATAACAACAAATTGTGGAGAAGAACACTCATGTTGTTTTACTCCGCACAGTTTCACGTACATCGAAGCGGTAGGTTTAAATGTAGCGTAACAACGCGAGGGAGGAACGCGGGGTACCCAAAACCTACCTACATTCAGCAGTCGAAATGACAAATAGCCGCACTAAAATATGTCCGAGTAAAATTTGAACCTGGACAGTGAATTCGAAAACAACTGTGATCAGAAATTGAATATAAGTGTGTGAACTTTCAAAAGCCAAGATATCTTAAAGAGCTTTGGGTGAATGAAAAGAGATACATGGATTACATTTTACAAAAAAAATCGATTATCTCTCTTTACTTGTTCAGATGTTCCATAGTTGTAATAGATACATGGAATGATTTCATCGATTCGAATTTATACATATTTTCGATGTATTACCTACTTGGCGAGAAAAAGAGGAGGCGGTTGCCTTACGATGTTAATGCTTTACCAAGCTTATTGCAATAATGGTAATATTTTTTTTAAAACAAATCAATGAAATTTGAAGTACTTTTTTCAAGTTTGGTTGATGCCCAGTCTGATTTGAACATCAATTGTCTACTTAATGAGCAAGCACTTTGGAAACGGAGCTACCTGTACTATAATGGTGCAACTTGATACTGCAATTTTACGAAATTTATTAAAATTTATAAGTATTTTTAAATGACTATTAATTTAAACAGTATATTTTTGGTAATCAATACAATATTTTTGGATCAAAAAAGCCTCTTTGGTTGAGTAACATTTACTGTTACTTACAACATAAGGTATAAACGGTTTGCAGTTATTCCTCTCATTGTTTTATACTGGAGCCATAATAAAGCAGTTATAATCACAATTAATTGAAACATTCTCTTTTTGCTAGTCATATTCGTCATGCAATAAAACAGTCTATATGCAAAACATTCAACATACTTTTTGTACAATAGAAATCGTAATTTTGAACGAAAAAGTTCAGAAACAACACTAATTATTATTTACGACGATAGCTACAGACGGTTTGCAATTTTCCTTTCGTCACGCCTATATATAGACAACCTTTTTATACAGAACAGTCAAATTGATACAGAAGTTAATATGGGTAAACCCAGAACATTGAAGATTATTTAAGAAATAATCAACATTTACCCGTGGTATATCGTCGAATTATACACGGGCCGGAGTTTGACATGCGGAAGGGTATATCACGAGGTGGCTCTCCGGCCCGTGTATTTTTCGATGATATACCATGATAAATGTTGATCATTTCAATTCTAACATGACTTAGGTAAAATAATTAAAATAAACATTAAGAACTCTTTAATCGGAAGTACATTTTGCTACCTATTTGCAAAAAAGTCCATTGAAACAATGCGGCTGTGAATTTGTGAAATCAAACTGCACATTTAAACGATATTTCATATAGAATAAAATGCGTTTTATAAAGACCATTTGAAAAAAAAGTTTTATCACAATGAGATTAATTTTTAATAATCATATATGCCATGCCTATAAAACAACGGATGTGTTCAAAATACGTTACTTTCAATAGAATTCCAAATCTGTTTTTCAACGGTAATGTCCCTTTTGATCAGAAACAACACTAATTGTTATTTACAACATTAGCTACAGACGGTTTGCAATTTTTCTTTCGTCACGTCTATATATAGACGACCTTTTTGTAAAGAACACTCAAATTGATACAGACAGTTAATATAGCCAAACTGATAAAATTGAAGGTTATTTATTGTTTTATCTAAATGTGGAAATAATAATATCTTAGATTAATGAACTCTAATTGTTACATGATCTCAGAGATATATGTCCATTTTATTTTCCCTTGCTCATTACTAGTGAATATATATAGCCCGATGGTATTAAACCATAGCTACTGCCAGCCAGCCAGCAGTGTTCACTAAGCCTTTCTCTGCGTACACTCTGACAACTTAGCTACATATGCAATAATGGTGCAACTGTTACAAGAAAGATTAAGTACAAAATTTGTGGAATCAAACTGCACATTTAAACGATATTTCATATAGAGTAAAATGCGTTTTATAAAGACCACTTGGAAAAAAAGTTTTATCACAATGAGTTTAATTTTTAATAATCATATATGTCATGCCTATAAAACAACTCATGTGTTAATCGTTCAAAATACGTTCCTTTCGATAGAATTCGAAATTATTTTCTATTTTCAACGAAAATTCCCTTTTGTTCAGAAACAACACTGATTGTTATTTACAACATTAGCTACAGACTGTTTGCAATTTTTCTTTCGTCACGTCTCTATATATAGAGAGACTTTTTGTACAGAACACTCAAATTGATATAGACAGTTAATATGGCCAAACCAAGAAAATTAAAGATTATTTATTGTTTTATCTGAATGTGGAAATAATAATATCTTAGATTAATGAACTCTAATTGTTACATGATCTCAGAGATATATGTCTATTTTATTCCAACTTGCTCATTACAAGTGGATATATAAAGCCCGATGGTATTAAACCATAGCTACTGCCAGTCAGCCAGCAGTGTTAACTTAGCCTTTCTCTGCTTTTCTTGACAATTATTAGCTGATCATTGATACTCGTATAAACGTGTTAATTTCAAGAAAGAATTATGTCCTATTTTCAATAGAAAATATTAATGCCAAACAAATTGCATTATGATTTTCCAAAAAGAGAAGGCGATAGATTTGCTCGTAACAGTTACAGAATCTCCGGACTGCATCGATCTTGGTATTAATGGATAGAATAAATTGGTTTCTTGGAGATATCGCAACACGTGCTATGTAAGATGTAGTTAACTGGTCTTAATGTTATTTTGCACATCATCTATTCAAATAAATGTAAGACTACCAGGTTGTTAGTTTTTAAGTTAAGATAAAGCGTCTCATAATTCTCTAACTATTTCTCCTTGGAATGTCTTAACGAACGGTCTTTAACTTTAGATCTTGTTGTTTTTGTTTGGTGCGATGATTGTTATCTAGTTTTACGGGTCTGTTCACCAGAAGCCATGATGGTAAGTCTGAGATTTTAAGTATTTTTTCTGAGATTTTTAAAGAGATAACTATTTTAATTTTCAGTACATTGTGAATGTTTGTCCACTTTTTGGTTTTGCCATTTGATTTTCCTCTATTTATAGTTATATAAAAATTAATTAATTAATTAATAATTGATTAATTATTGATACTGCATGCATCATTTTTTGTGATAATTAACATAGATCAAAATTAATATGTTATATTAACATTTTTCAAGTGGTGTTCAATTGTTGATTTGCATCTACATGTGACATTATGTTGTAAACGTATTTATTTTTGCGTATATTTATTTTCGCGGTATAGGAAATTTGGAAATTTTCGCGTTTTTGAAATATGCTCAATAACACAACAAGCATAATATAGTTTTCGCTTGATAATAATTTTCGCGCAAAAGAAACGGCCGCCAACAAAAATGGTTAAGGATCACATAAAAAAACATTATTTAATTGTGTAGAACATAAATAATATCATTTCATTTTCATACTTCTCATTGTTTTATTAATACGATTTAATATAATGTAAAAAATTGCTTACTTCATTACATCGTTTGAAACAAGAGAACAGACGGATAACAAATTTTTAGTTTTTTTTTTAAATTTTTATGACAAATTTTACATTGCTTCCTAACTTTTTCGTTTAGTATATTATTTCTCTCTTTATCCAACATTATCCTGGATGTATTTTTCCTGGATGTATTTTTTATTTCATTCATGTTTCATTTCATTTTTAATTTTAATTACACACATGGAGAGAGTAGCTATCCAAACAGGCGGCATTTCACCTTCTAGAGAACTCGGTCTCACTCCTCTAGCAGACATGTACGTGATTAACTTAGTTTTCCAGTTTCAAAATTTTTTCTTTGCTTTTGGGATTGTGATTTAAACAGGGACTGGTATATTTGTCTTTGATTGCATGTCTGATTTAATTTTCATTTTTAAATCGGTTTCGTATTACACAGTGTTATAATAATAATAATAATAATAATAATAATAATAATGGTTAATTATAGCGTCACACATCTATGAACATAAAATTAACACAAATCAAATTATATAGTGCATACTAGTCAGAATTATCACATTCAGTCAAAATGTATTGGCTTATGAGACACTTTATATACTATATACATACATGGTTACCGTATATATGAAACTACATTGTTTAAATATTGAAAGGGCAAACATAACAGCATAAATAAATAAATAAAATAAATAAATAAATAAATACAATTGTATAAAAGTTAGTATCAAATCAAAACAAACATACCAGTCCATGAATCACCATTCCAAACACAAGGTTAAATCATTGGTAGCAGGCAAATAAAGAAAATACGCGAACTTTCACCAGGGAAGTGACGCTGGTTGCTCCAAATGCTGTAAACGTACTGTAAAAAATAAACAAATTGATTCAGTTGCACTTTAAATGTATTTATCTTTGTAGAAATATTAAACGAAATAGTTTACATGTACAGCTTTATTTTACATATTTTAGCATTTAGGAAACTAAATGCGTTTCCAATATCAGTTAATAATTTGAATGAAAGGTTTGGACCATATTGTCCAATTTGTAGAATATCCGTTATTTTGAATTTTCTGAAGAGAACATTATAAAACCCCACAGGATAACACGAGATACGAGTCATTTAGTGCGTACTCAGAAATGAATGAATCTAGGGAAGTGTGCTAATTTTATTATTTAGTTTACAAATGAATACAGTTTACAATATGTGTATTGTAGCGGCATCAATATATCGATATACCACTAACAACCGGTCATTCAGCCATGTTGTTTATTTCAATATGCTTTGAAAATATTGCATGTACGGAGAGAATCCAAAATTATCGGCTTTTATTATTGTTATTATTATTATTAGTAGTAGTAGTAGTAGTAATAGTTTATTATTATTATTATTATTATTATTATTATTATTATTATAAATAGTACAATCTTATGACGAGAGTAAAAATTAAAAAACAAACATTCCAACAAGTGTCAAAATTAACAGTACTCATGACGATAAACATATTGAAATAATTATTACTATCACTGCTAATAAAACGTAAATAAACCAAAGCTAGTGGTCAGGGAAATATAATATGAAATTTGAATAATTGAATATGATAAAAATATAAGCGCTTTTGATAAATATGTTTTTCTATAACATGTGATATGGAAATCTTTAGGTTTTTTCACTCATGTGCGATTTCCTTGTCTCAACCTAGGGTGAGATAACTTATCGCAATCAACAATAATTTCCATCACTTACAAGCGCTATAGCGTTAACGTCATAAACAATGTACGTCAGAATGCCCAGTAAAATCGATTACGTCATTTTAGGAAGACAAGGATCGTGGATTGAAAAGTGAATATTATATTGAAACAAAAACAAACGTACTAATCCATGTGCAAATCGCTTTTGTATGGTGGAGTTGAGATGAGTGAGAAAAATAATCCTACAACAGTAAAAGTGTAAAACAAAGATATCCTAAGCTTGGATGAATATTTTTAAAGTCCAAAACACACTGAACCCTGTTCTGGGCATTAAAATAATCACCCTTGTCTGAGATACTTCTGTTTCACACTGTTGTTGCTGTAAGATTCTATCATTCATATTGGTGTAGCATGAAAGCGAGATGTCCATTAATTAAATCCGACACATTAATTCACGGTTAGTGTAAATATTGAGAGAGGAAATGTGGATGTATTCAATGTTCATGAACTATTTGCTTTGTAATTTGTCTTTCTTTTCACTGTTACATGATTAGGGTCTTTTCAACAGTAATTTGCGATTGGTTATATTTTAATATTATCAGTCTATAGTAATTAATCAGAACTAATCAACAGATCGCTAGATTTCATTCAACATTTAGAACTCTGACAATGCGATATAATGTATAACTTAATTCCAATTCAATTTTTTTTATAAATACGCCTGATATAATACTAGTAGCCAGTGTCCAATGCGTTACCAACATAACTCATCCTTTAGGTTGGATATACAAATCCTAAACATACTTACCGCTTCATATCCAAACACAAGAGTATCCATTTGGGAAGTGTGACTGGGCGCTAGGCTAAACCTCCCAAACATGAAATTAAACACAATCTTGTCTAGGGGTATATGTGCTTCTTTTTTTCATTTCAACATCTTAAAATGTTTGGATATCTCTAATTGCGGTCTGAGCACTACTAGAGAGGGAAATTTTTCTAAAACGGCCGCCTAATAAAATATAAACAGGTTTAGTAATAATCATGTTAATTACAAAAGATAAAAATAAAAATCTGATCAAGAGTCAATAATTGTGTAATGTCATACATTTATACTAATTAATAATTTTGATTGTGTGCCTAGGTGTTTCGGAAAGACAAGCAACTAAACCTGACATATATAAAATTAAGAAACACTGAGAATAAAAGAAACATGGCCACGTTGATATATGTAATATTTGATAATTGTCTAGTTCTTCTATTCTTCTCATTTCAACATCTTAAAATGTTTGGATTTCCCCAGTTTTGATCTAAGCACTATTGCAGAGGGATTTTATTCCGAAACGATCGTCTAGTGCTGCAAAATAAAAAACAATTCAGTAATAATTATGTGAATTGCAAAAGAGACAAAAACCCGTCAATTATTGATTGTGTAATATCATACATTTATACCAATTAACAATTTTGCTTTTAATGAAGAACAGGTAATGGTTTAAATCATCCTTTTAAATATTCAGAAAACGTATTAAAATAATCAAGTTAAATATGATGTAGTCGACTAATATGGTTTAAAACATCAAGAATATCATTACTTTATATAACACAATATGCAAATATGAAAATGGCCTAAAGTCATACCATTTTCCTATTTGTTCCAATTTTGAATGACAAAGTAAAATATTAAAATGCAACTGTTAATTTGCGTTCCTAAATGCCGTAATAACTTGACGCCTAAAGGATATTTCGGTACACTAAAACTTTCAGCTTTCCTAACTTCTATTATAGAAGAGATCTACAACCATCAACACTTTTATATACAATGTACGGGCTTTACATATATAAATAATTGTAATATTCATCAATTCTTAAGAACATGAATGGGGTCTCATAGTAAAAACAAAAATTAATACTGTCTATATATAAAGAAAATCGAACTAGTTTGCTAATTACAAATACTAATATATCGAGTGCTCTTGATGGTATGATCATTGCGCACATTACATAATATTTAAATAAGTTATTCCCAAATGAATTATTTCCCTACAATTTCAAAACAATCAAAATGGAGGCGTTTTTCAATATTTTAAACACGGTTTGATGTTTTTTTCTATTATGAAAATAGGGTGCACTAATTTTAAACATTTTTGACGATTTACTAATCCGTTGTAAAGAAAAATATTCGAAGATATTAATCAAAACAAACAGACTGATTTATATCCAAAAACAACAATCCCAAAGCAAAGTAAAAAACTTTGAAACTTACAAGTTTGATTTTAAGCACGTGAAGTTTCACCAGAGAAGTGAGACCGGGTGCTCCAATTTAACTACAATAATGAGGTCAAGGTCACTCCACATTTTTTAAGCAATGATTCCTCTCATAAAATATCAATTTATAATAATAGCAGGAGAAATCAAAACATAACCATGTCATTTCATGTCCACACAACAATCCTAAGCAAATTAAATAGCTTGAAGGTAGCAGATTATGTAAAACCAAGAAAGATGTATGTCCAAGCTGTTTGTATATAGAAGTAAGATGAGTGTATAAATAGTGTATTGTAAAGTCATGACAATCATTTTTTTTAAATTTAAAAATATGTATGGTAGTTATGTACAAGGTTAGTTATTAAATGAATCCTCGCGTAAACATGCATTTTAATCATTACAAACGATTGTGTGTGTGTGTGTGTGTGTGTGTGTGTGTGTGTGTGTGTGTGTGTTTGTTCGTGTGTGTTCGTGTTTGTGTTATATTATCCGTTAAGGTGCGTTTATATAGATATTTTCACATATCAGCAATTGCATATTGCAAAAAGAAAACGGATTGGTAATAATTATAACCTGTTTGACTAAGCATCCCTAAGGATATTGTGAATCGAAGATGGAAATAAAAAGTATTTTTCAGATAAACATTGTTATCAAACTTATCTGGGATTTGAAATCCTCGAAAATCTAAACAATACCGAATCATTCAAATGATTGCCTTGCGTGGATTTGCCAAAATAAATTTTGGTTCTTTTTTTCTCATTTCAACATCTTTAAAATATTTGGATTTTAACACATTTTGGCCCGAGTACTACTGATAAGGAATTTTATTCCGAAACAACTGTTGCAAAAATAAAACAGATTTAGTGAATGTTACTTAGAATACAGAGCATATTAGTATTTGTTCCTATATGGACACCAGTGTGTTCATATATTGATCTTTGAATATGTAGGAAATTATAAATTAGTAGTGGTCTTTAATTGACGCTGTAACCTGGATTTTATATCCTATGTGAAACTGTGTCCAATTACAATGCTTTTCACACGAAACGAAGTAAACAGGTAAATAAATCCGAACATTAAGATGGTGATGAGTGCAAATACAATACTAGAGAATTAATACTGTAACTGTAAAATGTCAATTCATGCCTTATGATTATAATAAGTCAAAAATAGCCCAGATTTTTATAACTGATTCTTAATGAATGTCGTCGGCCTTTGTCATTTCTAACTTGATTCCAATAAACGCAAAAGGTTATAATTTGCATATATTACTGTTCCATTTCAGAGTTTCAATCAAACATGTGCTAATTAATGATATTTAATTCACAAATGAGAGAGAGAGAAAGACTGCATGGAATCAGTGTTGCAATAATAACATGGATAGACGAGGATATACGGAATTGTGTTCGGAATGCAATTCTTCATCAATAGTACATTGATCAAATGTGTGAATGTATAATTTTATTTCAAAGGAGGTGAAAAAATATCCAAAATGACCAAAATATATTTAACCAAATTTATCTAAGTAAATATGAGGGAGTGTACCTTAGTTTTAGGGGAAATTCAGATGAATTATATATATTGAGCATTTTGTATTATTTTGTTAAAAAATAATTTGTGTGAAATACAATAGAATATATAGCTCTTTGTATTAATGATATTATGTAATCTAGGTAACTAAGCTTGTTTCGGATATGAACTGTATACCTCTTAGGGCATGAAGGGAGATACGTTATAAATATTAAAAATATATGAAGCTTATTTCAATCCATGCACGTCACGTTTTAACAACGATATACCTGTATAATTCTATTTAACAAATCAAATATCTATTTGCCTCTGTGTCCAGAATTGTCCTGGATATATCTGGCGTCTCCCATAGATTCATGCTCCTTTCAATCTCAACTTTGATTACACACGTGGTGGGTGTACCTATCTAAACAAGAGGTGCTTACCCTTTCGGAGCACCCGGTCTCACTTCCCTGGTGGAAGTTCAGTTGCTAAACTAATTTGTTATTTTTTACTTTGCTTTAGAATTGTGATGTAGACATGGATTAGTATCAATACAACATACTATAATACTATATTTAATCATAAACGATAAATGTAAAAAAGAAATAAAATCTTAAGTAAAAAAAAGAATTAATCCATGTCCAAATTTTAATCCAAAGGCAAAGTAGAACTTAGAAACTGATAAATTAGATGCAGTTTCATCAGGGAAGTGAGACTGGATGCTCTGAAGGGATAAGTACCTCCTGTTTAGCCAGCTACACTCATGTGTAATCAAAGGAACATGGAACTATGGGACATCAAATATATCCAGGGTAATGCTTAACAGAGACATTGTGCTAATTAACGATGTCGTGATGACATCCATGGAAATGTATTCCCAGTATAAATTGTAAAGGTTTCTGAACTCTGAGTCTGACCATTCAAAATCTAACTAAATCAGATTATATAAATGAGAGAATTATGAATAACAAATATATTAATCTGTAATAGATACAACTGATTTTTTGTGGTCACATCCAGTCTACGGATGACAAATTTAAACAATACATGGATAATAATTTCCCTAAGCTAACGGACAAATGTTGACAATAGTTATCACCAATTACCAGTAGCCTGGGAGGATATAACAATTCTATTTACACAGCAATACAAGTCATAGACTGAAATGGATTGTTCCATCATACCTATAATCAACCAGCAAAAAAATTCAAAATGTGCGAAATAATAATTTGTTTAAGAATAAAATACGTGTCTTATTGTATCTTTGAAGATAAAAACATATATTGTAGAATTGTAGTGGCTCGTATACTAGATTGTTCCTCCTAGTTGTACAACACTTGATATATTGAATAAATCTGTAATAATTCCACCAGCAAAATGTGCGAAATAATAATTTTGTTTAAGAATAAAAGAAGTGTCTTATTGTGTCTTTGAAGTTAAAACATGTATTGTAGAATTGTAATGACCCGTATACTAGATTGTTCCTCTTAGTTGTACAACACTTGATATATTCAATAAATCTGTAATAATTCCACCAGCAAACTAGTTTTAGGGAGTATATAGGAATCACCATGCCTGTCTGTCCATGTAAATTCATGCCCAGGTCATATCTCATAATTGTTTTGAACGATTGTCATAAACTTCACAAGGATATACTTCATGGTCCAAAGGTATGTCTTGACCTTGAACCAAAGTCTGAACCAAGATCATATCGATGATGGGGGGGGGGGGTTGATTGGGTATTTGGCACTCAAAAGACAGTTATAGTTTACATTGTCAACATGCATCATATGTTTGCTTTCAAATAATAAAAACAAATGTTTAAAAAAATCTCTCTTCATAACTTGAGCATTCTATTACTCCAGTGCTGGTCAAATGATCGAATACAAAATCAAACACCAACATATCAGTCCTGTCCAGCTGTAATTTCAAAAGTAAGGCCAAAATTTTGAAAACTGGAAAATTAGGTTAAACGCGCGTGAACTTCCTCTGGAGAAGTGAGGCCGGGTGTTCCAGAAGGATAAGATCTCCTGTCTAGCTAGCAACATCCACCACGATAATAATTTTGCTTCAGCCTAAAGGAATATTTTATTTAATATCTGAAGTTAACCAAAACATTGTAAGAAATGCAGTGAATAGAATAAAAGATTTCTCTCTTTTCAAAACTTCAAAGTAATCAAAAGCAAAAAATACCGATTCATGTCGTAGCCACACTTCAAAAAACAAGGCCAAAAGTTTGAAATCTGGCAAAATAAGAAACACGTGTGTACTTCCACTAGGGAAGTGAGATCATGTGTCCAGGAATGGAAAGTTAGCTAGCTACACCCACCATAATAAAAATTGTTTTAGTTTATAGGATTATTCTCAAGTTAACAAAATAATAGGTAGATTATATTCTGTGGTGGTTAAACGTTGATAAAGTAAAGACCTGAACTTCCTCAGGGAAGTAAGGCATGTTGTTCCTGATAAGGAACCTATTTGTATTCAATTATTTTAGAAATATTGCTTTATAGGATTTCATAACAATTCTTTAGTTTATCATGAAATTCTTTTTGTAAAAAAAATATATTTGTTTGACTACGAAAAGATACAAAAAATCTTAAGTTGGCGTCTGGTCAATACGCTAATTAGATCACCAGAAAATACGATGTATGAAATTCAATATTCTACTGAGGACATTTTGTGAGATAAATCAAACTTTTATACTTGGCTTGTCATATAAATCAGGTAAAACCCATTCCTATGTGAGCAATAACCATATGATACTAGTATTGAGGAAGAACATAGCTATAGTATGATGGCGATTGAACAATATAACATTAAAGGAGCAATTTTAATCCTTTTCAGTTCCAAAAATAAAAATACCGAACGGAAATAAATTGAAATATTGACAGAATTGTACATTATTAACTATCTTTTTATTGAATGAACATCATAATTAGTTTTATATATATATTAAATCATTTTTTCGGTAATTTTGACAAGTATTTTGATTCTGGCCATATAGAGTGTATCTAAGAACAAACTTTATATTTTCACAATTGACGGATCGCCGGCCAAGTCCACAATGTTCCGACAAAGCGCTGACGTGCTTCATTGACTCGCAAAAAGAATAACATATTATATGACACTTTTTTCTACCAACGGACCATATCTTATTCATGAAAACTAAGTTAATGGTTGTTGTGACCTTATCAATAACAATGGGTTAGACATATATTGTCGTTAATCAATGTAAAGTCTAAATTTTGTCTATTGTTTTTATCTTTCACGATTTGCCACAGATAGATGCTAACATTAACATTGATTTTTTAGGTTTTTTATATATATACACATGTTCAGTACAGGCCTGTCGAAAGTTTAACATTGGCGAACGATCGAAAATCGACGAATCGCCAGCCATGCCAAAGGGTCAGCATGTTTGATTTACACGCAAAAAGAATGTGTCGTTGAATGATGTCACTGACACAAGTATGTAATTAGTTGCCGTGACGCTGCCTTGGTACCGTGATGGCGGCCAGTGTCTGAACAAAATACATGTAGGCATGACCGGCGATACGTCAATTGGTACCGATTCTGCATCTACATCTCGACGTCTTACTGGCTATATTTCAGTAGCTGCTATCTCTCTCTTGGTAGCTTTTCGGCAGCTTATGTCTATCTATCGGTAGCTTTTCGGCAACTACTGTATTTCCATAAATTAAGTGCACATTGTTTTTATAATTTATTTCTTTTAATTAAAAATGTTTCAATTAAACTATCAATAAAATGCATTTAAAATGGACTGCGCTAATCAAATAATATTTTTAAATAAAAACATCATTGTTTAGTTCTTCTGTAGATAGAGGGATTTTGCGAAAATTTTGGAAATTTGATCAAGTTTATACACCAATTGGGCCTTATTCAAAATCACATAAGGGTATTAGGGTCAGGTATGTCATTGTTGATCGGGTTTTTTTCCAGGTGTTATCATCATAAATATTCCAAATACGAAATAACATCTATAGTTGTTCAGAGTAAGAAGGTACAGAAGGGATAATTTTGACATAGTTATATTTATGTTTAAAAGTTCGAAAATTCCTCTGTGCACAGAAGTAAATTCACTTTTGGCTGCATGAAAAATATTTTTTCTTATTAGGTCAGTATATTTTGTATTAAGTTTTGACAAAATTTTGGTGAGTTTGTTGGAAAGTACGGCTTTATTCTTGCATTTTCCATGTGCACTGAATTTATGGAAATACAGTAGTATCCATGTCTCGGCTACTCGACCACAGACCCTTAATTCATTCTTCGTTAGTGTTAATCTGTCAACAGATCTGCACTTTATTTGTAAATAGTTGAAACTGTCTATAAAGATCACCTATATAACAGGACCACCTGCTTTTAAAGGCCAAAAACTTTGTATCCTTGTTGCTCTATATTTATGTTATCTAAAACTGTTTACAAGGGTCACCTGCACACAGGTCACAGGTCTGCATGTACAGTACGTCTATATCAGGACCGCCTGCTTTTAAAGGCTAATAAAAATTTATCCCAACTGGTCTCCATTCATGTTATTTGAACCTGTTTATAAGGGTCACCTGCCCATAAAAATAATTTTTACTGGTCCCCCTTAAGGTGGCCTTGATAGACTGTTTGACTGTATATGGGGGTGGAGAATTTAACACTATGTGCATCTGTTCCCTTACTAAACTCGTGTAATTATTCATTATGTATTGTAAGGGATGATTTATAATGTGACTTAGAGATATTGTCGAATGGTATCAAATTATTCCTATAATTATGAGCCAATGATTGCATCAATATTTTGAAGACGAGTTTCCAGATGTGGTTCATAAAAAATTGTTCATTTTAACAATTTTATAGTTTCATCAATATTAGCAAAAATAAAAAATATATACTTAAACCACGTTAAACACGAACTTTGCGTGTAAAAATACATAAAAAAGCATGTTTACTGATAAGGGAAAATTGTTTTAGTCGATGTTGATAGCTTAAGAAGATATATTCTGCCTCTATTTACTGCATACATATCAATTTTTGACCTAGTCTGTATACGAGGCTCTATACGGCTACGAACCTACAAGGCAGTAAAATTGTAACATTTTACACTTTTATATTGCAAAAATATAAGCTTAATTCGCCCTATTAGGTTGTTAATTTCACTAAATTCCATACAAACACCGAGAGGCCTTAAAGTTTATAGGAGGTTAAATTTTATACGGTTAAACAGATAATGAACCTACATGGCAATATTTCGTTTTTTCCTTTCTGTTTTCCTAACTGGTCATTTCAACTTTTTACGAACAGAGAGTAATCTCTGGGAGTATTGTCATGGGAGCCGCCAACACCAGCTGGCAAGAAAATCGTTGATATTTCGAAATGGGTGAAGCAATGCAGGGGGAAGCAGATTGGTTATGAAGGGTACCAGGGAATCCAACAAGGGGAAGCATTCCATCGCACATAAAGTGTCTCATGTAATGAAATATTCCATTTTTTAAATCCAGACAGGCTGAACAACCGCTAATTGACAAACCTTGCGCAAACAATAATAATGTAGTGCGGGTATGTGAGCGTCATTAATGAGAACATTTGTTTCAGTGTACAAATAATCGATGTCACCTGCCCAGAAAGATTATTTTACATTGTATGTCCCAGTTAAGGATATTTTACGTATATCAAGACGTCACTAGCTATAGGAGAAGTAGCAAAAATTTTCCCTCTGCAGTCTGCTCAGTGCCTTGTGCATGGAGGTTTTTTTTAATGTGACACGCCTAACTGTCGTGAAACTGGCCATCGGGTTTTTTAGTAAAGTAAAGTAAGGCAAAGTAACCCTTCATCTCTAAATGCCGAGTGCTTGACCAAAGAACAGTCACTACCTACTGAAGTGTTGGTCAGGCCCCAACCAGGGTTCGAACCCAAGACTTCCAACATATGGAGCGATAACTGTACCAATTAAGCTACGTAGTGGCACATGCGATGAAGAGCATTTACAATACAGAATACAGACCCGTCGAACGTTTAACACCGTGCAAACGAAAAAAGGAGTATCTCGACTGTCGAGTGGCCGAGATACAGATAGTTGGTGTCGGAAAAGCTGCCAATAGATAGCTAGATTCTGTCGATATATATATATTTATAGTGTTTGATTGTATTAAACTCTGTTTTAGACCAAATGAAGTTATAGGACTATAATTACATTTGTTAATGTGACGTCACTCATTTCTTGCTGACATCTATGCTCGTCACGTCATTGATAAGCTGTTCCAGGAATTAGAAATTACATGTCGTACACGACAGTGTTTTAATTTTTATTTCAGGATTCGAAAACAAAAATAAGATTTTCAAAAAATGCGAAATGTAAATATAACCATTGAACTGTCTAGAAATGGCGTTTATAGTGCTATAACTTCCATTGCTAGCGCGCTATGACTAGTTTGCTTTGCACAGCAGTGGAAGTTATAGCACTATAAACGCCATTTTTAGACAGTTTAATGGTTATATTTACATTTCGCATTTTTTGAAAATCTTATGTTCCCTAACAAGGGACCAAGATAAGCTGACGGTTTGGCACGTGTTTGTTAGCTTAACGTTAAACGTTCGACGGGCCTTTATTGTAGATATTAGTGACCGAGTACACAAAACGTGATCTACTTTTCTCCTCACTGCTGTCTATTGTCACCAACATACCTTTAATTATGACAAAAATGTAAAGGATTGTTGTTATAAAAACAATTATGTATTATAGTTATTTGTATTATTTTATATAATTTTGTGCAAAAACTGAAACTGTTTATATACTTAAATGTAGATATAATTTATATCATATTGTATTTTGTACTTTTTTGCTCAATTCTGGAAGAATAATTGTTACACCTGCTAATTGTCATACAGTGGAATTTGAAAATTAGAGTATTTAAGAAAACCATATGGTCTGCTGTTTTTTATATATGCTGTAAGATGGAGAGAGTTCAGTTTGAGCTGGTTACATTTATGCGGCTCGGGCCATATCAAAATGTTCGTCCGAATACTCGCCCTCGGGCAGTCCATAAATCTTGATAGTGTCCACTACATAAGTAACTAAAGCTTTTATTGCATTGAACAAACAAAATTGCATATACTTAACATGGAGAGACATACAAACATTGATAGACCCCATTTCTATATCCCTTTCAAGTTGCCATCTTCGTTAGAGTGGGGAATAAAAGCAAAACATTAACATAACAACAAGATATTTAATGTTCAGTTTCTTTTTAAATGCAACAACACAAATCTATATAAATATTAAATACAATATCCAATGTATAGTTATAACTGTCATTTCACAATACCGAATATGGACCGCTCGGTCGTGTATGGACATACACCATATATGGACCGTTCGGTCTTGTACACTGTATTATTTTCATCATTTTCTCAGCTTTCGACCAATCAAATTAATTGTTACAGATGTGATATGCAATAACACATGATGATGTATACATATATGTGCCCTAAAAAAATCATTTCTCCTTTGCTTTATGCATTTTGATTGGCCAGACCTTTTCTGTTATTTTGCATAAAAGGGGTTTCATTCATGACGTTAGGGTATTACAGGCACACATATGACTTTCTACACCATAGTCAATGATATGTTGTTTATTTTGTTGATTTATTGTTTAAAAAATTCTATGCATTGGACTTTAAGAAATTAAAATTAAAAAAAAATGGTATATGACACTATAACTATTATTAGGTCTCCCACCACACTGTATGTTAGGGACTTACTGTCCTTATTCCGTTTTTCCTCTTTTCTTATTTTTATTATAGATCTAGTTATTATTATCATTAGTATTTTTGATTAAAAAACGTCTTAACATGAAATTTTAAATTGCAGAATTTGCAGAAAGATTATAATGTTCTGTAAAGTTTACAATCAGCTTCATTTGTCATTTTGTTAAGTATCTTGAACTCTCCGTCTTTTGGTTCAACTATTTATAGTATTGTTTAAGACACAAAACATTCTAAGTTGTTACAATGCAAAAGTACAGAACCATTATGAATACTCAGTTGCATGAAATTAAATCATGTATGTATAAACGAAAAAATTGGTAATTTGAAAAGTTGATGTTAAAAAGAAAAATGATGATTTTTACAAAATACATTTATAAATTACAGAAAAAGAAATAAACAATAAAAATAAAAACAAAATACAAAAGTACAATATATTAAATTATTATTTTACTTAAGTGCAGAGCCATTATGAGCCCACGGTTGCATGGATTTATAATATAGAAAAGAAACAACTCTTTTGCGTAACTTTAAAAAATTTAAATTTTATATTTTTTAATAGTTAAAATTAAAAAATGACAGATAAAATTAAAGGTAAAAATCTTCAATAAATAAAAAGAAATATTGTTTTCCAAAAACAAAATCCTTAAACTGGTTTTTGCTGTAGTCTACTTGTCTGGGATGTTTGTAATTTTTGACACGCACGCCATTATTTACCTTTCCTGATTTCACACAATCGATAATTGTTTCTGTCATATGGTTATTAGCACTAACTAATCATGTTTACATATTCTCCGTATTAAGGCAATTTCTGATTATTTTTCATAATCTAGAGATTATCTAGGGGCACGGTGTTATTGCACTTCATCAAGCCCAATTATTACACTGTGTCTTGTAACTACGATACAGGCCTGTCTAAAGTTTAACACTAAACTTACGAGTTAGTTCTGAATTGGCAGCTCGTCCCGTCCCTCGTTGGCTACATCTCGGCAGCTGAGCTATCTATCACTCACAGGTTTTTACAGTTTCTAGTTAGCCATATCTAGACCACACGGCAGCCGAGCTTAGATTTCTTTGCGTTAGCCGAGTGTTAAACCTTTCGACAGGTCTGTACTGTTATTGAATTATAATTCATATTTCATATTAATTGATGATTTTTGTATCTCATGAATGTACTTAAAACCTTTGACAAATCATCTGTAATTTCCAGCATCATATTTTTGAACTTTTAATTAACACTCATTTGCATAATTGATTATAATTCTTCATTACCAGGATCAGTGCCCTGTCTCAAGTTCGTAACCAACCCATCCAATATTTCCAAATGTACACAGCTCAGTTTTCTGTCATAGCTTGAAAGATGTACTGATTGATTGACTGCATGTGGTTAAAATATTTCACTTATATCGAGATGTCACCATCTATAGATGAAGTGGCAGAGATTTTGTGCAGGGAGGGTTCTTTGGCGTGCCTCGCCTACCGTGAAACAGGGTATTGATTTTATGGTTATGTTCTGACAGAGCCCATGGTTTCTATTTCTAAATGCCGAGCGATTGGCAAAAGGATAGTTCACTGAATATTTTAACTGAAACCCGGTTGGGTTTCGATCCGAGACCTCCATGTATGAAAAATCTCATGGTTATGTTAATAACTTTGCCAATATCCATGTCGCATATCACCACAATATTTCCAAAACGACAAAGATTTGACCACCAAGTCACTTTATTTTCTCATAATCTGACGAAATATATGACGACAATGGGTCGAAATTTTACGGAAGATATTGATTCGGGTTAGATTGTTTTCTTGTTCTGTTAGTAATGATATTTATTGACCTCCGGTGAGCGGGGGTGTCCTCAACTCTAATCCCAGTCTAAATTTTATAAAGTCGATAACTTTATTATCATTAGTCCCAATAAATTTACACTTATATAAATGTAGTTTATATCGGACTATCCTTATAACCACGCCGTACAGCTATTCAACCTGTTTATACATTACAATTTATTTTATGATCATGCTAATTGCTAATAAGCATGGTTTTAATTTTCAAAAAAAATTAAATAAAAAAATCAGAAATCGATTTGAAAACAATATCATTATAATATATATTAATGTTTGGTGACTGTGTGGTAACTTTGACATCGATTATAGGGTATTAAATTCCTAATCTTTTCAAGTGTTATTCATTAAATATTAGACAGATGTACATGTATAAAAAATCGAGAGACATAAAAATAAAAAACCATCACGCTTGTCATGTTCGGTAAATATTTTAACAATAAAAAATTGATATAAAAACTATTTTTCTGTATTTTTAGGTGCCTGTAGTAACGATACACCAAGAAGCATTGAAGCAAAATGAGTTTACCACCAATTAACGTATGCCTTGACGAATAAAGGGCAGCTTCGTTAATTTTTTATATATATTTAAGTATTTCAAAAACATTATTGATCTCAAAAATGCCCGAAATGGAGGAGGAGATTGCAAATTTAATTAGGGTGAAATTGTTTAAACGGAGCGAAGATGGGCTGGGCTTTCTAATTAAACCTCGTACCCAGAAACCTTACGTTGTAATTTCCGCTCTTGTTAGTGGAGGGATGGCTGAACAGAGTGGATTAGTTCAAGTTGGTGACATCATTGTCAGAGTTGATGATATTGACTTATCAGAAATGAGTTATGAGAAAGCCGTTGAATTATTTAAGGCTGTTCCAATTGACGCCCCGGTTGTTTTATTATTACGTGGCCCTGACGGTTATGCGACATACTTGCAGACGACATTTGAAGAGAGTGGCGCTCCTAAAACAACAAGAATAACTAAACAAATAGTTCATAATGATTCACTTGTGAGTCGGCTTAGGAAAAAGTTTTCTAGATCTTTATCACCTTCTGCTCAGGGAGGATCCGTGCACTCACAGTCTAGTGAAAATAGCCCCGGTAAATTTAGACACATTATTGACAGACGACAGTTTGGTGATTGTGAGGATAAACCGTGCTGTGTGTGTTCATTAGAATCAAACAAAAATATGGAATGCAAGAATCATAAATCACAAGGTCAACAGGCTCAAAACTTATCACCGTGTATGCAATCTAAAACTGCTGATGGAATAACGCCTGGTCATGAATGCAATAACTCTCCTGAAATTGTGGTTACTGTTCCTTCTAGTCAAAACGATATCAGCAAATCCAAAGATAACAAAAATTTGTCTCCTGTTACAGTCATTGGGAATTCTGGCGGGAAAAAGATCGAGATACATCACGATACAGAACAACTTACGGTTGTCGTAAATAAAGATGGGAAAACTAGTAATGGTGATATTGGTAACCTTGGTAACGGTCATCACCAAAATGGATACCTATCAGATGATAACAAATCTGTTCTTAGCCCTGGAAAACACAGGAGACATGGCGATAGACGGGGCTCAGCTTCTAGTCCAAAGAAATATGTCAAGCTCAAAAATATGGCAGACGAAAAATTTGTCATGACGGATACGCTGCATAATAAATGCATAGAGGTAAGTTAATCTACTCTATAATATAGCAACTTCATTTTAGAGTTGGACAGACCTGTCGAAAGTTTAGCACTAGACTGTCGAATTAGTACCAAATCTGCAGCTTATCTCGGCCCTTCGTTAGTTAGGTCTCAACAGTTTTTTCTATCTTTGGCAACTTTTTGGTCACTAGGTATCCAAATCTGGACCACTCGACAGCTAAGCTTCGACTCATTTTCGTTAGCCGAGTGTTAAACTTTCGATATGTCTGTAGTGAATATCTCGACAGCTTTTCGATTGCTTCCATCTATTTCTCCGAGGTTTTTTTGTCGCAGGATAACCATAAATCGTCAATTGTTATCCGAACATCAACTCCTATTCATTAATGTTAGATTTTCGTTGAATTTCCTATATGATTGTAAGTTACAAGGTAGGGTATTGTAAGTGCCAAAACCTCGTTTATTATTGGATGTTTATTATCGGTGGAACCTTGCGTTTTGTTTCTGATTTTGGTTGTTATGCAATGTCCTCATTGGTTGTTCTGTCTTTTGAAAAAAAACACATTATTAATTATATGATTTGGATATTTGATTTGCTACTAACCATGCTCTACATATTATTTTTTATTTTAAAATCCGATTGTCAATTTGAATGTTTTGTTGGAAGTTATCAATGCACTTAAGCATGTTGGTTTATCGACTTTTTAAGCAACTTATTTAAAAACGATCTATATACTCAATGAAAAAAAGAATATAAAATTTTACCTGTTGATTCAAACACAAACATACCGGTCCATGTCCTATGATCACAATTTCAACACAGTAAACACTTCGAAAACTTGAAAATTTAAACACGTGAACTTCCAGCAAAGGAGTAAGACCCGGAATGAAACCAGGGAAGTGAGGCCGGGAGAACAACCAATCAATGTACACATGATTGTACACTGGTCTTCATACAAATTCATATCCTATTTCAGTTAGGTATATAACAATACTTTAATGGTTTTTCAATACACATAAATAAAAGTTGAATATCGAACGTTTTGTTCCACGGCCATTGATTCAGTCGTATAGTGATTAAAATATACCTAGATATCTTGATGATGACATATGGTTTCACCGATTTTTTTAACATTACAAATGATTTGATTTTTTGGGGGATGCTGTTCAATCGAAATATTTGCAACGGTTAAAAATTAATGTATTGTTTTTACAAATTGAAATATATATATATGATTTTTTTTCCGGCGCGAGATGTTATTTATGATGTCTTTGGAAACCGCCCCGGGTATATGATAATATATGGTTTTTACAGATTGAAAAAAAAAAATCCATGATGTCATTAATGTTTTAAATTAGAATCATTGCAAAAGCCGTAAGTTAAAAAAAAAACCAAAAAAAAAAAAAAAAAAAAAAAAAAAAAAAAAAAAAAAACCATGAAAAATGTCTTAAAAATGACTTATATCGAGTCACTTCGTCAGGTATGCGATGATAAATGGTTTAATTTTATCCGAGTTGTTATCTATGATATATCGAAATCACCGCATTCGGATATTTGATGCTATATGGTTTTTGCATATAAAAAAACCCATGAAAATGTGGGGTTTTTTTTTCGTGATGCCATTTATGACATATCGAATCATCGAGCTGTGTATATAGTAATATATGGTTTTTACAGATTAAGAAAAAAGAAAAAGAAAGAAAACAAAACAAATTTTTAAAAAAAAATTCCCAGGATGTCAATTTATGATGCATATCAAAATCACCGTGTCGGGTATATGATGTTGTATGATTATACAGAAAAAAGAAAGAAAACAAAACAATTGTTAAAAAAAAAAATCCCAGAATGTCAATGTATGATGCATATCAAAATCACCAGGTCGGGTATATGATGTTGTATGATTATACAGATAAAAAAAAGAAAAAAGAAAAGAAACAAATTTAAAAAAAATTGTTGCTCCGGGATGTCATTTATGATGTTAATCAAAATCACCGGATCGGGTATATGATGCTTTATGGTTAATACAGATAAAAAGGGGAAAAAAGAAAGAAAAAGATGGGGAAAAGTCCGGGATGTCATTTGTGATTAATGTAAAATGTACGTTACGTAATGCATCAATTTTTTTCACCAGTCACAGATGGGGTAATTGCAGATAAGATATAATTACCAGACAAAATCAATTAATTATATACTTTGTATAATAATATTGTATTATATCTTTGTATGTATCAAAACAAGCTGCTATTGTTCAGATATGATAGTCTGAAAAATGGTTTTCGGTTACAAATGTTATTTTTCGAATCAATCTAATCAATATCATAAGTTTTATACATGTACGAGCGCCGTTCTATATGTAATGTGTATTGTACCACAGCGCCGCTTGGTCATATCATGAATAGCTCTATTCAACACAGTGCTCACTGCGTAAGTGGGAGGTCGTGGGTTCGATTCCCGGCCGGGTCTGACAAAAAACTTGTAAGTGGGAAGTGACTTTTCTTTTTCAAGCACTCGGCATTACGAAATGAAAGCCACGGTTCTTTCGGATTGCCTCTTAAAATAAAAGAGGTCCCGTGTCATGGTGTGGTTGGCTTGCTATAGAACCCTGCTGTATAATGTCATCAGCTCAACGCACAGGCAAAATTTCTGCACATTCCTCTACAGCTGGCGACGTCTCAATAAAAGAGAAATATTCTTGACTGTGACGTTAAACACCATTACTCAACTCTGCTCAACTCTACTCAATATATTTCTAACAGTATAAACACGTGTTTTCAGCTCCATATATGGCTTTAAAATAATAGTCATTTCAATACAGAAAGTCATCGACCTCGTGGAAGTTAAATTCTTCCGTTAATACAGTGTTGATGATTTAGATATTTTACTCATTGTAATTTCGCGGGAGCAGAAAACGCGAATTTCGTACTTTCAAAAAATGCAATTTATATAAATATATTTCAAAATCTTGAGATGAGTGCAATGGATTAATGGTGTCTTACTTTTTATCAAAGAGAAGAAACCAGGAGATCCATTTAAAAAATCTATCGGGATGTGTCAAGCGAATCGAAATAATTTTCTCACAATAGAATCAGCGACGAGTAAAATACAAACGAGAATGGAATACTCTAATTATATAATTATGTTAATTGATGTAATTCTGTAACACAAATATTGAGTGAAATAGCAATCTTTCTCATTTAGAAACATCGTTAACCACTGCAGTAGCTCAGTGCTCATCCTGAAAGTGGATAGTGGATGTTCTTTCACCAAGCAATAGGCAATACGAAATGAAAGTCACAGTTCTTTAGGATGGGAACTTAAACGAGAGCCTCTGTCAAGGTAGTCGTGGCACAATAAAGAACATTGCTGCAAAATGCCAACCCAAAGACAAAATTTCTGCATCGTTGCCTAGAACTGGCGACGTTTCGATATAAGTGAAATATTCTTTACAGGGACGTTAATTATCATTAAACTCAACTCATTTAGAAAACAAAATATGCAAATGGCAAACACATTTAGGTACAACTGAATACTCTAAACATTTACTTAAAAAATTAACACAAACACATTTAAGAATTCATAAAACATTACGAATGCATATGTACATGTATATGGAAGCTTGCAATTCGCATATTAATACAAACACTTTTTGACTGATATTTTGTTTATTTTCAGAAATGCTAAGTTATATAGATGTTTATATTTCTTTTCGGTTTACAAAAATTCACACATTCTTCTCCTTCTGTTCATAATTTCTATATACTAAACAAATATCTAAGGATTTTATGCGATAAGACACGGTTCTTGCACTTTGCAGTTGTTTCACATGTGTTACAATGAAACAAATTCATTAAGATTGTGTTTAGGCTATATAAGTGCATTAAGTACAACCTATAAACTACAGGGTAAGTTACTAACTTTAACCTACAGTGCAGACCTGTCAAAAGTTAAACACAAACTACAATTTGACAGTTGATCTCAGCTCTTTGGTAGCTACTGCCATATACCACCTTTTGAACTAATTGTAATTTATATTTACAATATGACTGTACCTGCCTTCGATGAAACATACAGAAGCAATTGTATTTCAATTCCCAATGAAAGACAATGGGGGTCATGACCCTTGATGTGTATTAATTTTCCCGCAATATTACGTCATGTCCTATTTCGCCTTTCCTGATCGAATTGGGCACGCGCCACACTATCTTTTATTACCCCTTGAAATACCATGATCAGAATGTCATTTCTTAAATCATATACCATTTGTTGGCTGCACTTGTATTTTATTATTAAATTCAAAAAGTAGTATATGGCAATACTGGTAAATCTTGAAAGGTTGTCGGAAAGTATTAACCACATTGTGTAGCTTTTCTGTCACTAGGTTTCCCTATCTCGGCCACTTGGCGGGTGAGTTTCGACCTTTTCCTTTTTCAGTTTTATAGTTTCAACAGGCCTGTGCTGTACCAAATCAGGTTAGGTTCGGACAGTAGCTATAGGAAACGTTTGATATTCTTTGTTGACTTGCCGTGTAGTGTTAACCTAGGAATTAGTTTAAAATTGACAAATGTTGGTCAACTGTAACCACGTGGATGTTAACTTCAACAAACTCTAGTTTTACCTGCGAAATAGGGTTAGGTTTCGACGTTAGGAATCATTTGGTACCATTCATTGACTTGTCGTGTAGTGTTAAACTTGAAATTTGATTCAAATTGACAAATGTTTCCCCAGCTCTAACCACGTGGGCGTTAACTTCAACATAATAAATTCTATCTTTAAAGTTAAGTTGTTTATCTACCAAATCAGGTTAGGTTCCGACAGTAGCAAACGTTTGGTACCATTCATTGACTTACCGTGTAGTGTTAACCTTGAAATTTGTTTAAAATTGACAAATGTTGGCCAACTGTAACCACGTGGACGCTAACTTCGACAAACTCTAGTTTTACCTGCGAAAAAGGGTTAGGTTTCGACGTTAGGAATCGTTTGGTACCATTCGTTGACTTGCCGTGTAGTGTTTACCTTGAAATTTGTTTCAAATTGACAAATGTTTCCCCAGCTCTAACCATGTGGGCGTTAACTTCAACATAAAATATTCTATCCTTAAAGTTAAGTTTTTTATCTACCAAATAGGAATAGGTTTCGACAGTAGGAAGCATTTGGTACCATTTATTGAATTACTGTTTGTTGTTAACCTTGGAATTTTGTGTCCAATTTACAAACGTTGTCAAACCGCGACCATGCGGAGGTTAACGTCAACATAACATATTCTTATTATGAAGGTGCAGAAATTTTGTATGTGGGTTGCGCTGATGGCATTACACAGCAGGGTTCTTTATCGTGCCACGCCTGCTGTAGATAGAAAGACCCACTTTCAAGTCTTGGGACAGACCCGGTCGGGATTCGAACCCACGAACTTTAACTTACGGAGCAAGCCCTCTACCAACCGAGCTACCGCAGTTGTCTGTGCTAATGAATGAAGGTTAATAGCCAATGGGGTAAATGTGTGTTTTCTTATTTCCTTTTGTCTTGAGTTCTATGAAGTGAAGGAATGTTGTTTTACGCCCAAGTCAAGATTTTGTTCCATTATATCGAGACGTGTATCAGTTCTGGGACAATGGATGAAGAGACCCGAAAAAGAACACCACTGACCTACGGCATAGAATCTAAACTACTAAAAACTCTCACACTAGGTTCTGACCGAGGGGAATGTAACTCGAATCTAGGCACTGATCAGATCTATGATCTGCAAGCGCGCTTTTGAAACTCGTTCCTTGAGCGCTTTTGGAAACATGCTT
The DNA here is from genome assembly GCA_021292105.1 of Anadara kagoshimensis. Classification (NCBI taxonomy): domain Eukaryota; kingdom Metazoa; phylum Mollusca; class Bivalvia; order Arcoida; family Arcidae; genus Anadara; species Anadara kagoshimensis. The sequence goes on along the minus strand of CM037874.1, from coordinate 11,002,686 downwards.
AATTTATGAAGTATATTTCAGCCTGTGCCATGTTCGACAGAGAGATGTCTTGGATCCCTAATGGACACCCCAGCAAAGAGACCTTATGGGGAGCCCAGACCAAAAGAAGAGGTCATAGTTCAGGCAAAAGACTTCATAGAACAGTATTATGCATCTATAAAAAGGTAGGACAAAATTCTCATATATGTTGCTCTGTGTTTCGATGGAATGAATTGATGCACACTTAAATTGTTCATTCTACTTTCTTTTGTTTATGGGGTGTGCTAGTAAGGTGTTAATTTTACCTAAATCTTTCAAAATCTTGTAAAACAGTACTCTTAATTTTGAATATATACTACTTTTGAATTCTGTCAAGTGGAAAAAGGAATGGAGTTGACTGAAAATATTTTCTCCTCAGTCAACCAGGATGATCTTGGATTGTGGAGGAAAACAGAGTATCGGAAAAAACAACCAACCTTCGATAAGCAAACTGACAAACATTTTCACACCAAGATATGTCCATGCGGGATTCGATCCTAGGTGGTGAGAAATGATACATGATCAACAATGGCTCTCCGTCAAACTATTAAGATATACAGATATGCCTGTATTAGGGCAAAACTGTGTTTTATGAATAGGAAAAGCCCAAAAAATAAATAATTTTAACTCTACTTCGCAATATCCACGTTTCAGTACTACTTCTATTTTGAATTTTGTTAAAAAAGAAACGTCTTAAAAATACGCCATTGCACTGTTTCACATATAATGTATCTAAAGTTTGGACTTTGAATTGTATTTTAAACTTTTCTGATTTTAATTTCAACTAATTTTCTGAAATTTAGCTGACATAATTGTACCCTAATTGTACGTTTTGATTGTTAATATTTCCCGCGTCTTAATTCAGCAGTCATTTCTGAAATCAATATCTCTGTGCAGTTAAGAGATGCATTTACACTTAGAAACATAACGCAGAATCATTATCATTCGTGGGGTTAAATTTTTGCTAAAATTCGTTAATCGAAAATTTCGAAATAGTTTATAGGAATAGTAAGTCCTATTAGGGGTTTGATAATTAAGGAGTGTCGTTAACATTAAATTTCCTAATCCTCGAAAATAGCAAAATTTAACACCCCCTCCCCAAAAATATTGTTATTTTACCGTAATATCGGTTAAGTATTTTTTGGTGTGAGAATGTACTTCGGTGATTCATAGACAATGCAAAATTACATTACTTTGGTATTTATGCAGTCGAAAGTTATACAAATGGCAAGATAATTTAAAGGTCCATCAATATATTGAAACTTGTATTACTGAGTCCAGTAGAGTTGAGATAATCTTGTCCCGAGAGTATGGCGTTTTATTACCAACCATTGCCTTTTGCATCAATGTATGCAAGGTTAACGCATTGGAGCAGCAGACAACAGAGGAAAACTAGACTGTTTAATTTTCGTTTCAACTCGTTTTATAGTAAAACCTTATTATGATGTTTTTGCGGTTACTCTGCCACCTCGCCTATCGCCACAGTACTATTTTCAAATCTCAAAATCTGTTTCTTTCTGATAAGTCTCTCTCAAATGAATCGCCAAAACACCTATATAATACCAAAATCTGACTGTGCAAATAATGTCGATGAATCAAGGTTTTACTGTATATTGGACCTTTTGGAATTCCAGGTTACATACCCCTGCATATCATAAACGCCTGGAAGACGTTATATCATCTATTGAGAAAACCGGAACGTATGAACTGACTACAAGTGAATTAACATTTGGCGCCAAAACAGCTTGGAGAAATGCACCAAGATGTATTGGAAGAATCCAGTGGTCCAAATTACAGGTTTGTTTTTTCAGTACAAGTTCAAGGTGTATACATGTTTTTCTTGTATATATATTTAATATTTTCTGTGACGTAAATAAATGTACTTATAAAGATTTCGTAACAATAACCTGACCAAGAAAGTAAATATTTTCTCCATATTGAAAACTCAAGAGTACGTGCACTTACTAGTACACTACGACTATAAACCACTTTCTTTAAAATAACTCAAATGTATTGATTGTGAACAAAATTAGAAATATATTTCGTTTTGAGTATTTTCTTGGGTTTTTTATTTGTTTAAATAAAATTTTCCTTTGTATTCTTGGTAGTTTATTTTTTATGTATAAATAGTATATACATGTATTTCGAATTGAGTATTGGCTTATTTAAGCTAATCTATAAAAATAAAATAAAATAAATAAATAATTGTTGGCATTGATAATTTATTTTTAACTTTAAATAATATATATTTCTAATTTTAGTTGTTTGACGCACGACATATTACAACAGCACGTGGCATGTTCGAGGCAATATGTAACCACATCAAGTATGGAACAAATAAAGGCAATTTGAGGTATACTAACAGACCCAAGATTCAAAATTATTTTTTAACTAAGATTTTACCTAATTTGGGAAAAATTGGTAATCTTTTTTGTAACTAAGAACCAACGTTTTTGACAAAGCAACAGTACAGACCTGTCGGAAAGTTTAACGCTCGTACAGTATAAGTATCGAATCGGTAACTCACCTTTGTTAGCTATACAAGGACATCATATTGGCAGCTGCTATCTATCATTTTAGAGCATTTTTACCACTAGCTGTCCTTATTTCAGCCATACGACAGCTGAGCATTGAATCATTTCGTTAGCACAGGTGTTAAACTTTCGATATATCTGCACTGTATATATATTACAAGCTTGAAGTGACACCTTAAAAACCGGAACATCATAAACATGAACTAATTGATTATAACAATTGGGAATTTTTCAGATTTAAGGACAATTTGAGTTTGAAATAATAGTGAATCCAGTTCCTGGTACTGTTATTGGCAAACTAAACTATTTTAAGAGTTCCTACAATTTGAATACCGTAAACCGACTTTGTTTTTATTCGCGTTTTTAGAAATATAACAAACAATGTATCAAAAAATAAACCAAAAATTCCCAAATGAAATGTGAATGTTTTTATGAAGTGTAATGAAATGTATAAATTACACAGGGAAAGATGGAATTTCACCATTTACTTAGTGTTTTTAGAGGAAAGGATCTTCTTTTTTTGCAAGCCTTGACTTATCAAGGTCATCAAAAAAAAAATATGGACCAAATCACAGTTTTTGATAAGTATAATGTCTCTGTATCCAAAATTATACTCCATATATTCGACGTCTTATTGTCGCATGTCCATTTTATTCCTAATTTTGATTTCACGGGTGGCGGATGTAGCTAGTTATACAAAAAAGAGTTTACTATTCCAGAGCACTTAGTCTCACTTTCCTTAATACGTTCACATGTTTAACCAAATTTGTCAGTTTTCAATTTTAGACTTTGCTTCTGGTATTGTGATTTTGAAATAGACATTATCCTAAAATTTCATATAGGTAATTTCATGTATCAAAAACTACACAATTATATTTTTTTGAAATTTCAGATCTGCAATTACAGTGTTTCCTCCTAGAACTGATGGTAAACATGACTATCGTATATGGAACGCTCAGCTGATAAGATACGCGGGGTATAAACAACCAGATGGCTCAGTCATTGGTGATCCTGCAAATGTGGAATTTACAGAGGTAAGTAAAATGGAAACAGTTACCATGAACAACCAGATGGCTCAATCATTGGTGATCCTGCAAATGTGGAATTTACAGAGGTAAGTAAAATGGAAACAGTTATCAGTAACAACCAGATGGCTCAATCATTGGTGATCCTGCAAATGTGGAATTTACAGAGGTATGTAAAATGGAAACAGTTACCATTAACAACCAGATGGCTCAATCATTGGTGATCCTGCAAATGTGGAATTTACAGAGGTATGTAAAATGGAAACAGTTACCATTAACAACCAGATGGCTCAATCATTGGTGATCCTGCAAATGTGGAATTTACAGAGGTATGTAAAATGGAAACAGTTACCATTAACAACCAGATGGCCAAATCATTGGTGATTCTGCAAATAAAGCAAGTTAGATGAAAACGTATACACGTACGTTTGGTAACCAGACAAATCTATCGTTGGTTATCTTTTCATATTAATTTTTTTTGAGTTGTTAAATTGTTTTAATATTTCGTATAGTGAAATCTGAAATATGATCATCCTGCAAATGTGGAATTTACAGAGGTATGTAAAATGGAAACAGTTACCATTAACAACCAGATGGCCAAATCATTGGTGATCCCGCAAATAAAGCAAGTTAGATGAAAACGTATACACGTACGTTTGGTAACCAGACAAATCTATCGTTGGTTATCTTTTCATATTAATTTTTTTTGAGTTGTTAAATTGTTTTATTATTTCGTATAGTGAAATCTGAAATATGATCATCCTGCAAATGTGGAATTTACAGAGGCAAGTAACATGGACTATTAGTTTTCCTGGCATTGTTTGATATACATGTTCTATAATAAACTCGCTAATTATTTTTTTCATACAATAATTAACTAAAGATTGAACTTAGAAATATAACGCGAGTGTTGCCAATAAGACGAATGCATGTGGTTTTTTAAAACATCGTAATAATGAAGTTCGCCGCTGTACCACGTGATGCACCCTAATGAACAATTATTTTTCCTTTGATATAAATCGTATCAATAATCTTTTTCTGTAAAACGACACTATTCCGGTAATTTGCGATTTAAACGATTTTATAAACGACAAACCCAAACGTTAAGGGGGAAAAGATCACGTGGTACAGCTTCGAACCCTATTATTTGCATGTCATTGCTACAAAGTAGCAATTTGTAGCAATGCATTTGTTCGTATAACGGTTTTTATGAAATTCTGCGTTGTTAATTTTTTATGTTCTGAACTTGCAATTTTACTTTAGATATGCATGAAGATGGGATGGAAAGGTAAAGGTGGAATGTTTGATGTCCTTCCTTTAGTGTTACAAGCTAATGGGTTCGATCCGGAAATGTTTGAAATCCCACAAGATTTAATTCTGGAAGTTAACATAAAGCATCCAAAGTAAGGTTTATCAAACATATTTTTAACAAATAATAAGCATATTGATCTATACCGATTCACAATCAAGAAGCAAATAAAAAAACTTTGAAACTGACAAGTGAGGTTTTTCAGGCGAACTTCCACCAGGTAAGCGAGTCCGGGTGCTCTGGAAGGGTAATCATATCATAATACCACTCGCAAAGGAAGCTTATGGAAGTATTTAGAAATCAACTTTTCCGTCCATTGCAAAATGTTGTTCACTCCATACCTTTCTCTATTGATAGATTTTGATCGAAATTGGAACAAATATAAACCAACATGAAGTCATGGCTAGGTCCATAGATCAAGAACACGTGGTCAAATCTTAGAAAAAAACTCTCCGCAATGTCGGGGACGGGAATAATCTGTTAAGGTTCATGTCAAATTCGAGGTACATTTCAAAGTTACTGACTTGTTTAAATTTCCAAAAACAACGAGATTTAAGCTTGAAAACACACAGGCAACAAGCTGTGTAGTTCCGTGCAATTCCGTGCATTCTGCAATGCTATTCCAGATGTAAACGGATTATGGATGGAATGCTTTTTATTAGCCGGGAATAGCGTTTTCGGTGGAGGGGGGGATGTCCTGGATTGAAATTTTATTTTTTCTGTTTATCAGGTTTCCCGGTATATCTGACATGGGATTGAAGTGGTACGGACTACCTGCAGTGTCTATGATATTATTTGATTGTGGTGGTTTAGAGTTCACCGCAGCACCGTTCAATGGTTGGTATATGGGAACAGAAATTGGAGCTCGGGATTTCTGTGATAAACAACGCTACAACCTAACCGAGGTAACGTGGTCTGATGAGTTAAGTTGAGTAATGGTGTTTAACGTCCCAGTCAAGAATATTTCACTTATATCGAGACTTCGCCAGCTATAGGCGAAGGTGCAGAAATTTTGCCTGTGCATTGCGCTGATGGCATTATACAGCAGGGTTCTTTAACGTGCCAAGCCCACCGTGACACGGGACCTCGTTTATTTCAAGTTCCCATCCGAAAGAACCGTGACTTTCATTTCGTAATGCCGAATGCTTGGCGAAAGAACAGTCACTACCCACTTTCAAGTCTTGGGCCAGACCCGGTCGGGGATCGAACCCACGACCTCCCACATACGGAGCAAGCACTCTACCAACTGAGCGTGGTCTGATGAAGAAGTATGGGAATGACCATTATTAACTTTTTCAAATGTTATTGATACCACGCCAAGGAACTCGAAATTTAACTCAACATTTTCTTAATAATCTTTATATATTAATAGGGGGCCTTTGTGGCTGACTGGTGTAAAGTGTGCACTTGCGGATTATAGTGCATCTCGCCGCATAGATTCGAATCAAACAAGGGATTAACCTTCCCTGAACTGACCGCCTCCATATAAAAGAAAGAAACTTCACGTGTGCTTTAACACAAATAATGATGATCCTAGTTAGAGAAACTTTGGGGGTTGGCTTGTCGAATATCTATGGTTTTCATCGGGTATTACGGTTTCCTCAAACATCTCTGAACTGGTCATCTTGTAATAAGGGAAAGAATATTCACGCGTACCTTAACACAATTAAACCACTTATTTAATCGCTTACAAATCCTTACAAAGTCTAATTTATTTCAAATTAGAAAACTGAAAAATCTGTACTTGGCAGCAACCAAAGAAACCAAGAATATTACACAATACAAGCCAACCATTCATACATTAATAAATAGCCAAACGCTTAAAATGTGTTTCTATCTATGTTTTGCAGACAATAGCAGAAAAGATGGGACTAGATACACGCAAAAATTCCTCATTGTGGCGAGACAGAGCTCTAGTAGAAATAAATGTTGCAGTTTTGCATAGTTTCCAGGTAAAATTATCAACTTTACCGACACATATACAATATGTAAATTAGAAATAAATAAATTCAAATTGTTTGGCATCTTTTTTATGAATTATATTATTTTGTTTTCAAAAGATCAAAATTAATTTTGAAAATAACTGGCTATAAACTGATAGTGCTCAGCTGACAACTATATAACATGCGATACAGATATCTTCAAATGTTTTTAATTTTCTACATTTTGTAACAATAATGTAACTTTGAATACATTTCTGTTTCATTCGTTCGAAGTGAATTCGCTAGTTTAAAGGATTTTGTATGAGATACGAAATATTCACTTAGATACTGTATATTGCTTAAATTTGTGTCAAATTTTCGCGGTTTGACGATGGCTTCTGTATTTACGGTGTTAAATCTGCGCTGTCTTCTCGAGCAACATTACTGAATGCCTCAATATGTTGTATATTTGCAAAATATTATTCTTGCGAGAACACGCTTGACTGCGAATATAGAAAAACAAAACCATAGCGAAATATAAACACTATACTGTAGCAGTACACGGTCTTGTTTAACTTTAGGCACAAGGAGTAACTATAACAGACCATCATGCTGCATCAGAATCCTTCATGAAACATTTGGAGAATGAACAGAAATTGAGGGGTGGTTGTCCTGGTGATTGGGTGTGGGTAGTGCCACCTATGAGCGGAAGTATTTTGCCGGTATTCCACCAAGAAATGCTGCTGTACAAACTGAAACCTTCGTATGAATATCAGGTATAGTAGTTTTTCAGATCTTAACACTGTAATAAACATATCGATTGTTAGAATTTAAAACTTTTTAAATCCTTTGTTTTCTTTTGAACTGCTTTTTACTATGCTCTTTCTCATTGTATCAACATATTAATTAGTTCATCATCTTATGGACAACACATACATTTAGCGGTAATGCTGGGTTATTGGTATAGTAATAATAAGGCGTACTTTAAGATTTTAAATGCGGGATGGTTGAGAACTCTCTAAAAGTTCTATTACTCCACAACTGGACATTCAAACCCGTGTCTGTTAAAGTTGGGGATCTTGTAATCTGTGGTTCCTTCTTCTCTTGTTTGTTTATCTTCTACTTGTATCTTGTCGCGTACTTGATTTCATTGTTATGTTTTCAGTAGCAAAAATCCTTTTTATGTTATACTGAATTTCTTGCTTCAAGTCATATTCAGTTTAATACAATTATTAAATTGTGTTTCCTTGTAGAAAACATGTTCTAGTCAAATTTACCATTGTTTCGTTTTGACCATAAGTTGATTGGCTTATTTAAGTAGCAATATTTGGAGTTGAGTTTAGTAATGGTGTTTAACGTCCCAGTTAAGAATATTTCACTTATATCGAGACTTCACCAGCTATAGGCGAAAATGGAATAATTTTACGTGTGCGTTTCGCTAATGGCATTTTACAGCAGGGTTCTTTATCCTGCCAAACCGAACCTGACAAGTTTCCATCCGAAAGAATCGTGATTTTCATTAGCGATGCCGAAAGTCTGGCGATAGAACAGTCACAACCCATTTTTAAGTCTTGGTTCAGACTCGGCCGGGGTTCCAACATACGACCTCCACTTACGAAGCGAGCACTCTACCAACTGACTTATCGCAGTGGTAACCAAGTGTGTGGTATTATATTAAAAAGCGTTATAAATATTTAAGGATGATCCATGGAGGCATCATACATGGAAGAAGGATAGAGACAAGTCATCAAAATCCATCGATCGACCAAAACGCAAATTTGGATTTAAAGAACTCGCAAGGTAACAATGCTTACGGTTCATAAAGTATACAGTCAAACCTGTCCATAACGATAACCTAAAGGAACCAAAAAAGTAATCCTTAAAGGCAGGTGATCCTTATATACAGGTTCAAATTTGGAATTAAAAGCAGATTGTCTTTTTATGGAGTTGATCTTGAAGGCACTCCGATTTCTCTAACACCCCTGAATTTACCGCCTCTGTATAAGTGAAATAATCTTAAAAGAGCGTAAAACTCAATTATTCAACGTCACTCCATGACTCGGATTTAAAAGGCTATTGACTCGTACAACGATTATCTTATAAAAAGTTATGTTTGACAAATTTTCAGGTGGCTCAGCTTTTCAAGTTTCTGTGAAAACCTGGATTTAGATATCAAGTGCTTATTCCGTTTGATGCATTCTTTGTGTTTTAAGGTATTGCAAAATAGTTACAGGTCACAATTGTTGTATGTTATTATGATGTTTACTGTTTCAGAGCTGTTAAGTTTTCAGCTAAGTTAATGGGTAAAGCCCTGGCTAGACGTGTGAAGTGTACCATTCTGTATGCCACAGAGACCGGTAAATCTGAAGGCTTCGCAAAGACGTTATGTGAAATTTTCAAGCATGCATTTGATGCAAAGGTACGTAACTTCACCACAATTTAAAAAAATTAACTCCATTTTTCAAACATTTGTATATTTGCACTGACCTGGAGATGATGTAATCTAGTTAATGCAATACTTTGTTTAATGGTTTTTAATATTCACGGGTGACAAGACTATAACAAGTGAACGAGTTACATTATTTAACTTTTTGTTTGATATCTTTTAGATTTCACGAACACTTAATATATATATATTATATGCATTATAGAAATGGTTTATAAATTTCAGTAACAAAACTACTTGTGCTAATGTTGTGAAAAAATATAATAGCAACTCCGGAAGGGAAACATCTAACATGCCTTACGTAGCGGATGTGGCGATCTCTATTACTTGATGAAAGTCCACGTGGTTATCTTAACACTTTCAAAGTTTGTATCGTGTTTGGAATTGTGATTTGACACTAGATTGAAAACTTTATGTTTTAACTGCTCATAAGAATATTTGCTTTGGAAGATAACTTGTCTATTATGTTAGAATCAAATTACTTTACAAAGTATTACTTGTGTTATACTAACGGTATGATTCGTCCATTTTCAATTTATACTGTTAAATTATTACAAGGTTATGCCAATGGAGGATTATGATCTTATAGAACTGGAACATGAAGCTCTGGTTTTAATCGTAACAAGTACATTCGGGAATGGAGATCCTCCTGAAAATGGCGAGGTAAGCTTATATGCATATACGTACAAACCTGTCGAAAGTCAAACACTAAACTAACGAATTGGTACTGTATAAGCAGTTCATTTCAGTCCCTCGGTAGGTTTACCTCGACAGCTGCTATCCAATCTGCATGCATCTCTCAGCAGCTTTCCTGCCACTAGTTATTCATATATCGGTCAAACGACAGCCGAAAATAAATTTTTCGTTACCTCAATGTTAAACTTTCGATAGGTCTGTACTGTAGCTTCAAAGTTTAAACATAAACATGTATTTAAATGTCATACATATGATGAGATAAGGTTTTACATCCTAGTCAAGAGTATTATACTTATATCGAGTCGTCACCAGATACAGGTGATGTCGCTATATTGGCACATTGTATGGATTATGGAACAGCATATAATCGATAATAAGTAAGGGATAAAAATCAACGGTGAGTTTGAGAGTTTTTTTTTCATAAGGAACTATGAAATCTATTAGTAGTATAATGTTGCGTACATGAAGTTGGAATTGATTAAAGAGGTCCTAAAGTTAATGCTTTTGACAGAGCCCGAACCAACATGGATAAGTTATAAATTATATAAAATAGAACAATAAAAATATGCATTTTTTATTTATAGACAGAGCTGAAAATAGTTTGACACATGGTATTTAAACCGTAATTTCTTGTTCAAATAAAAATATGTATCTATTGCATATAATACCAGTTTTAATTTTACAGGACTAGATGACCTTTTCGGAATAAAAGTCATCTTCAGTAGTGCTTGGACCCAAATTATGAAACCAAAACTGTTTTCAAGATGTTAAAAAGATACTCAGGAGACCAAAATATATTTTACCAAATTTAGCTATAGACATACTTTGCATATAGGGGTATACTTTAGTTTTTGAGGAATTTCAAATTTTAACTAGCAGCAAGATATATCTGAATCATCTTTAACAATGCGATAGTTTTTGGATGCATCATTTATATTTAAATATTAACATTTTAATTATTTTCCAGGGATTTGCTAAAAGTCTCCATGACATGAAACCCGCAAAGTCATTAAAAGAGTAAGTTATTTTAATATAACATGCAAAACAGAAATAAGTATTTGTATAGGCCTTCCACGATCTGATTATAAAGTATACAGCTAGTCGGTAATTGTAACGAACAAAGCGCTCGCCGAATTGATTACACACAAACGGACATACGTTTGTTACAACTATATGTGTTTTGAAACCCATCCATGTTTATAAACACTCTGCCATCAGATTGTTGACGGACTATTACTTTACAAGATCATAGTCTGAAATAATTTTGTAAATATGACAAAAAAACTATGAAAGTGTCTCATTTAGGTAATCGTCAAGGTTGACTAGCTGAACACCTTAAACATATACATGTATGTTTATTTTGCATTCTGTTGTTTTGCACCTAAACCTTTATGGTAATTATTCTTGACTCATAGAGTATACATTTGATTTCCTTGACGTTTCTTCTTTATTAAACCAATCATAAAAATCAACTCATTAAAGTCAAGGCTAAAGTGTTTTTTTTTAAACTTCAATGTTCTATATTATAATCTTAACTTAAATATAAACTAAATGAAATGATATATTTTAGCAGCCGATTTTACTTCCCTCCCTCGTGGAAGATCACGTGTTTAACTAAACCTGATAGATTTTAAAGTTATTACTTTTTTGGATTCTGATTTTAACGTGTATGTTGGTTTTGACAAAATATTATCATAAAACGATATTTTCTAATAAAGTTTGTAGCAGAAAAACAAAAAACTTTGCTATTGAATAAAACACTTGACGCTTTAAAGTATTTATATTATATATATGTTTATTTACAGTGAGACTCTTTCCATGTCATACTATAGAATGAGCACAGCAAGTGATTCAGAACCCCCTCCCCCAGAGGCAGAACATAAAGACGATTTTTGTAACCTAGAGATGACAGGCGGTCCCTTGAGTAATGTGAGATACTCCGTCTTTGGTCTAGGATCACGTGCCTATCCAAACTTCTGTGCCTTCGGACATTTTGTCGACAACATGCTCAGCTCATTAGGTGGTGAAAGGATACTGAAAATTGGTGAAGGTGACGAATTATGTGGTCAGGAAGAATCCTTCAAAAATTGGGCTAAAGATGTTTTTAAGGTAAAGATTATATAAAAATATATGATTTACAACAATTTCACAACGTTAATAATGTATACGGCAAGTTTTAAATGAAACCACAACTTGAGGTCATGACTTACCATTAACACTAAGGGTATTGCACGTTTGTACAATTGTACACTAGTAGGTCACTTGCAGCCTAAAATGGATATTTATAACTTAGAAGGAAGAAAACTAAATAAAATGAACAGAAAATAAACGCACCACAGCTATACGACAATTTTGCAATCGAGACAAACAAATGTGTTATCAAAACACCTTGTCACGGGTAAAATATGATAAGATCACAAAGCATACTAACAGAGGAACTATAAAACAATGCCAATGTGGTATAAAAACAAATGGACATTTTACCTGATTCTGACAAAAAATACAAGTATTAAATCTCGCAATATACTTATACCTTTAAAATATGTGTTTCTGCCAATTCATTTATAATTATTTTAGCTATAAAAATTAATACGGTCAAACCTGTCTATAATTATTACCCAAGGGAACATGAAAAAAAACAAAAATAACCTGTATGAACAAGTAACATATATATTTAGTCAAATAACCTGAATAAAGATAGATTGGGACAAATGTTTACTGGTTTTTAAAACTATACGATCCGTATAAAGAGGTGGCCGTTATAGCAGGTTTGACTGTATGCGTTTTGGTGTACAGGCTTTATGTTAGTAGTCTACACACATGTTAATAAAATAACATTTATTAAACAGCAATATATGCTCCCATATAGATAATATTATAAAACCATATATGTTAGCGTGCAAATATATTATCGATATTTACACGCAAACGTTCGGTTTATCGAATCTATCTTTTCTTATTGCAGAACTTGTCACGCCACAGCGTATAAAGAAATTTGTGCAATAATATGTATTGTAAGACAAAATTTATTTTTTAATGAAATACTAGTTAAAACTAAATATCGAATCAACTTGTGATAATATTATAGGGTTATTGAACTGATATTGTGAAATATTGTCCCGAGATGACTCGACATTTTGAGTCAACTCGGGACAATATTTAACAATATCAGTATAATAACCCTTTTATTATATAGCAAAATAAATTTCGTTTACTTCCGTCAAGTATTTTATGTAAAATACCATTTTCTTGTACATAAATATTACGCTAGGTCTTAAAAATGGATGTAAAAACTTGTGCAATATGACAAACAACACAGTGATGACGTTGACAACAATCGTATGACGTCATAAACGACAGCGTCATGTGACAAAGCGTGCAATATGAAAAAATTGATTTGGGAAACATCGGACTGTAACAAATATCGGTATATATTGCACGCTAACTCATCGGGATTAAACGTTTCATTTCTATGCGAAGCATATATGTCTATAAAATAATTCACAATATCAGTTCAATCGCCCTTTATTATTGTAATGTTTTATAGGCTGCTTGTGAAACGTTCTGTGTTGGAGATGATAGCAGTATTCTTGAAGCAACAGGTGCTCTCTCTAAAACTGATTTTACTTGGTCGCCAGGAAAGTTAGGCTGACACCAGCTCACGGTGAAAAAGAACCACCTCTAACAGAAGGTAAGTTGTTTGTTTCTCATTGTCGCATTACATTGCTAACGCGTTTAATTTTTAAAATCAAATAAATTTCAGCTCACATATGAACTTACACTAGACATTAATTTTAAACGGAATGCTCTTTGTCTAATGCAAAAACAAACGACAACATCAATACAATGTGCTATATCTGTTGCTATAGTATATGAAAACTTTACCATAATTCAATCATTGATGATGAAGATATAATTTGTGAATATCGTTGATAGTGACAGCGCTCGATATTGATACATAACTCATAATTATAGTGGTTGTTTGGTTTTTTCACAGCTCTTAGTAAAGTTCACAGCAGACAAGTATATTCCTGTCGACTGACAGAAAGGACACAACTACAGTCACCAGATTCAAGGTATGTTTTGTTTCAAGTTTCTTTATATTAGTTAGCATGTATATATTACAAACCTTCTCACGTAAGTAACACTTTCCTTCTCTTTTCGATAAATTGCAGAGGCTGAATTGGTCTTACTCCTTAAGTTGGGTAAAATATATAAAATTTTAACCTTCCATACATTTTATAGCAAATAGCTCTTAGTCGATAGTAAAAAATAAACTTAGTAACTGAAAAATAAGTACATTTGTGTCGTACTATGCATCAGCTCACTGTTCCAAAAATATAGAATAAATATGCTATGATCAACAAATAATTAAGACTTCTGATGCAAAGGTTTTCAATGCCTTGTATCCAAATGTAGCAGAAATTTAAAAATGTGGTGAAAAATATGTACCTAAAATCTAGTGGCACTATTGACTTTGTATTATGCTGGCAAACAAATACATGGTTAATATTTGAAATGTATTTTATTTTTAGTCGTCAGACTATCCTGGTAAAACTAGACAATCAAGGAACTTCAGAACTTGGATACGCTCCAGGAGATCATTGTGCAATATTTCCAGCTAATAATTCTAGTCTGGTCGACAACATAATATCAAGACTACATAATGCACCAGCTGCAGATTCGGTCATTAGAGTTGAAGTTCTCCAGGAAAGAACAACTCCAATGGGTATGTTTCCTAATACGTAACAATCAGATAACATAGGCTGGTTTTACATCAATTGTATTTATTTTTACATTACCTGAGCACCCGGCCTCATTTTATTGCACTTGGATAAATTGCACCATAGAAACGTTTGGGAAAATAATTTTTTCTTTTTTACCTTGGTAAATTATTTCTGTCTTTTTATTGGAATGAATTTTGGCGTGAGTAAATAGTATACAAGAGGGCCAATCTTTTTTAAAGTAACAAGCTTCGTAAAAGCGCCATGTGTTTAACTAAATTTGATATTTTCAAAATATTAACTTTGTTTTGTGATTTGGAAGTGGATGGGGTATGTTTTGTATGTTTATTTTTATGCTTATATCAGAGTTTAATCATAAATAGTGTTAGATATGCGAGTGTCACATTTTGTAAGTATTGCTTGTAATAGTAACAATTAAAGATACGAGTTACTGTTCGTTTGGTGGTGTCATATATCCCATTAGTGGTGTACAATGTATGCTTACCTTACCCTTGGAATTTATTTGTTTCGCCCGATCATCTGTTATAAAACGCGTATACATACAGTCGTACCATACAACGAGAAATACGTGGTAACTAGTAACCTACCATTTTATAAATACACGGAAAAGTCTTTAGTGGTTAACTATATCTTGGAATACAATTAGTGATTTAATTCATAATAAAGTTTTTACTTTTTTTATGAATCATTGTAGCAGCACCAGTCTACAACAATATTGAACTTTGCTATATAATTAATTTCAGGTACGACTAAATCTTGGACTCCATTTGCAAAAATCCCATTATGTACCCTACGTACAGCGTTTTCCAGATTTCTAGATATAACAACTCCTCCAAGTCAAGCTTTACTGAAACTGTTAGCTGCACAGGCAACAAAGGACACGGATAGAGAAAAACTGGAGAATCTGGCAAATGTAGGTACAATAATAAACAGCATAATTTTCAAAAAATGTCTATACATGTGCAGCCTCAGCTGTTTATAGATTTGTAGTTTATGTATATAGAACCTTGGATGGTGTCTAAGTTACATCACGTTCTAGTATTGTAGTATGCATAGTTTCGTCTTTTTTGACTTTGGTACATTTGAGAACTCATCTAATTTTTTTTTAATTTAAACTTTACTCGTTAACGTTTTGGCATAATGTTTTATTTGTTTTTCATATATGGAGTAGTTTTTTGCGTTTGATTTGTTAATAAAAGATGTGTTCTTAAAGTTTATCAAAAACATAATAATTCGATTCACCGCTGTCATTTATATAGAAACATTGGCGTTATATAGGTTATGTCGATATATTGATCAAGGGTGTCCCGTAATAAAAAATATAAAATCAATGAATTTTGAACTCGGAAATAGTGTGACGATAAGCAAAGTAGCAAAGTCAACATTGTCATTGTAACGAGGTTGTATAATATATAAACTAAGCAATTCTCATAGCTGTTAAAGTTATATGTATTTCTTTTATTTTCAAAATAGGATATGCACGAGTATGAAGATTGGAAATTCGATAAGACGCCAAATCTAGTAGAAGTTCTGGATGAATTTCCATCACTTAAAGTTAATCCGTCACTGCTGATTACACAACTTCCTCTGCTGCAACAACGGTTCTATAGCATCAGTTCTTCAGCTAAAGCTACACCTGGGGAAATTCATTGTACCATAGCTATCGTTAACTTCAGAACTATGGGTAAATACCAATTAAATGTCTAAAACGACTGCTTTCTTTTTAACGGGATGAAATATTTTCTGCAAATGTTTTTATTTCTTCAGGCAAAGCTACACCTGGAGAAAGTTATTGTACCATAGCCATGGTTAGTTTCCGAACTAAAAGTGAATATTGCAAAATGACGGATTTTTTTTTTTTTTTTTTTGGAATGAAAAATTCTCTCCACGTTTTTATGATATTAGTTCAACAATCAAAATTACACTTTGAGAAAATTCATGGTACCATAGCAATTGTTATCTTCCGACCTATGAGTAAATACAATTTCATAGCTTATATAATTGCCCTCTTTTTATTGAAATGGAATATTCAGCACATATTTGTATGATATTAGTAGTTACATTTTGAGAATTCTTTGGGAAAATAACAATTTTTGTACCTAAAATATTTCTTTTTATCGGAATGACATATAGTGGAGAATAAACAGAAGACACTTATCCTTCTGACCAACTGGCCTCACTTCAATCGTAAACGTTCATGTATTGTACTTATCTTTAAGTTTTTTTAATCTTTTTGTGTATTGACGTTATTTATAAATTACATTGATTGGTATATTTGTTTATGATCTCCAAATAGTTGTGTTCACTTTCTTTTTTTCTTATAAATTTATTTCCTTATACCGGTATAACCTTTGAATGGCATGCACGTTTACTAGCAATAAGCTCTTCTGTGTATACGTGTAGAAAAAATCGATAAAAATGTTAGAAACAAACAGAATAAAAAGCAGATTTCAATTGACTTAATTGCTTTTATTCACGCAACAAACAATTAGTATTAAGTGTTCGGCGTACAAATATTATTTCTGCATTTCCCCAATGTCGTAAACAGATTTTTATTTCATGCAAAATCATTTCCTTCTGGTTGTATGTTGATGCATTTGTGTACTCATATGACATTTATATACCTGTTTTAAAACGTTTGCAAACTTTTTATTAGAATGAAATACATGTATGCTTCAGAACATTTTCTTATTAAGTCGTTTTATAAACTACTTTAGGAATTCCAATTTTTTTTACCTACAAAGACAAGTATTGGTGTGCATAACATGGATAAAAAATAAACACTTTAAAAACAACATTAATACAAATTTCTTTTATTCAATATTAAATACCTGACATAAAAATATAATTTCTACATTTCCCTAATTTTGTAATCAAATTTTTATTTCATGCAAGATAATTTTCCTGTAATGTTATTTTCAATGCATTTATGCGCACATATAAAAGTTTAATATCTGTCAGGTTTTGTATTTGGTTTTAGTCATAATTGATCACCATTCATCGTATCACGAATAAATGAAAATTATGAAAACCATGACTTTAGACAAACAACCAACGTTTACTGTAACACATTTTTTCAGGTGGTGTCTGACCATCGAATGGCAAATAAGTAAAAAATAATAATAAACATTAATTGAGCCTTACAGTCATCGTTCACTTTAAACACAATTTTTCAGGTGGTGTCGGACCAGTGCATGAAGGTGTATGCTCAGCGTGGTTGAATAACTGTGATATCGGAGAAATGGTGCCTTGTGTTGTCCGAACGTAAGTTAACTAGAATCATTCTGATAAGGGGTAAAATGTTGTACATTTTACTTTATTGACAAAGTAAATGTTTTTGTTTTTCTCCAAAACTCCTGTCTTAAATTCGACTAAAATTGTCATATCTATCAAAAATATAAAATATTAAAACTCCTATTGAATTTAAGTGATAACAATTAGACTATGTTGTCTAAAAGCTTAAAAAATATCAAATGAAATCATGAAACTGATTAGTTTAAATGTATTACGTATATATACTGTTCAATTAAAGAGTTTAATATTTGAATTTGATTATAACGCAAAGTATTTTATATTTTGTTACTTACTAGTGGATGATGGTATTTAAACTTGTGTCCGTAGTTGTAGTGACTTTTTATCGTTTTTCAGAGCACCAATGTTTCATCTACCTGAAGATAATACATTACCTGTAATTATGGTTGGTCCTGGCACTGGAATTGCACCCTTTAGAAGTTTTTGGCAACAGAGAAAAGTTGACATGGAAATGATGCCAGTACCACAACGTAAGAAATATTTTGTGGATACAGCTACTAATTATTCACATCCATTAGATTCAGTTATTTCTTAAATGCATGGCTTGTTTCCGTATTGCCTTTGAAAACAATTTTATCAGTATTGTGTAGTATTCCTAGTTCCGTTATGATCATAGATTACAAATCTTCTTCTTCTATTTTGAACCAAAGGCAGTAATGGCAGTGATCTAGTTAAATTTAAATCGTTGATCCTTGTTTTTACATTGCGTAACAGATGACGTATTCTGTACGTGTTGAAATCTTAAGCGTTTACAAATCGGGTTGTTTTATTTCATTTGTTTTAATGCACTCTGGCCCCGGTTTCACAATCATTCCTTAACTAAGATTTTCCTTAACTTAAATTTAACAATTTTTGGTAATGATTTTTTGGAACTACTGATGAATATTTTTGTCAAAACTAAATGCAAATGTTTTAATCTAGAAAATATCTTAAGATTGACACCTGAAAATCCAGAATATCTTCAAAATTAACAAAATTATAAAGGATTAAAATTTTTCAAGATTTAAGTTAAGGAACATTTTAGCTAAGGAATGATTGTGAAACCGGGACCTGTTTTAAATTGGTTTATTTTCTCAGTGTTCCCTATAGCAAAGTTATAGTAATGAAACAACCTACATGCTGTATTTGAATACATAATTATAAAAATTAATAAAAGAATGGCATTGCCAAAACTGTGTAAGATTTGTGTAATAAGGCTTGCAGTTCACATAATGTTTTTTTGTTATTTACGATCACAAAAATAAAAATATTGAATAAACGCAGTCATTGACATCATTTTACATCTGATATTACTTATGTCAAAGCCTGTTCATCGACGTCTTAATGCGCAGAAGACTTTCATATTCGAGTAAATAATAAAGCTTTTAAGCTCATAACATACTCTATTATTTACTGTTTTACATTCTTCTCTATCATGAAGAGACTATATAAATTTAACTAAGAGTGTCTTTATTTTACAGATGGTGAAAAAGTTGCTTGGGGTGAAATGTCTCTGTATTTTGGCTGCAGACAGTCTACTTTGGATCATATTTATAAGGACGAACTTAAAACCTCTGAAAAGGAAGGCGTTCTTACAAATGTACATATAGCATTGTCACGTGAACCTAATGTTCCGAAGGTAAGTCATATGGGAATCGGATGCAAAAAATAGTCAGTTATGCTCATTATCGCTCTTTCACATTTGGACATTATTGGACACTTCTGGATCAACCGGTCTCACTTCCTTGGTGAAAGTTTACTTGTTAAACTTAATTTGCGAGTTCTGAAAATGTTTATGCTTTAGGGTTTCGATTTGGAATGGATTGGTATTTTTTGTATTTGATATGAAAATGTATTGTCTATAGCGGAACGTAAACAGCATTCAACAACTAATTATATGTTACGTACAAAAATTCTATTACAATTGCCATAATGTAGTGTTAATGTATAATATCATCATTTACATTGAAACTGAATAAAAACCCTACCACCATTGATAGTAATACACGCAAACGTTGTCAACACAGACGTTGGAGCAAAGATAAAGTTTTGTTCTGGGTAAGTGTGTAGCAAAGGCCGTTTTAGAAATTGTTAAATATGTATGTTATGTTTATTATTATTATAAAATTCAGTTAGAAAAATATGTACAAAATCGTACTCAAATGAAAAATGCAGGGTTCCATTTAGGTAACGTATAGAGGCAGAAAACAAATAATTTAAATTTATAAATAACTGTTCTATTAAATCTAGACCTTAGACATTTTAAATATTGTATACTTAGGGCAAGAATGTGAATTGCGGGACACTAAATTGGACACTTATAGAGAGGCATTGGAAGTTTAATGTTTGTGCGACATGCTGAAACGTCCCGTTTTCAATCATTTATCAATCGACAAAACCCCATTTGGATCAATCAACAGGTGTATTTCTTTTGAGAACTAATTTTACCAATTACCAATGCGACATATTTTTCAGGAAAGTGTAACGAATATTTTTGAATGACTATTTAATACAAATTTAATTTTAATTCTTCTTATCCTTATCTTTATCTTCCAGACTTATGTACAAGATGTATTGAAACAGAATGGTAAAAAGGTTTATGATAGTATTGTCAGAAATGGTGGTCATTTCTACGTATGTGGGGATGTCCAAATGGCGTCTGATGTTTCAGCAACACTGTCAAAAATATTCCAAGAAATCGGGAAAATGACAACAACAGAGGCACAAACATTTTTATTGAAGTTAAGGGTTAGTAGTGTTGATAAGATTAAGAAGAAAATAAAACAATGATTAATATGTAACATTTTTCCATAAACTGTTTTTTTTTTATTTTTAAGTATGTTTGTGTTTGACAATGTCAAAATATAATTGTGTATTATTGTCAAACATATATTATTGTCTAAATTTGCCTCAAAAACTAAGGTAAAATTCCCCAAGCAAAGTATATCCTTAGCTAAATTTGGTAAAATATATTAAGGTCAATTTGGGTATTTTTCAACATTTTGGGGAAAAATTGGTTTCACAATTTTGGTCCAAAAACTTATGATGTGGAATTGTATTCCAAAACGACCGTCTAGTGCTGTAAAATTAACACTAGTTTAATATGTAATAGATAAGACGTGCATAGAAATGATTCCAATAGAAATACGTGTAAAGTTTGTTTGGACTTTCTTTCCCGACTAACAAGTCTAATTAATTTCCTTTAATTGAAAATTTAGTTATACTAAATAAATGGAAGTCGTTTTAAATAACGGTTAAGCCGGAGATAGTATACTTTTTGGATTACATCACCAGTACCGTTATGTTCCATCAGAAATGTTTCATAGTGTTTTTGTTTCCCAGTAGGAACACTCTGTCTCACTCCCCTTGTGTAATTTCGCGTGTTTAACCAAGTTTGCCAGTGTGCAAGTTTTACTTTGTTTTATTTTTGTTTTTAGTTTGTCCATCGACAAGTATCTTTGTCTTTTACGTACCTTACATATCTTGCGTTTTTATTTTAATGTCAGGAGGCAAACCGATTCCATGAAGATATATTCGGAGTTACAGTGAAGAAGGAAGTCACAGACAGAGTTCGTGATCAGGCGAAGAAGGCGTGGAAATATATTAACGCTACGGGCAAATCTGTACCTAATAGGGAGGTGGTTGCTCCTTTACCAGCCTCTGTAAGTTCATATGAGATAATTTATCTCGTTTCTCCAAGGTTATTGAATAAGTCTGCTTAATCGTTTACCTAAAATTTATGTAAAATGGCTTTCATTTCTGTTTATCTTTGTTTCCTATAAATGCTTATGAGTTGTTTAAACCGATAATACTCGGAAGTACGTCCAGTAGAGTAGAATGTCTGTGTGTCCATCTAACATCAATAACATCTGCTTCTGTTGTAAGAAATTTTATGTTTATTCCTAATGCACTATGTAACTCAGCCTCATTTTGAGCTTAATTTTCCAAAATCATCAGTTAATGTAAGCCATGTGTTATGTTGTGGACAGTAAGTTGATGGCTTTATGGCCAATTCCGCTCATTTCAATCCTAAGTTGCTCATATCAACTATTTTTATTAGTAAAAAAGTAGAAAAAATGTATATTGATTTTGAAACAATTGCAGCAATTGGTCTTTAATTCAAAATTCTAGTCCGAATTGACAATTATTTTATTGCGATTATGCAAACTAACAGGTAACGTACATATTGGTCCATATTTCAATCACAATCCCAAAAAGCAAAGTATAAACATTGTTCTAGCAGGGTCTTGAAAGTGGATGTTCATAATTATTATGTTTAAAATTTAAATGAGCTTGAATAAAGTACAAAATGCATGAAAAAATAAACATTTCATCAACTGGTCACATATAAACCTTTAAAATCAAAAACAAACACTTTTGTGATATTTGTTTCAAATCACACATAGGATGTCCAACTGAAGTAACACTTGTGCTACACATTTCAGTCCATTTTTCAAGCGTTTTCTGGAATATCACGACTTGAGACTGATCGATTGGTGCATTAATCTATACATTTTCACCAACATGAACTAAATAATTGAACAGACGGTGCTTACCTTTCCGGATAACCCGGCCTCACTTCCCTGGTGAATGTTCACGTGTCTAACCAACTTGTAAGTTCCAAAGTTTTTACTTTGCTTCTGGATTGTGATTCGGACATGGATTAGTATGTTTGTTTTTGATAATTAGTAAGATCACACGAATTGTTTTACATTTACTGTAAAGTCATTAATTTTCTAGTTTTCGTTGACATCTTGATCTACATTCAACTCCAGATGACGTTTTGTCTCTTAACAAAACTACATTTGGAGACTATGTAAATGTCATCTTTCCAAGTGAGATTGAGATAAAAGATACGACTGATTCCTTCGGTTCTGCTTCACACTTAGACTTATACCTGAATTATGACGCATACGAAAGGCTACATTTGAAATTTTAAGACAAACGTGATGCCTTCAATTTTTCTATTTGTCAATTTTCCTTTTCTATGCAGCAATATACCTGCTTTTTTCTGCTTATGGTGTATTTGTTTCCCAATTATTATACTATGGGAGAGCTTGTTCCAACTATGGGGACTTAGTACAACGAAGCAGGCTGCTTGCAAAACAAAATTGTTGGCTCAGTGATATTGCAAGCCTAGGCTTACCAAGGCTCTCAAAAAGTTTTATGGCCGTCATCACAGTATTGTTGATAAGTTTGATGTCTCTTTGTCCTGGATTGCCCTGAACACATTTGATGTCCCATAGTTCCATTTTCCTTTCACACAATTTTGATTACACAAGTGGCGAGTGTAGCTAGCTAAACAGGACTTGCTTGCCCTTCTGAAGCACCCGACCTCACGTGTCTAACCTAAGTTGTCAGTTCCAAAGTTTTAACTTTGCTTCTGTAGTGTGATTCGGACATGGATTTGTATGTTCGTTTTTGATTAACAAAACAATATAGATTACCTTAACAGTAAGCACAAAATTCGAAATTATCAACCACCAAAATGTAAATTTTCTCTTAGAACCAGGAATACTTAGTACTGTGAAAGTAAATTATTTCAAAGTACAGTATATTAATATAACTTCCTAATATGTATGTACCATCAATGCACATTTAAAAATACTTCATGCAGCTTATTGCATCAATTCCCATATTTTGCATTGTTAATGATATTTTCATTTGTCTATTTTGTATCTTCATCCTTAGTCGAGCTAAAGCAGCGAGGAATTTGGTAATTTTATACATAGTACAATGATGCTCATTTGTTAGGTTTATTTGGTGTTTGCTTCCAATTTTCTCCTTTAGTTTATATATTGTAAACTCCTGCATTATTTTGACAATATTCTATTTTTTATTTGTTTATATATTTGTTTATTTATGAAATTTTGGTAGTATTGATGCACATTTTTTACTGATAAACGCAGTATTTCAAATATGACACTAAATGTTTATTTCTTTTTACGTTATGGGTTTTTCATTGCACAAGCGTATTCCTTTCATGTTTTTTTTATTTTACCCTAAATCGATTTATAAATTTGGCGAATGCATGTCTTATTTTATATTTGCTTTAAATTTAGTTTGTCATTAGAATGTTTGCGAAATTTAAATGGCATAAAATGTTGATAGTTCTTTTTTATAATGCAAAGAGTGAGAAAGAGAGAGAGAGAGAGAGAGAGAGGGGGGGAGGTGGAAGTCAATAATATATACATGTTTATCTACTCACATTGTCCTATTGCATACAAATGAGAAATAGTATACGTATTGCAAACAATCAATGGCATAATCTGAGTTAGAATAACAGATTTAGACGTTGTAAATATAGAATTTTAGGATACATTAACATTTTATTGATAAATACAGGCGGGTGGAAAGAATAACGTATTTCTAAAAAGTCTTGAACTGCCAGAAAACACGGCACCCTCATACACCACAAAAGACTTATGATAACAATATCAAGCTCAATAATAACAAAATGTCCGAGTTATAGTCTGGTAGAGGATTTTGAAACATCCGCTTATTTTTCGATGTAGGGAGGACAACGTGTTCAAAGGTGGCATGTTATGTCAAATCCTTCTTTGAACTTTACTTTGGTAGAATCGGCTTGTTGCCAAGCAAAATTTCACCCAGGGGCCATTGTGGGGGCAGCTAAAGGTCAATGGGTGCAAAGTTCAAGTGAAAATGCCCATATTGACCTATAAATATTCAATGTGCCTTACAGAAGCTTTTCTTTATACATTTTGTCTTCTAAATATGTAAGTGGTATCTTCAAATTGAAATGAAAGTCATATCCAACTAATTCAGTCACTTATTTTCAAAGTTTTCCATGAAAAATAAGAGTAGACGCTTTCACAAATTTGACCTTTACAAATATGATTAATTGTGGCAAATAAATACTAGTATAAACACATTTGTGTATTTGAAATTGTTTAACAAAACTTTATACATCTGTTAAAATAATTTTACTGAATCATATTGCCCGTATTAATATAAGTATCCACTTTAAAAAAAAATCAAAGTACTGGTGGTACTAAAAGATTTGATTAGCTATAATGATTGTATCTGTATAATACTATAAAGTGTGTTTTCTTTTTCTGGTGGAAATATTAGTGAACTGTTGAAACACGAACTATTCCCAGTGTCGCTTTCTATACCTGAGTGGGATCTTCAAAATATCCCCGAAGAAGAAGTTTGCATAAAAGACATTACTACCAAAATAATTAATGGTCAAACTTTAGTTGGCACTGGAAAAACGGAAAGGCATCAATACATTCGGCAAGTTAGGAATCGCACAAACTGTTTTTATCCACGCGAAAGATAATTGTATTAAAATTGATGTCATTATGATAGATATGACAACTAATTCATAAAAGGTGAAACCATCTAGAGATAAAAGAGGATCAGGTCCCCATTCTGTTAGAAGAATTATTGATAATTAAAATGTCTCTCTGCCATCAAATTGGTAAGATTTTATGAGTCACCAAGAAAACAAATAGGATCTCGTAGTAATCCAAAGCACTTCTTACCTTAGCTGAGGGTATCAGGAGGTCCAACAGACAGCATGTTTCATTCATACAGAGGAAGGAGTGTAACCGTTGTTAAAGACTTTACACAAGGAAGCTGATACTAGAATTGTTCCCCATGGTGTTGATGCTTACATGCAAAGCTATAAAAGAACAGTTGTTGTCTGTCGTGATATTGACGACCTTATTCTTCTGTTGCTTTTAAATGAGGAAGTATGATTCCAGACTGGGACATCTAAAGTTCGTTCCTGTTCATAGCATAAAATTATCACCTCTGGAGAGGAATAAGCTCCCAGTATTCCATGCAATTACAGACTGTAAGACTGTCAATAAACTTAACTTTCTGGACATTCTAAATACAGCATTCCGACTTTCCAGGGAAAACACAGGTCTTCTTCCCACTCTTGCAAGAGATATTTTTTCTGAACTTGCGAGTGCAGATGCCTTCATTGAATGTACCTAGCGAGGATTTCTCATCTACGATGTAAATTGTTCCTCTCAGGGGAAAAGTGCAATTGAAAATTTGCTTCCAACATCATATGCAACCGACCTACATATTCAAAGTGCACACTATTAAACTGCTGTTTGGTTGCATTTAGTTATACCTGGTATTTGTTCCAGATCTCCTGTCACCTATAGGACACGGATAGTGCTAGTCTAACTAACTTGCGTACTGTATGCCTTTCACTCCCAGTGGAGGTTAAAAAAATCCTTCAAACTAGCTCTGTTCTGTGCAATTTTACCCCTCTGTTTCAATTCCAGGAACTTGTCTCAAGGTGTCTTTTATTCTTGTGTGTTCCATTTCAAAGTTTTGTGATGTTATTGGCAGGTGCCTTGACGGTGTGACCTATCCTTTTCCAATGTCGCTTTTGTGTTTATGTTTCAAAATGACCTTGTTTTATGATCCACCATAAACTTTTCGTTACTAATTTTGTCTTGTCATCTTGCAACAGGACCACGAACAATACTAGTTTTTATACTTACATCTGAGGTTTTTTTTTTTGACAAGTTAAACTTATTCTTATTATTATTATTTTGCTTAAATTTTACTTTGAACTTTAACTTTTCTAAGGCAATTACAGGTCGAAGGATCATGAACAAAACTTTACTTTTTGGACTTAAGTTAAGTATTTTCCTGATGTTCACGATTATTCTCGGACAGTTAAGTTAGTGCGAGTCTGAATGTGACTTAAAAAACAGTTTTAATGAGAAAATTGTAAATTGTTTGATTGCATGGGGTTTTACGGGCTTTTACGTATTTCAGTCATATCAAGACGTCACCAGCTATAGGTGAAGTGGCAGATATTATGACTTTTGCAGTGAACTTAGGGAAATGTGCAGAAAAAGTTCCTTAACATGCTACACCCGCCTTGGCACGGGGCATCGGATTTTAAGATCTCTCTCAAAGGATCTCGTGGCTTTCGTTACTAAATACCGAGTGTTTGGCAAAAGAACAGTCACTACCTTATTTCAAGTCTTGGTCAGACGCAGCTAGGGTTCGAACCCAGGACTCACAACATACGGGGAGTGAGCGCTATACCAATCCAGCTACAGTAGGGGTTTTTAATGAGAAAATAACCTTTACCAAAATCATGTTATGCATTTCTGAAATGTAAATATAAATCATGTTGCACTACAAGATGTACATGTAGGGCATACAATTTAAAGTGGGTGAATCTATGTACTTGCAATGGAAACGTTGAACCATTGATTGGTTGAACCATTTGATTGATAATGCCACAGATAGTGATATTGATGAATGAAAAGAAATCTTTAGATATGACTGATATATTCCAGAGATTCTCTTGACTATGCCTTGCCGATTACAGTACTTGCAGTACTTTGATTTTTAACTTTTAATAAATTTCAAATTATTACCTGGGTTTAAACAATATATTTGTTTTAATCACAGTCATGTATTTACAAAAGAATTATATTTTAGCATTTTGATTCATGCTTTGATGTTGAATGTATACTTTTATTTTATTCTATCTCGAAGCTTGTGTCAGAATTTTGAAAAATAACATTGAAATATTTAGATTTTAGTCTAAACAGTCTCAATTAGCTTCCTAGTCAATGTTAAAATACATGAAATGCTATGATTGCATGAGAACAGATTTATTTGATTTATTTAAATCTCAGAAAGTATATATTTGGACAGCTATAAACTAATAAAGATTAATTTTTTGGGAAAAAACACTTTCTGACCTTTGACCTTTTATCTACTAAACCAAGGGTCAATCAGCCTGGCAACAGGTTGATTCTTGACCCCTAACCTATGATGATATAAGAAAGCTATGTTGCCAGCTTTGAACACTCATGTCACCCTATTGTGAAATTTCAATTTTTTTTCCACCAGACTATTAGGATGGACACAAGACTTAAAAACAACGATGTTCACTTATGTAGTACAATACGTTCACAACCCAGCCAGTTGTCCCTACTATGTAAAGTTGAAGTACGGAAACATGTTTTTTTTCATCATGCAACTGATCCGATTTTATCTATTCTTTGTATAAAATAGTGTGTTGTTTATTTTTGTTAGGATACATATATCTTTTTGTATAAAACCTTATCATATATATTAAAATTTAGAGGATAAAAACATCAAATTGCAAGAAACTGAGCTGGTTTTATGTATTTCTTATTATTTTATGCCAAGTAATTCATTGTCTGGTAAATTATTGATAAAGTATATACTTTTAAGTATAAAAACTTATTATACATATATCTAATATTGTAGGATAAAAAAGCACCGAAGGGAAAGTTACGACCGCCATTAAGAAGCAGATCACAAGTTAAAAGTGACAGTTTAGATAATGGGTTTACAGACAGTACGGATTCCTTATCAACTTCTCCAGAAAAGTGATAATCAACATGACGAAAACGATTATTAATATGAAAAAGAAGCATAAATATTACAAACATTTCAGTGTTATATGATATTCTACAGATTACTTACGTTACATTATGTACTGTTTATTGCTTTGCCATTGTATTTTTTAAGATTTCATATAAAAGAACGGCAGTCGTTAGACAAATAAATTATCAGAAAATGTACCATCACAAGATATTTTTATGTAATCAAACGAGTAATTGAAAAGGTTGATTGTAAAGAATATTACCATTATCATGATCTGCAAAACTAGATATATTAAGTGTTGTATAAAAACAATTTTTGGTAATCGTCTGTGTGAAATTTCATTAATGTTCTATTTTATCTATAGTTGTAATTCAACAACATATGCTTATGACAAAAATGTTTGTAAGTTTTTATTGAACTCATTCTGACGCTACACGATACAAACAATATTCTAAAAATATAATATTTCATGTTTTGCATTTTCTTTCACACTAATATATTTTATTGATTGAATTCATTTTCTGCCTAAACTGTGTTGTAAAATATAATATTATATGTGTTTGATAAGTTCTTCTATTTCATATTTGTCTTTCTGTAATATGCTTTGAATTTGAAATTTGCTTTTTTTCTTAACAATTTTATTTTATGCAATATAAGATATTTTAACGCTTTGTTTTTGTTTAATGGTCAATGTAAATTTTATAAAATAAAGTATGTTGTAGAAACACGTAAAACTTTAATTAAATTCATATTTTGTCCTTTATTATTCACAAGATTAGGTAGATGTCAATTTATTCGACTAATATCATTTTTATGAGTTCTTGTAAAGATTGAAGTGTAACAATGTACTGTCCTACAAAATTAAAAATACTTTTTTACTTTTTCCATGTGCAATGTACATTTATTTGGTTTAGTGTGACGGGTGCACCTAATTAAATAGGAAATACTTACCTTTTTGGGGGTACCAGGCCTCATTTTTCTGTAGGAAGTTTTACGTGTCTTATTTAATTTTTAGTTGCTTTTGGGCTTGTGACTTTTACATTGATTGTAGTTTGTTTGTTTTTGGTTTGTTAAAAATCTATTTTATCAAATGTTATAATTTTTTAGAATTGAAAGAAAATTAAAGACTCAGATCTATTAATAGTTTAAATATAAAAAATGGTCGCATAAATAAACCATTATGCGAAACAATACGCTTAGGTCTTATATTGTAACACTTAAATTGTACTTCATGTTTCTATCGTGCTTAAAGATCATAATTATTATACGCGTTTCAGTTACAATTTTAAATACAATATTGTTAATCAGTATGATGTCTTTGTGTCCGAATTTATCCTTGATGTAATTGACGTCCCATGGTTTCTTTCATTTTTTATTTTAATTACTCACGTGACGATTTTTGGACAGGTAAACGAAAGGTAGAACTTTACAATATAGAAGTAGTAAGCTTTACTTCCCGTATGGAAGTGCGCGTGTTTAACTGACCTACCAATTTTCAAAGTTTTGCTGTGTTTTTATTGTGACTTGGGCATGGATTTTCATGTTTGTTATTGCTGAAACACATGTTTATTCCAAACGTTGGGAGTCACATAAATTGTTTTTGCTGTATTTGAAATTTTACTATAAAACAACTCTTGGAGCAAAACATTGATATATTAACGGAAAATGTTTATTTTTAACGTCATTAAATACAAGCATTTTGTCGCAATTTATTATTTTTCAAATGGATTCATTTTATAAATTTATTTTGTATGATAAAATGGTATCTTATTGTTTCAAAAAGATGTCCAAGAATAATTTATCATTTTATAGAAAAACATATAATTTAAGATTAAATCACAAAAATAATTACAAAAGGCACAAAAACCTTTATAATATAAGTAATATTTCAAATAGTTGAATAATTGTTATTTAATTTTTAGTTATATTTAGAAAACTGTATTCTCACGGGTTGGACCAGTACCAAACAGAACAACTAGCTAAGAGTGGACGTGATCATTACAGTGTTTTACTTCAAAGTATTCAATCTAGGGTATATAAAATAGTGAACGTCAACATTTTTTATCAAAACTTTGAATATACACGTTGCCTGAAACAGTTTTGTATCTCTAATGACACTTTTATAGTAAAAACTAGTTTTTGACAAATTAAATTAAATGGATTTCAGTGTAATTATGTTTAATTCCGCTATCAAACCTTTTATATTTTACACGTTTTATGATGAATAATATAAAAGTTCTGGTTCTATCACTTAGATCACATATTTTACAAATTTTATAACAGTAGACGGCCGTTTAAAAATACAATTTCTTATCAGTAGTGCATGGACAAAAATTATAAAACCAAAATTGTTAACAAGATGTTGAAAAAATACCCAAAAGGACAAAATATATTAAATAAAATACTGTTCAGATTAAATAATTATGAGATGGTTATTGACGTTTTGAAAAATTGTATTATAATAATGTTTCTTATCCATCAATATATTTTCCGAACACTTTTAGTTCTATATTCATTAGATGTGGTTGTACCATGAGGTTTTTGCACTTTTTTATTGTATAACTTATTACGCTTCGTGTTTTACATTATTGTTTCCTTTACACGGGTTAGGGTTTCATAATTGTACGTAAATTTCCAAATATATCGGGTTGTGATATTTGTTGTTTTATTGTTGCAGTCACTTTTAACCTAATTGTAATATTTTGCCAACTTCTTTCAATACTGTTTGTTTGTTTTCAAAGTTCTATACTACACATATTTTCAAAATTTTAACGTATGTAAAATTTTATTCTCAATAAAGCTTAAAATATTAATAGATTTTATCTTATTTATTTACTTAGTATTGACAGATTTGTCGCCACCCTTCAATTATTGTCAGTTAAATGCAACAAATCCCGAAGCAACTATTATTGAGAGAATCAAACAAAACCACAACATGCCATCTTAAAATACCTGTGAACATTTTAGAGACTGGAAAATTAGGTTTAACGCTCACAAATAGAACACGCCTCCTACATATATCTTATTGTACCCGCCACTGGTTAAATCAAAATTGAGAAGGAATGTATCACTCGTTACTTCGCCAAGATAGACGACATTCACATATTTTCACCTTACCAAATAGTCATCATGTATTCGTTTGTGGTGTTCACTTATTAGGCGACATTTTCCCTGTGTTACATCATAAACGGACTTAATAGATACTGTTTCATTAATACCTTTTTTAAATTTAAATTTTGGTTCTCTAATACTCGACATACGTGTTCGTTCAAAATGAATTAATTTGTGAAATGTCTTTACTTTTAAAAGGTAACGGGGTTGGAATAATTAGTTAAAATTGTTTCTATATTGTCTTCACTTTTTTAATTCATTATTTTAAGTTCCGAATTTTCTCTTTTCTATTTGTCGAAAAATGTAAAACGATATCTAAAGTGTTGGTTATTAAATAATTAATAGTTTATTCTGCATAACATGAATAAAACTCAAACAATCCCTCTCTCTCTCATGTGCAATCCCTTTCATTGTTTTTGGAAAAGCTTTCATTTAAAACAATTCATTTACCAATGGATATGTCTTTTACTAACTTTGTATAATTTTTGAAGCTGAACTCGGCTTTAGCTGACTAGCTTAAATACATGATAACTATAACTTGAACATATCATTTTGTAATAACCATTTATTATATGTTCTAAGTATAATATGTACTCATTCAACCGCGGAGTTTAATTATTTTTCAGTACCTAACCATCAATTTCCACCAAAACATTCAAAATGATGTTTCCCATAATATTGTTTCATACGTGCATATTTAAAATACAAAACTATAAAATATTAAAAATTAGATTTTCACAAAAATAATTAAATTATTTCTCCTCTAAACGTTTCCCAAATAGATGTAGTTGTATGACACATATCCGATTTTAATCATTATTTATAAAAAACTAAAAATTGTACAAAGGCAGATATTATAAAACAATATTACAAAAACATATAATTTATATACAGATATTACAAAAACAAAACGTACAATTATAAATGTATAAAAACTATTGATGGCAACGATTTATCGGTCAAGCCATCAATTATGGATATTTTTTCAAAAAGATATTATTCATTTTCTTTTATGTACCCAAACGTATATGCTACAAAGTTATGTTATCTGTTTTCAAACAAATAAATGAAACGTGCCCAAATTTAAGTATTTGAGCAGTGTTAAGTAGTTAGTGATGTTCATAATATATCTCTACATTTGATTTTATAGATCATACAACATGCCTCCCAAGTCGCAAGTATAATAAATCCTATGTAAACAAACCTTGATAGATCTAATGAATTTCGACAGTTTAAATACCCCCGCTCGCTTATTCAATCAATATTTCCGAAAGGTGTAAATTTAAAAGCAAATTTAACAGTTTTTCGGTCTAAAGTCCGATCACATTGAAATGAGGGAAACCATGTTTTGAATGCGTGATGTGATTTAAAGTCGGATATTTACTTGATATACATGTATCTTCAATAGTCTTAAAATTTTACATGTCTTTCAAGAATATATTTTTCATATTTTGTTTTTTTTGCAAATATTCTCAGCTATTTTAATTGTTTGTTCTTAATTTATATGAATAAACTTTAATAAACTTTTTTGAAAAAAAAATTTGTTGAGAAATTATTACTTGTTCGTTTGCAGTCGAGTTTTAAAGGAGAGGATTTAAAAATATTATTTTTCTATCTGCATGATTAATTTTTTTAATATTCACTGTAGTTTTTTAGTTTTTGAGAGTTAAAATTAATAAATTTTTTGAATAGAGGCTGTTGCCCCTCCCCTATGTTGACATTCGACAGCTTCATTCATAAACTTCAGAATCAGAACTGGATTCTGATTTGCTAACACGTATTCACGCAGAACGGGTTTATACAGGTGCTTCTACTCCTAATCAGTATACGTCACAGACTATCTCATTATTATTGCTTATGAATGAACAACAATAAAAACCACACAGAACTAAAAAATGAATAAAGTCCATTTATTACAATACACTTGTTATGCCTAGAGGGCTCATTATTTATCTATTGTTTTAAAACTACATCACCTTCAAACTCACTTAACAAAGTCGAGATTTTTGTCTCAAAAGATGAAACTATTGGCGATAAAGCATTTTACTTCGTGATACGCATCATCTGAATTCAATTATGCGTTGATATTTAGACTTAATATAAGAAAGTTAACCATTTTGTCAACACATTTTATAAAAATAATAGATCTTCATATAGCATTAATAATATATGAGGTAAGTAATCCGCTGTCTTTTTAAGACCTCATTGGTATTACATACTGAATAAGTGATCGAAATATAATACAATTTTTTACCAATATAGCATGGTGCCAGTCATTGTAAACAAAACGAATGCTGGTACTGATTTCGTCAAAAGTAATAGAGCGAAACGAAACAAATTTTCTGGAGTGTTACTCGTGTTTGGCTACTCTGTGCATGATTCTGTTTGCGACAGTCAGGTACATGCAATCGGTAAATATAAGACGATGTCGTCACACTTGATGATTGACTTTTCACCTTATAAGGTAACGCGCATCCCAAAAAACTCTGTCATTTACATGCAATGTGTATTTCCCTTATTTCCTTTGATATTAATGACCGGTAATGCACGAGTACATCTGTCAAGTTTGATGCTTTTTACAATTAATTTTTCCCAAATTCTATGATTTTCCTATTTATCGATTAATTCTTCAAACGTCAGGCCGATTTATTGGTTTTCATCTTTAACCGATTAAACCATCACCAATATAAACAAATATTAAAATAATATTGAAAATTATTAAACCGAATTGCAAAAACGAAAAACATGCAACAAATTTCTTAAAAAGTAGAAAAGTAAAATCGGTACACATTCGTTAAACTATATACATGCATAATTAAGAATAATTAAAATGTCATGATAAAGGCAACCAAATTACAGTTATACAAAGCAATTAAGTTTACAAGAATGTTAAAAAGTGTTATATTGCAATGAAGGTCTACAATAAGCAAAGAGTAAAGTAAATTTAAACATATACTTGTATTATTTACAAGTGTTATTTAAGCATTTTATGACTGACGTGTAGTTCAATTCGGAAATAAAAAATACTGACCGAAATGGGTATGTATATAATACAAACTCTATATAACAACATATAGAAACCCATCTTATATCTCATGGAACAATTCAGATATTACATGGGTTTTAGCAATGGTCTCAGACTCCCTTGCATCAATAAAGTATTTAATACATGTACTATACACATGTGTCGCGATAACATTCTTGGTTCCAAAAATACAAGTTTTTTGCAAGTAAATTAAGTCATACATTTGATGTAGTTATACAGCATAATCTAAAATAATTGTTACATCAATTAAAATTTACAAACTTTAAGATACAACAAAACTGTTTCTGAATTATTACTGAGCCTATATTAATTTTGCAGCACTAGCCGTCACTTTCTGAACAGAATTGTCCAACAGCAGCTCTCGGAACAAAACCAAATAGTCCCATTACGATGAAACAAGTAAAACAGCACCAAAAATGAATAAATAGACTCGTAAATAAAAGCAGTGTGGATTGAAGTAATTCTGATAAAAGCCTTAGTAAACATCATTTCATTACAAATTAAAGCAGTCAGCTGTGCGATGGTGGAGGCAACCGGAGTTCACAGAGAAGACCATCTATCTTTGATAAGGGAACATCCAAAAAACTGTCATCATCATTGTTTTCATCTGTACTCAGCCCCATAGTTTTAGACACAATTTGGTACTATAAAAATATAATCACTTGTAAAACGAAATCAGAATACTTCATCGTCATAAAAGCAACAAAAGATCTAACAAAACTAATTTTAAATGTAGTAATAATAAAAGTTAAATAATGAAAACTATGTGTACAATGTCAATCTTTTTACTGTATTTTCAGGAATACTATTAAGTCGATGTTTTCGCCCTCGAAGAAAGTTTCCTTATCAGGAAAATTAAAATAAATTTGTTGTTTATGTGTTCAAAATATCTGTACACAACCATTTTTATTTTTCATTTTGTTTTACAAGCAGCCTAATTTTGTAGTTTATAGAGAATAAATGGTCTTTTTCAGCTAGTAATACCTCAGTTAAGCTCCGTCAGAACTTCTATGCAAATGAAATAAGGAAGAAAATAAATTGACCCGTAAATGATATTTCAATCTTTTATACCACGAGTGTTCTTTTTACTATATATAGATATATTTTTACAGGTAAGAAACGGTAACATTTCAATACTAGTTACAATTCCAATTATATAAATACCTATTGCAGGACAAAATATTTAGATTGCTTTATGGTTTGCACATTTTACTGCTTGTATCATATAGATTCTTTAACTTTAATCATAAAACATTCAAAAAATTGTATATGACAATAATTTTTTGGATGTTGTTTATAATAAAATTAAAAAATATGGTATATAACACATGTATCAAAATTGCATACCAAGGACTATACCCTATGGAAATCATTTGACATGAAAACAATCAATGGTTTGAGCCAATAACAGGTCATATAAACATGGTGGAATTGAATTTGAGCAACATTTTTCTAAATGAAAGACAAATATAAAATCACTTCACTTAAAAAAGCCAAATCGTACAGAAATTTCAAAAAATAATTTCATAATTTCAAAGAAAAATGTTCCGTTACAATTAAGTAAACCATAAAGATCGTCTATATAGTATTGCTGGAATTACAGTAGTTGTGTTGAAATCTCAGATGTAAACAGAAACACCAATACTGATGTTATTTCTTAACAGAAAAGACACACATATACATATATATACTTATGTCTATAACAATTACCATATACAAAAGGAGAATCGTAATGGAAATAAAATTAAAATGGTTCAAACGTTCAGTAAACCTTCTTGCTGAAAAACGGACTTATCTCCTTCTATAGTTACTACCAACTCTTTAGTCATTTGATTTAAGAGTGCTTATCAAAAATATTTAATATTAAGATTAAAAACTAATATGAAATCACATGACTACAATACATATCTGACGTCAAAACGTGTTTGCCATCGTAATGTCAATTCGCATTGTGAACTTCAATGTTGCACTTTCAACTTTGCGGTAAAATCTATGAGACACTGTCAACAATGATTTGAAATTCAGTTTCGCAGTATGAGGAATAAAAAAAATAAAACGAGTCAATTCTAATTTTATAAGTGTCTTGGTCTCGCATTTGACATAAAAGAAATTCTGCTGCTACTACTACTACTACTACTACTACTAATACTACTAATAATACTACTACCGTCACAGAGTAAAACTGAATGATTTTGAATATGCCACATTTCGTTTGAGTTATACAGAACAGTATTTATTAATTTAGAATTAAGTGCAGTTCAGTTAATGAAAGTTATTTTATAATTGTTAATCAGTAATTTACCCTATATATAAAACTTTAATTAAATATATACATATATGATGTAATTCTATGATAAATAGGTGTTAAGAGGAAAAAAATATTGTATAAATATTGTTAAAATCCCTTTGGGGAACATTAGAAATCTCAAGAAAAGCCTAAATTAGAAAACAGGCATGTCATGTTGGTCAAAGTAATAGCCTTTAGGCATTATCAAATCAGTCTTGGTTTATTTTTATTTTTGGTTTTTATTTACTTGTGTTTATTTATTCTTTTGAAATTGACAAAAATATTGTGCTTTGAGCAAAAGATCAAAATGATACCATATGTAATTGGAACCATTAGGGCGTTTCTGTTTGTCAACTTACATGCACATGTATTTAAGAATTGTATATTTTAACATAAAGTTAGAGAAAGAGAGAGAGAAAAAGAGAGTAACACTGTGATAGCAATTGAATAAAAGATGTAAATTGAATAACTGAAGTTTTAGTTGTTCCATTTACCACAAGGTAGACCGCCCTATAATAACACCCTCTGACAACCCTGGGCTCCGCCACCGGCAGCCCACCAGCACATCTGGAGGGTGTTACTACTACAACTATTGCTACCTCTAATACTTTAGTCATATACCACTTTTTGAATTTACTACTACTACTATTTCTACTAATTTCACAGACATTTTCGCAATTAAGATTAAGATTTTAGAGGTGGTGAAGGTGTTAAGAAATACTTCAGAACATCAACGGATAAGGAAAAAATGCAGATTTGATTAGATTATTTGCTTTTCCAATATTTTACTGATTTTGCTTCAGTATATTTTTAAAGATTTATATTAGTCCATGGGCTAGGTACACCCACCGTGCACCCCCAATGATCTTTCGACAATACTTTTGCTGGTACATTAAAGTGTCTAGTAATGGATTCAGGATGATCTCAAGAAATAAATTGGGACCCTCTTTATCTAAAAATTCAATATTTTAGAGTACTTGAAAGTTGTCAGTATATTTCTTTTTGGGGTAGGGGAACGTTTTTGTCGTTGTTTTCAATGATTCTTTATAGATATAGATCATATTTGGTATCATTGTAAAGGGAACGTGTTCAGTTTTTATAAAATACAAACTTGTTTGGTGTAGCGCTACTATGATACAACCATGACGTCATAAACTCAATGTTTTGGGGAAAACTTTATAGAGGCTTTACACAATGAATTCTGTACAACGTTATAAAACACTTTAAGACATTGTATGTTTTAATTTTCTTCACGAATGGTTATTTTAAATGTTCTTTAATGTTATCTTCAAGAATAGACGCCACAATGTTAAGAAAAATATATTAAAATACCCATTGTTTAAAAAACAAATAATCAAATCGGGGTAAGGGAACGTATTTATCTTTGTTTTTGATGATATTTTGCAGATACACATTTTGAATCATTGTAAAGAAAACATATTCAGCTTTTATAAAATCAAACGTTGTTTTTTGTAGCTGCTATTATGACGTAACCATTACTTTAGAAACCGCTATAGAATCGTGTCAAATTAAACCTTTTAAAATTAATTCTGTACAACATAATAAAACACTTTAAGACACTGTATGTTTTTCATCATTATAATCAACATCAAATTTCTATACATTCATAAGCAAAGTTACAAAAATTTTTAACATCAGCACCCATTATTCGTGCAGCTATAGCTCTAGAGATGTAATTCCATAATTTTGCCTAAATTTATAAGTTGTCATAAAAATAATGTGACACCATCATCAATTATCTTTATAACATATAATCAGTACAATGAGTTACAGTATTTCCACACAAAGATTACCATAAAGTATCACCGGAAACAAAAACAAATTGACCATATAATCATGGAAAAATGTATTAAGATGTCAGGGCAATGCACGGAGCTGATGTCATTTTGGGCCACTAATTTGTCGTGCCAAAGATAAAAATAAAAGTAGCCAAACAAATCCAGAAAAAAACAGAACATAAGTTTGATGTTTCAAAAGTGAAACAACTAGAAACAAAATAAGAATTAAGATTAGATCGATCTGAAAAACATGTTTTATGCTTTAACATCTATGGATGCTAATAACTAGAGCTGTGGTGTCATAAGAAGGGCATAACTGTATAAAGGCACAGAAATATAGTTGTAAGAGGAAACATGGGACAAAATGTCGCAGGAAAATGCAATAGAAAATAACAAAAAGCAGAACCAGATTAGCAAACCCCACTGGATAAAGGAAGTATGGGGAGGCAAAGGAAGATGGATACAAAAAGTAATGAACGAAAATATATGCAAGATATTGTAACTGCAGCAGAAACAGTAGCTTATAAAAGAAACTTAGAGGATCTATACGCATCAACAAAAATACTAACAGGTAAAACAGCAAATATAGACATACTGGTGGAAGAAAAGAAAGAAAAGAAAATAACAACAGAGAAAAGATGGGTTTTATCGAGATACTAAATAGACCACCTCAAAAAGAAACATAAGAACTAACACCACCTACTTTTGATAATAAAATAAGGAAGGTGTGCCAACAAAAGAAGAAATGAGAAAAGGATAAATTCATCGGAAAACTGAAAATCTGTAGACTTAGTGAAATATAATCGGAAGCAATTTCATAAGATATAAATACCTCATCTGATATTCTATCTGAATCACTATGTAACATCTGGATAAGAGGAGTTATTTCAAAACGATGGGAGATTGACTATCTTATCAAATCAAAGAAGGGGGGATCATGGAAATGTAAGAACTGGAGAGGCAAGATACTACCGAGTGTAGCTGGCAAAATACTGCCAAAGATCATCCTAGACAGACTAAAACATGGAATAGAAGAGGTGCTCTGAACAAAACAAGCTGGTTTTTGGAAAGAAAATCTTACACAGGTAAAATCACCACGCTCAGGTATAGAACAGTCAGCAGAATGGCAGAATAGCGATAAATGGAATACAATGCACACTAACGTCCCAGCTAGATGTGGGCTTTGCAGATATCTGCCTATTGACCAGAACATAAATTCAAATGTAGGTAAAGACCACATTATTGAATTAAACAGTGTTAAAAACTGGAATCATGATCAAATCAAACAAAACAAAATGTGTAACAAAAATACAACAAAAGGGTTATGAAATTGAAAAGGTCAGTGAGCTCTGTAAATTTGAGAGCAGAACAGAACGGGACATCCTGGATCCATACTAGACACCTTAAGACACCAGACAAAAAAATAGTGTAAGCACAAATAACTGTTTGAGAGTATGTCAAGACGAATAGTGGCTGCCATCAAAGCAAGAGGGGCATCCGCTCAATACTAGCTCTCGGTTATTTATTTTTTAATATTTAAAAGCAGGTTTTCATAACATAAGTCATATATACTCTTTAGTTCTTCTTTTGGACCTGTGTATCTTTATATTTCAGAATTTTGCCTTATTGATTTTCTAAACAAATGCAAATTACAGTAAAAACACGTGATTTCAACACACTTTAAAACTTATGTTTGTGCATATCGTATTTAACCCCTTTTACACTCGATATAGTGACATGTGTTTTTATAAAGAAAATATAATGTTATCTGAGAAAGATTAATACGGTGTAAATGGTAATAATCTTTCTTGATGGATAGGATTATAAAATAATCTATAAAAAGTATTTTTCGCATATGTGCTGACTAATCTTAAAGGAAATGTGGTACGATATTTTTCCACATCGCACTCAGTTTCAGAACGTACAGCTTATCTCAGAACAATAGGGACAACGTTTTCAATAAAAGTGGAATATTATATTTATAAAAATCCCTGTTATGTCAGAAAAGTGAAATTTTGTCCATTCTAGATATCTAACACTGATGGACACAGCCATAAGCTTATCACAAAAAATATAATATAATTTCATCTGCTCTGAAACAAACATCTGTGTCAGATAACTGAGAAAATGTCAATGACCCAGTTTCTACGTGGCGTAGTGACAACGGAAGAGTTGACTAATCACGTAGGTTATTGCATTTTAAGAATGAATTGGTTTTGGTGTAACTGGGATGGTCGTCTAAACTGATTGAGTAAAAAAATGTATGAATGTTTTGGAAAACAATACGCAAATTTAAAACTTCTTAATCCTATCCGATCATCGATCTACCCTTCATTGTACCATTTATGCTCCTATGTAAATAGTAAACTCTTCCGTGAGCATTACGTCACACAAAATGCACTGCCATTTTGTAAAACTTCTCACCAAATTGTAAACAACAAACAAAAATAAATATACAATGCATAAATTAGATTATAGTTGGAAGTGTTAGCAACGACGTGCCTAATGTGAGTAAATGATTTACTGATTTGTACACGTCACATTGACAAACAGCAAGATATTTGCAATTTTGCTTTCTCTGAAGAAGTGTATACATCCGGTAGCAAAATTTTCATTTTATCTATATGCTGCAATAAAAATCAGTATGCGAAAAAATAATAAATTACCCGTTTCAAACCAAGATAAAGAAATTCCAATCTCGTATCCTCGTTTGAGATAAAACATATGTGACCATTCGATTGGAATTTTCTTATCTCAATCTGAAACTCGTAATAGATTCTATTTATCAACAAAAACATACGGATGTACCCTACCTTTGTAGATGGTTTATGTGTAAAAATATCCTACTATTCCAACGTTGACATTTTTTCAATTTTATCAATTTGTTTTCTTCTTACACACGTTACAGTTTCTCCATAAAACTCTTTATACATCATATGATCACAAAAACAATGATAATGACGTTTTTAATTAAATCGTGACTTTAGGAAGAAAACATAGAATTTTATTTCAACTTCTAGTGGTTCACAGTATTGGTTTAGTGTATGAACGGACAAAAGGCCGGAAGCTCGAGTTTAATATCATGCTCTCTAAAAAGCTGAGAAAAATCACTGAGACCGCATGTGTTTATTGTTTTTTAATGGATCCTAGGAGACGTTCGATTTCTGCATCAGCATCAGCGTCATTTGGTTTAAAAATATTTT
Organism: Anadara kagoshimensis; assembly: GCA_021292105.1. NCBI lineage: Eukaryota > Metazoa > Mollusca > Bivalvia > Arcoida > Arcidae > Anadara > Anadara kagoshimensis. Next base: position 10,960,886 of record CM037874.1, on the reverse strand, counting down.
TTTGCAACTTTGGACATTTCTCGATTTGCTTGATCTTTTGTACCATTTGTTTAGCGTCTGGTAAAAAATGTAACATTTCTGCTGCTGGTGCTTCTAGTTTTTCATTGCAACGTCTACCAAAGCAATGCCAATCAGTAACTGCTATTTCTAATACATTGGTTGCATCCTGAAGTATCTTTTTCTGCGCATTTTCAATTTTATACAATTCATTTTCTATCTGCCCCATGGCATTATCGAGAGCTTTTTTCAATCTTTCGTATCTCTCTTTTGCCTTTTCAAGATTTTGTTTTCTCTCATTTGATGCTCTATTACCTTCTAAATTGCATAATTCGATATAGTGTTTAATACCTGCTATCGTTCTCTCGATTGTAGCCGTGTAAGATAGTAACTTGGTTTTCTTTTCATCATGAATATCCTCAAACCTAACAAAGCCATGTCCCTGATGAGCTCTAGAAATACAAGAAGCGCATACCATTTCATCGCATTGTTTGCAAAACATATGCAAATCCTCTCCGTGTTTTTTACAATGAAATTTGGGATTCCTATTCCTATTTATCTGACTATTTGGGTTGCGTAAATCGTCGATTGATACTATATAATGTGTCTCAAATTTTTTACCGTGCAGTGCCTTGCAAAAATTGCAATATACTTCCCTACAAGTTAGACATTTCCAATAGATGTTAAGTTGTGTATGACATTTTTCGCATTGAAGAGCAACTTGGGCACTGTAGACAGTGGCTGGATGTACACTTGACATATTCTGTAGTCGTTAAATCTCCTTTGCGTTATGTCTTCTTCTGACAAGCACCTACAATAGTAGAAACTAATAAGAATTCTGGCAAAATTAAGTTAAGCATCTGATTTTCAACCGGGGGAGGGATGCCGGGTGTTCAAGAACTGTAAGCACCCCCTCTTTTGATAGCTACATCCGCTACGTGTAATCAGAATTGAGATTGAGAATGAAAGAAAAATGAAACACCAACTTTCAAACAAAACTGTGATGACGGCTATAATTTTTTGAGGGGTTAACAAGCCTATGGTTGCAATATACTTGCGACAAGAATTTATTTGTAAGTAGTTTTCTTTGTTGCATAAAGATTCTGTAGTGAGAAATAGCTTTACCATAGCATATTAATTTAAACATAAATACACCATAAGCAGAAAAACAGATATAAATGAATAGAATTTGGTATCAGGTGATGTTTTGTTCCACATTTAATTTCTTCTCTTGACGACGTTGATGTTTTTTAATACTTCAACTGTTCTATTTTATTGTGTAAGAAGATGTCTAAAAGAGTCGGTAATGCTCAGCTGGCAATATTTGAGCTCGTTTGCTAAAATTAGTTTAATAAAAAAACACGTGATATACAGCAAATGTTATGTCATTCCTGATACGAACAAAAGTAATGACAAATAACATTTTAATCAAGCTCTTCCATTACATATATCGCAGTCAAATTAACAAGTAGATCTTAGTTACATCGCCTTATAAATGCCTTAATTCTATCTGGCATGTTATGGATCAAACCTGAAAATATTGTAGCACATGTGAATACTAATTTCGTACATCTCCATTTTCTTTGTTATCACAGAATCACTGTTGTTGTTTTTTCCAGCTGCATTAAATGTGCCAACCTAGGTATCATATTACTTTTCCCTTATACCATTTTGAGGTGATCTAAAGGTCTTCCCATTAATGACCATTTCGGATAGATAGCAAAAAACGTAGTTTTATTGTTTTTCATATGACTAAATAGTTATCAGCTCAACCATATATCCAAGGCTTATCAAAGACCTCAAAAATGATTGTTATCATAATACCGTTGAAAATTATAATCTCTCAGTATTAAAAATACCTTGGATATATTTGACGTCTTTTAGTTCTATTTCCTTTTATTCCCAATTTTGATTGTGGTGGATTAAGCTAGCTAAACAAAAGGTATGTATTCTTCCTAAGCACCCTGTCACATTTCCTTAGTTTGACTAGTTTGTCAGTTTTCCGAATGTTAAATCTGATTGTTGGACTGGTCATTTAAACATGGACTGGTACTTGTATTAACTAGTAATTAAATACAATACACCACAAACAGTCAGTCTATGTCCAAACCACAAAAGTTGCATAGAAAAGGAAATTTTAAGTTTTCACTTTTGTCATATAACTAAAAAAATACGATTATGTTTCTGTATGATTTTTATAGAGAACATTTATTTATTTATTCATTCATTTATGCATTTATATATTTATTTATTTATCTTTTTATTTATTTATTTATTTATTTATTTATTTATTTATCAACCTTGATATGCCATAATTTCTGAAGAAACAATATCAACATAGCAGTTTTGGTTTAAATACTTTTACATGTGGGGATTGGATATATTGCCCCACCGGTCCGATTTTGAAGTGTTTCATGTGTGCAGGAAAAATCCGTTACGATTGTTAAGAATAGTTAGGTGTAACAATTATGTAGGTATATATTATGATCAATAAATACCCAAATATGCAGAATGTATTAAACGATCGGAGTAAAAGATATACTTCCTTTTCGAGTACGAAGAAATGAATACACTACTCTGTGTGTGTGTGTGTGCGTGTGTGTGTGTGTGTGTGAATTTTAACCACAATTTAGAAATATCTTAAAATAATTCAGTATAAGTCTTGTTGCTATGTCCGTTTAATTCTTTCTTGCTTGGTTAATTTTGGGTATGTTATTCAGATACAACTTTCTTTTGTTTTTATGTTGTTTCAAAAAGAAAAGTTCTTTGATTTTAAAGAGACATTTAAAACTGTAGAATAAAGTCTCATTGAACAATGCTTGAAGAAATATATTGAATATGGATACGTACCAAAATTTCCAAATCGCTCAGAAATTGTTAATTATGTTTTCCTTGAAAAATCTATAACACACAAGGAAGTTTATCACGGATTGCTTGCTCACTATAATTATTTTCTACGTCTTTAAACAAATAAATACATTACATACACATATAAATCATAATATGATAAAAATTCTTCTCCTATGGAATTTGTAATAAAATTAAAATAAAAAAGACAGTTCTCTGGTTTTTTTATATAAAACACTCCTATTTCTGTTTCCAAATTATCCTCAGTAGAATGACGTAATGTCTGTTGCTAAGTTAATATCACGTGGACCTATCGTTGGTATGTATAAAAACTTTCATATTTCATTCATGCCTATGTCATTAAATGTTAACATAATAAAATATAGAAATATAGGAATTAACCATTTTTATAAATTTTACTTTTAATTATCTTTTTTCTATTAATTGTCAGTTTTCAAAGTTTTTACTATAAAGATTTTGCTTTAGCGCGCATGTGTGTGTGTGTGTTCATTTCTCCATTATTGGCGAGTTTTTACTCATAAGCATTGTGATTTTGACATGTGCCGGTGTGTGTGTGTGTGTATGTGTGTGTGTGTGTGTGTGTGTGTGTGCATTTTGTCATTATATATCATTTCAATTGTTTCATTGTACGTAATACCGTCCAGTATATCCGCCAATTTAAGAAAAAATGTTTTCATTTTTAAAAAAAACATTTGGAAGTTAACTTCTCTAATTTGATTCTCCACCTTAAACGTATTCACTTTGCTTTTGGGTAGTGCTTTGAACATGAATTGATGTTTGTTTTTTTTATTTTATAGTGTTTAACTACATTCATCACATGGTTATTGCAAGGGTAGGCTTATCATGGACCTATAAAGTTTTATGGATGTCATCACAATATTGTTGATAAGTATGATGTCTCTGTGTCTAGCTAGATTTTAGTCCTATGAGTAGTTGTTCAACATCTTGAAAACAATTTTCGTTTCATAATTTTGGTCAAAGCACTACCGATGAGGTATTTTCAAACTGCCGTCTAGTGCTATAACTGGTAAAATATGTAAATAGGTATCTCTGCTGGGGAATGGTGCCCCGAGGATATTACAAACTTAGTAGTCAAAAATTGTGTTTTATTGTCAGAAATATACTTTTTTCTAAATTTGCTGCTAATTAAAATTTAAAATTTCTCAAAAACATTCTGGTAAGGTGACAATTGTGCATGAAAAAAATGTCAACAGTTTTATGATGACGGCCAAAAATCTTTTTCTGGGCGCGTTGATAAGCAATTAATTTGTAGGCAGTTTTCAAATGATGAAGTTTCGATTCCGTGACACGTTTAACAATGACGGACAGTTTATATATCATTCTTTAGCGGAATATATGTAGAAAAGAACGGTATATAATTTTTTAATTCCCCAGCATTACGTCAAAACGAAGAAAAACCAAGGTGGCCAACGTATAGAATCGTGTGAAGATTGATACCGTGTGTTTATTTAAGTATAGAGGTTTTTTGAATATCAGAAACAAGTGCCTGTGAGGAAGTAATACCAATCGAAGACATACCAATCTGTCAATGTTCCCTGATTTAACAAGAAATAATCTTGAACAGATCGATTGATTAAATGAATGAATGAATGAATGAATGAATGAATGAATGAATGAATGAATGAATAAATAAATGAATGAAACGGGGTTTACGTCCTTGTCAAGAATATCTCACTTATATCGAGACGTAACCAGGTTTAAGTGAAGTAGCAGAACTTATGAAAGACAATGGGCAGAGAGTGTTCTTTGTCCATGCATACATCAGGATATGGTCACTCATCGATTTAAACGTATTGATTTCCTTTGTACTTCCATATTTTATATGTAATATCTAAGAATAAATTTCAAACCAAGCTTCAGATGACACCCTCGGGGCTTGTTGGTCGTATTAGTGTGTTGTTTAACAGAGTTAAATAGTTGAGTTAATACTTTTTGTATTTGTAAGGACAATAACACATATACTTCCGCCGAAGAAAAGGGACAAGGTGTTCCAGAATGACAAACATCTCTTGTCTAGCTAGCTCCAACCGTCGTGTTTAATTTGATTTTTGATGGTTTCTTCCCTGCATTGTTCATTAAATACAATATACAATTTTATGTCTAAACTATCAGTCAAAAGCAAATCAAAAAGTTTAAAACTGGCAAATCAAGTGGAGCGTGTGACAAGGGAAGTAAGGCCTGGTGACACTGGAGAAAGGTAATCCTTCTGATGAGCTAGCTACACCCGCCATATATTTCAAGGAAAAAGTATCTATTCCGACATCAAAAACAAAACGACAAGAATAAGTATATACATAATATAAATATATCTTGTGTAAAACAGACAGTATTATCTATTGAACAGAGGTGTCAATTATGGAATTTACACTATGAACTTACATCAAAATGTCACATCGGTTAATCAGCCCGGTCTGTTTAATTGTGAGCACCACATGTACCGTGTTGAAGAATACCAAAAATTTACTTTGTATTTTGAATACTTTGTTTCAATCTTTTTATATTAAATATATATATTATATATATATATATTTTTATATTAACATTAAATATTGCAAAAAACAAACATTACACAACACCACATTCATTACGACAATACGGTCAAAACAAACAATTCAGTTTATTATCATAAATTATAACTATCATAATTATTATTATTAATTATTTTTAAAATAATTTCAAAAGATAAACTACCCTAAAAACGCTTGATAAACTACAGAAAGCGACAATGAAGTAGCATAAATTCGTCGTCTAAATTAAATAAATACACTGTTCCGAGTACAAACAGTATAACAGTCACAAAGAGAAAAGTATTACAACAAAGTACAACAGTTTTAATTTTGCTGGATTAGACGGCGTTTCGGAATGCAATTCCTCATCAGTAGTTCTTGGATCATATTTATGAACCAAAATTGTTTTGAAGATATTGAAAAGATCCCCAATGGATCAAAATATATTTAATCGAACTTAGCTAAGGAAACACTTTGCATGAGGGAGTATATCTTAGTTTTTGAGGTTTCTAAGAATTTTATATTTTAATTACCAGCAAAATTAGACAATGGTATATTTCTATTAATAATATACAGTTGTTGCCTACTGAGTTTTTGATATCCTCATATCCCATCTTAACATTTACGATAGATCTATGTATATACATACTTCTTTGTATTAGTGTCACGTTGGTGCATCATACCCATATTTAAGCACTAAATTGTACATGTTCAATTAAATCTTTTGAAGTTTGCTTGGTTGATCAGGGATACCACTGGTCTTAAAATTTGTCTATGTCCAGTTCAAATGTTTACAAATGTGTACAGTTTTACATTCGATACATCATACTGCACTTTATTATATTGAACCACTGTCAGCATTACACTTTTTCACGAACCTGTAGCTCTACCAATGTTAGCTTATTGCCATCTAACGAACCTGCAATTCATTTATCTTTTTATTAAAATCAAATAGTGTAGGCATATTGCATTCTTTTGCACCTCAATTTTTATACGGAGGTGACCAGTAAGATTACTCAACATATTTGTATAAATTTTATATTTACAGTAAAACCTGTGTATAAAGACCACAAAGGGGACAAAGCATAATAGATTTACCAGGCAGGAGGAATTTATATAGGTGGTCACCTGCATATGCCAAAGAGTGACAAAATATTTATTACCAAAATATTTAAATGATATTATTTTATTCAAAATAAGTATTAAATGTTAAATAAATAAGTATAAATGTTAAAATAATATTTGGTAAATCTGGTACAATTATTTAATGTAGTTTTCTTTAAAAATGGATTATGCAAAATTGATTATTGAAAATATTTTAAAAGTGTATTTTAAGTTTGATGGACTTACGTACATCTGATTGCATGTATACATTTTATCTATCAGTATATACATGCAAATTGCAAAGTTTTCTTAAGTAGCAGGTTATCACTCCTTAAAACCATTGTTATAGAACACAATAAATATTTTCACTTTCTAATCTAATGGTGCACTTCTTAAAGTGCATTCATGCATTAATGAATCTAGAATGACATGGTAAAATGCACAAACTGTTTTTATAAATATAAATTGTAAAATTAAAATATTGATGAGGTATTTTTGACTGCAAAAGGTGGTCTAATTCACATTAGGGAGGTGGACTTTTCAAAGAGGGTCATTTTAAAGTAAAATCCATTGGGGATACTTCAAAACGGTTCCTATAGGTGAGGTGGACTATAATGAGGTTATAATTATTTCATTTTCGTTTCAAATAAGCACGTTGAATTTAAAACAATGTTTTAGGGATCAAGATACTTGATTTTGTAAATTGTTTTAGCTTCAAAATCAGAAACCCATAGATTGTCATATTTGTCAATAGCCGCTATAGTTGGCTTATACCCTGCATCCTTGTGATGAAGAAGGTGGTGTATGAATTCCCCATTGTCGTCAAGTAACTGGATTGCCGAATTCGCGTCAACGAGAAATTCATTACCGTTACTATCGAATATAACTTTGGTAGGGCGAAATTTCTCATCATCTCTAAAATTGCCTTCTTCGCGTCGTGTACAACGAAACTTAAAATTCCCGAAGCAATTCATACAAATAAGTTCTCTGACTTCTTGGTCCAATGATATAACGTAAATATCGTCATTCCATGATTCTGTAATAGAACCTGGGCAACTAAATATTGTTTTGCCAATCAAGGTTTGTAGAATTTGTCCTGTCGGCGACAATCTAATAATTTTACCTTCTTTTTTTCTTTTAAAGTCGTACAAACCTACCAAAATTCCGCCAGATAGTGTGGCACTTATGCCATATGTGTAATATGGAGAAGCGTCATAGATATCTATTATAGTTCCTTTATTCCCTGACATTTTCTTCACTTTATAATTATGGAAGCAAGTAATCAATAACTCTCCTTGTATCGACAACGTGAAATCGTACAGCGGGTATCCAATATTGACGGATTTTATTACTTCCCCTTTGCTATTTACAAGTGCAATTTCTTTGTCTTTATAAGCTCCGATCCAAAGATTTTCGTCTTTGGTGCAGACCATACGATTGACTGAAGTTTTTGTTTTGAAACAGGAAACAACATTTGTCTTAAAATCAGTAAGGCCGGGTTTCTTTCCCTTGACAATGGATCCTAACAATCGTCCAACCTCCACAGCAGCATTATCATACGGTTTGAAGGTAGCACCAGATACAGGTGGGCAATTGTATAATTTATGTTGTCCGTGTATTGATTTAGCTGTTGGTAAAAAACTTAACAATTCTGTTTGTACATGTGTGATTGATGTCGCGAACAGAACTCATCGCTTTTTTAACCTTTTTGGTCATATCATCAAGTCTCCTGTGGTCATCAAATTCATCCTTCTGAAGTTGAAACTTCATCTTTTCCATGGCTTTATCGAGAAAGGTTATAAGTTTTTTGTGTCTTTCGCTTACCCTTTCCGAGTGTCGTTTTGCTTCTTTTGAAACTTCAATCTTTTTTGAATCGCAATCTTTCAAAATCTTTTCATAACTTGCTAAACTGTTCTCTGAATTTGAAATGTAATATTGCAATTCTGTTTTCTTTTCAGCATAAATGTCTTCCGGTTTGACAAATGTGTGACCCGTATGTGTGTTTGCAATACATGTGTGACAAACTAATGCGTTACATTGTTTGCAGAACATGTGCAGATATTCATCTTTGTGCTCTTCACAGTTGATCCTGAAAGCTTGTCGTATTCTCTCTTGACCTGCATATTTTTCTATTTCTTCCGATTTCACAACTTTGTGGTCCTTTAATGCTTTTGTTTTAAGATGAAAGGTTTTGCAGGAATTACACATTACGTCTAATGTTATACATTAGTAAAATAAATAAAATTAGAAAAAACACTTATAATTTGCATGTAGCCTTGCGGTATATATTAGAAGGCGGCATTTATTGATAATTACATAAATGACATAAAGTAATATAACTTTAATACTATACAATGACCAGTTCGACTATTACAAAATAAAAAACCAAACCATTTTCGTTATTGTTTTTCCTATGAACTTAAACACTAGCACAAATATATACTGAAACACTTACTAGGATGAAAAACCAGAGATAAAAAATTTATCGCCAAAAGTAAGATAAAGAAAAATTCTCTGGAAAACCTTATAAGTATCCCAGTAGAAATTATAACCAATTTTTGTTTACTTCAAAATTACTAAAGTTTTATATAAACATTAAAGAAATGAAATGAAACGTGACCATCAACGTGGAAAGCGCAGGCTAGAATGATTTAAACAACACTTTAAATCACGGGTAAAATTCGTTCACACTTCAATGACTTCTATATCACCCGTGCGTATAATGACATTTTTATAAACCTCGTCCCCATATAGAGAAAAACTTATTATATAAGTACCAAATAGACAATTGTTTTTCGCTAAACGTTGTAACGCGAAAAACTTTTAGTCTAATGTTATACATTAGTAAAATAAATAAAATAAGAAAAAACACTTATAATTTGCATGTAGCCTTGCGGTATATAGGAAACACAAAGAACGGGAAAAAGGGAGAAAAAATTTACAAAAATTATAAATTAAGTTTTCTGGTGACCTCTAACCTATTTTCTAAAGTATCCTCGACATAACCATCCTTAGATATGTCACTCCTCCATCTACCATGTCTCTTCCAGCACCTCTCATTTATAGACGTGCGCGCAGCTGCTGAAGCACCACCAGCTCTCATGGAGTGAAGCCCTAAATTAATATCGCCACAAATTTCTTTCAACCTAGAAATAACCGTTTCTCTAGTTCGTGTATAACTAAGAGGTTTGTTTTTGTGAATAAGAGAACAAACAGACTTGCTTCTAAAAGCTGGTTTGAATAAATAATGCTCAGACTCTAATGAAATAGCCGCAATAGCAATATATTTACGTAAAATAGCAACTGGACATGCTTCTGTTTTGCCTTTGCTAATGACAACCTCATTACCCTGCCTATACTGGTCACATTTACTTTTAGAAAGATACAAAGAAATATGAGAATCAAACAATTTAATATCTTTACAACGTAAAGACCTGACTTCATCGAAACGTAAAAAACCGGCAAAAGACAACACAATATTGACAAATCTCTTAAAACTAAAATGTCATGACTGTCACTATATTTTTTACACAAACTGATAATTTGTTCTGAAGTAACAATGGATTTTTTAGTCTTTGGAACACTAAGATTTCTTCTCGTTGTCTCCAGTAAATTTGTAACATAACCGTTGTCTGTAGGGTCGTCATAATAATGAAGTTTGTGAGCCCATTTAATAGCATAAATCGCCGATTGTATAACACTGACTGAACACCCTGTGTCAATAAGCTGAGTTAAATATAAAGCGACGTATATTGGTTGTGAAGGTATACATGAAAAGTTTTCACGTAAAGCAAAATCCTGCCACTTTTTGAAAGATGAATAATATTTTTTAACAGTACCTTGACTTTTTGAAGAAACTAAATGTTTAGACATACTTTCTGCTAAATGTCTCAAATTAGTAGATATAATTCGGCCAGAACTCGCCGCTTCAAGATCTCGCATCACTGTGTTTTTCAAGTCTAGTCCTGAAAAAAACAAATCATAAACCATGTTTTATTTTCAATGCAATTAATAAAAAGTTGCTTTTTCGGCTGCCAAAAATACCATTATTTCCTTTGCCTCGCTTTACAACATCACTTTTCAAGACTTTGTTATCTTCGACAAAATTTTGAAATGCATCCCCTTTATATATTTTCGGCCAAAATGGGGCAGATTTCCATAACGGTACAACCAATGTGCCGTTTGCATATTCATTAACCAGTTTGTCTACCGTTTTGCATATTAACCTTGGAGGTGGTACCAACCAATTATTTTCATTTCCCCAAGGCTGTAAAAAAGCGTCTACACCAGAAGTACCTGGACACCACCATCTTGTGTTAAAGCGTTTGCATTTGTTATTATAATTACTTGCAAACCTGTCTACAGAAAAGGGACCCCACATTTTATTCAAAATATTGTATTCTCTATCATCTATATACCAATCATCACTATCTGATACTTTGCTGAGGCAGTCAGCTTTCTGATTGTATTGTCTACGTATCCATACTGGATTCAAATTGATCTGACTTTTTTCACAAATATTGTGAATCTTTAATGCTTTCTCTTGTAAATCGCATTTCATACTTCCTTTTTGACAATACTTACTACATTTTTGTTATCAGTAAACCACTGTACACATTGCCCCTCTAGGCATGTTTCATAAGTACAAAGCATTCTATTTACAGCTTCAAGCTCACGCCATGTAGAGCTTTTTTCACATTCTTGATCTGACCAATTACCAATGACTTCCAAGTCATCGTTTTCTACAACATAACCGCCGTAACCTGTACCAGATGCATCTGAATACACGTGATATGTGAAATCTAAATTTTTATCTAACAATGTACCGTTTTTACCGGTTACGTTTTCTAACCAGAAATTCAATTCTGACTGAGCTTTCTTGCTAACAATTATTGGTGCATCCCAACTAGCTCTGAAATTTATGCAATGAAAAAGCTCTCTGCTTTTAAGCAAGACTAGTTTGCCTATAGCTGGGTACATTGATATAATCTGCCCTGTTACACAAGCCACTGACCGAACAGGAACACATGGATTTTCCCTTACTTGTTTGAGCAATTTGTCAATACTAACTAAAAGTTTATGTATTCTACTGTCTGTTATATATACTTGCCTTCTGTAAAATCCCAAAACAGACCAAGCCATGTTAAACATTGTTGAGGAGTCCAGACGCATTTATCCTCAGCAATCAAAAACCCACATTCTGACAAATCAGATTGAATTTTCTGACTTAATTCTAAAGATTTGCTGTAACTTTCACTACCCAATACCGTCGTCAAGAAACATAATGACTTTATAGCCTAGAGATCTCCAATATGTAACTAAAGCTCTTGTAACTTTAGTGAATATATAGCCAGCAGTTGAAATTCCAAAAGCCAAAACATTAAAAACATAATATTTTCTGACATTACCATAACACCAAGAAAAACCCAAATAAGTTCTATGCTCATCAAAAATTTCGATGTGATGGTATGCCGATTTCAAATCAAAACCAAAAACGTAATAACCTTTTTTAAACATATCCTTTGCAATAACAGAATCCTCATATTTGAATTTATACTTAAATAAATGTGGATTAATATGTCTACAATCAAGTACTAATCTGCATTTAGTTTTATTTGAAGCAACAGTGAGAGGGTTCACAACATGTGGCTTTGTGAAAACTTCAGTGATACAACCTTTAGCTAGAAGATTGTGTATTTCTTCTTCTACAAAAGCACTATGATTATAAGCTGATTTATTATTATCTAATTCAACACATGTTGGTACTGTGTGAAATGGTAGCTTGTAACCATGTCTGATTATAGATAAAACAACTGGACTTGAATTAATATTTTCCCATTTACTATGGCTGATTTTAACCGACCTACCGTACTCAACTGACCAATATTTGAGACTCTAAATTGGACTCACCTTTATCCGGTTCATTATGTATTGATCTTACTTTATTAGATATATCTATAATACTTATCTTGTCATTTCTTTCATTTCTATCTGTTTTGTCTCTATTGAAACATTCATAACGCCAGTGCCCCGGTTTTCCGCATGCAAAACATAATCCTGGTTTTCTGCCGCTGCTGCTGCTGTTGTTATTGTTATTGTTGTTGCTATAACTGCTACTGCTGCTTGGTCTGTTACTGTCACTGTATGGTTGTGAACGGAATCCTCTGGTAAATTTTCTTCTATTGAGTTTTTGTTTTCTAACTGCTGAATTTTCGGCTCTTTGTATTCTCTTCTCGTCGTCAGAATCGTCTGCGATGCTGTTCATTTTATATTCCTCGGCGGTTAACCAGCCCATATGAGAACTATCTGCCATTTTAATGAGTTTTTGCCTGTTTCAAGTAAAGCTATACCCTGTGAAATCTTCTCTTGGGCTTCAGTTGTAGCTTTGTCCACTTCTGCGTCTTCTTTTAAAAGTGCGTCTGCTTCTCGCAACTTTTGGTATATTTTGGCGTTAGCTTTATATTGTTCTTCATTTCCTTTTTTGTGGAACTTATAGGAGTCACTGTTAATTTCTTCTATCTTAGAAATTTGAGCGTCACTAAGAACACGCTGGTTTTCACTTATTTGTTTCTGAAAACCCATAAATTTGGATGAAATTAGTTCGTCGAACTTCCCTAATAAGTCTAATTGAGCACTTTGAACTTGATTTTTAACTAGCTCGGTCACTGCCGCCTGGTCCATACTGATAAATAAACGTGACCATCAACGTGGAAAGCGCAGGCTAGAATGATTTAAACAACAACTTTAAATCACGGGTAAAATTCGTTCACACTTCAATGACTACTATATCACCCGTGCGTATAATGACATTTTTTATAAACCTCGTCCCCATATAGAGAAAAACTTATTATATAAGTACCAAATAGACAATTGTTTTTCGCTAAACGTTGTAACGCGAAAAACTTTTATTCCCCACAGGTAAGGCATTTCCACTCGATCTTGTTTCCTGTGTCACAAATATCGCATTGGATGATAACCTGTGCAGAGAATTCAGGTTTACTTGCCATGATAGTCTTTTCGGAGAATCTAATATGCCAAAAAAGAAACAAAAAATTATCATATTCTGAAAATAGTCAAAATTATCTTGAACAATATCAATGAAATACAGAAGCAGGTAAATTAAAATATAATTGATAGTAGGACTTGAGTAAAGTAATGGTGTTTAACGTTCCAGTCAAGAATATTTCTCTTATATCGAGACGCCGCCAGTTATAGGCGAAGTTGTACAGATTTTGCCTGACGTTGTGCTGGTGACATTATACAACAGGGTTCTTAATCATGCCAAGCATATCATGACACGGAACCTCGTTTCGTTGCACCCGAATAAACCTCGATTTTCATTTCGTAATGCCGAGTGCTTGGCTGCAGAAACTCACTTTTTATTTTTATTATTTATTTATTTATTTATTTATTTATTTATTTATTTATTGCTGCTGTTTTTAACTGACAATAGCTACTTATGTATATATTGTTTAATTAAAAACTAAATTAAAAAAGAATATGACATAATATTAAATAACCTATAAAATGGGATGAAAACCTACATGCAATTGCTTTTTTGTTCTAAACTAGTAACATTTATGAGACAAAATGACATTGTTTGCATAAGAATATATATTGTACATTATAATTCTTTGTCTTTTAAATTGTAGCTATTTAATTTACTATTAGGGATCAAAAAAGAAAAACAAAAATTGAAAATATTGCAAAATGCAACAATACAGTTCAACTGTTTAGCTTATACAATGTTTATTTTCGAAACTACAGTTTATACCGGAACAATAATAATACACTATAAAAACGGTTTCCTCAACAATTATTAAATTACAATTAATTTGCATGTCACAGGGAGAAACATGTATATTTAAATAATGAAATGAATTAATGAATAAATACTTAGATAAATAATTAGTAATGGTACAAACTAGGCACATTTTCAGAAAAGTCCTCATTTTAAAGTGGAAGAGAGCAAACCATATATCATTCTTACCTTATTTTGGTGGGCTGAGTTCAATATGGCGGATACAAAACTGAAATATTAAAATACAAAATGGCCACCTAAAACAGAATGCTTGTTTTCATGAAAGTTGATATAGAAGTTATTTTAGTAGCAAAAACAGCTGTTAATAAAAATTGTAATATTGCGAGGCTTATTTAATGTTAATGAGCAGAACATTTAAACAAAAGACCTATAGGCCTTATTTCTTACCTGAAAACATTTAGAATATACTGAAATTTTAGTGGCAACATCACCTTCGTTAATTATCATATGCAAAATTTGCTACGGAATTATATCTTGGCATGTTGATTATTTTTGCAATTTCGCTTTTTATCTATTAATAATACTTTTAAAAATATGGTCAAAACACCAATTTGCAAAGGGTTATACTCCAGGGGATCCTCTATGGATCATCATATTGTTACAAACTGTGCTTCTAAGAATGACATGTCTATTATTTTCCAATGTATTGGTTTTATATAACAATAATAGTTTTCAAGTAAAAAGCCACAATACCAGAAAAAATTTCAAAAGATAATTATAATATTTCGGAAGCAATAACTTTGAAAAAGGTGGTTGGATATTTATGAAATCAAAAAATCTGGCATGCTGGTCAATCTTCGTCTCAGGTGGCCTTGAGACAAAGGTCAGTATTCAATATCTTTCTGTTTAATTAAATGAATTGAATTAAGTATGAAACATAACATGCTGAAACACTGATTTATGTAGACCAGAGCGTAAATAAAATAGCTAAAAAGATCGAAACCTGTGTTTGCACCAAATGCTAAAGATTTTTTTTCTTTTTTAAGAAGACTGAGCCAAGTAAATGTAACTACACTAGCCTTCAAATCATATTTAGCGGTGCTCAGTCATCACCGAGCAAATCTAAGCTGACTATTTGCTAGAAAGGTGAACTTGCACTACTTAAAAATGTTTGATATTCAACTATAGCAAAAACAACAATACATGTGGTTATATTAAAACGTACGACGACTGTATGATATCTCGTAAACCTCCTGTTAAAGCTGGGATTAGTGCCAATGTTCTTTTTTTACTCTTCTATTCCCTGACTATTTAAATCCGTGTATTCGAACACCAGTGGCATTTTGTGAGTTAATATCAACAAGGTATTACTCCAAAGTAAATACTAGTAAGGCTAGTGATTTGGCAAATGTAAATAAAATTGGTGAAATAGCAAGATCCAATATATGAACAAGAACGGTTAAGCACCTAAAACTTTCCATATTGATATGATAGCAACACTAGGGAAAGATGTCCTTTGATAGGCAAGAGTAAAAAGATGGGTGGCTGATCATAAACGGGACATGCAGAACACTGATGATGACCCCAGTTTTGGAAGGCATGTCGCTGTTGCAAAGCAAGCAATGGTCTATAAAGCTTTTTTCATTCATGGTAGCCGAAATCACCATTGGCTGCTCATTTCTGAGAAATTCTTTTCTTTCAAAAAGAAAATTGTTTTTGCAAATCTGTGAAATAAATTTTCAAAAGATAAACATTTTCACAAATTTTGGAGGTTTGACCACTAATCATTTTAAAATTGTTGAAACATAGATTAAAAACCATGGTATTGTTATGAGTTACAGAAAATATAAGGGCAGTGAGTTGAAATTTCAAAGCGAAGATTTGTATGTATTGTTTAATTAAAAATTCAAAAGAAAAATATGAAATAATATTAAATAACCTGTAAAATGGGATGCAAACCTGCATGTAATTGATTTTTGTTCTAAACTAATGACATTTATGAGACAAAATGACATTGTTTGCATAAGAATATATATTGCACATCATGACTAGTTGTCTTCGACATTGTAGCTATTTGATTTACTTTTAGGGATCAGAAAAGAGAAACAAAAATTAAAAATATCGCAAAATACAACAAACATAGATTTGTTACTATGGAGGCAAAGGTGTTCCGTTATTTCATCCCAGAGCCCAAACAACAGTGATTCACCTCCACCAAAGAAGGTAGAGAAAAACTGTTCCATCACCTGGAAAGGTTATAACCACGGTTAACTTAGATACTGATGCTATTCTGGCGGTACAAGTAGATTATTTTCAAAAGGGACAAATAATAAATGGCATATAATTTGTATTACTTGTGAATCATGTAGATATTATCAGTGTACTGTGAAAAAGGCACACATAATAAACAAACACTTAATTATAGCCACCGCTTTTTTTTAGAAATTGTTTAAAATTGGGTTTAAACATTTAAATTTTAACTTCAGTTTAACCTCTTCCATTTTAATTTAGCAACCGCAAGTTTTGCTAAAACGTTAAAAAGAACAATGTACCATCTTTTGTTTAAACTTGCAACTTCAATAACACTGAGAAACTATATGCCAATAAATTGAAACAATCGCCATTTTGTTTTTGGTATTATGGGTAAAATATTACCTTCTGAATGGCCACTGCATGTTTTGATATTAGCACTTTGAAATTATTTTTAATAGGGATGTTATCAACTTGTTACTAAAATTTACCACCCCAAGTAACATTTTTGCATTGGTACTTTATAAGTATAAGTTTGGAATTATTGGTTCGAAAACTCAAAATTGAGCTTGGTATCCATCATTTTGTTTGATAAATCATGTAACCCGAGTTTGTTAACCCAAGCAACATTTTAGCCGCCATTTTGTTTTTGGGAGTATGGGTTCAAACACCTCAAAATTGAGCTAGGTATTCGCCATTTTTTAATTCAGCACCCTCGAATTATGTCAGAAAAGCATGTTACCAACTTTTATTAAAAAATGCCGCTTCAAGTCACATTTTCTGAATTTGTTTCTAGTCTAGTATTCATGCTGCCTTTTCAAAATGTTCATGAAAACATCACGTAGGCTAATTGATAGAATTGCTCGATAATTGCTTTATTATCTACTGAAGCCACTTTTATCCCCATTAAAAGAATCATAGAAGAAAAACGTATAAAAGAATACGTACCGCAATTCCTGAAAATACATGGAAATTTTACATTTTTCTTATTGTCATTCAAAACATCATACAAGGAAGTTTATTACCATTACCGCCTACTGGCCTATTTACTTTATCTCGAATAAGGTCGGGTAGATAATTCGCGTGACGTAAATTATCACGAGCTTGCGTATATTTCAAACAATAAAGTTAAATATTTACATTTATGGTGTTTAATTGTATTAAACTCTGTTTTAGACCAAATGAAGTTATAGGACTATAATTACATTTGCTAATGTGACGTCACTTATTTCTTGCTGACACCTATGCTCGTGACGTCATTGATAGGCTGTTCCAGGAATTGGAATTGCATGTCGTACACGACAGTGTTTTAAATAAATTTCAGGATTCAAAAACAAAAATAAGATTTTCAAAAAATGCGAAATGTAAATATAACCATTGAACTGTCTAAAAATGGTGTTTGTAGTGCTATAACTTCCATTGCCGTGCAAAGCAAACTAGTCATAACGCGCTAACGTCATATTTCGTATTTCTGTTTAAAGCCCAATCTCTCGAAATTTTAACGGCCCATATATTGGTCTAGTTTTGCGCGTTAAAGCTTCTGTAAATCTTTGGCGCTATGTATTTGCTTTCAGTTACTGGATTTGCATAACGAGAATCAGCATCATCTTCCCTCTGAAAATATAGAAGTTGCGTTGGAATCAAATCGATGTCTCTCAAAGGAGAACATTGAAGTGCAAAATCTCCAAAACTTTCATTCTCCATTTTACTTTTTGTTCCAAAACAAATAAAGCTGAAGTACTCACAAATTATTTACTTTTTCTTGATGTTTAAATCTTCAGGAAATAGATTGTGTAACGGGTTTAAGGTTTTTTTTTCAATATGCCCCAGGGTCAAATAACAAAATGGACATAATTATAGACTAAACATTTAATAATGATGATGGTAATCATGATAATAATAATAATAATAATTATTATATTAAATACTTATTATCTATATTCATTATAAGTAAATTTCTACTCTGTGATACTTATTTTTGTTTATATATATATGTCATTTATTACAAATACATGTATCTATATTTAGTTTTCCACATTCACAGTCTTCATATTTGTATTCTGCCGCCATCAATCCATTATTGTAAATAGTTAGGCTACAGGCATGCAATTTGCTTTTTGCTAATAAAGTTATTATAAAAAACCTGTGAATTAATGGTGTTTTTCATTGAATCCACGGGCATAAGTGGGTTAGAAGGTTATTTATCGCACCATTAAGAATAAAGAAAGTCTAATAAACGCTCGACTTTCTTAATGTGTTAAGAGTGCAATAACTAACCTTCTAACCCTTACATATTTTTTTAAATATCTAAAATTAAATGAAAATCAAACTATATGAAATGGATTAGAAACGTTAATTTGATAAATGTACATTTATTTTTATTGATTCGATTAAAAGGAGAATGTCTCATTAAAACAAGAATATACATTAGGTAGAACCAATGGACGTTCCCGAATAAAAGCCAAGTGTAAAAGGGTTTTTTCAACATGTATTTTTTTCCAAATGTGTCTGTTTATTGATATAGAAATAATACTATAGTTTTAAATGGGGAAAATATGTCAAGGCAGTAAGAAGGCGTTGGAGATTTATACCAGAAGTTCAAAATTACAAATACAAACAATAAAGGGTCCCGGAACAAGGTCCTCGGTACTTTTGATCTGTTGATTCTGTGTGTAAAATGAGAACATTGATTTTGAAGTACCCAAGTCAGTTTTATAAAACGGTCTTTGGGGCTTCATGGGGCTTTTCTATTTTAAAGGTTTAGAATAAATTTCAAACCAAGCTTAGATGACACTCTTGTAGGTTGTATAAGTGTTTGCGTAACAGAGTAACAGGATTTAATCTTTATCATTGTGGTTGGTAGGAGGATGGCTAAACCAATGTCAATACCTTTATTTTTATTTATTTATTATTATTATTATTATTATTATTACTAAATTTTAATTTCAAGCATCAATGATTTTACTGACCAACTGACCATCTTAAAAAAGACCAGTCAACCCGACGGCCTTTCTTAACGATGAAGTTAAAGTCCTCTTCATGACTGTTATCATTATGTCACGGGGTGTGGGGGGTGGGGTGGGGTGGGGTGTCAGGGAATGATGACCTAACTGAATGATTTTACTTCTTAGCCTCAGATTTAACAGATGTGAATAAAACAGGATTGTTGGATGTTGTATTCAAACCCGATGGTAAGTCAGAGTATGTTAAACTATACCCTTTATCGTGGGTGTGTGTGTGTTCGGCTACAACCTTTTTTAACTCTTTATACAGACAGTGTAACACCATTTGGAGGGTGGGGGCACAACATCGGGGGTGGGTGGGGTCCTGAGGGTTGCTGGAACAGTGATAATGACCTTTATTTTTTCCCATGATATTATGCAATTATTGAGTGCATCAGATCACGTGCTCAGATCGCATGGACGTTCATAAGGTTTCAAAATGTTCATAGGCAACTATCATGTACATTGTCGTACTTCACCTGTGTAACGATCTACAGTTCAGTGTCTTAAGATCGGTACATAGAAATATAGAACAGGTGTATAGTTTTTATTTCGTTAAAAAGAAACTAAAAATGATACAAAAAATGACCACATATATTTGAGTTCCTTATTAAATTCCGGTTATTTCAGTATTTTTTGTAAAATTTTAGGACGTCGGGAAATTACTTCCATTTTAAGTTATATTTACAATCGCAATACTTTTTCTTATATGAAACAGGTCTTCCTGACTATCTCCATAACTTCATCGCACGCTACCAAATTCTGACTGGCGTATGAATACATCACTCCCTATACACATTACAATACACATAGCTCACAAATTTTAAATCCGCAGTTGGGTTTTTCATTGACTTTCATTCAGCCATCAATGCTTACAGATTCAACATTTAATAGTTGTTCGTTTAATTTTAATATGAAAATGTGAATCTTACCATTGATTATCTTTTAAGTGAAATAAAATATTTACAATAAGCTGAGGGATTATGTTTATTTTTCCGTCACCTGGAGACGGGTACGGGCGGAGCTTCACGTCAATTACGTCAGAGTGGGCGGAGCTTCACGTCAATCAAGTCAAGTTACGTCAGAGTGGGCGGAGCTTCACGTCAATCAAGTCGAGTTACGTCAGAGTGGGCGAGTTACAGATCCAATTGCTGTTCTATCAAATGAGTGCATCAGCCACGGAGAATTGGTAAACAAGTAAATTGAAGTGTTATCCAGAAAAACACTCATGTTTTCGTATATTTTGAAAGATTGTAAATATAGAAATGGAATTTTACTTTTTTTTCTACCATGAGGTCATGGAGAGAATGAGAATGGCGCAAATTAACATGAAGTGCTTCGCACTTCATTAAATTTGCGCCATTCTCGTTCTCTCCATGACCTCATGGTAGAAAAAAAGTAATGTTCAATTTCTTAAATAAATATAGCAGTTATTTCGGAACTATCTCTTAGGCTAATATTCTTGTTAATTTTGAAAAATGTGGCGAAAGACATTAGTTATAGGCTGTTTTTTCACGCTAATTTAATTTTTTTTCAAAAATGACCACATCTAAAGTTAGAGCACACTTTGATAAAGGTAAAAACATAAAAATCAAATGTTGTTTTTGACGGCAAATTACTTCCAATTTTATTTAAAAATAGGGAAATTTGTGAATATCTAGTGAAGAAATATCCAATATGGCCGACACCGCACCAAGTATAAAACATGCGATATGTTGTTTTATTTTCCGGTACAAGTTACACCGACTTCCCCGTAAGTAAAAAACGGTAAAATAATAATAATAACCAAACAAAAGGTGAATAATTCTCGACCTTTGAATATACTATTAAAAGTTTTAAAAATTTAAAACTTAAAGACAGATTTGTCAGTCAGCTTCATAAATGTTCTGAATTTTTTCATATAAATATAAAAGTGAGGAGAACGAAAGTGAAATAATCTCTTAAGACAATAAAAATAATTATAAATGATTAATTCAGTCAAATAAGAAAAAAGTATATATTTTAATAAATTATAAAATTAATTCCATTAGGCCAGCAGAGACATATAATGTCTCTGAGGCCAGTAAGTCAGTCCATTAGTAGTATATCCATCCAAATTAATCTTATTAATTTGTTGGATTAATCTTATTGATTTGGTCAAATATATCTTTTCAAAATTACAGACATAACATTTACCGGTTATCAATTTTGTTAATAGCATAGCGAGGATAGTAAATGTACTGTACAATGCGGAAAAGGTTCTCCTACTGCAAAGGCGGGATTTACGGAAAATTTTCGCGGTTAATTTTTTTGCACGAGAAGCTTCATAACATGACGGATGATGGACGAAGAAGGTAGATAGTTTGAGCACAGGGGTCTGTGCTTTCAAGCAAATGAAACAGTTAGCAAGTTCCTTATTTGTTTGAAAATTTAAAAAATCAATTACAATTTGAAAGCTTTGAATCTTAACAAACAGTCAAAATCCGTGTGATCTTGCAGCCATGACTGACATCGGGTCACCACTGTCGTTTACGAATCACTTGTAAGACGAACACAAAAGCAGCCAAATGCTTAAATTTATTTGAAGATTCGCAGGTATATTGGAATTCGTAGTGTATAAAAATACCCATTTTATTATTTGACTTGTTTTGAGTACCCACATGTAACAGAAACGAAAAAATGCAGGGTCGGACCTGGGATCGAACCCGGGACCTCCCGCACTACAGGCGAGTCCTCTACCACTGAGCTACCTAGACCACCACATTAGTGTTTTAAGGAGCCTCTGGTGTTATTCTTTCAAATCGCCACCCATTCATTATATTTGGAACTCAAAAAGTCCATAAATATTATAATGGAAGATTGATTCTGTGTTCACATATGTAACAGGAAAGAGAAAAAACCGGGGATCGAACCCGGGACCTCCGGCACTATAGACGAGTGATCTACCACTGAGCTACCCAGACAGCTACATTCCTCCCTTCCTTTTTTTCAATTGAACTCCCTTGAATCGAAACTGCCAGGTTCTACCCTGGGACCAGACCGCTACTTTCCTCCCTTCCTTTTTTTTCAATTGAACTCCCTTGAATCGAAACCGCCAGGTTCTACCTTGGGACCAACCTGTTGGTCGGCCACTTCCCAGGGTTGGACGAACCCCCAAATGAGTGAGTGAGTGAGTAATGGTGTTTAACGTCCCAGTCAAGAATATTTCACTTATATCGAGACGTCGCCAGCTATAGGCGAAAGTGCAGAAATTTTGCCTGTGCGTTAGGCTTATGGCATTATACAGCAGAGTTCTTTAGCGTGCCAAGCCCACTGTGACACGGGACCTCGTTTATTTAAGTTCCCATCCGAAAGAACCGTGACATTCATTTCGTAATGCGAGTGCTTGGCGAAAGAACAGTCACTACCCACTTTCAAGTCTTGGGTCAGACCGGCCGGGGTTCGAACCACGACCTCCCACTTACGGAGCGAGCACTCTACCAACTGAGCTACAGCAGTGGTACGAACCCCCAAATGTAACAGGAAAGAGAAAAATGCAGGGTCGGACCAGGTATCAAACCTGGGACTTCCCACACTATAGGCGAGTGCTCTACCACTGAGCTACCCAGACCACTACATATATTTCATAGGAATGTGCAAAACTGCCTAACTCCGGGGTTAGCACAGGGTTGGAAAATTATGTCGCCAAACACTGAACAGGGAATATAAGATAAGCAGGGGCTCAGTAGTCCATGGCTCCTAAAAATCGCTCTGGGTCTCTAACTTTTTATATATTATGGCAATTTATTACAATTTCTTTTCTGAAGTGAGCTGGGCTGGCCCCCAAATCAAAATAGCTTTGTCCCTGCCAAATAAATCTATGGCTGTAAAATTTTGTTGCCAATTTCAAATTAAATGTTACTGTGTCATCAACATATTTTTTTGGCACTTACTGACAGTTTTTGACGTACATGAGTCGTGTACAACAGGTACCTGCACATACAGGTACATCAGGGTTCGAAATTAGGCACGCATACTCGCTAATAGCTTGTAGATCTGCCGAATAGCGAGTGGAAATAAAAGCCACTCGCATAGTTGAGCGAGTAAATAAAAAAAGAAGCTAAATCATTTACAATCTACTTTTTAATTAACTGTCACATTGTATGTTCCAAATGAAATTTAAAACGAAAAAAAAGAAAAGCAGCCAAAATAAGTCATATTGTCTGGGCATCTCTATCGTAAACAAATTCGGATTACTCGGTCATATACGTCAATGTATAATATTAGGTTTTCCCGAACACGTTGCTACGATTGGCTGCTTAATTTAGTCTTTGTCTCTGATTTGTTGTTTAAAATAGACCAGTGGAAATCCCATTACCGTCATGCTTTACTGTAGCATGTGAATAAAAAAGTAAAAAAAATGTTGCAAAAGTCCATTACAAATTTTTTCAAAAGGCAGGCGGATAAATCCAATGAAACTTTAAAACTGTTTCATAAATTTTAGCTAGTCATTTTTCATTTTAGCTAGTGAATAAAAATTGTACAAGCTAATTTTTGCTAGTTGTAAATATCGCTAAAATCGAACCCTGGGTACATAGTACATACTGTAATCCTTCAAAGTGTCGGCCCTTCACACTAATTATAAGATTGAATAAAAACAATAAGAATAAGAGATGTTATTGTTTAGTTATTAATTACAAAGTGGCAATAAGAAATGTGTTATTGCCACATATTTCATTATTACGTTTATATATATATGGGCTATATAAGGTTATAAATAGCTAAAATACATCAATTTAGTGGAAATTAAAGGATGATTAAAAGAAATTTGTTATATTGGGTCAAATACATTTTGATAAAAAAAAACAAATACAGTTTTAGATCTGCTATTTTTGTTTTTACCATACAGTCACATTGTCTGTCATTTAAGACAGCAATTTTTGGAAGGCTATTTTTACAAATCTTAATAATATTATCATTTCAAAATCAATAAAGTTTTGATTTTATTCTGAATTTGACTATATGAGTGTATGAAGCATAATACTGGTACCGGTATTAAAAACGTGTGGAAATAACATCAGCCTTAACAGATAAATTGTGTTATTTTCATGTTGCCTGTGTTTGTAAGTTGTAACATTGTGATAGTTACAAATGCAATTTGGACAAGACAGTGGTGTACAATGTATTTACGTTATTATGTACCACCCTGGGTCCGTAAACTGTATCATGTATCGTGTAGACCACATACAGATTCTATAATTATGGTGGACCATTGTTAAATCCTTGTTGGTTGACACTTTAGTGAGTGACACTTACTTTGTCTGTTTCAGGCGGTTAGAGAAATATGTCCAGGAAACCAGTATTTAGAATCAAGACCATTGGAGATGTAATACAATCTGTGCAACAGCTGATATCTCTTATTCAGATTGTTACATAACTTGTAAAGAAATTCTAAAAGAACTGATAGGCCCAGCAATATTGGGATGGTCATCCATTTATGGGCATTCGTTGCTCTCTGTGCTTGATTATATGAATGCACTGATGACCGTATAGGCTGAAGGTAAATATTTTTAATCACTGCATTAAATCATTAATTTCATCATACATTAATTATGAGTTCCATCAAATTTAAAGAAACTTATTGAAAACATTTTGCTTTTATATGTACAAGGAAAATGTTTTCATTGTTAATGTTAAGACCTCACAAAGATCAAAGATATTAGATCATCTCTCTGTAAGTGTGTGTGTGTGTGTGTGTGTGTGGTGTGTTTGTGTGTGTCATATAGGCTGGATCTAACTTACTATAAAGGATGACAGTGGTTTTGTTACATTTTTAGCTCACCTGATCGAAGGTCATGTGAGCTTATGGCATAGCGCAGCGTGTGTATGTGCATGTGTGCGTGCGTGCGTTGTTAACACATATTTTCGACTTCTCTGAAACTACTTGACCTAGTGGTGCAAAAATCTTAGAAAATCTTCTTCTCCGAAAGTACTGATTGGAGAAAAAATCTGATGTGATATTTACTTTTCTAGGGTCTTAAGCCTATAGTTTGTTCATTTTGTGGAATTCGGATAAAAAATAGGTTACACATTTTTGCGTTTAATTTTGAAAAAAAAATGTAAAATAGCTTCAAATTGTTATAACTTGACTATTTGACCAGATAATGACATGGGGTTTTCAGTTTTGACATCTTCTTGTTAGTATCTTAAAAATGAGGTCAAGGTCAATTGTGAAGGTCCTGACCTAATTTATTTTACCTCTGATTATAATTATTATCTCAAAAATTATAAACTTTTTGTATAGGCATGTATATTAGAATGTTGTAAGTATTGATACAACGATCATTTGATGTATAGAAAAAGGTCATGGGTTCAAATGTCAAGGTCACAGATGTGAAACAATACTGAAATGGTTAATTATCTCGAAAACTATTAACTTTTTGTATAGGCATGTATATTAGAATGTTGTAGTATTGATACAACGATCATTTTGATGTATAGAAAAAGGTCATGGGTTCAAAGGTCAAGGTCACAGATGCCAATCAATACCAATATGGTTAATTAACTCGAAAACTATAAACATTTTGCTAGGTTTCCACTAATTTTTTTTCATTAGTAGCCAAAAGTGCATGCTCAAATTCACGATGCCCTGATATCTTGCGTTTTGTCGCATTTTACTCTTTCACTTTTTGTAATTTTTATTCGCGAATGATCTTGATCATTCTCGAATTTAGCTGTTACATGCAGATTTCTCAACCCGAATATTTTTCCGTTACAGATAATCAACTCTCTCTGTATGTAGGTTCAAAGTTGAAATAAAGGTAGATAACTCAAATTTTGAATGCGGGTTATGGACGTTTCGCCCCAATATTAATATTTTCCGCCCCAACTATATTCTCCGCTTTATCATACCTGCCAACCCTCCCGATCAGGGATTGAGATTAAGGGCGCCCAGTTTTCGCTCTGGGCGATAAATGTATCATACACAGGTCGCCCAGGGCTGCCAGGTGGCGATTAGAATTTCAGTTCGGTGTATTGACATTCCGATCCGTTTACCGATTTCCTGTTTATATTTCTGACTGGCGACAATAATAGTAAAATTGAAAAATAGGTATCATAAACTTTATGACAAACGTGATGACTTCAATTTTTCTATTGTCAACTTTCCTTTTTTATGCAGCAATATACCTGCTTCTCCTGCTTATGGTGTATTTGTTTCCCAATTAATACGCTATGGTAGAGCTTGTTCCCACTACGGGGACTTTGTACAACGAAGTAGGCTGCTTGCAAATAAATTGTTGACTCAGGGATATTGCAAGCCTAGGCTTATCAAGGCCCTCAAAAAGTTTTATGGCCGTCATCACAGTATTGTTGATAAGTTTGATGTCTCTGTGTCCAGGATTGCCTTGGATATATTTGACGTCTCATAGTTCCATGTTCCTTTCACACAATTTTGATTACACACGTGGCGGGTGTAGCTAGCTAAACAGGAGGTGCTTACCCTTCCGGAGCACCCGGCCTCACTTCCCTGGTGGAAGTTCACGTGTCTAACCTAACTTGTCAGTTCCAAAGTTTTTACTTTGCTTCTGGATTGTGATTCGGAAATGGATAAGTATGTTTGTTTTTGATATAGTTAACAAGTGTAAATGGACCGGTGTTCCGACCGGAATTCAAATACGGTGCCATTTCGTTAACTTTTCTGATATTTATGTATAAAATGATACTTCCGGCTTTCTGCCATGTGGAAATTTTTAGGAGCATCGACTCCAAAGGCTAAACAAGGACCTGCGGAAAAACGAAAGTACTATCAAGAGTATGATAAGTCCAAACGCATCGGAGCATGGGAAGATGGCAGGCATTGGTTGTATGATACGCAGGACGGAATGAAGTGTGCCGATTGTGTAGAGTTCGACAGGAAAAAAATCTGTATTTACCGAGGGTTGCACTAGTTGTAAACTTGACAGTGTAAATAAACATGACATTTCTGAATCTCACAAACAGGCCCAAGCCTTTAGTAATGCAAAACAAGTTCCTGCTAATAAATCAAAATCTGCCAAAATTATACAGTCATTGACATTGGCAGTACCTATAGATCAACATTTTCTGCAAAACCATTCGTCAATGTAATTGCAGATGTTGAATATCGAAAAGTAAAGCAAGGGATAGAATAATCCAAATGTATATGCCTGATATATTCAGATCAACCATCACTCTTGACAGTTCATTGTATGGCTCATCGAAAAGTTAAGCTCAATCCCTGCTGATGTGAGGAGTCTCCCCATATTAGACAAAAATTTGGAATTTTGTGCTATCATACTGCTTTTCCCGTTTTTCAAAGCATTCCGTGAAGTCATCCTTAAAAAATTATAAATTGATTAGAGTGAAATCTGGATAGCGATCACTTTGTAGAGTGGTCATCTGTCAACTACATTTTTAATGTACAGAACCTTTGTAGAGGGGTCACCTGTCAAACCCAGTCAGCGGGGATCCTAACGGCCACCCGATTGAAAAAATTGTTGTTTACAAGATTTACTAAAATTATGCTGGTCTCGGGAATAAAAAGTCTTCCAAAAATTATCGAATTCTTAAAACACAACTCTGGTGATATAAATAATAATAAAATAATAGTTAATTTTTTCAAGTTATTAATTTATTTAAAAAATATCCTCAATTATGACATGAAAGATATCAGAAGCTTATTAGCTCACCTGAGCCAAAGGCTCAGATGAACAATTGTCATCTATCTTCATCCGTCTTGTATAAACTTTTTAGCTCACCTGAGCCAAAGGCTCAGATGTGCAATTGCCATCTATCTTCGTCCGATGTGCGTCATGTATAAACTTTTCACATTTTTTATCAATTCCTCCAAAACTACAGAGCCAAATTGGATGATATTTGACAGTAATGGTCAAGTAAGGGGTTTTCAGATTTGCACAAATGCAAGGATTATGTCCCCTTGGGGCCCCATAAAGGGGAAATTTGTGAAAATCTTTAAAAATCATCTGCTCTGAACCTACAAGAGATATAACTTAGATATTTCATGTAAAACACTATGGGCACCTAGTTTTAGATTTGCACATATTGTAGCTTTAGGGGCCAAAATGAGATAATGGCAAGGTACTTGAGGGGGAAATTGCAAAATTAATGTATTTGTCAATATATTTGAAAACTATAAGCTTTTTGTATGGGCATCATCATCATGTGTATTGGAATACTGTAGGCATTTGCACAACGGTCATTTTGATATATGAATAGAGGTCATAAGTTCAAAGGTCAATGTCATAGATGTAAACGAATACTGAAATGGTTAATTATCTCAAAAACTTTGAACTCTTTGTGTAGGCATGTATATTAGAAAATTTTATCGCTTAAAATAAGAAAATCTGATAAAGTAAATGGGTTTAGGATAGGTAATATTCAAACAGACATAAAGATTTTACAACACGCAGATGATTGCACTCTACCATTACTAGATGAAGACTCTATGAAACATGCTATCGACATTGTTAATGATTTCAGTAAACATGCTGGTCCAAAACTAAATATTCACAAAACAGAAGCTATCTTGTTAGGCCCACTGAAAAATCGGTATGAACGGTTACACGGTGTTGAAGTTAATAACTCTTCTCTTAAATGTTTAGGTATACACATTGGCCATGACAAAAATCAATGTATAGAAAGGAACTGGAAAAAACGGATAAAAGATTTAGAGCACACATTATTATCTTGGAAAAGAAGAAACTTAACTATTTTCGGCAAATGTACAGTTTTGAATACACTAGCCCTATCAAATTTGACATATACGGCGTCATTACTTCCATATCCTTCAGATTACATTATTAAATCTATAAATAAACTGGTTTTTAACTTTATTTGGGGAAAAAGAGATAGAATAAAAAGAAAAACTCTAATAGGAAACATCTCTGAGGGTGGTATAGGATTAGTGGATATAGAAACAAAATTCAAAGCTTTGAAAGCATCATGGGTATCCAGATTATTAAATAATAGGGAGTCAAACATCTTCACTATCTTAGATACTATCCTGAAAACCTCTCTAGGAATTGATTTCGATTTCATTTTAAAAACAAATGTTGCTGATTTAAAAGAATTGTCTAAATTAAAGAATGTTCCATCTTTCTATAATGAAGTATTTGTTTTCTTTAATAACTGCAAAGATGAAGTGTCTCCAATTGCGTTTTCTTCCGACTCTTTTTTGTCTGAAAATATTTGGTTGAATAATAATTTTAAATTTCGAAATAAAACATTATGTCTTAAAAACTGGATGAAGAGTGGGGTTCTTTATGTTAAAGACTTATTTCATGTTAATGGGTCGTTAAAGGATATAAATGATTTTGGTGATAAGTTGCTAAACAAACGGAATTGGATTTGCGAATATAATATCTTAAAAAAGGTGTTCGGAAAATATGTTAATATTTTTGATTGTTCAAAATGCGAATATATTAATCCTTACAACAAGCCGCTTTCGTTTATAAATGGAAACATTAGGCATGACATTTTGAGTAAAAAGTGTAAATTTTATTACGATATTCTTTTGAAGAAAAAATTTCAAGTTTCAAATATGGAATATTATTGGTCAAAAGAGTTTAATTTTAACTATAGTTTTTTCAGAAAAAACATTTGCAGAACAAATATCAGTAGTATTTTAGAAAAACAAACTTCAGAATTTAATTACAAATTATTACATAATCTTTTGTCAAATAACCTAATTGTTAGTAAATGGAATAAAACTGTTTCTAAATATTGTGAAAATTGCCATACGAGTGTTGAGAACTCTGAGCATCTTATTTATCAATGTAACATTGTGAGTCCTATTTGGGATGTCGTTGCCAACAACCTGAAAGTAGACATTAAGTGGAAAACTATTGTTTTGGGATTTTACTTAGAACATAATAATAAAACATATATGCTAAATAATATAATTTCCTTTATTGCGTGCAAAATCTACAAGTATAAAATGAAAATGAGAATAAACAAACAACTTTGCTGCAAGGACCAGTTGAAGATTCACTTGAAACACAGCCTCTTTTCTTTCTTTTATACTCTTAAGAAAATGAAACTAGATGTTTTATCACAACATATATTAAAAATTGCTCAAACATTGTAATATCCGTATTTATTTATTATTATTAATTATTGTTTTTTTTTCTACCCTTAAATGTCTATTTTTTCCATTATTAGTTTCTTTTGTTCTTTGTTTATTATAAGACAACGCTTGAATTAGATGGTAAGCATTGTAGGGGCCTGTTTTAGGTAAGGAACGATCCAACCACCTGTTCACCTACTCTGCTTATCATTTAATCACGGTGTCGATTTATAACTTGCCCTTTTTTGCACTGTCGCTGTTTTATTTTGCTATTAATATGCGAACCTCCCGACAAAAATAATAATTATATTATTTATATTGTCGGAATTTGCATACAGGTTATTTATTTAATTATAAGTTAGCGAATTATTACAAATGATTGATTGATTTACTGATTGATAGTTGATGGACTGATGGGTTAATTAGTTACTTGCTTACTTAGTTGATGAATTACTTAAATGATGAAGTAATTGATTGATTGGTCGATTGGTAGCATGAGTGATTAATTGATAAATTAGTTAATATATTTATTTTTATATTCTTTTCTTTATGTTCTTGCATACATCTTTGGCAATTGATAATGTGAAAGATCAATTATTTTTACAGTTAATATTATTATTATTATACTTATTATTATTATCAACATAATCTTCTTCATTGTGGTGATATATTGTTATTATCATTATTATTATTACTATTATTAATAATAATGGTGATAATATCGTGATTTTTTCCATGAATGTAAGACTGATTTGTTGATTTCTTTTCTTTTTTTTTTATTAATTTTTTCGGTAGAATGTAAATTATCTGCCAATCTAGTTTCATGTAGTGTGAAAAGGATTTATATTATTATTATTATTACTATCTTTAATATTTCACCATATTTGTACAATGGTGTCAAATTTATATACTTTTGCTTGTAACCATGAATATTTTTTTTACGTATTTATTTATTTATTTATTTATCTATTTTTTTTATTTATGTATTTATCTATTTGCTTGATTATCTGTATATTGTGTGTGCATTTCTGTTTTATTTAATATTATGATATCCTGTGTAAAATGAGGATTGTAATCAATATTATTATTACTATTGTTATTATTATCATTATTATTATTATTATTATTATTAGCTCACCTGGCCAAAGGCCATGTGAGCTTTTGCCATCACTTGGCGTCCGTCGTCGTCCGTCGTCCGTCCGTAAACTTTTCACATTTTGACTATCTCCTCTGACACCACTGGAGCAATTTTAACTAAACTTTACAGGAATGATGTATGGAAGGTCCTTTACTTAGATTGCCGAAATTTTTTTGATCCGCCAAAAAACATGGCTGCCAGCGGGGAACATAGTTTAACATTGGACCCTATGGGAAAAATGCATTTTTAATGATTTCCTCAGAAATGACTGAAGCAAATTTAACTAAACTTTACAGGAATGGTGTAAGGAAGGTACTTTATTTGGATTGCCAAAATTTTTCTGATCTGTCAAAAAACATGGCCGCCAGCGCAGAAGATAGTTTAACATTGGACCCTATGGAAAAAGCATATATTTGCTATCTTCTTTGAAACCGCTGAGCTAATTTTAACCAAACTTTACAGGAATAATGTATGTAAGGTCATTTAATAAGATTGCCCAAATTTTTCTGATCCGCCGAAAAAAATGGCCGCCAGGGCCAAACAAAGTTTAACAATCGGTCCTATGGGAAAACGTACATTTTGGCTATCTCCTCTGAAACGACTGAAGCGAATTCAATTAAACTTTACAGGAATGATGTATGGAAGGTCTTTTGCAAAGATTGCCGAAATTTTTCTGATCCGCCTAAAAACATGGCTGCCAGCAGGGAACATAGTTTAACATTGGACCCTATGGGAAAACACATTTTGGCTATCTCCTCTAAAACTACTGAAGCAAACTTAACCAAACTTTAGAGAAATAATGTATTGGAGGTCCTTCACAAAGATTGCCAAAATTTTTCTGATCCGCCTAAAAACATGGCCGCCAGCGCAGAAGATAGTTTAACATTGGACCCTATGGGAAAAACGAATTTTTGGCTATCTCCTCAGAAATGACTGAAGTGAATTTAACCAAACTTTACAGAAATGATGTAAAGAAGGTCCTTTACTTAGATTGCCAAAATTTTTCTGATCCGCCCAAAAACATGGCCGCCAACGCAGAAGATAGTTTAATATTGGACCCTATGGGAAAAGCATATATATGCTATCTTCTCTGAAGCTAGTGAAGCAAATTGAATCAAACTTTACAGGAATGATGTATAGAAGGTCCTTTACATAGATTGCCAAAATTTTTCTGATTGGCCAAAAAACATGGCTGCCAGTGCAAAAGATAGTTTAAGATTGGACCCTATGGGAAAAAAACGCATTTTTGACTATGTCCTCAGAAATGACTGAAGCAAATTTAACAAAACTTCACAGGAATGATGTATAGAAGGTCCTTTACTTAGATTGCCAAAATTTTTCTGATCCGCCAAAAAAATGGCTGCCAGCGCAAAAGATAGTTTAACATTGGACCCTGTGGGAAAAATGTGTTTTTGACTATGTCCTCAGAAATGACTGAAGCAAATTGAACCAAACTTTACAGGAATGATGTATAGAAGGTCCTTTACATAGATTGCCAAAATTTTTCTGATCTGCCATAAAACATGGCTGCCAGCGGAGAATGTTGTTTCACATTGGACCTTTTGGAAAAGCATATATACAAATTTGCTTTAAAAACATTTTAGTCAGGTGAGCGATACAGGCTCACCCTGAGCCTCTGGTTATTATAAGCGTGGGTGCGTGTGTCAAACTATTATTACTAGTAATATTATTATAATTATTATTATAATAGTAATCAATATTATTATTATTATTATTATTATAAGCGTGTGTCAAATTATTCTTACTAGCATTTGTAAATGGATGAAATTATTTATTTAGTTATTTATTTATTCTTATTTATTTATCTATTTATTCATTTATTTATTATTATTATTATTATTATTATTATTATTATTATTATAAGTGTGTGTACGTGTGTCAAATTATTTCGTTTACATGTATTTATAAATTGATGGAAATATTTATTTATTTATTTATTTATTTATTTATTTATTTATTTATTTATTTTTATTATCTGTTTGTGTACTGCATAATGTTATTGCTATGCTTATATATATATATTTTATGAATAAAAGAAGAAAAAAAAATGTATATTAGAATATTGTAGGCATTTGCCTTACGGTCATTTCCATATATGAACGAAGGTCATAGGTTCAAAGGTCAAGGTCATAGATGCAAACAAATAC
This sequence comes from Anadara kagoshimensis, assembly GCA_021292105.1. Classification (NCBI taxonomy): domain Eukaryota; kingdom Metazoa; phylum Mollusca; class Bivalvia; order Arcoida; family Arcidae; genus Anadara; species Anadara kagoshimensis. Next base: position 10,927,007 of record CM037874.1, on the reverse strand, counting down.
TGAAATGGTGAATTATCTCAAAAATGATAAACTTTCTCTATAGGCATGTATATCAGAATGTTATAGGCATTTACACAATGTTCATTTTGATATATGAATGTAGGTCATAGGTCTAATGGTCAAGGTTATAGATGCAAATGAATACTGAAATGATTAATTGTCTTAAAAACTATAAACTTTTTGTATAGGCATATATGTTAAAATATTGTAGGTATTGGCCTAACGATCATTTTGATATATGAATGAAGGACATGAGTTTAAAAGTCAAGGTCACTGATGCAAACAAATACTGACATGGTTAATTATCTCAAAAACTATAAACTTTTTGTATAGGCTTCTAAATTGTAGGTATTGACCTAATATTCATTGCGATATTTAGATTAAGGTCATGGGTTCAAATTTTTCTTTACCTTTTTAGTTGTTTATAAACAATATATTGTAGCTAGATTTCAGATATATTATATGTAGCACTCTTATGACTAGTTATGTTATAATACATTTGCAAAAAATCCTTACATATAATTGGCCCTTACTGCTGAAAATTTATTTGGACATTCTCTTTAATTAATGCCAATGACCATTGAACCTCTGCATGAGATATGTACTCAGCTGCATGTGAGCATTAAGGCTCATGGACCTCTTGTTTAATATTAGGGTCTCCATGACGATGGAAGTAACTTTGACCATCCTTGATGGTTCCATACATGCATTTATTCGGATTGAACTATTTCCTACATGAATCCTTAATATTGGTCCAATGTGTGAATATTAAAACAGCCCCATGCTCATAGTCTGCACATTGCACACTACATTAACCTGCTATGTTGTGTTGGGAGCAATGCAAGGTGAACATAACAACCTCCTTTCAGTTACCTGACAACTTCATATACCTGACACTACATTGATGGAGACACTGAACTCCCTGTCTTTCTAATCTTTCGCGAATTTTAGTACTTTCAGTACTTTGATTAACTAGTGTAATTACTGTTTTATATTCTGTATTCTTTTGCCTATGTTATATTGCAGATAGCTTTATCTGTTTCATACATACTACTGGATCACGTTTCTTTATGTTAATCTCCTTGCATTTGAAATCACTCCATCCTGGGAGGGAAGATCAAACATATTTAAGACTGAAACTGATGTGTTCCAAGATTGAGACTGACATGTTTAAGACTGGAAGTGACTTCATCAAGACTGGTGTGACTTCATCAAGACTGGTGTGACTTCATCAAGACTGAGAGTGAATCAAACATAATCAAGACTGGGAGTGACTTCATCAAGACTGAGTGTGACTTCATCAAGACTGGGAGTGAATCAAACATAATCAAGACTGGGTGTGACTTCATCAAGACTGAGTGTGACTTCATCAAGACTGGGAGTGAATCAAACATAATCAAGACTAGGAGTGACTTCGTCAAGACTGAGTGTGACTTCATCAAGACTGGGAGTGAATCAAACATAATCAAGACTGGGTGTGACTTCATCAAGACTGAGAGTGAATCAAACATAATCAAGACTGGGAGTGACTTCATCAAGACTGGGAGTGAATCAAACATAATCAAGACTGGGAGTGACTTCATCAAGACTGGGATGTCCTCTAATAAGTCCTCATGAATAACTTTAACCATAGCATTGTGCACAGTGTGTGCCAAACTTTCAAAATGATTAATGGACATTCGGTCTGGTAAACCTAGAAACTTTATTAGACCGTAAAGTTTTTTACTGGACCAAAAATTCCTTAATAAAAAGAAAACAATGTTTAGGTTTTGTAAATATTTACTTATTTCCTCCTTTAAAATGAAAAAATACGGGAGGCACAAATTATGAAGAAAACTTGAAAGAAAATTTAAGAAGCATTGGATGGAGGGGTGACCATGGTTGCAATTTGACAAGGAGAAATGCGTTGGGTCGGGTCGGGAGGCGTAGCACACAATAATAATTTAAAAGGTCAGAATACATTTATTTATGGAAGTACAAATAAATGTATTCTGGCCTTTTAAATTATTATTGTGTGCTGTGCTTTCCGACCCGTAGAATTCAAAGCAGTGTGCATTTCATTACGCATTTCTCCTCGCCAAATTGTAACCATGGTCGCCCCTCCATCCAATGCTGCCTTAATTTTCTTTCACGTTTTTCTTCATATTTTGCACCTCCCGTAGCTTTCCCAGGGTTTTATCAGGGTATTTTGGGAAAAGGCCCTAAACTAAAAATTGGGAAAAACTATCAACTTTTTGCTCATTTTGGGAAAACTTTGACATCATTTTTGGTGCCATTAATGATTAAATCTAATGCTTTTAGTGTATTGAGTTGATTGAAGATTGAGAAAAGCAGCCACATTTATGACCAGACTTCAGCTATGTATCTGGTACGATTTTCTAATTGGGAATTTTCTCAGCCCATTTTGGGAAAAAATCAATGTTTTTTCCATTGGGAATGGGGCCGAATTTCGGCCCTAAATAGGCCCTTGATAAATCCCTGTTTCCGTTTTATTGATTTCCTAGGAATAGCTCCTGAACGTATTTAGGTTAAACATTTTTGTAATAACGGAAGTCGGGTGGCAATAATAAAATTTGAATCGGATCGGAACTATAAATCCGGGTTTTTGGCGCTCTCTATTTTTCGAACTGGTTACCGGACATACGGTCCGGAAAAGTCTGATTTTTTATTGGACCAGCAGTAATTTTATCGGACTTGTCCGACGGTCCGACGAAGTTTGGCACACACTGTGTGCATCTCACGCACAGATTCGCTGTGCTCGTATTTTAATCCCTTTTTCATTGAACCGTTGCTAGGTTTAAGAGGGTCCAACACAGAAAGTTTGTGATGCACTAAAAACTGATTCAAGTCCTTCATTGCGCTAGACGGTTCATCACGCTTGGCCAAGTAATATAAATTCTTCATCGCACCTTCTACGGCACTTTTCTCAATTTCAAACGCCTTTACGGCCCCTGTTTCTATATTGCCTTTCATAGAATTGGCATTAACTGCAAACTTGTGGTCTTCAGTTTTCGAGTGCTTGACGACGGCATCCCGTATCCTCATGATCCTGAAGTCCATGCATTTGAGCGGCTGGCATTTTCGCACAAATCATTCTAATATACATGCCTATATAAAACTATTAACTTTTTATATAGGCATGTATATTAGAAAGTTGTAAGTACAGTCGAAACGACTTAATTGCATATCGGATAATCGCATAAATCGGTTAATCGCATAGGATTTTGAAATCCAAAACCATTTCTTATTTATTCTATTGAAAATTACCCGCATAATTGCATAGCCAAAAATGCCCAACTCCGGTTAATCGCATAGAAAATTTCCCGACCCGATCCCAAAACCCTAGGATTTTAAAAAAAATATCATAATTTTTCTTCAAAATACGATGTGCACTTGATTTCATATCCAGGTTTTGTGACAAATCCAAGATCGTCACCGTTATCAAGGGAAAGTGTCAAATATGTTTATTATACAGACGTAGAAGAACATTTGTATTTAATGAATAAAATATGTTGTATAAATTGTGTTTACTTGTTTGTGTTTTGTATTTTTTCCTTCTTTCTGAACATATTGCGGTACTCCAGTAAAGCAGTCGCCATTTTGAATATTTTATTGGTTTGTCTCCCTTATCGGGAATTTACTAAAATGTGTGTCGCCGATGACACAAAACCTAACAGAACTCACAGGTGTTTAACTTATTTACAATGGGTCATTCCGATTAGCCATTTAGAGCTGTTTGAAGTTTTAATTGTGCAGTGTGTGCCAAACTTTCAAAATGATTAATGGACATTCGGTCTGGTAAACCTAGAAACTTTACCAGACCGTAAAATTTTTTACTGGACCAAATATTCTTCAATAAAAAGAAAACAATTATTCGGTTTTGTAAATATTTACTTATTTTCTCTTTTAAAACGGAAAGCTACAGGAGGTACAAGTTATGAAGAAAACTTGAAAGAAAATTTAAGAAACATTGGATGGAGGGGTGACCATGGTTGCAATTTGACAAGGAGAAATGCGTCGGGTCGGGAAGCGTAGCACACAATAATAATTTGAAAGGTTAGAATACATTTATTTATGGAAGTACAAATAAATGTATTCTGGCCTTTTAAATTTGTATTGTGTGCTGCGCCTCCCGACCCGTAAAATTTAAAGCAGTGTGTGCATTTCATTACGCATTTCTCCTCGTCAAATTGCAACCATGGTTGCCCCTCCATCCAATGCTGCCTAAATTTTCTTTCACGTTTTTTAGCTCACCTGAGCCAAAGGCTCAAGTGAGCTTTTCTGATCACAATTTGTCCGTTGTCTGTCGTCGTCGTCGTCGTAAACTTTTCACATTTTCATCTTCTTCTCACGAACCACTGGGCAGATTTCAACCAAATTTGGCACAAAGCACCACTAGGTGAAGGGATTCAAGTTTGTTCAAATGAAGGGCCACACCCTCTTTAAAGGGGAGATAATTGAGAATTATTGAAACTTTGTTGGTATTTTTCAAAAATCTTCTTCTCAAAAACTATTCGGCCTGTAAAGCTTAAACTTTTGTGGAGGCATCCTTAGGAAGTGCAGATTCAAGTTTGTTCAAATCATGGTCCCCGGGGGTAGGGAGGGGCCACAAGAGGGGGATCAAGTTTTACATAGGAGTATATAGAGAAAATCTTTAAAAATCTTCTTCTCAAAAACTATTAGGCCTGAAAAGCTCAAATTAAAATGGAAGCATCCTGAGGTAGTGTAGATTCAAGTTTGTTCAAATCATGGTCCCCGGGGTAGGGAGGGGTCACAAGAGGGGGATCAAGTTTTACATAGGAATATATAAAGAAAATTTTTAAAAATCTTTTTCTCAAAAACTATTAGGCCAGAAAAGCTCAAATTAAAATGGAAGCATCCTCAGGTAGTGTAGATTCAAGTTTGTTCAAATCATAGTCCCTGGGGGTAGGGTGGGGCCACAAGAGGGGGGTCAAGTTTTACACAGGAAATATAGAGAGAATCTTTAAAAATCTTCTCCTCAAAAACTATTAGGCCAGGAAAGCTCAAATTAAAATGGAAGCATCCTCAGGTAGTGTAGATTCAAGTTTGTTCAAATCATGGTCCCCGGGGGTAGGGAGGGGCCACAAGAGGGGGATCAAGTTTTACATAGGAGTATATAGAGAAAATCTTTAAAAATCTTCTTCTCAAAAACTATTAGGCCTGAAAAGCTCAAATTAAAATGGAAGCATCCTCAGGTAGTGTAGATTCAAGTTTGTTCAAATCATGGTCCCCGGGGGTAGGGAGGGGTCACAAGAGGGGGATCAAGTTTTACATAGGAATATATAAAGAAAATTTTTTAAAATCTTTTTCTCAAAAACTATTAGGCCAGAAAAGCTCAAATTAAAATGGAAGCATCCTCAGGTAGTGTAGATTCAAGTTTGTTCAAATCATAGTCCCTGGGGGTAGGGTGGGCCACAAGAGGGGGTCAAGTTTTACACAGGAATATATAGAGAGAATCTTTAAAAATCTTCTCCTCAAAAACTATTAGGCCAGGAAAGCTCAAATTAAAATGGAAGCATCCTCAGGTAGTGTAGATTCAAGTTTGTTCAAATCATGGTTAAATAATAGTGTATTTTCCATGCTGTATTCTTTTATATAAGTATTTTGATATAAAGTTAAATATATTGTTCATGAGAAATATATTAATTGTACTTGTATTTAAAAGCTAATTTTTAATGTAAATCCTGCTGTATTCTATAATTTCTATTTGCCATTTCCCGATTACAGTATTCGGCCTATGCATTTTCTCTCTTTTGAGATTGGTAGATTGCATGATGAAAATTTTTTTAAAAATTATTTCATTGGTTGAAATGCTGTAAGAAAAAGGTAACGGAATAAGCCGAGGCTTGTCGAAACATCAACCTTTTACGGTACATAGAAATACTTACAAATTGTTTAGTGAAAAGCATCGGTAGGAAGTATAGATTTCAGTTTGTACACAGGAACTTGTAATTAATGTTTAAACTATACAATCCAGACTTTCTATACTATCCAGCACTAAGAAAAATAACAAGGACAGACACTCGACCTACCCCCCGCCCGCTTCAGACGAGTTTTTCACACAGTTTGGTCTCCCTTCCCAACTAAACCTGGGTTTTCTCAGCTCAGAACATATTTTTCTTTCGTTTCGTGACCAAAATTTTTTCGAGCAACTGGTTTATTCAACGGAATTTCAGCCAAATTGCTGTATGAGGCGAGCATGGCAATCTACCTTGGACACTTGACCCGGAAGTGACCCCGGAAGTTCTCGGATGTTTACCATCAGTAATTGAATGAACATTCGAGGCGTCTTTGTCAGAGACGTTACTCGCGGCAATTTTGAAAATGATAACATCGGGAAAGAAACTGTGGATAAAGTAATGAAATAGAAACATTTTTCAGTATCAAGGTAAGGTATTTGTTGTTTGTTTATGTTTTATTTAATAATTCTTGCATTTTAAAAGTTTTGCTCAACATTTAATCTAATGCAAAAGAATCACTTCCGGGTCAAGTGTCCGAGGTAGATTGCCATGCTCGCCTCATACAGCAATTTGGCTGAAATTCCGTTGAATAAACCAGTTGCTCGAAAAAATTTTGGTCACGAAACGAAAGAAAAATATGTTCTGAGCTGAGAAAACCCAGGTTTAGTTGGGAAGGGAGACCAAACTGTGTGAAAAACTCGTCTGAAGCGGGCGGGGGGTAGGTCGAGTGTCTGTCCTTGTTATTTTTCTTAGTGCTGGATAGTATAGAAAGTCTGGATTGTATAGTTTAAACATAAATTACAAGTTCCTGTGTTTGTACAAAACCTCTCTCCCCTGCACTCACTTCAATACTGAACTCATTTCGGCTTCTACCTACAGTTGAAAGGCCAGCTTCGATTTTTTCCGTTAAACCCGCGATTTAATCTTCAGGGCCGTTCAAGGGGGGTAATTCAAATTTGGTCGGCAGATGGCGCTTTGTCGTCACCTCGAAGAATTTGCATTTTAGGGTTGACGCAATAAATCATTAATTAAATGGTGTTTTTAACTTAAACTATATATATTTTTGTATCCGTTTGATAGCAAATTGATTTTTCTAGACGATCACAACAATTAAACACTCCTTATAACTCATTAAAATGCTGGAATCATAGACATAAACTGCGGTATCGTGAAAGGTCAAAATCAAGTGGGCGGTGCATTCGGAGTTTATGCCCGGTAAATTGAATTGACAGAATCGCATCCCACACCGATTGGGTTAAAAATTATAGTCGTAATCGGTAGCATTTAGAACACCGGTCATTTTGATACCGGATAGAAACCATCACTCGCACCGGTTATTGCACAGGAAGATTGTCAAGTTGACCCTGCGTGCCGATGATTTGGAAAACAAAACTTGCTATTTATTGCGTCTAGACATCTTCTAATTTGTTTATTTTTACTCTAGATATTTGTTGGTGTGTTTTTGATATAATCTTTAAACATTTTGTTTAATTTTAGTTCAATTTTGTAGAAAAATCCCACGAAAATCAAACATCCAGATCGCCCAGCTGGCCCCATGTAGTCACTATGTGACTCAGAAATCAGCTGATATTGGATTTTTTTTACACTTTCATTACATTTAGAGTCACAAGAGGGACAGTTTGCTAGAAAACCATCTGAACAACAATTATCTGGTGTTGATTTAACTGCTGCAGTGCATGCAAATTTTAAAACTGTGATTTTAATGTTTCAGATCAGAAGTTGGCAGTTGTATCACATATTTACAGGTAGGCAGGCTGACATTATAGTTTGTTAAATTTCAGAAAGTTTGCAGAAGAGGAGAAGTCATGATATGGAAAATTACATAAAATGTTTTCAATTACACTTTTCAGACTGTAAATTACTTTATTTTTTTATTTTTTTTTTATTTAGTAATTTGAAAAGTTTTGCCACTTCAAGGGGTTGAAGATGGATTTTAAATGCCAAAGTTCAGTTTAGTTATTCAGAAACTGGTGACGGTGTTGGCAGATATTGAGGTACAGGTTGCAAATGCACAAATTGCAAAAATGTTGTAATTAATGCAATTCTAGATCCTTCAGCTATCACTACTGCTACTGTTGCTGATGATTCACAGCTACAAATACCTATAAATAGGTTTTTAAAACACTGATGCTAAATTTTGAATGTTTTCTCTCCACAGTAACCACAGCAAGTATGGATGTACCACCAGAAAACATACTTGATAACACAGAAAATTCAGAAATGGATCACAAAGATTCTTGTACTACATGTATTAGATTTACTGTTCAAACATTTCATATTTTTAAAGTTGATACATGTACATGTATTTGAGCTTTTTATGAAATTTATCACAATATAACCCATTCACTTTTATTGTGCAAGAATCTATGTAAATATCTTTTACCGTATTTTAATTTGAGCCAAACTTTAAATCATGGATCATTGCTGCACACATCATGGCTAGTTCTGACAGTCCCACAGTATCATTCTTGTGTGGTGAATGATGTTATACTGGTACTACATTAAATTATTCTGTTTTAATTAATTTCTTTTTTATTTTCAAGAATGCAGAATATGTGTAGTTTATTTTCATATGACTTTATGATACATCACTAGGTTTCCATAAATTTGAAATAATTAGTAGCCAAATTTCCAAAATTTGTGAAAATATAGTCTTTTTTAAAGTATCTCTCCACAAATTTTCTAAAATAGGTTACTTTTTGAAAGAATTCCTCAGAAATTAGTGGCCAATGGCAATTTTGGCTACCAGGAATGGAAACATAGACATCATACATGTATAATCATTTCAGTTGATTTTCAGATTACCAATACCTATACAGTTTATTTTCAGATTATGCATTCCTACAAGTTAATTTTTAGTTCATTTTATTTACAGATAACTTTTTTATATTTATTGACAGGTGAAATGCATATTTCAAATTTTATTTACAAATTTGCCAACATTGTATTTTCAGATTATTCATAGATAACATTTTTATTTGTAGATTAAATATTATTAATGCTATTGCTATGCTAAACAAACAGAGACTACAGAATAAACAATGACTATGTTTGTTTGTTTTTTTTATTGCAGATAACATTACATGTCAACACACAGTACAATGTCAATAAAGATGTTTTGCTTGCATTTTAAATTATCATTACATTAAGGAAAAATATGCTAATTGACATAATAAATGCATAATTATTTTTTGCATTACACTGGCACCTGCCAACATAACATTTGAAATATTGGTAGGGGCTGGCCTCTTATTGTATGTTTGAATCTCATTCAGGACAAGTTTTTTGTGAGAAAGTTAATCAGTTTGTTTGTGGAATGTCTTGTTTCTTTGGGCTCTACAGTTTTCTCCCCATCTCTAAATAGTTTGATAGTGAAAGAATCTTGACTTTTACTCTACTCCTTACCCAAAGACATGAAGCATCCTCTGGACTGAAGGTAGATACATGAACTTGATCCATGTCATTTTGGAGACAGTCAATTAGATTAATATTGCATCTGTGCATTAGTACTTTAGCTGCAAAAGTCTACCAGCAGCACTTGATCTGTGAAAAATGAACCACATATACTAAAGAATTAACTGTTACACCCGGTAAAACTGACCTGACCATCTTATAGAAGAGATTTTAATTTCGTTATTAACTTGGGTGTGAAACAGTATTTCTTCCTGTTCCACTGTCATGGTGCTGCTGTTGAATTTTTATTTAAATACTGCATTCAAAATCAGCACATAGCAACTAGTTGTCATATGCTGATTTTAAATTCATTATTTAATAAAAATTTAAAATCAGCACATGACACCACTGAAAAGAAAATTATATAACTTTCTCTTGTGTATCAAATTTGAAGAAATATTTCCCATGGAAATAATTTATTTGATTAAGATTAAAATGTTAAATGAAGCCAATTTTTTTAGATTTTATTTATTTTTTATTTTTATTTTTTATTTTTTTTTTAAATTTCCCTACATTAAAACAAATATCAATCAATAAGACAGTAAAATCACTTTATTTTTATTCGCATACATGCGAGAGACAGTGTAAACAAGGGAGATAATCATCAAAAAAACAAAAAAAACAGAAGCAACACCTGCTGATTTCTTAACTGACAGAATCGCATCCCGCATCGATTTCGGACATGTCTTTCATATGAATATGTTCAGAAATGAATATATTTTCAGAAATGAATTATTAGAACCCATCACTTGTCCTAATATTTAATAATTTGTGTCTGAAGCACTAATGTCGGCCGACAGATGTGAACCAAACCCCGCAAAAGGAGCCACACCTGCCGTTTTCTCAACTGACAGAATCGCATCCCACACCGATTTCGGACATGTCTTTCATATGAATGTGTTCAGAAATGAATAAATTTTTAGAAAATAATTAGCTCACCTGGCCTAAAGGCCATGTGAGCTTTTGCCATCACTCGGCGTCCGTCGTCCGTCAGTCCGTCCGTCAGTCCGTCAGTCTGTCAGTCTGTCAGTCCGTCTGTAAACTTTTCACATTTTGGCTATCTCCTCTGAAACCCCTGAACCAATTTTAACCAAACTTTACATGAATAATGTATGGAAGGTCCTTTACTTAGATTGCCGAAATGTTTTTGATCCGCCAAAAAACATGGCTGCCAGCGCAGAAGATAGTTTAACATTGGACCCTATGAGAAAAATGCATTTTTGACTATTTCCTCAGAAATGACTGAAGCAAATTTAACCAAACTTTACAGGAATGATGTAAGGAAGGTCCTTTATTTAGATTGCCAAAATTTTTCTGATCCGTCAAAAAACATGGCCGCCAGCGCAGAAGATAGTTTAACATTGGACCCTATGGGAAAAGCATATATTTGCTATCTTCTTTGAAACCGCTGAGCCAATTTGAACCAAACTTTACAGGAATAATGTATGCAAGGTCATTTACTAAGATTGCCCAAATTTTTCTGATCCGCCAAAAAAAAATGGCCGCCAGGGCCAAACAAAGTTTAACATTGGGCCATATGGGAAAATGCACATTTTTGCTATCTCCTCTGAAACGACTGAAGCGAATTTAATTAAACTTTACAGGAATAATGTATGGAAGGTCTTTTGCAAAGATTGCCGAAATTTTTCTGATCCGCCTAAAAATATGGCTGCCAGCGGGGAACATAGTTTAACATTGGATCCTATGGGAAAAACACATTTTGGCTATCTCCTCTGAAACTATTGAAGCAAACTTAACCAAACTTTAGAGGAATGATGTATTGGAGGTCCTTTACATAGATTGCCGAAATTTTTCTGATTGGCCAAAAAACATGGCTGCCAGAGCAAAAGGTAGTTTAACATGGGACCCTATGGGAAAAACGCATTTTGGCTATCTCCTCAGAAATGACTAAAGCGAATTTAACCAAACTTTACAGGAATGATGTATAGAAGGTCCTTTACTTAGATTGCCAAAATTTTTCTGATCCGCCGAAAAACATGGCCGCCAGGGCAGAAGTTAGTTTAACATTGGACCCTATGGGAAAAACGCATTTTTGACTATGTCCTCAGAAATGACAAAAGCAAATTGAACCAAACTTTACAGGAATGATGTATAGAAGGTCCTTAACATAGATTGCCAAAATTTTTCTGATCCTCAAAAAAACATGGCTGCTAGCGGAGAACATAGTTTCACATTGGACCCTATGGGAAAATCATATATATGCTATCTCCTCTGAAGCTAGTGAAGCAAATTGAACCAAACTTTACAGGAATGATGTATAAATGGTCCTTTACATAGATTGCCAAAATTTTTCTGATCTGCAAAAAAAAAACGTGGCTGTCAGCGCAAAAGATATTTTAACATTGGACTTTATGGGAAAAACGCATTTTTGACTATGTCCTCAGAAATGACTGAAGCAAATTGAACCAAACTTTACAGGAATGATGTATAGAAGGTCCTTTACATAGATTGCCAAAATTTTCCTGATCTGCCATAAAACATGCTGCCAGTGGAGAACATTGTTTCACATTGGACCCTATGGGAAAAGCATATATTTGCTATTTCTTTTGAAGCTACTAAAGCAAATTGAATCAAACTTTACAGGAATGATGTATGGATGGTTCTTTACTTAGATTGTTGACATTTTTTGATCCGCCAAAAAGATGGCTGCCAGCACAGAACATAGTTTAACCCTATGGGAATAGCATATATTTGCTATCTCCTCTAAAGCTACTGAAGCAAATTAAACCAAACTTTATGGGAATGATGTATGGAAGGTCCTTTACTTAGATTGGCAAATTCAAATTGCCGTTTCATATACAATAAAGGCAAAACACTTTCAAAATCTCGGAAGCTGAAATTTCATTGGACAATAAATGTTACAACAATGGCTCATTCACATATGCCCCTAAACGGTGTTTCCTCAGATCTCCCACTCCGCGCCTATATCAAAAATGGGGGAGCAAGTGAGAGATGTGATTTTAATCAGATTGAAAAAACTGTGAATGGTACATATAGTTCTACAGTGATTTCCTTAGCCATTCTGTCTGATATAAACAGTGCATTTTTTCATCACTGGAATACAAATTTGCTTTAAAAGCATTTTAGTCAGGTGAGCGATACAGGCTCAGCCACACTGAGCCTCTGGTTATTAGAACCCATCACTCGCCCTAATATTTTCAAAAAATGTGTCTGAAGCGAGATCGTCGGCCGACAGCTGTGACACAACCTCCACTTTCAAGACGTATTACTCGTAATTTTCTGTATATAATTGGTTCTTTTTTACATAAATTGAAGGAAAAAATATTTATTGTTCAAAATATTTGATGATTTTAAGTAATAACGATCCCATTTAAAAGTATACTTAAATTTTCGAGACCTACTACCATTTCCGATTGCGTACCAAAATTTGAACTGAAAATCACGTGACTAAAGTGATTAAAAATCAGCCATATTGGAAGCTGGCCTTTCGACTGCCTAGCAAGTTGCTCAGGTGAGCGATGTGGCCCCTGGGCCTCTTGTCTTCATATTTTGTGCCTCCCATAGCTTTCCGTTTTATTGGTTTCCCTGGAATAGCTCCAGGAACGTATTTCAGGTTAAACATTTTTGTAATAACGGAAGTTGGATGGCAATAATAGAATTCAAATTGGATCGGAACTATAAATCCGGATTTTTGGTGCTTTCTATTTTCCGAACTGGTTACCGGACATACGGTCCGGAAAAATCGGATTTTTTATCGGACCAGCGGTAATTTTATCGGACTTGTCCGACGGTCCGACGAAGTTTGGCACACACTGATTGTGTAAATATTCCGATACAAACAGTAACTTCAGTGACATATGTCAGTTATAATTTTAATTGTTAAAAAAACACAGTGGTAGGTTAAGAAACTGAAACCAATGATAGTAAAGTAAACATCGGGGATTATTCTATGATCACAGGAGACAACACTTTGATTATTAAAATAACAATGATTGGAATAAAAACTGCAATTAAAATAAGAAAAAGTTCTAATGTTGTTAATCACGATCTTTGATGGTGATCCGAAAAAAGAAGAAACTAACAAAAAGTTCAGTTACTTCACCAATAGACGGAATTTATTTTCATGGAATTTTTCCTAAGTTTCTTATTTTACAACTTAAAAATTATTATAACTTAATAAAATTATTAAAAAAAAATATCGTTTTAATAACTTGATGTAGATGCCGTTTTATTTACACATTATCGAGCACATGTTACACTTCTTAGTAATACTATCAAACCGGAAGTTATCAAGTTTTTGTATTCTATTCAACTCGTGGCTAAAAAACGACAACAACAAACACTTTTTAAATTATTTTATTCTCGGGATTATCATCTTTCTTTTTGTTAAAAACAAGAAGTGTAGACATGTTACTTATTCTGAAATTATTTACAAGTACAATGTACTTTATGACAACTGTAGATGTAGACCCCCCAGCATGCGTCTCGAGTCCCGACATCGGATATTCTTGCTTATCGGTTAATCGCATATATCGGTTAATCGCATAGAATTTTGAATCACGGAGCCTATGCGATTAACCGGGTTCGACTGTATTGATACAACGATCATTTTAAAGTATAGAAAAAGGTCATGGGTTCAAAGGTCAAGGTCACAGATGCGAAACAATACCGAAATGGTTAATTATCTCGAAAACCATAAACTTTTTGTATAGGCATGTATATTAGAATGTTGTAGGTATTGATACAACGATCATTTTGATGTATAGAAAAAGGTCATGGGTTCAAAGGTCAAGGTCACAGATGTGAAACAATACCGAAATGGTTAATTATCTCGAAAACTATAAACTTTTTGTATAGGCATGTATATTAGAATGTTGCAGATATTGATACAACAATCATTTCGATGTATAGAAAAAGGTTATGGGTTTAAAGGTCAAGGTCACAGATGTTGCTTAAAGAGAGTAATTTTGCATCGGTAATGCAAAGGACAATCTGGATTTGACTCGATACTGTCCTCACACATGGGCAAGTGAATATGATAAAACTACTTGCAAATAATTTACAAATAATTATAAAGTGTTTATTCGCATTGTAGAGCCCTGTCTCTTCAGAAGGATCCAGTGACTTAACATTTTTAAAGTCGGGTGCTTGACAAAAGAACAGTCATTAGGTATTTTCAAGTCTTGGTCAGACCCGACTGGGGTTCAAATATATGACCTCCCACATACAGAGCGAGCACTCTGTCAACTAAGCTTAGTGGTTTGTTTGCCTAAAATTACTACCTGGGGAAAAATGACTAAAATTTCCCGATTTGATCACTATAAAATTCCCAAAACAACAGTGATATATGGGTACTCAGGCCTTAGAAAGAATTTTTAATTCCACTTGGCACAGTGCTTAGTTGAATAAGAAAACCACTCGGCACTTGGAAATTTAACTCGGCACAGTCACCACACGTGTAAAAGATAATATTGTGATATCTTTGACATATTGTACTTTTACAGACGACTGACAAATATATAAACACTCGGAACATTGGTTGGACTTTACGTTACACTAAGTGACTTCCAAATGTTAAACTGTTAGCAGATATGATGCAAACGTTTATTCACGCTTGTTATTCACAGAACCGCAAGATTTTTACAAAGGGGCCAAGATCGATACAATTGACCTGGGAGGGGTCACACTAACTTCAATCTTTTTTTCTCCAAAACTTTCACCAGAACTATTTTTTTTTCTGCCAAATATAATTTTTAGGGCCAAAGATATTTTTTGAACTAATTGTAATTTCTAGCGAAAAATTTAAGAGAATACAATGCATGTCTGATGACATGAAAAACAATAACAGTTTTCTTGTTTGATTTCTTTTATTCGATGGCAACTTTGGAGCTTTAGCCAAATTCTCCAAATCATCAGCTGGTTTACGTTTTACCATAATGGCACAATGGCGATATTGCCAATAATCTGATTTCTTTGACTTCGTATGTCCATTTATGTCTATCGATCGAGTGGACGAGTGAATAATCGAAGCCCTGGTACTAGATATTGTCACAATATAATGTCTTTGCAGTGAGAACTCTTTAAGCTATTGCAAGTATGTCAGTATGCAATGTACTGTATTTCAGAATTTCAAATTTTCCAAATTTAAAAGACAGTCTTAGGTAGTTTTTAAAAAATGTAACAAAATCACTGGAGCTATTGCAGTGGTCTAGCCTAAAAAAATCTTTTAATATTTTATTACAGGATCAGCATTACCAGTGAGTAACAGATGAATGAAATCAGTTAGCATAAAGGTGATGTCTGTGAAACCGAGTTTTTGTTCTTCAACCTAAGCTGAAGATAAACTGAAAACACTTGCCAACAATGATCAAGGTGTTCAAGCTTTGAACAGAAATAATGTTGCTGCAGTATTTCTCTAAGACCCAAGATGTTGTTGCCAAGTGTGAAACAGATGAAATAATGTAGAACTGGTAAAAAAATTATTTGGCACACACACAACACAACAACACACACACACACACACACACGCACCACATACCACACACACACCCAGTTGTTACTATAAAGATACTGTCACTTATATGGAGGACGTAAGTTTTAGGATGGTGGAGAAACCAGAGTGCCTAGAGAAATCACCCACTGCAAACTGACAAACTTCCTTACACTAGAATCTGCCTCAGTAGGATTTGGACCTAGGTGATGGTAGGCACCAGGATTTGTAAGCTTGTATATGCTTTAGCATTTAGACCACTTAGCTACTAAACACTGCAGCAGCTAAGTTGGTATGCTTGCCTGTAAGTGAGAGGTTGTTGATTTGAACCCTTACCAGGTCTGACCCATGACTTGAAAGTGGTGGTAGACTGTTCTTTCGCCAAGCACTTGGCATTACGAAATAAAAAAGTCACGGTTCTTTTGGATTCGAACTTAAATATAAGCATTATGTATTTAGAAATGAAAGTCATGTTTGTAAAAGAAGGTTTCCTGCGATGTTGCCCTGAGCACATGCAAAGGTAAAAATTCCTACCACTTTACCTAAAGTTGGCAATGTCTTGATATAAATGAAATGTTTTTGACTTGGACATAAAACCCCATTCAATTAATCAACCTTTGTTTGTATTTAAGAAAAAATGTACAACTAACAAAAATATACCATACTAGTCATGGTTGGACCTTGACCTTTGTAAAGCACAGACATGTTTAATTGTGCCTAATGGATTAGACGTCGGTCTACAAATTCAGGGTCTTTCACTGCTGTGGGTTCAAGTCCTGCTCAGACCACATGTGGGAAAGTGAATTATCCTTACCGTTGGCCTTTACTGGTTCACCCGGTGTCCGTATAATGTTACTGGGGTAGTTATATGCTTGTCTGTGACATACTGACTCGGTGAGCTAGCACCTTAAAGTCGCCCTAAGTGCGGACTGGTACAAGACATACAACACTTCCACTTCACATGTATACACAAACTTGTACAAAGATTAATCCATAGAGATTAATAAAAATAGTTCTCGTCACAAATAGCTGGAAAATTGCTGATGCGACGTTAAGCAACATTCAACCAAACGACCATCATGTTTAATTATCTGAATTTGAAATTTCTTTTTTAACTTTTAGGTTTTCCAACTTAACAGAAGACATAACATCCAAACAATAATGACGTCTTTATTCAGAGAGAAGAAATTTATATTAAAAAAAATAATGAGTAGAACCAGAAGGCAGAAATCTATTTTGATAATGGACATTCCTAGACAGTTATGTTGTGAACAGATATTTGAAGATTTTGTCAATGTAGCTTGTTCCAGGCATTGCTTTTAAATCCACCATTGATAAAAACACCTAAAGCTTGCAATTCAAAATAACTGTGGATCTTTTGAAAGAAAATTTTCTTACTTAAAAAAAGGGATGGTGAAAATTTGGACTGCCAGTGAAAGTGGAGAAAATTTGAGCTCCAGTTTAACACTCAAAAACTTTGCAATTTAAAACAACTTTTTAAAAAACAAATGGTTACCTTATGCGCTGCACAGAACATGAGACAGTGAAAGTTTGAGGTTCAATGCATATCATTATAATGAAAATTTGATCTTGAGTGTAAATTGATAGGTCACCCATTTCTGGATTAAATTTACTCTGAACATGATGCAGTTACAGGAACTGTTTGTTGCAGCTGAAGCTGGTGATGTTCAGGAAAAAAATTAACAACCAAGAGAAGGAGAAGGTCAGGCAGATAAGAAATTATTTTATATTAATTATGTGATTTTTAATTAAGTTTTAATTATGTTTCTTCGGTGTTTTAAATAACAGCCTTAAGACTCACCCTGGTAGTGTTTTGGGTAGGACTGGTCGTCACTTTTTTTCAAAAGTTACAATCTCTTAATATACCATGGTAGAAAATGTTTAAATTTTCAAGACAAGGACTGCTTGAAAATTTAAACTTTGACTTATTTCAAAAACTGTTTTGTTAAAAATTTAACATAAAAGTTGCAATTTTTGTAAAAAAAAATAATTACTTAAAAAAATTAGAAAAATCATTGAAATTTGAGAGTAATTTGATATAATAAAAGATATAACAATAAATGATATATTGTTAAGTTGAGACAACAATGTTTTTACTTAACACAACATAGTTTTATTTTAATTTATTACAAGTATTCTGTATTTACAATTTTGGTTTTGGAAAGTGACATCAGTTTTATTTAAATTTATTACAAGTATTCTGTATTTACAGTTTTGGTTTCAAAAAGTGAACTCTTGTTGAAAAAAATTACAATTTCTTTGAAATTTTAACTACAGTCCAACCTGCTTTAAAGAACCTCTATATAAAGGTCACCTGCTTATAAAGGCCAGTAGAATCTATCTTAATTATTCTTTATTCATATTATTTAAACCTGTATATAAAGGTCACTTTTACTGGTTTCCTTCGGTGGCCTTTATAGACAGGTTTGACTGTATTTTGATATTATTTATCACAATTTTTTGTTTTTATGATAACTAATGAGTAAAATTGTCCAACCTCTCTAATTATAATGTTTTTACTTGAAACCGTACCAGGTTTCTATACAGTCAAACCTGTCTATAAAGGACACCCAAGGGAACAAGTAAAAGTGGCTGTAATGTGCAGGTAGCATTTATATTTGAACAAAAATTCAGCTGACATTGATGTTGAGGTGATTTGACAAAGATGGCAAACATGGCTTTTAAAACTTTTGGTACAATTTTATATCAAAATTTTTCTCTTTTAGAAACATGATATTTAGTGGTATTTCAAACCTTAATTTTATAAAACGTATTTGTTGAAATTTTAACAAAAAAGATTAATTCATTATAGTGTTTCCAAAAAAAGGGAAAAAAATCAAAAATATTAATAATGATTAAAAGATAAAAAGGAGATTCAGTTCAGTGTCAGTTTAACTACATGTATGTACCTGTGTAATTAAGATTAAGTCCAGTGTAAAGGTGAATGAATTGTGTTGAGGGAAGAAGATTTTCCACCAAAGACATGTACAAAAGAATGGACATTTTGTGTACCAGAATAACTTCTAATTGCGGAAATTTTTGAAAGAGTTGATCTTTATTTGGAAGGGGTGGGGGTGTTCAAATTATGTTGATTTTAATTAATTGGAATGATATACATGTATATACAGTGTATACCAACCATGTATGTCGTGTATATACACAATATGTATAAAATTCAAATTGTGTTTCACACCCAGGGGTGGGGCATAAATAGGAAATGCATATGTACATGTATATAGGACTTTTAATCTTTTTTTTTTTTTTTAATTATATATCTAAGCTGGATATAGCAATTTATGATTTTAACAGTACCTGGACCCAAAATTGAGGGCAAAAGAGAAAGCAGAAACACAATGTTTTTCTTGGCCTATGTTGACATATCTATATCATTATAGACTGATAGGTATAGGTCAATATTTTTTAAATATTTCTGACAACGTTCCTGTTCGCCAGAATTGACCATTAATGACTTAGATCCACATAAAATCTCTTCAGAATTTCTTGAAAGTTCCGAGTCCTGGCCACTGAACAAAAAACCACTGCTTTGACATTACAAATTATAATCCAACTGACAATATATCTTGATCAATACCGTCATTTTCTTGCTCATTTAAAGCTATCTAGCGGAATTCATGGTCTGCGAGCAGCACAATTTGCCTCGGCTGTGACACTCTCATTACGAGTCTACATTGTGTTTAACCTTGAAATCTGACTTTCACTGTCATTATTATTCAGTTTATTTTGCAACAGTTCGAACATCTTACCCATGTGCTTGTGAATAGAGTTAAATTGTTGATTCCCATCTAGCCAACAAACAGCCTTCTAAATCACTTACTTAATCTTTTTCGTCCTAAAAGAATCACATTTTTTACCTTTCTTCTCCTGGACAGAAGTGGAATTATTCAAAACTACGGTTACATTTTCTTCCATAACTGATGACGTGTTGTCTACTTAAGGAATGTCAGAGCATTCATTTCTCATATTACTTATCCAACAATTAAAAATGGAAATGTAAAAGAAAAAACACGTCTGAACTCAACAGCACAAAAAGTGGTTGTAGGTATATTCAAGCATGTAGATAATGTACTTCCTGTGGGAAGTCTTGATCATCTAAGTGTTTTATTTCATTTTTGCTAAGTCTGAACTGGTAAAGGAAATAAATCCATATGTGGTAAGTCTATAAATGACTTTTCATCATTCATTTAAAAATTGTCACATGTAGTTTCATTAATTGCTCGAAATTTTTGGCGGATATGCCACATTTTCCATGCTAAACAGTTTTTAACTGCATAATTTGACGTTTAGTTTGAATGTCACTTAACCTGACAAGTCTCGCCGTCAATAATATCTTAAAAGCGCTTGAATCAAAGCAAGTGACTTTAGTTTAAAGCGCATATCTGACCGTGATCTAGTTTTGCATAATGGCAGCCAAACGGCAAAAATCACTTTTTGATTTGGGTTTTGTTACAACTTTTACTTCCTCTAAATGATCAAGTTTGATCGTCTTCTCGTTGCTCCACCTCGAAAGTTACCTCCCGTGGTGGGACCAATCCGAGGATCTCAAAAAACCATTCAATCGGTAGTAGTGACGGGTGGTGTGATTAGAAAAAATATAAGGTTTGGCCACCAAGAATTTTATCTGGCGACAAAAATTTTGGCTACTGAAATTTTTGAATTATTAGCCATATGGCTACCAGTTTTCAAAACCTGCTTGGAGCACTGGGTCTGGTCTTTGGCTAATATTTACGTTTTCTGTTTTCATGATGTGATTTGAAGATTTGAAGTGGAAGCTGCAAATTAATGAACATGTATGTAAATAGTAACATTTTTTCCCAATTTATCTTTGTAAAATTTATAATGACAGCATTGCATGTAACAGTATCGTCAGATCTTAATTTAAAGTCTTATCATTACATGTATTTCAACTAAATATTTTTGATCCTGAATTGAGTTGTACTGTTTTCTGTTTCTACCATCATGCATGGGAATAAAAATGGCATCCACCATATTGGATGCTGGGAGCAGTTTAGTAGCAGTTATGGTAAAAAATGCATGCAGTCACATAAACACAAGACAACAATTTATAGCATACTGTAGCAACAAAACCAATTTATCCGATATGTTTAAAGAAATTGCGTGACTATCCAGAGACAGGAAATTCTGTCGCTTGCAAAATACTGTGTAAACGAGAGGTTGACAGTGACCAGAGTTTTGAAGTTTCGAGTTGATTAAAAAGGTTAAAAGATAAGAATGTTTTACCATAAATAAAAAAAAATTCTTACGTACTTTCCCATTTTATTTTGAACATATTACAGGAAACCAACATCTTTTTTTGTTTGGCCTTATAAGCACTCACCACTCTGTTTAAGTTAATTGATTTCTGCTTTTAAATCTTTTATAATTTTATCCTTAATCTCACTATCAAAGCAATTTTGGCTTGCATCAGAAACGTTGCAGGACTCGAAAGGTGGAGGTGGTGTGGGAGACCGAGGAGTTGATGATCCTAGGAAATCATCTCTATTGATAACTTTTAGTGAAGAGGAAATAAACCCACTCTTGTAATTGTTATCACTAATGTCCAGAATTTCCACTGAAGATGTTAGTACAAGCATGCCAGTATGATATGGTTCTTTTTGACAGTTCCGACCACTGAGTACATTGGAGTTATTTGGGTCAAGCTGCTGAAGCACACGAGTATGACAGGATTCTTGAAATTGACTGCCTGGTAAAGCTGTGTTGCTGGCAGAAGTAAACACATTTTGACTGCCAACTATGTTTGAGTTGTTATTTGGTTCAAGCTGCTGAAGCACATGAGTATGACAGGATTCTTTAAATTGACTGCCTGGTAAAGCATTGTTGCTGACAGAAGTAAACACATTTTGACTGCAGAGTTTGTTCAAGTTGTTATTTGGCACGAGCTGCTGAAACACACAATTTTGACTGGGTTCCTCAAAATGTCTGCCTTGTAAAGCATTGTTGCTGGAAGAAGTAATCACATTTTGATCACTGAGTATGTTTGTGTTGTTATTTAGCACACAAGTATGACTCGGTTCTTCACAGACTGGCACAGCCGTGTTATTGATGGCTGCTTTCTCAAGAGCATTCAAGCTGCAGGGCTCTGGCACATTACTACTGTTGGTTTCTACGTTCTTGATTTTAGCAAAAAGTGTAGCTGCAATTTGCTGGTTGGAGGCTATTATTGCCTCTTTCTTCTTGTTTTCAGCTTGAATTTCTGTTTAAACAGAGATTAAAAATGAGGACTTTATCATCATAATGCTGAAAATGTTGACAATTACCTTTTCTGATATTAATTAGCTTTAAAACATAAAAATAATTATCAAGCAGAAAAAAGAAATTTATTTAGATTCAAGATACACTTGTTTAAATCAACTGGAATGCCTTCCAGGTTTCATAAAATAATGAAACTTTGGTAATTTCCCCTCTTTTTAGTACTATTACTTGGAAAACACACTTTATCTAGCTCGGAATGGCAAATTTCAGCTGTACGTTGGTCAACGTTTGTAAAACCAGTATCCAACAACAAATCTTGCGCTTTTGGTTGAAAATATTTCAGAATTGACTTGGAAGTCATTTTGAATGTGTTGCAAATTTAACGAATTGAGAATTATTGTAAAAACTGCTCACTATTTAAATAGAAATCATTTAATACTAGAGTTGTGAAAACTTGTCACCAATATATCAGTATATACTATATAGGCAAGTTAAAGACAAAAGTACTGTATAACGGGACATCGGTTTATGGTAAGTTACTATCTATTTACTCAGCTGGAGAGAATGCAAATACCTAAATTATTCACCGATTTTCAATGGAATGGTTAAAAATCAATTAATCATTTACTTACATGAGCCGAGTCGTTCCTAAAAATCCCGGTTTGGGCTCCATCGCCCAATTATATTTCATTCTATGCAACAAAATGTCTTTTGGGTGGGTGTTTACAATGGTAAAAAAAATTACAAAATGGCGGTACCGTGTGTGTAATGTTATGACAGAAGAGTTTATTATTTACGCAGGGGAGACAAGTCAACGTTACGTTGTGCACATCGTCAAGGACAGATAACTACTGGGTCTCAAATCCTTTCTTCGTCCAAATGAAATTAACACCAGGTATTGCGAAATTTTCACTGTTGCGTTATTATTTATTTGTGATATATATATTTATTTACTTTCCTTTTTTCTCTTTTTTCAGTTGTATTATTTAAAATATCACAAAGGCCTCACAGACATTTGGTATTAATATAATAGTAATACTGTGCCATGCATGGGGGCAATTTCACGATAGTATTGCTTAAATGATTTCTGTGACAAAATTATCGCTTGAATAGTATTTATATCCTTTAAACGTGTGTTGGTTTCCTATGCCTCAGGGTTGTGATTTGGCCTCCCTACTCAGTTATTCATTTTTGTCATCGGATAAGTGAATGAGACTTCCCACTAGATCGCTCAGTTGCAAACACCAAACATTTAAATGTATTGCCATATGGCTGATTTTGAATGATTTAAAAAAAAATCAAAATCAGCACATGGCAGTATTACTAGTAGATAACTTCAAATCTTACGGGTGTAACAGTTTTCTATTAGTTGACAAACTATTATTATAATAATTTCAAAGCAAATTTTTCTTCAATATTCGTATATATTTCACTGTTGTTTACTTTGACCGAGAGAGAGTTACCTTTATCAAACTAATTCTAAGTAAAAAAATAAGCAAAACCGATATCGCTTCCAGTTGGTCAGTTTCAACTGTGAACAAATGCGGTTAATCTTGACTGAAGTAAAAATGCACGTATACGCTTTTTGTGTGTTTACCATAGACAAAAAGCAACAACATATACAAAGTATAAATACAAATTGTCAAACGTTACACAATTCAAATATTTTATTGCACTAAGTAAGATGATATATCTGAAAGCTAGTTAACACATGATTAGAATGGTACATGAATGAATTATAACAATGATTTGAACAAATTACATTTACAAATTTAATATCTATCATAAAATGTTTACATGATTAAACAATTAATATTGAAAACGCAACTTTCCCTTGCACTCTGAACACCAGTACATATCATTCTTCATCTTCTCATAAGCTTTCTTACTCACATTTGCACACCGGACATGGAACCATGCATCACACAACTCGCAGAAAATCCAATTGACACTTCTAGCATTCGGTGGGTTTCTCGATTTGCACTCTTTACACACAACATTTTCATCATCCTCGACTTATCATCATACACACTCTCATCAATCCCGCATTCATCATCATCATCATCAGTATCATCATCTCCGTCTAATTGTATGATAAAAGGGGGTACTTCTTGGTTCATAACGCCGTCAAGATCCCAAAATTGACTCTCCACCTTTTCCATAACATGGCGTTCTGCTCTTGTCCAACTTTCCTTGGTAATACTGGCCTTGGCTTCCAAAAACAACTGCTTAACATCTTTCAGTTTGAAGGTAGTGTTCCTAGAGGCCACAAAATATTTTTCTTTGGCTTCATTATGCAAAAGAAAATATACTAGGAAGTAAAAGAATGTTTTATTGACAATGACTAATACTGGCAACTCGGACATTTCAGGCCAAACAAAATGCAACAATTTTTAATTTGCATCTATATTTGTTAAAGGCTCATTAAAATGCATGTACTATTCTGAACAAACTGCTTCTTGGACAAGTTACATGAATATATCTGCAAACTAAAACATGGTGATGTAATCCGGGTCTGAATTTACAATATAACCAATGTGCATGCCGCCACTACCACCCCTGTAAGACAGGCTCTAGTGCAAGAATGTTTGCTGATTCGCTTTCCTTATTCAGTTTTTTATGTAAAAAGTCATGATATTATAAATGAAAGAATCTGACTGGTTACGTCACTGTTCGTGTATAGCTCAGCTTTGTTAATCTCCAATCTCATATTCATATTGTTTCATCTCTGCATTGAGCTTGTCTCTAATGTCTTGACAACTCCAATACTATTTAAGTAAGTATATACCAATCAACCAGTTGGCATAGTTATTGCAGACAATTTTACTGCAATTTTTAGAGTGCTATCACAATGTCACAAATTAACACTGTAAACCATTCAGTAACATTATACTGGCACTGAACAAAACAGTAAATTCCATTAAAAGGAAAAACACCTCTCTCACATGCAGTCAAACCAAGTGGTGAGACAAATTGTGTTTAAAGGCTAATGCCTTAACCGCTCTGCCACCACAGCCTTTAGATCAGAAAAGAAATGTTTGGAATAGAAAATGGTTTTGATAAAGCATGTAATTTGACGTATAATTGCCAGATAGCGATTAAAATCTAACTTTTGGTCTCCATTTCAGCATTTGTGGTCACATTTTCGAGAGACTTACTTGGGGCCTTGGTTAGAAAATTGTGTTTAACCTTAATAATACTGATTAAACTGCAGTGCTAGGAGTGTCTAGTCCATTTGTGGTGATAGGCACAAAGGTGCACATTAAAGAATTCATCATGACTAATGAACATACCAATTAAACCCAAGATGATAGAGGTTATAGTTAATATTCAGCTACGTCTATTTTTCAGAACCCTTTCTTTATCTTTCATTAGAGTGCTGACTGTATGCTATATTTATTACAAACCTTTTCAGCAGTTCTTTTCATTGGCTAAGAGTATCTTTAATTTCTTTATTACAGTTGTCCTCCCAATTAATCCTGTTTTCGTACATTGTAAGGGACATTTGTCCAACTTCTCCACCCTCCTCTTATTGAAAATTGTCACTCTACTAAGAATAACCTGGCAAGATTTCTCCACATTGACAATGACAGGTTGTTTTAAGTTCTTTGCCAAGGGTCTGTTCTTGATCAAGCAAGTAGTTTTTAAGACAAACAATGTCCTCTGTTAATGGTATAAGTTTGGAGTGTTAAATTTTCTTTCAGCTAATGTTTGATTTGCATGGCTGCTGATCTTATCACGCCATTCACTTTTATGTAACAATATGTAATCTTCGCTTTCTTCCTTGCAATATCATCACATTTCTGATCGGAACCTCTTTTCACTCAGCCAGCTATTAAGAGAATGTCCTTATTTTAGAGCAAGGATGGTTTTTCATACTTTGGAAGCCCTTTTGGGTCAAACTATTGTTTGATGATTCTACGGACCCAGCAGTGAGCTATTTCCCAAACTGCTGTTACTATACCATCAAAATATTTTGGATTAATAGCATCTTCAAATGTAAGCACTGAGCATTTGTTTCGTAAGTGAATTAAAAGTCGCCCAAGTTCCCGAAGCTTTTGCCTCACATTTGCAACCCTTGAAATGCCAACTCGTTTAAACATTGTTCCACCAAGTGCTTTAAGACACGTCTTCTTTAATAACATCTAAAACAGAATCTCTTTTCATGCTAGCAGTCACAGTTGCCATCAATTGATCAATTTCATTATCACTGGATAAAATGCAGATTCTAAAAGTAGCTTTGATGACATATACACATTTTTCTCATTGGCCTCCTCTAATTTTAAGTTTTTCAAAGGACAAACTTTATAATGACACCAGAGATCTCTTTTAAAAAAAACCAATAAAATATGTACAAGGTAAAAACTGATCAACCAATGTTACTTGTTTTGGTCTCCTTTCAACAATAAAGCCTTTATTTTCTTCTTTTTTTTTTTGCTAATGATTGGATGTTGAATTGAAAATCACTCATGTTTCTTAGGCGTTTCCAAGCAATTTTTCTCTCTTTGCTTTTTACTTTCATGGCTAGAATGTGGGATACCTCCATTTCTTTTCCATGTTTATTTTCAAGGTATTCTGATATTTTTGAAAATAAAAAACCACAATAATAACAGGCATGTTTTTTATCATATATCCTTTGTCCATTTGTTCTGTGTGATGCAGGCTTAACTACAAAACAAAAGTAGAAGTAAATGTGTAATACTGTTGACCAAATCATCATCATTAAAAACTTTAACAATGACAATCAAAAACTTGGACATGACCTTTTGTCCTTTACCTTTTGACCATCATCACCGTGTACTGCTTCGCATTAGGGTGACATGATTATGTTATATCGGGGGACATGATTTGAAGTGGGGAATTCCGATAGGTGGGTTCAAAATGCTTTCGTTTTGTACCAAAATAACATATTTCGGTCATAATTTATGCCTCACGGAACATTAGGATATGTCTGTGAGGCAATGCATTCACGATTTGGTATAAAATAAGGCCATAAATACAACTTTACCCCTGCAATGTTTTGCTGGTGCGGACTACGAAGCATTTTTCAATACAAAACGTGGTAGTGTGTACACTTGAAGGTCTACACAATGCAGATTTTGCATTCAGTATATAAAATATCATCTATACTTTCATCTGTACCAAACTTATACCTCAAAACCCCCTGTTTCTTTCACAATTAGTGTTTTAAATATGGATCCACCAGGGGACATGATTTTGAAATCGCACGGGGGACATGATCAGAGGTAAATTACAGACGATGCTGTTGATTTTTACAAATAATTTCAGAAAACACATTACCAAATGCCACAAGCACTTGATCACATTAACTGTTTGGGCTGCTGCGAATGTGCGCCAATGTCTGTACAGATACACATTCATATTGCTTTGGGAAAGGTTAGTCAAATCTTTTATATGAATAAAGTACTCGTATATAATAATTGATGTTTTTGAATAAATATATGTACACATTACAAAATTGTGACAGACATAAAGATGATTAACATTACTATCAAGAATATTTCACTTAAAATTACTATTATTATTATTATTATTTTACATGTATTTGCCTTCAGTTCAGGTGCAAATGCAGTCCCAATCAAAGCATTAATTATGACATTTTGCTTGCTGAGGATATGTGGTTTTCTCTGAGAGTACTACGTTTTCCCCATCATTTCTAAGCTGATTGCCCCGATAGAAGTAAAATAATGTTTAACAGCATTCAACCATCGTGTATTGCGATCCTAACAATTTTCTAATATCACACATATATGGTCGTAGATGGTTCATATACCAACAGAAGGTTGCATATAGTTGGACCTGTGAAAGTTGAGCAATGAGAAACGAAGAAACAGAAGTTGGCCCTGCCGTCTGGCCGAGTAATCATAGCCCTTGGTCGAAAAACAGCGAGATATTGATCATCTGAAGAGATATATTTAACCAATTGGTTTCTTTGACAGGTATATACGGCTGTAGGTTCAAGAGTCATAACACTTAACATTACCATGTCATTTAAATAATCTGGTGTGGAAGAGTAGGTTTTTTGGGGCGACCGCTGTGCTGTCGACTCCGCTGGCTGATATTTTTTCCTTGGTGATCTTCTAAGGCCTTCAGATCCAGTTTCAGATGTCGTCCAAATTATCTTGAAACTCGTGTTCAAATGTAGTGACATGACAGCAGTCTGAGAGGAGGGACCAGGCATACATGTACTATAGTACACTCCACTTCCACTTGTGTATGGCTGATTGTATGGAAAACCATAAGTCTGTGGTTAATTTCCAGTTCTGTTCTGCAGCCTGTTATATTAAAATAGTGATATACATGTATGAATGTCCCTATACTGTATATTTTTTTCAAAAACGCTTTCACTTTTTTTAAAAAACATTCTACTGTATTCATTTGTGGTTCTAGTCTGATAATGTTTTCACCACTAGTTGGAGAATAAATGAAGTTTGTTGTATTTAAAAAAAACGAGATCATTAATTGAGCTGCACAAAAAATCTGAGAAAGAGAGAAAGGAGCAGCTCCCAAATCATGGCAAAGGTTATTGTAAAAATTTTCATTACAGAAAAAAATAAATTCTAAGAGTATAATTTTAGTGTTAAGAATTATGCATAAAATGTATTTTTTGCAATACTGCATAAAACGTTTTCAAAATGGTTTTCCAATGACAACATATGCCATGTCACCCCCACCCCCTATGAATATGCAAGTTAAAAAACAAATACCCCAAGACACTGATTCCTATTTGACGTATTATTAAAGTTATTAAAGTACACTGTGACAGATCTTATATAATCCTGCACATAACATGCATAAGGTCTACAAAGTCCTTGTAATATCTGTAGAACTTCTGGTGTTGACACTGAAAAAAAAAAAAAAAACTTACATATCAGACACTGACCAAAGTCCACTAAGTGATGAAACTGTACTCTATGACTTATGTTGAGACTTCATCTTTCCAGGTAATTATCTCATCAGAATAACAGTTTTGATATTCAAATCGCTCTATATTATATTTTATGCAATGAAAATCAAGGGTCACCACATTTAATTGTGTATTTTTTGGCCCTTCACAATAACGTCATAAAACTGCTTACATATTCGTGCATAACCTAACAATGACCCATTTTACCATCACTTAATTTATAAAAAAACATGTCCACATAACAATGATGCAACAAATGGCTTCAATTTTAATACAAACTACATTTATAGCACATACATGAACTGAGATCCATATCTGGTCAGTGCCACCACAACCCTTCCTCCCAAGCATAAAAATTTGGGACTGGCCAGGAATTTGTCCATTGTGCTCTGGTGCTATATTTTCACCAGCATTCTGCATTACATTTTCGTTAACCACAACATGGGAACTTTGTAATAGTGTTAACGGAGTATTGTCAACCTGTGATGTTGATCCTAGGGCTGCAGTAAAATTTGTTCCACATGTACTTGTAGCAGTCTCTGGCAAACTTAGCATTGAAGTTTCTTTTAGTGGAGCTAAAATACTGCATAATGGATTTTTTTTCTTTTTCTGACCTGGGCACACGTTCCCTTTCTTCTTCTTGGCTTTTCTCTTCTCCCTCTGACCTACCCTCTGTTTCCTCCGACTAACTTACAAATTGGTTCATAAGTCCAGAATCAAAAAAAGTTTTCCCTGTTACCAGGGCTGTTGAATCTTTGTTTGTTTTGTCACTTTTTGGTAGTTTTCAGCCTCTTTTCGCTTGAATATGCTGGTGTTTTCGACCTGCTACATTTTTTTACTAGAGGTTTCTGCAGGTCTTTCAGTAGTGGACTTGGCCAGATTATCATCTTTTGCATCATCTGCAGTAAAAATGATTGAAATTAACAAACCGTAAATGAATTCGGGAGTAACAATTTCTTCACATGTAATTTTATTTGAAATCCTGGTTTTGTTATAATTGGCACACTTGTTGTGTAGACAATTTTTTTTTTTGAAGTGAAGTGTGCCTTGTTTAGTTATATGTTGTTGTAATTTCCAATAAAGAGGACCTTAGTTATCTGAAAATTTAATACTAACAAAAGACCCCCCCCCCCCCCCCCCCCATTACGACAACACTTCAAATTCAAATCCACCAGCATAGTTAGATGGGCCATATCCTGCTTGTAATTTTTATTAAAGCATCAGCCATGCTGAATGCTTTATAGCGATCGTTGGATTTTTTCGTATTTAGCACCGCTCTCATTTCACCTTGACAGCCAATCAAATCCTTCGTTTCGACTGAAATTACGGGAATTTCCATATACGGTATCCCAGGTATGTATAAACTCTAATCTGAGTGATTGGGTCTCCCGGGAAGTTACGAAAGCATGTTTTCATCATGTACACATGTGCCGATCTGAATGTATTCATACGGGTATTAGTCCGTATTGTTTTTGCTGGATATATATTTTAATTCTTCACTTTTGTATAAAAACCATAAAAATCCATGAAGTATACGCCCCTCGGAAAGCCCAACAAAATGACGATTTGTCAGTTCGCGCCGACGTTCTTCTTTTTGACCTACAGTGTTGTACATGTGGTTGTTTTACAGTCGCCGCCATATTGGATTTTTTTTTAATTTACGCAAAGTGACATCGATAAATAAACACAAAGTATGCTCATTAAACAGTTTTTAAGTTAAATAACTCCAAACATGGATCACATTTGATGATAAATTATATATATATTTTTTTAAAAATTGATTGTCAATAATATTTCGTGTTTGGGATATCCCGACCTGGTTCATTAATATTCATCATTAACGTCACGAGGATTTTCCGCTTTCATTGGGTATTAAAATTCATTCTTGTCAGTTTGCCGGTAGCGAAATTATGCATAACAAAAAAGTAGAAATCAACGATTATTCCCAAAATGTAATACGAACTGAAAGAAGAAGTTTATTTACAAGTTATTGGCTATGTTGATAAATCGTTTGTGACTCGTGAAGTTGTGTAGGATATCGATACCGTAGTTCGTATGCAAATTAGCCATGTGTTTGGGGGCATGGCATTTGACACCCGATGCCCCTGCTTAAATGTATTCACATAGCGTAGTGACTGACCTTTTTAGTCCAGTACACCCTTGCCCCTTTTAAAATGATCATGACACCCTGTCCTTTTCAGTTATCAGTTTTAATATAAACGACATGCTTTATTCTCGAATTTCTGCTACATACTTCCGATCTTCCGCACACACTCCACTTCTCACCATATGTCTCCGAAGACAGACAATTTTATCATCAATGTTCATTTAAATACCCTTTCCAGTTGTTTATTTTGAAACAACAAAATAAATCGCAAGAAGGAACAACTTGAAATCAAAATCTAAACAAACTGAAAAAAACGATGTTTTAAAATCTTCAGATAAAATTTCTTTACCTTGTTACAAGTCCTTATTAGATCGTTTTACAGTGGATATCCGATTAAAGTTGTTGTCAGTAGTTTAATCCATGGTTTTTACAACCTTTAATTTCCTTTAATGAAGCCATATTACTTTATTTCACATAAAATGTGGCCACTGGACATGGAGGAAAACTGAAACAAAACAGTTATTGTGCTTTCCTAAGTTCTTCCGATTTCTAGAGCACCGTTGGTGAAGTAGAACAGAAACTAAGGGCGGGGAAAATATGGTACCAATCTTGTAAACTCAACTTCTCTTACAGTTTTCAACCAAAAACCTTGAAACTTCACAGAATGTTTCTATATATATTGAGGATGTGCACCTGACTTTATGGAAATATTTCAAGATTTTTTTCCCCATTTTTCAAGACTTTGAAACTTAGTCACTTTTTAGCAAGTATTTGAATGGGGTACCTACTTTGTGAACTCAACTCCTCTTACAGATTTCAACCAAAAACCTTGAAACTTCACAGAATGTTAATATATATATTGAGGATGTGACCTGACTTTATGGAAATATTTCAAGATTTTTTCCCCATTTTTCCAGACTTTAAAACTTAGTCACTTTTTAGCAAGTATTTGAATGGGGGTACCTACTTTGTGAACTCAACTCCTCTTACAGTTTTCAACCAAAAGCCTTGAAACTTCACAGAATGTTTATATATATATTGAAGATGTGCACCTGACTTTATGGAAATATTTCAAGATTTTTTCTCCATTTTTCCAGACTTTGAAACTTAGTCACTTTTTAGCAAGTATTAGAATGGGGGTACCTACTTTGTGAACTCAACTCCTCTTACAGTTTCTCTTAAATTCAAAGTAATTTTATTGTAACATTTTAGTTGTCTAAATAATAATCATTAATTTTCAATTAATCCTATTCAGAAATATTTCCCCCTTTTGTACTCAATTCTTGTCAACGAACTTTTTTTGAAAGAGACAGTTGCCTGGACAACTTCTGTAATTGGGAGGTACAGATTATTAGCTTATTGTGTCAGGATGGTTTATACCAATTCAGGCTTTTGAAGCTCACTTGGACAATTTATATATATTCAACAATAATTTTAAATACATTTAAATTATTTCTAAAACAAAGGTTTTATTTTTATTTTTATTTTTTTCAAATTAATTGTGAATTCAATGAATAAAATTAATGACTTCAACAATGGTTAATCTGTCAGTTGCAAGTCAAGGGAAATAGCTGGTCATGGTGAAAGTTGTTTTTGTGATGATGACACTATGGCAATGATGATGTGGCATGATGATCTGGTGAAGATGATGACAAATAATGATGATGATGACTTTCAGTTCTGCTGCTGCCGATGATGATGATAATGTCACCATGATGATGATGATATGACATGAGGAGATATAATGATGATGATGATGATGATGATGTCACCATGATGATGATGTGGCACGAGGAGATATGATAATGATGTTGATGATGGTGATGACATGAGTTCTGTTGATGCCGATGATGATAATGATTATCGTGATGAAGAAGATGATAGTGATGGTGGTGATGAAAATAAGCTCTGCTGCTATGAATGATGATGTGATGATGACGATGTGGCTTGACGAACTATGATGATGATTATGATGGTGACATGAGTTCTGTTGCTACCGATGATGATGATGGTGGCAATGATGACATTCAGTACTGCTGAGCACTGCCCATAGTATATGATGATGATGATGATGATGATATGATGATGGTGGTGGCAATGATGACATTCAGTACTGCTGAGCACTGCCCATAGTATGATGATGATGATGATGATGATGATGATGATGATGATGATGATGATGATGAAGATGGTGGTGATGATGATGATGGTGGTGGTGATGACATTCAGTTCTGCTGCTGTCGATGATAATAATAATTCACGATGATGATGATGATAACAAAGCCAATGTGTTCATGCTGATGATGTGACATGATGATGATGATGATGATGATGACATTCAGTACTGCTGCTGCTGATAATGATGATGATTATGTGACACGAAGAGCTATGATGATGATGTGACCATATTAATGATGTAACATGAGGATTTCTGAAAATGATTAATATAATGGTGGTGATTGTCATGGCATGGGTTCTACTGCTGCTGCTAATGACGACGATGATGATGATGATGATGATATCTTCATGTTGATGATCAAAATGTGATATGAGGAGTGATAATGATGATGATGGTGGTGATTATAGATCCAGTTTGGGTTTTCTTCCAGTCAACTGCGTTTTAGTGGAGTTATGCCCCTTTCACTTTGTGAATTTTATCAAAATGATGGTTTCTCTGGACTTTTTTCCGTTACGCTTGAGATATTTCACTCAGATTTGGGGTCGGGTCTTTAGTAGCCTCTCTTGGTTTTTGAAAAATTGAAAATTTATATTTATGCGAATTACTTAGTTACTCAATTGATAAACATTGCGTGTCATGTCCATTTTGACCATTCTAACATATTTATACGTTAGAACCTAACAACTTGCATAAAAAGCAGACTTGTTGTTAGAAGCTTCCCGATCACAGTATCTATTATTTGCATGATTTTCATTTGTTACTGATTCATTAGACAAATCTCAGTTTCAAGTGCACATTTTTTTATCAAATTGCTCAGTTTAGCTGATGCTTCAGTACCTTCAGTACTTTGATGTTCATTTTTTTCCCCAGTAACACTATGCAAAAATACAATTTTGACCTGGCATTCAAATTTAAATTATTATAAAAGTGAAAATTTTACCAGAACATAGCCTTATTCAAAGGTGAAAAAAAATTGACTTGGGAAGTATTTACAGGGTCAGTAGGTTAGAATTTGGGAAAATTGTAATAAAGCATCAAACGCAATCGAAATACAAAAAATGAATAGACATAAGAATTGTATGTACCAGTATTAACTTTGAGTATAAACTCAAAGTACAGTCCCTTGCTTACTATGGTATCAAAAATTAAATGCAGTTGCAATGCAATTCATAATTTTAATCTTAATTTTTACACAAAAGAAAATCCTGAAAATCAATGTTTCTGTGCTTATAAGCTAATGAAAGTGCAGAAAGTGCAAGGTAATAAAAAAAGAACCAATATCATGTACCACAACCAGATACTGTGAAATCATTAATTTTCGTTGGGGACCAATTTTCGTGGTTTTAGTGGACAGTCGGAACCACGAATTTACGACCACCACGAAATACTAACCTCAAGTAAAAAGACAAGATATATATGGACGTGCATAGATGTACCATGTTTTATTACTCTAGCGTAACTCGCACATAAACACAAACTTTTCACGAGGTAAAGTATACATGGATGTTAAACTTAATTATGAAAATTATCTAAGTAAATATATTATGTTTAACAAATTCTTAATTTATTTTTAAAAATGTTTAGATATATATCTATTTTTAATTTGGAACTGGTCGGTACGATAGGGACAGACAGGTTTATAACCGTAACTTTCATCATCATTGACCTGTCTCATTTAATCATTCCGATAAAATATTAATTAAATAAACATTTCAACAATCTCTATAAACCTGTTTTATATATTTATTATCAAAGTCAGCCGTTTGATTTCTAAAAACGAACCTTCATTCAAGTCGGTGAAGCTGCCATTGTTACTCTCGTAAACAGCTGATTAGGTCATCAGAGGTCAATAATTAGAATTTTTATAAAGTTGCCGATATCACAGAAAAAAAACAGTTTTGCGTAAAGGGATTACAAAAACATAATGATTGATGTTCTATGCATAAACTTCTAAATCTAAATAATTACCGCTTAATTGTACAACGTAACAGGTAGATCTACTCAGGCCAGGTGTCACATCGCTTGTGCAGTTAAGTGTTACTGATATACTAATTACAGGTAATTAGCGCCTACTCGAGACTTGGTCATTAATACGCGTCTCTGTCGCAGTTCATTGCTTTTGTAATTCCACAAATAACTCATTCTTAAGGTGCCGATAAACAAACAAATGATAACTTCCTTCCCCTTTTCAAGACTACATTTTTGATATTCAGTAAAACCACGAATTTACGTCCCAACGAAACGCTATTTTTTACCGATTCCACGAAAATTGGGCCCAACGAAAATTAATGATTTCACAGTAATATATATATAATGTATTTAAATAGTCTAACCCACTTAATCTTCTTGCATATCCATTTAGAAACAAGAATAAATTATTCACAGAATATTAGAATTATCTTAACCAATATATATTGGGAATGACTTCATAATTATATTGCGACGTAAATTTCGATTCGGGAGTGTTATTCTCCTCGGGGTTCGAACCTCCCTCAGGTGTCAAACGAGATTCAGGTGTTGTGTTCCCCAGTAGCGTGCTATTGTCGTCGTCACAATATTTATTTTATGTGGGATCTTGCGGTGTGTAAATAATAACCAGACTTCAGCTTCATTCACTGTATATTGCGAATACATACCTTAACTAGGTACATCACACGCACACACGGACACACTAGCCTTCACAGAGACTAGCACTCGCAGATTCACACCATAGACTTCCCCCGTAGACTCCAGACTCCGATTCTCCCTAAGCTACTTCTCAAGCAAGACTAAAGCCAGACTGATCTCCCAAACCACACTTTGCCCCCCTTATATACCAGTGTCCTAAGGAAGTTCTAGAATCTTCAGACACATGTTAAAAATGCATGTCAAGACTGCTGACTTCTGCAGAATATGATATGCCATTAACCTTAACTACAATATTGAATTACTAGTAAACTACTTTTAGAACAAAGATTAGAACAAAGACATGATGCTATTTATAGCAGTGGTTAGCCCATGTCCTACTTAGAAGTAGTGGGCACATAACCCAATAACCCAACATGTGTGAAAGATACGTTGGAACTTAAAGCTAAATAAGTACAAGTTTAAAGGTCAATACCCCTAGTATAAAATACACTTTGTTAAACAATAACCATCAACCTCTTAATTAATAATTCAGCACTCTATCACTCTCCAAAAATGTTACACTGCTCCTCCCTTGGAAAAACTGAACTTCCACTGTTCAGACACTCACTCATCATCTTAACTACAAAACTGTAAAAAATAACTATCCAAATCGAACACATTTTTTTAATGTGTAAATATGGTACAGGGCACTATAATATGTCAAATAAGGACCTACAAAAGTAAACTGGGCTTACCCAGTGAGTGTGGGCTCACCTAGTATACTTGGTCTAAGCTTACCCAGTGTAATCTACCTTGGGTTTGCCCAATAAATGTGGGCTTGCCCAGGTATATCAGGAATTGTACAATTACATAAATCAAAATTGCCATTACAATGTACCTACAGCATATTAAAACACAGATAGACTGGTAAAATTATGTATCAAATTATAAAATTGTCTAAACAATACTGAATTACATCTGAAATGAATACAACAACTTGGTGTGCAGACCATATTAACTAATAAGAAAAATAAATCTCACAATTAATGTGAAAACATATGAAGTATACATATTAAAAACTGTACACAATGATCACCCATACGATTCAGATGCACAATAACACATACCATGATGAAATACCTTTAACATGCCAGTACTGAACACTTTCCACAACATATGCCACATGGGGAGAAGACAGTACTGAACACTTTCCACAACATATGCCACATGGGGAGAAGACTCACTTACGAAAACAAATCCTTACAAATAATTGACCTTTAAGTAAAGAAAATAGCCCTCATTTCTATATGAAAAATGTATTATAACACTTGGTGATTTAGAAAACAATGGTGGATAACAATACATAGTTTTGCGAGACCAAACATAATTTGAAACCAAAATTCTGTAATTAACAATGCATTAGAACTGTCTGTTATCGTTAGCATAAACTTTTCGCAACAAGTCTAAATAAAAAAATTTAAGATTACCGTTAAATAACATTTGAGAATGTCCAATATTGGGCCTTCCCATAATTGCAAGTTGACATACCCATTACTGGGCTTGTCGACTTTATTTCAAGCAACTTGATGCCAAGTGCAGTCCTTATAATTCAATAAAATCAGATTAGCACATTATTTAAAACAATTTAAATTTTAATACAGGTTAAAACTACTTGTTTCTATAAATTAACTTCAGATCACCATTAAACGTCTGAAAAAAAAACATAACCGGTAAAAAGTAACTACAAAATTTATGCTCTTCAATTTAAATGGAGCTTGAAAATACACTCGCCCACAAAACAAAAAATTCACTAGCATAACAAACGTTTGTTTTGTTTTTTTCTCTCTCTCTCTCTAACATGTCCCTCCAATGCAAATTTAAATGTTACTTGGCATCACTAATTAGAATATCTTTGTCTACTGAAAGCTTGTGTCTCGTCCATATAAGTTTGTTGCAGGGTGCTGAAAAATCCTTCCAGTCCACCTCTTCTGTTGTGCGTTGGTTAGATAAATATTGTGAGACCTTGCGAATGTTTGATACCATCAGGATGAACAGTTCTGGCATGTACCACAGATATTCCGACAGCCACCACATCACTATTACATTCCGTTGAGACATTTTCTGTGTCCGATTCATAAACCTCCTCATCATCTCCCACCGTATCTGTATTATCCAACTGATGAACCATGACCTTCTGCTCACCTGCTCCAGACACTGCCACTTGTAAAATTTCACCAGGTCTGTGCATTGTTGTCTTCTTCCTATCATTAGCTCACCTGGCCAAAGGCCATGTGAGCTTTTGCCATCACTTGGCGTCCGTCGTCGTCCGTCCGTAAACTTTTCACATTTTGACTATCTCCTCTGACACCACTGGAGCAATTTTAACTAAACTTTACAGGAATGATGTATGGAAGGTCCTTTACTTAGATTGCCGAAATTTTTTTGATCCGCCAAAAAACGGCTGCCAGCGGGGAACATAGTTTAACATTGGACCCTATGGGAAAAATGCATTTTTAACGATTTCCTCAGAAATGACTGAAGCAAATTTAACTAACTTTACAGGAATGGTGTAAGGAAGGTCCTTTATTTGGATTGCCAAAATTTTTCTGATCCGTCAAAAAACATGGCCGCCAGCGCAGAAGATAGTTTAACATTGGACCCTATGGAAAAAGCATATATTTGCTATCTTCTTTGAAACCGCTGAGCTAATTTTAACCAAACTTTACAGGAATAATGTATGTTAGGTCATTTACTAAGATTGCCCAAATTTTTCTGATCCGCCGAAAAAAATGACCGCCAGGGCCAAACAAAGTTTAACATTGGGTCCTATGAGAAAACGTACATTTTGGCTATCTCCTCTGAAACGACTGAAGCGAATTCAATTAAACTTTACAGGAATGATGTATGGAAGGTCTTTTGCAAAGATTGCCGAAATTTTTCTGATCCGCCTAAAAACATGGCTGCCAGCAGGGAACATAGTTTAACATTGGACCCTATGGGAAAACACATTTTGGCTATCTCCTCTGAAACTACTGAAGCAAACTTAACCAAACTTTAGAGAAATAATGTATTGGAGGTCCTTCACAAAGATTGCCAAAATTTTTCTGATCCGCCTTAAAACATGGCCGCCAGCGCAGAAGATAGTTTAACATTGGACCCTATGGGAAAAACGAATTTTTGGCTATCTCCTCAGAAATGACTGAAGTGAATTTAACCAACTTTACAGAAATGATGTAAAGAAGGTCCTTTACTTAGATTGACAAAATTTTTCTGATCCGCCCAAAAACATGGCCGCCAACGCAGAAGATAGTTTAATATTGGACCCTATGGGAAAAGCATATATATGCTATCTCCTCTGAAGCTAGTGAAGCAAATTGAATCAAACTTTACAGGAATGATGTATAGAAGGTCCTTTACATAGATTGCCAAAATTTTTCTGATTGGCCAAAAAACATGGCTGCCAGTGCAAAAGATAGTTTAAGATTGGACCCTATGGGAAAAAACGCATTTTTGACTATGTCCTCAGAAATGACTGAAGCAAATTTAACAAAACTTCACAGGAATGATGTATAGAAGGTCCTTTACTTAGATGGCCAAATTTTTCTGATCCGCCAAAAAACATGGCTGCCAGCGCAAAAGATAGTTAAACTTGGACCCTGTGGGAAAAATGTGTTTTTGACTATGTCCTCAGAAATGACTGAAGCAAATTGAACCAAACTTTACAGGAATGATGTATAGAAGGTCCTTTACATAGATTGCCAAAATTTTTCTGATCTGCCATAAAACATGGGCCAGCGAGAATGTTGTTTCACATTTGACCTTTTGGAAAAGCATATATACAAATTTGCTTTAAAAGCATTTTAGTCAGCAGGGCTCAAATTAGATTTTGAAACAGGGACAGTGTTTTTGGACTTTTTTCATACTGGGGGTTTTCATGACCCTTTGGAAAAATATCTGAGGGTCAAATGAAAATTTTAAGGGTCACAATATGTTGTAGCTAGGAGACTTTGTTAAGTTTAAACCATGTGCATTAATGAATAGTACTTTTTTAACATGAAACTACTGATCTTGTTTTTTAAGTAAAGTTTCATTGAATCCATTCAAGACTGGTTGTACAGTACAGTCTATACTATAGTATTACAATTTACACTGTATTTTGCTCCAAAATATTAATTTTTTTATGCATTTGCCAATATTATATGTGCAAGTGGTTCATTGTGCATGATTTAACTTATATTTATTGCTTCTGTAGCACCCTTGTGTGCCTGTGTGTTTTTAAATAAATTATAAATGTCTTGTCTTGCATTTATATAGCTCAGCCTCTATAGAGTTAGGCCAAATAAAAAAGAATGTCTGTTTTAGTTTTCATGATGGTTTGAAAAATTTGGAAGGTAGGATACCTGAAACACACATTTTGTTGCCCAAGTACTGAATCAATAAACTAAGAAACAACTCAAACTAATGAAGACTTTGATTTTCATATAATATGATAAGACAGACACATTTTATAGTTCAAATTCACTTAGTTCACTTCATGGATTCATTTTCCTTCGTTTGCATGAGGAAATAAAGTCATCTGATGCACTATCAATAACTTGTTTTTTCCCCTCACAATTTTTGAGCACATAATTTATTTTCATCTTTTTTTCAACCCTTTCAACTCTCAACCTATTCCTGGTTAAAGATTGTATTCTATTTTGAGTACTAAACCCTCTCTCACAGGTACACTTGTTAGAGGAATGACACTCAAAATAGAGGACAATGTATGAAAATCTGGAAATTCATCTTTATAGTCAGTTATAACAAGATGAAGAAAGTCTTTAAGACTCATGGCCTTATTTGAATTGGCTAAAAATTTGAACTGTAGAAAGTCTGTTCTTGTCTTATTTGTGTCAATTTCGGACTGTATTTTATTACTGGTGGCAATGCGGTGGTCATCAGAAACTTGGTGCCGTTCAAGGCCGAACGCTGAAGTTTATTGAGCCACTGAAGGCAAACGGATTCGATCGTTTGCTGGCAATACATTTACTGCACTTCATTTTCCCATCTGAAAATACCAGCCATTTGTATTCCTCTAACCATCGGAATTAAATGTTCTTTTCACGGTAGAGCTGCTTGGGATTTTTATACCTTCGTTTGGTTCTCATTGTTATTATTGTCCACTTGCGATGGTTTTTTTGAAGGCTTTGTAAAGCCAAAAATTCATCAAGGTTGACATTGTTACGTGAAATTTAATGCGCATCACGTCTGCGCACTTTATTAAATTATCGTAAGACATGGAGAAACGACCCGAAAAGTTCGAACAGAAATTGGTTTTTGATTTTCTAAAAATAATTTTACTTTCACTTTTGAATAATTACGACGTGAAGACCGAAGACCACGTCGAACATGAAAATAATAATGGTTAAAACTTGAATTTCGGAGATCAGATTCAGTGCGTCAGGCTGACTTTCTCAGGAAAAAATAGGGGGTCAAATTGATTTTTTATGCGTAAATTACGCACAAATTTGCGTTATCGGAAACACTGAGGGAGAAGTGACTTCTCCCTCAGCCAAGATTAGGGAGAAGTTTTTCAAAACGGAGAAGTTTTTCCGCCGCGAGGGAAATTTACATAGCAACGCATGTTCCCAATATGTTTGACTTTAAATGGAGTATCCCTACAGAAGACTTGAATATTACATAAATTGTAATATTACTTATTGAATCCAAATAAATCATAATATAAATTTCTTCATAATTATCTTTTTTTTTTTTTTTTTTTGCTATGTGCAGAATTATTATATGTATAAGCTTGGTGTAGCAATACTGAAAAAATTTAAAAAAATTATTGTTATGCACCATTATTTTGAGTTATCCCCCTTGTCAACCATGTGTTTATCAATAGCAACAAACATGGCTGCTGTGTCTGACTCCCAATTTTTAGAGATGCTACTACTCATTTGCAATCATTCTATCAGAAAATGCTTTTATTTATGGATTCCTTTGTGAAAAGGCAACGTTCTTTGAGGGATTGTTATTTTATTAAATTTTCATACAAAAAACAATCTACTATTTTGTTCAATCCCCCCCCCCCCCCCGTTTATATACTGGGGTACAGACGTTTTTTATGGCAATATCCGAGGTTTTTCACCAAGATGGCTTTTAATTACATCAGTCAACAGGTTGATGAATTCATGATATGCATGGATGATCTCAGTTTAAGCTAATTATCGGATTAAAACACCTGGATATATCGGGAGTTACCTGTGTTTACCGTTGAATGTGTGTAATACATAGGAGGCGCCTTAGGGGTTAAATACACTTGTCAAAACTTAGGGCGACTAGAACTTCGCTTTTTGGACAGTTTGGGGCGAAGTTTTTGGAAACAGGGCGAAGATATCGCCCAACTTCGCCCTTATTTTGAGCCCTGAGTCAGGTGAGCGATACAGGCTCATCCTGAGCCTCTGGTTGAAAAACTCATCTCTATCTACAGTTTTATAATCTTGTCGCATATTGGCTAATCTCACATCAATTCGTGAATAGTGATGAACTTTTATTAAATGTTTAGTCAAGTATTCTGATCTCATAAACTTAATACCACATCCATCTATGGGACACGCTTGAATTAACAACTCCTGTGCATGTGCAACCTGGATGCGCCGCTTCAAGTTCCTTTTTGAACAGAAACGTTTCCCCCATTCATCGCATAGAAATGTTCCTTGATCCATTACAATATACAGAGAAAAATCGCCCAACTTCTTAGGAATACGTTTAGTTCTACCAGACCGCGTGAAAGTATCATGTGTAATTTCTGAGTCGGCATCAGTCATTGGTCCGGATGTTTGACTTTCATCTTGATCGGGTATCTCTGCCTCCTGATTGGATAATGCTGCATCAGCTTGACACGTGGAACTCGGTATTTTTGAAGTTGTCGAAATATTTGATCTACTTATAATGCAGGTGTCACTAAATTCAGTATATTGTTAGAAGCATCGCCTGAGAAAAATGTCAAATCTGGAAACTTGGCCATTGACCTTCCTGACAATTCACGTTCTTGGTGAGAAAACCATGCACATTTCTTTCCCAGATAAGGTTTCAAATTATCACAATAAATGATGACAGGTTCGCTGGTTCTGGAATGTTGTATTTTATACAACACGCTGCTGATTTTGCTTATAATGACCCAAGGGCCTGTCCAGTTTCTAAACAGTTTTGATTTTCTACCGGGAATATTTTGTTTTTGAAATCGATACACTAAATCACCAGTTTTAAATTGTTTTTCGTGAATTCCAAAATCATAATGTTTTTTCTGTCTTTCGGCTGAAATTTTTAATGTTTTTCTGGCAAAACTATGAACTCTATGAAACTATAAAAATTACCTTCTGGGCACGCTTTCTTTAAATACAAAAACAATCATCAAAATTTGTGACTAACACAATAAATAAATATTCTGTAAACCGCTTTATATTAGCGCAGACTGAGGCATCATTGCAGTTAAATTTTAGCACACAACCTTTTTTGTGTGTACACGGAGTCACTTATTAGCTCACCTGGCCAAAGGCCATGTGAGCTTATGGCATGGCGAGGCGTGCGTCCGTGCGTGCGTGCGTGCGTCCGTGCATGCGTCAGTAAACTTTAATCTTCTCCTCTGAAACTACTGGGCCAACTGAAACCAAATTTGCCATGGAAGGTCCTTGACAGAGTCTAACTATAGTTTGTTCAAATCATGGCGATCG
The DNA here is from genome assembly GCA_021292105.1 of Anadara kagoshimensis. Classification (NCBI taxonomy): domain Eukaryota; kingdom Metazoa; phylum Mollusca; class Bivalvia; order Arcoida; family Arcidae; genus Anadara; species Anadara kagoshimensis. The sequence continues at coordinate 10,883,292 of CM037874.1, read as the reverse complement.
AATATCCAAGATGGCCGCTGTTACTAAAAATAGACAAAACATAAAAAAATCTTCTTCTGTTGAACCACTCATTGGAGGCAAAAACTGGTGTGATATTTGGATTCTACATAGTCTTAACCTTTAAGTTTGTTCATTTCATGAAATTTGGTTAAAAAATAGGTTACGCGTTTTTGCGTTTAATTTTGCAAAAATCGTAAAATATTTTTAAATTGTTATAACTTGACTATATGACCAGATAATGACATGGGGTTTTCAGTTTTGACATATTCTTGTAATTACCTTCAAAATGGTGTCAAGGTCAATTATGAAGGTCATGACCTAATTTTTTACTTCTTTAATATTATTTATTATTTCGAAAACTATAAACTTTTTGTATTGGCATGTATATTGGAATATTGTTGGTATTGATGTAACGATCATTTTGATATATAGATTAAGGTCATTGGTTCAAAGGTCAAGGTCACAGATGCGAAAGAATACTGAAAAGGTTCATTATCTTGAAAACTATGAACTTTTTGTATAGGCATGTATATTAGAATGTTGTAGGTATTGATACAACGGTCATTTTGATGTATAGAAAAAGGTCATGGGTCCAAAGGTCAAGGTCACAGTAGCAAAACAGTACCAAAATCATTAATTATCTCGAAAACTATAAACTTTTTGTATAGGCATATATATTGGAATGTTGTTGGTTTTGATGTAACGATCATTTTGATATATAGATTAAGGTCATTGGTTCAAAGGTCAAGGTCACAGATGCGAAAGAATACTGAAAAGGTTCATTATCTTGAAAACTATGAACTTTTTGTATAGGCATGTATATTAGAATGTTGTAGGTATTGATACAACGATCATTTTGATGTATAGAAAAAGGTCATGGGTCCAAAAGGTCAAGGTCACAGTAGCAAATCAATACCAAAATGGTTCATTATCTTGAAAACTATAAACTTTTTGTATAGGCATGTATATTGGAATATTGTTAGTATTGATGTAAAGATCATTTTGATATATAGATTAAGGTCATTGGTTCAAAGGTCAAGGTCACAGATGCGAAAGAATACTGAAATGGTTCATTATCTTGAAAACTATGAACTTTTTGTATACGCATGTATATTAGAATGTTGTAGGTATTGATACAACGATCATTTTGATGTATAGAAAAAGGTCATGGGTCAAAAGGTCAAGGTCACGGTTGCAAAACAATACCAAAAAGGTTCATAATCTCGAAAACTGAACTTTTTGTATAGGCATGTATATTAGAATATTGTTAGTATTGATGCAATTATCATTTTAATATATAGATTATGGTCATTGGTTCGAAGGTCAAGGTTACAGATGTGAGTAGCAAGTTTCATAAACATCAGAGTTATTGCTCCTTAAATGTAGTATTTATTGTGTTTTTGTGCTGTAAATGGCCCAGGCGAGCGGTACAGGCCCTACCCCTGCGAAATGGAACCATGGTCAACCATGATCCACCGTGGTTGACCCAAGTTCAACCATGGTCACACTACCATGGTCAACCATGGTTTTAACATTTTTGTTAAATTGCACCATGTTCATAAAACCATGGTCACGATGGCCATGGTTGACCATGGTCAACCACTGTCATATACCATAACTGACCATGGTCAGTCAAGGTCATAAACCATTGCTGACCATGATCAAATTGTTGACAGTATGGTCAAGTTAACCAGGATAGACCAAGGTCACACATGGTTAACCATGATAGACCAAGGTCACACATGGTTAACCATGATAGACCAAGGCCAATCATAAGTTTACAAGGAGGTTTAAATCCATCCTGGCCTTCATCAAAGAGAGAGAAAGGTGTGTGTTAATTCTACACATTTTGCTGCCGTGAATGAAAAAAAAAAAAAACCTGTTGAAGTTTCTTTATTTACAATGAAAATCAAACACTTTTCAAGTCCATATAGGCATACATACAATTAAATGGACGTTTGTTCAAGTTTCTTTAAATTTTGTTTTCGGTATTTCTTCTGAACTGTTTGCACCTTTGAGGTAATTTCAGTGTCTTTTATTTTATTGAATTTATTTTTAATGACCCTTAAAAAAAGTCCATATAAACGTCCATCAAATTTTGGCTTCGATGGAGTAGTAGAATTTGGTTTCTGACCAGTTACACTATGAGTTATAATATATTCTAATGGAAATAGCAGAAGAAGAATATGATGAACACATTCATACAAGGAGTCGATGTGACTTATAGCATCCAATAAACCGTTTTCAGTGTAACCTTTGTACACCGATTGACTATCAGTTTGCTCTGATGATGCAGCACTGCTTAGTGTACATGTACTTGCTACACTGCCTGATTTGTCACATTCTGCATCTTTCATCTTTTTTTGGGGTGGATCAGGTTGAGGCAATCGAGCTTCCTCTGTTGAAGGATTTTCCAGTGATGTGGAAGCTTTTTCAAGATCTCTAACACGTCTTTTCAACCTTCTTATTTCTTCTTTGAATTCTATCATTTCCTTCCTACAATTACACTGGATTCCATTTGGGCTAAAATAAAATATAAAGATTCTTTTAAAAAGCATTTTACATCAATTATTTCCACATTATAAAATTTCACCAAAACATTTATGGATAATGTAATTTGTCTTCTTTTTTTAAAATGAGGCATGTATTGTTCACTGTGGCTACTTCTGTTGTCCTAGTATTTTTAACATGCATTTCAAATTCTTGCCAAGATAAATATGATCGATTTTCTAACAATAAAATCAGTGACTTTAAATGAAGCTAAATTGTTCACCCTTCATTTGTACGACCACTATGGTAGCTCAGTTGGTTGAGTTCTCCCTTTGTATCATGTGGGAAGTTGGTGTTCTAAGCATCATAGGGTCCAACCAAGACTTGAAAATAGGTAGTAGCTGTTCTTTTGCCAAGCACTCAGCATTTAGAAGATATGTTAAAAGCCAATGTCACGTCGTGTCACATAGGAACCCGCCCTAAGTGCACTCCAAAGGTAAAAATTTCTGTCACTTCACCTATAGCTGGTGACATCCTGATAGCTGGTGACATCCTGATATAAGTGAAATATTCTTGCCTGGGACATAAAACCACATTCAATCATCACCTTTTTCATTTGTACAAATATTTTGAAGTTTCAAGTCCTCCAATGCAATCAGTTAAAAAAATTATATTCTGCTAATTACAGGTGAATGGAAAAGCTATGGAAAAACCTGTTATAATAATGTTTGCAAAAAATGATGCAAATTTTAAAACTTACACCTCCAATATGGTTTGCTTTACTTTCGTAGAAGACAGCTCGGGTAGATCTGAAAAAATAAGGAAAAAAATTACAATTTGCGTAACTAAGAAATTTCTTTTAAAGGAAACAAAAGGCCCTTTGATGCTGAATTCAGTCAAGATTTTACGACAACTACATGTATCTGGTACAGCAGTTTGACTTTCAATGAATTGGTAAAGCATAATATCAGTGATTTTGTTTGCCACAATTGACTACCGAATATTGGTAGTTTCCCCTCGCCAAAATTAGCTAATGTTCCCAAATTTGCCACTAAAAATTCCCAAAACATCAGCACTTTGTGCTCAGGTGAGCTAAAAAATTAGAAATTACATACCGCTAAGACACACCATATCATCTGTTTGTTGACTACAGGATGACTGAGGTACTTGTACTAAAAATACAAAAATTGCAACATTAAGTGAAAGACCAAAACAAAAAACAAAAAAACTCAACCATTAAAGAAAAAAAAAATCCTCAAAAAAATACTTTTAAATAAAGATCTCGCTTTAGACGAGTTCAGGGATATGTTGTTTTGAAATTTGGCATGTGGTTCCTTGGTGTAAAGGTTTAAAGTTCTGTTTTTGTTAATTTTCTTAAATTGTGAAAGCAGTTACATGAATTTTATGCTTCCTGGCACAAAAGTGCCATTTCCAATTTTTATTTTAAAAACAAGAGGCCCAATAAGACCTGTAATGCTCAACTGGCACTTAATTTATGTATTTCATAAATAACAAGCAAATGTTATGTTAAATGGCATCATACAGCATGGAAGCATGCCTAACATCGGTTTCAAGAAAAGATTTTCGAAGAATTGCTTAAAAATTTGAAAAATTTCTTGGAAAACCCTTTATATATGTTAAATGAAATGTACTTTATTTCAAATTTGAACAAAATCGGTTAAAAATTGAATCCACAATGGCTATTTATGCGTTTTTACTATTTATAGTAATGGCGGCCATCTTAGATGTCGAGTGGGGTCGCCTGGTACAAACTTTAGTCTACCCATCCTAGGGAACTTCTACACCAAATTTGGGTCCAATTGGCCCAGTGGTTTCAGAGGAGAAGATTAAAGTTTACGCACGCAGGCTTCACCATGACATAAGCTCAGCTGGCTATATATAGCCAGTTGGGCTAAAAATGATAAAAAGTTAACATAAGTCTTACCTTTTGGTTTCTTTAATAATTTCTCTGCAATATTTGCTAGACTCTTCTCTTTAAGGATCTCTTAAAGGATTAAATAGATCATGTGAGAGCAAATTTTCTCATTTTTATCGTCCTTTATTATTATTTATTATTTTCATTAATTTTTTTTTTTTTATTATTATTTTAAATATTTTTTTTGTTTGAGTCATGGGGAATGAATGTTACACCATATAAAATTTGAAATAAATTGGTGACTTCTCACTTTGACATCTCCATCACCCAATGAAGCACAAAGACTATTTTTATTTTTACACATGAACCAAATGGCAAACTAACAATAACAAAACAAATACAAATACTATTCATATTATACTAGTACTGTAAATTGAGAAATTTTCACGAGATGGGCCATGTCAAGTTATTCACATACTTTTATTTTCGTGTCATCGGATGACAGTTAGTACAAATGCAACTGAATCATATCTATTTAAATATTCACGAAAATTTTCCCAATATACAGTATATGAATATATGTATACCTTCATCTTTCAATTTCAGTCTCTCTTTCTTCTTTTTCTCAATGTCATCTCTCTTTTTATTTTCTACACCATCTTTGCTCTTTTTCTCTGCATCATCTTTGCTTTTCATTTCATCATCATCTTTCTTCTTCTCAGCCTGATCATTCTTCTTTCTTCTTTCTGCAGCTTCAAGAGGCACCTTCTCCTTTTCTAAATAAATCAAACAAACATTACTCAAAATCAGATTTTACAGCTCTGTTTAAACATGAATTTTTCCAAAAATTAATCATCACTCTAAATGACCTCATCCATGCCTATTGTACAAAGCAGATCAGGAATGCATGCATAGTTGAGTACCACATGAACTTGTGTTTGGATCAATCCTCCTGATTAACAAAATTTGTCTTGCTGCAAATAGCCAAAGTTGCTGATGCAATGGAAAACAAGATGCACCATGGACACACATGGACATGTTTGACAAGAGATAATGCCAATGTACCTGGAAGCGAGATAAATCAGATTTAATCTGGATATTTTCATATCATTACTAATAGTTCATTTCAACTCTATAAGCTGTCTTGAAATCCTCACTTTTCACTTTCAATTTGAAACAAGATGATGTTTGTGAATTGCTTAAAACTCGATTCAGCAGTTTTTTGTGGAATTTTCAAAGGCAAGGAAAGACAGAAATAGCATGTTTTTGTGTTCTCTCAAGTGAAAATGTTCATTTAAATAAAAGATCATATGGTATGTATTTATGATATGTTGGAATTTCTTGTATAGTATTGTTTGAGAGGAAATAAAGATTAGGAATCAACAATGGTGTCATAATAAACACCCTTGTCCTGGAATGTTTGTTAATAAAGATTGGGATGATGCCTAGCAAATTGTTAGGTCCCATGAAAGAATGTGCATATACTTATTTCTGTGTTAAGATTAAATGTTTAGCCATTTTATGAAAAACTCGCAGCAAAAACATTTACCACAGTGCTCCAGATAGAGTGCGAAAAAGTATTAAACAAAAAATCCATGAGTTATAGAACGCAAAACTAAAAGCTGGTTAAGAATTAGAATGCCCTGTCGTGCGTATTCACGATAAACATCCAGATGGACAACCCAAAAAGTCAGTCTATGATATTGATAAACTAGTTTAAGGTATGTCAAAGGGAGATAATTTAATAACTGTTCTTCTGTAGAGCACATGGTGCATAGCAAAGCACATCGAACTGACACATTCTGTCTATGGTGAATAATGACTTCTCAACGTGGACGGAGAAGCAAAAATGCCAAATTCATTGATGATGAACATCAGTTATCATTGTTCAAGTTCGTCAACCAAACTAACGATTGCATAATTCTAATTTAAAATAAATATCATGGTTTTCCAAGTACTGATTTAAACTTATTCAGCATTGCAACAAAAATCTGTGCTTCATGAAGAATTATGCCTCAAAAATTATCTGGAGCGCTGGTACCAAATCAAATGCAACTGAATTTCACTAAATCATAAATGAACAATTATAGGCTAAAGACTCTAGAGAAGCCAAATATCACACTGTCAGTTTTGGAGCTCTCAGTCATTGTGACCTAGTTCATGTAGCCATGGAATTGCTACAAGTTGTCTCAAAGAAAATCGAAAGTGTAATGTATTTCAAGTTCATTCCTATAGATGATATTAAACTAATACATAGTTACATAAAAGCAATTAGAGGTTGACAGGTTAAGCAGTCAGTTCTTGAAACCCAGCTGCATTGTATCGGCAATACGCATTGCATATTGGTTTGTCATTATCATAATATGCATTGTATGGTTTCTTCCAGGCAATACCCAGGTCTACTTCAGAGAAGTTGGAAACGTGTATGAATGGCATGCGCACACACACACTATCAGCCCTTAAAGTGGGTTTCAAAACCAATTTGAATTTTCAGGTGGCCAGTGGAAATTCCAAGTGGCCAGGCAATCTTTTCTTGCATATGAAGGAAAATGAATGCATCTTTTAGGTATGGAAAACAAAAGTGCACTTATTTAAAACTGACTTACAGTCACTTACATACATCAGTTATTAATAACAATAATGATGATGTAAAGTGTCCATTATATTGCCTGAATTGGTTACAGTATCATGAAAATTTTGGGACGCAGAAATAATATCTGTTCTCTGGTCACAAAAGTTCAAATTTAAAGTGGACAAGCTGGCCACCATTTACAAATTTTAGGTCGCCAGACACAATTCCATGTCGATTTTGCCACCATTTTAGTAGACAAAATTGAGGACTGACTATACAGGCCTATTTAATTATTTTGCACTAGAAATAAAACTCAACAACATTACATAGAATACAAACTTATAATTTAAATTTTACCTTTCACTGCCATTGGATCTACATCCAAATCCACATTTATGTCCATCTGTTCACATACCATCTTTGGGGTCAGTGAAGAGTCTTTTAACAAACCATCTAACTTTATTTTATCTTCAATTAGATCATCTTTTTCGTCTGATATAAACATAAATATTTTTACAATTAGTAAACAAGGACAACATAATTTTTGCCCACATATATGATGCTGTCCGGTGATTATGTGCATCACTAGTAAGGATTATTCTCGCCACATTATGACCAAACCACATGAAAAATTACAATTATTCTGTTTCGACTGAAAGATCAATTTTTTGCCGTCATGTAAACAATGCAAATCTTTAAATTTAATCATAATTTATATTTCTACAGTATAAAACATGCACTCGCCACTGTGCACTTCAAATGTCATGTCCGGTGATTCTGTGCAGTTCTGATTTGTTTGACTTTGTATTACGGTGACCCATAATATTGTTACAATGATGGCGCGACTTTCATTTTGTTTGAATTGAATTATCAGTATTTTAAACACACAAAACACGGTGGAAAAAACAGCTCACTGCTGCACTTTTTTCTTTGTCTTGTATGAATGTACAATCAAGTAGTGCATATCTGAAAACCAATATTTTACTCATTTTAATTCGTGAAATTGTATATTATCTGTATATAATTTGTCAATTATATTTATAATGTTTCTCCAAAACAAAACACTTGTTTGGAAAGACAAAATCTGTTTTTATTTAGACATCATTTTGATACAGTGGAAAAACGGGGCACAGAATCACCGGACGGGCGGAATCACCAGTATGCATAAATATTTTGGCATAAATGTGTTTAGTAGCAATAATCAATGGAAATAAATGTTGTTTTACCAAGTTAAGGGAGGAATATGGCGGGATGGGCTTGATAGTTTGCTGGGTAGCTCAGTCAGTTTTGGGAAGGTCCCCGATTTGATTATACTAGAGTTAAATAGTATATATCTTAAAGCTGAATTAAGGTTTCCTATGTATAAAATAAAACCGCGTTTTTTCTTAAAAATGCATTCCAATGAACAATGTAATATTTTGTTTCATGATAAAACCTTTAATTATGTTAAAATCGCTGAAAACCCCCATCCTTATTATCTACCAAAGGTCTTTTTTTAAGAAAATGATCACGATTCTAATGTAATACTGATGACCTATTTGTGTCCACAGGAGTGATGACCACTTTGTCGTGTGTATATATAAGTTAAACACCTGTTTTATTTGTATCCATTTCTCCATCTGAGGATGACCGATTCAAATCTTTGGATTCAGTTTGTCCACATTGGCCCTTGTTCGTTTCTTGACGGAATCTGTTGCCGTTCTCAAATGAACAGTCAACGGCATTGTTTGCATGTATGTCGCGCTTCTGCCCATGCTCCAACCTAATAATTATCATATTATCTGGTTGGCCCAAGTTTTTAGAATTCCCATTTAATATTGCTTATAGAGATCACAGGAGCTCGTAGTTTTAAAAATCTATACATAAATAGGTAGGTCATGTAAACAAACACATATAAAACAACAAGGACAGACACTCGATCCTACCCCCTCTCGCTTCAAACGTTGTTTTCAACTATAAACGCTTATATTTCTGGAACAAGCTTTCGTTTCCCATTACAAAACTATTTTTTCTTCTACCCGATAACAAAAATATGATCGTTCAGCTGATTTCTTGCCAGAAATTTAACCAGAAACGACAGTTGAAGCGGAGATGGAAACCTACGGTGGACACTTGACCCGGAAGTACATTCGGATCGCCTCGGAAGGTATCTACCTACAAGCAGATGTCATTTCGAGTGTCTGTCCTTGTTGTTTTATATGTGTTTGTTTACATGACCTACCTATTTATGTATAGATTTTTAAAACTACGAGCTCCTGTGATAGAGATTGAATTTTGGAAAATGAAGAGCAGAGATGGTAATTTAAACCAATTCAGATTGATAAAAAAATATTTTTAGAGAAACAAAAAAATTTCAATAAATTGGAAACCTTAATGCAGCTTTAAATATAATATATATTATTCCAGGTCAAAGAATAGGCGTGGCGTGCAAAAGATCCATCACTTGCACATTGGCCTTAGTGCAATGACATTTCTGTCACTTCACTTAAAACTGGTGACGTCTCGAAATAAGTGAAATAATCTTGACTGGGACATTCAATCAATAAAACAGATAAAAGAAAAAAAAATCTGATTCATTCATAAAGACCGGGTGCCGAAATGACATTTTTTTTACAGGTGCCGAAATGACCTGCACGGGCATATCGAAGGTATGAGAAGATCGCTAGGCGATGCAATAAAAAAGCACCAGGAAATTGGTCATGTACCAGGGATGCAATGTTTTTTAGCCATAGTATAGGCAAACGTAAAATAAATTGCAGATTTAACAAAAAGTATAGGGTTATGCCGCTTATCATCATACCTTTCACTCTAATAATGGCGGCGCGATACAGTTTACCCTGAAACCGCGCCATCACCAGCATCCCCTTTTGATAAGACTCAGGATCGCGTAAAGGCCATTTTATGGCTGAAGTTGTCTGAACAGACCAATTCCGTTCCTCATGGTACCAATAAAGTAAACAATACTTTGCTTTAAGAAGTTCCATCCTTCAGTTTCAATCACACGGTCAGTGTCAAGTCTTCACAATCTGAATCAAAAACCGCCAAATTTTCGAGATGCAGACGATCGAATCGCGCATGCAACTGATGCTGAATCAACAAGGATCACTTCCGAAAAAATAAAATGTATATACTATTTTAACGGAAATCTTTGGATAATTAAGAATTATGATTAGACACTTAAGAATATACTTTATTGAGAATTTAAAAAAGTTTTAAAAAATCGAATTCGCTATCACCTGACTGCTTTCAATAACAGATACAATGTTCGTTGGTCAGAGCGTCTGTTTAACCAAGATCGTATGACATGTTCTGATGGCGGTTGAATATAACGTGTGGTAAACAACAACAGCAGCAAACGGCGGTCGAATTACAGATATCAAAACGACGAGGTAAAACCATATGTACTTCTATGTATTTTATGTATTTGTATTTTGTAAACCGAACATCGTTTGTGGCACACACGGGCGGGAGGGAGGAGGAAATGGTTACAACTTCATCCAATCTCCAGAACATCGCTTAGATTAGGGGCGAATTTGTTTCACTTGAACCAGTTTTAGTTTAAGTTTTAGGTTTCTAACTAGTTTCAAAACTAGTTTTGTTTGGAAAAAATGATCAGTTTCTTTAGTGAAAAAAATGGCAGATAACAAACAAGTCCTGAACTTAAAACAATAATTTTAATGGCAATGATGAATGATGATCATGAGGATAACACAGATGTTGTTGTACTTGCTAGCAAGAACAGGCAGACATCGCTTTTGGCTGTTTGTGCATTAAGGAGACGCAATATTATATTCCCCATGTAATGAACTATCACGATACTATTAATAACTATCATAATAAGGAATTTTGGAGGAGATTCAGAATGGACCCTCAAACACATGAATTATTGCCAAACATATATTCTGTATATCAAGGCAAATCAAGGGTTCCAAGGGGGCCATAGGAGCTTATGGTTACTGTCAAAATATTTGCTGGAACTTGAAAGCCTTGTGTGCAGGTATGAAATAACTCAGAAGTTTTGATGTAAAATGTGTAGTGTAGAAACATCTCAACAGTCTTGCTGCCAAACAGACATTATATAAAAAACTTTTTTAAATTTAGATTTTAAATAATGGCAACGACTGATGGATTTGAAGTGCAGACATACAATGGTGTAACAACATTTACTTGCACAACTTGTGGCAGGACACTTTCTTCCAAACAGCGAGTCATAAGTCATATTCTTCTTAAACATTCAGGTTAGTAAACAATAATGTGTTTACAGAAACATACAAATTTGATCAATTATCTACTAATATTGGAATTTTTTACATGCATAAAGATCAAATTAGAAATTCTTGTACATTTTTATTTTCTATGAACACCACCTGCCGGGTATACAGGAGTTGAACCCTTTTACTGACATATTGTTTTCTACAGGGTTCAATTCAAAGCCATCTGTTTTCAAATGCTTCTGAATCTCAGTTCAACTGGTATATACATTATGTTAGTGTGAGGAAATAGCTGGCTTAGATATCCCAGATAAAATATGTTGCAAAAATTAGCTGCAGAAAATTAAATATTTTTTCTTTCTATTATCTATTTTAGATGGATAGTAGACTTCTAACTGTCATATAAACACACACTTCACAATGTATTCATTATAATCTTTTATGTATTTTAGAATGTCAAGAAGCAAACACCTATGATGGTAAAGAGAACTGTTACACTTCTGTTGACAAATCTAGATACCAGTGTAAAATATGCAAGAAGATTCTTAGTTCAAAACAAAGAATTTTGCTTCATTTGAACAAACAACATGGCAAAAGTAAGTACAATCTCTGACAATATAATAATAAAATTTATTCAATATAGCAACAAAAACTGATACCTGGCAATTTTTTTATGGCCACTTCCACATTGAAGGCGGTGGGCTAAATTAAATTTGTACCAAACAACCCTCCAACATCCAAGATGGCTTTTAATAGCAATAACACAAAAAAGAACATTTATTTATTTTTCAATTGATTTTGTGTAGAAAGTATTATTAGTTTACCTGTAATTAACCCCCCCCCCCCCCCCCTGGCCACCGATGGTGAGGGGGATATAGTTATACCGCTCTCTCTGTGTGTGTGTGTGTGTGTGTGTGTGTGTGTGTTTCCGTCCGGATTGGTTTCTGTGCCTTACATCTGATAGAGCTGAAACTTATCAGTTGATTTGTTATGGTAGTGATTGGTGTGAAATTGCTTGACAACCTAATGGTACATCCAAGATGGCCACTGTTACTAAAAATAGACTTTTTCACCTGATTCATGGTTTCTGCGCATTTAAAAGAAAACCGTACATACTATTGGGCTGAAACTTGATCAGTTGATTTGTTATGGTGGTGATTGGTATGGGGTTGCTCAACAGCCTAATCCTGCATCCAAGATGGCCACTGTTACTAAAAATAGACTTTTTTCACCAGATTCCTTTTCTGTACATTTAGTACATCTGATTGAGCTGAAACTTGGTCGGTTGATTTTGTTCTGGTGGTGATTGTTCGACAGCCTAATCATGCATCCAAGATGACCACTGTTACTAAAAATAGACTTTTCCACCCAATTCATGGTTTCCTTGCAGTTTAAAGAAAACTGTACATCGACAGCCTAATTGTGTATCCTAGATTGACGCTGTTATTAAATATATTTGTTATGGCAGGTGTTGGTATGGGACTGATTGACAACCTAATTTTGCATCCAAGGTAGTTGCTGTTGTTACTAAATACAGACTTTTTCAACCATTTCATGGCCTGCACACATATAAATGAAAACTGTTCATCAGATTGAGCTTCCAGTGGTCCATAAAATTGATTTCACTCTGTATGTAATTCATTTATGTTCACCATTGCAAGGGGATAGTGTTCTCTGAACACCTTGTTTATATAGAAAGCGTAAGTAATAGGTTTTTCTGAGAATTTTTTCACTGACATCATTTTTGCAAATTGTGCAGATAAAGGCAATTCTGTGAAAATCTTCTTTGAAACCACTTTTGGCAGTGAACCACTATGGAAGCTCAGTTGGTAGAGTGCTCACTCTATGTGGGAGGTTGGAGTTCAGACCTGACCAGACTTGAAAAAGTAGTGACTGTTTCTTCTCCAAGCACTTGGCAGGGGTCTCGAGGTGGTGGCCGAGTGGTCTAAAGCGCATGCTAACCGATCACAGTGCTTCTCACTGCCTAGGTTCGAATCCTGCTCAGGCAGATCCTAGTGTGAGAAAATTTGTCAGTTCGCTTGCCGAAGGTTGGTGGTTTTCTCCAGGGACTCTGGTTTCCTCCATCATCCCTGAACCGACCACCTCGACATAAGTGAAATACTCTTGACTGGGGGTGGAGCGTAAAGCTCCATTAATCCATAATCCCAAGCACTCAGCATTTAGAAATTAAAATCACATGGTAACCATGATTTATAATAAAACAAAACATATGATTTGCTTATTGTTGATGAAATATATTAAGTACTAGTTGAGAGATTGAGAGATATAGGTCCTGTAAATGGCTTATTGTTATATACATGTAGATATGGAAACACATTACTTGTGACAGCATAGAGGTAAGAGGAAAAAGTTACATTATATCTTTTGATTAATGTTAAACATTTTCATATTTTTAGGTCCTGTTAAAAAGCGGTATAAACTATATGAAGTTGATAGCAATATACCTGTTCCCAAAAGAACACTTTTTTGGAAGGCTGCCAGGTCAGGATTGAATGACAGTTTTGTTAGTTCAGGTCATGATGAAGACATAGCCAGTGAAAACTTCAGCTTGACTGTGGAGGATTGTGATGATGATGACAGTTTAAAAGATATGTTTATTGATGATGGTAGTGATGATGAGGAAGATGATACATGTAGCTTAATTGATGAAGATGGAAAACATTATACTGACGCAGCAAGTGATTTATCCTGTTACAGCCAGGATTCTAACATAAGTGATAATTTTTGGGTAGGAGAAAGCACAGATGATGAGGATTGGGGCACTTGGGACACTAACAGCTCAAGTGATGAAAATGGAGGTTCATGTAATGATGAAAGTGATCAAAATGAAAAAAATCCACAAAATTCTGAAAAATCATCCACTGCATTAGAGGAATTTTGTGTTTTAGCTTATGCCCGGCGTTTTAATCTTTCAGGAGAAGCTACTCGTTATCTTATAAAATTAATTTCGGTTCTGTCTCCAGAATTTGGCATAGGTCATGGGTCATTGCAAAGCGATGAAAATTCCAACTGTAAATGTGTACATTATTGTGAAAAATGCAATGCAATTTTTCCAGAAGATCAAAATGTAGTCGTCTGTGGTACTGCTGGATGTGGTGGAAAGCGATATAAAGGTAACACTGCAGCTCAGAAACAGCCAAATCGTCAACCCAAATGTTCATATGTTATTGCAAATATGGAGTTCCAATTAAAACTAATTCTGGAAAGATCAAATAATTGGGAACTTATTCAAGAAATGAAAAGAAGATATGTCGGTGAAATTTCAACTGACGGCTGCATTCGTGATATAATGGATGGTAAACTGTATAAAAGACTTTGTGAACCTGGCCAGTTTTTGAGCCATAATACTCATATCAGTGGTCTTATGAATACTGATGGTATTCCACTCTATTCATCTTCCAAAGTAAAACTCTGGCCAATATTTCTGGCAATTAATGAACTCCCTCCATCTCCTAGATTTTCAAGAAATAACATTGTACTTGCAGGAATATGGCAAGGGAAAGATAACCCACCATTTATTCATTACATGTACTCTTTTGCCCTTGCAGTAGAGAAATTATATTATGAAGGATTTTCCATTACACTTCCTGATCAAAGTGTGGTCATAGTTAAATTTGGTGTTATATGTGCATCAGTTGATCTACAGGCAAAAGCTTACATAGCTAATATGTCAATGCATAATGGAGAATATGGGTGCACAACATGTGAGGAGCCTGGAAAAGTAGTGAAAAAAGGAAAGGGACATGTCCGTTGTTATCCATACCATGAAACCTTAGATAAGCCTCAAATTAGAAAATCGGATGATATTAACAAAGCAGCTCAAAAAGCAACTCGACAGAATCGTGTGAAAGGTATATGTGGCGTGTCTGGATTGTCTGCACTACCAGATTTTGACTTGGTTTATGGATTAGTTCCAGATTATATGCATGGTGTGTTGCTTGGTACAACCAAATCTCTTATGCAGTTGTGGTTTTCTCCAAAAAATAGTGCTAAACCTTTCTTCATTGGAAATTATCTAGATGAAATTTCAAGCAGGATTCAAAAGATGACCCCTCCAGATTGCATTGAACGACTTCCTAGAAATTTAGAAAAACACTATGTAAACTACAAAGCAACTGAATTTCAAACTTGGTTGCTTTATTATGCAGTTCCTTGTTTGAGACATATTTTACCAGATGTGTATTTGGAGCATTTCTGCTCATTTTCTGAAAGCGTTTTTCTCTTTTGGGAGATAATATCACAAGAGCTGATATTCACAGAGCATCTGATTTACTGAACAAATTTTACAAAGCCTATCAAAATTTATATGGAATTGAATGTTGTACCCTAAATTTACACAATGTTGGAGCGCATTTAGTCAGTTTTGTGGACAATTGGGGTCCCCTTTGGGCATGGAGTTGCTTCCCATTTGAGGACGCAAACGCTGCAATTTTGCAAGCTGTTAATGGGACGGGGGATGTTACAAGGCAGTATATACATACAAAGCAACTTGAGATGAAGTTAAATGCATTGGACATCACAACATGCACTGGAAATGACAGAGAAAAGTCATTTTTAAATGAGATAAGAAAAAGAGGCAGATGCTGGACTTCTACAAAACCCATGCAGAATTGTAATGTCGCAGGAAAACTCTTAAAACTCTCAGAAAACTTGGCTCCGAACAACCTGCTCCTTTCAATTAATGCAGAAAAGTTATCGGAAGTTAGAAAATGTGTCAGGATTGAATTGTGTGGTCAAAAGTTTTATTCTGAAGAATACTCAAGAATGAAAAAGAGAGTTTGCTATTTTGTTGTTAGTAAAGCAGGTGATATATTTGCAATTAAATACTATGTAATAAATAGGGTAAAAGAGGTGTTTGCAGTCGCCAAAAAATATGAACTTGAACACAATTGCTTTTTTTTTGAGTCCAGTGGCAGACACATACTTAGAATAAAAGAGGGCGATGAAAACAATTTACATGTATTTTCTGCCAGTCTAATCAAGGAAAAGGTCTTTTTTATAACTGTTGGAGAGATGAAATGTATTTCATTGCTGCCAAATGTAATTGGGCACAGTGTATTGAAGTAACTATTGATCATGTGTACACACAAGAAATGGATTTCACAACATAAAGAACAAATATTTTAAGTTATAATTAGTTTTAAATGAAAAGAATACAACCCATTCATTTTTTTTGTGCAAAGCAATGAAATTGCAGTTAATGGATCATGTTATCAGGGTCCGGTTGTTTAAAACTGGATTAATTTAATCAGTTGATTAGTCAAAATTTGTATCCTGTATTTAATGTGATCATTCAGAAATTCATGTTGAAATGTTAGTGTATAACATCAGAATCCAATGATTTTAAAACTATTTATTCAAATGACACAAAAATGTTTTAATTAGAATTTTCAATTTGCACAATTATCATTGATTAAACTAATCAAGCTTTGAACAACCACGCCCAGTTATCATGTTGTAAGTAAAAGTAGGAAATCTTGGTTATAAAATATTTTCTTGTATGAAATATGGACAGGTGATATTTTTTTTTTAATTCCTGGGGTATCTTTTTAAAAATTGAAATTCCCAAATTAGCTTGTAGCTTTGTTTTGATGAATAGAACTGTTTCCTGAAAAGAGAAAAACAAAATAATATTACTATGCATCTATCGCAAAATCAAATACATTTGTTAATGATCTTACCAGCTGTTGTATATTACAGTTATCAGATCTAAGTAATGTGACCATGGTCAACCATGGTTTTAAATTAATGCAGACTGGTAAAAATTAAATCTATTGCTGACCATGGACCATGGTCGAGGAATACATACCATGGTCGACCATGGTTCAATGAATACATACCATGGTCGACCATGGTTCAATGAATACATACCATGGTTGACCATGGTACAAGTTTTTCTGGCTTGGGTAACCATGGTCAATCATGGTGAAATTATGACTGAAAGTGCAGTTGACCTTGGTTAAACCATGGTTGGCATTGCTTGGCAATGGTTAAGCATGGTCAACCATGGTCATTTATGGATCCATTTCGCAGGGGTATTGGGCCTCTTGTATTTAAATGTTAGCACAGTTTTATTTTAGCGGAAAGGTTCAACTGCGAAAAGTGCTAAAATAAAGCTGCCACTAAAATTTCATGGTTAACATTATATTAAAACCTGTACTGGATATGTGCCAGATACATGCACGGTATTATTTGAAGATGAAGAGATGATAATTGACCTTAACAATTTGTCGCATCCTATATTATTCAAATACTTCTCTAGATAAAGATGAAATGGATAAAAATTTGTCCTCCCCCACTTTATTTTAACTCTTTCACTTTTTTTGATAGAGATGTGAAGGTAGTAAGGTAATATATTGAGATGAATGTGTTTAATTTTTTAGCATATTTCTGAAATGATAAAGGGCAAAATCAGGAAAGATAGAAATAATCAAAAACAAACATACCAATCCATGTCCGAATCACAACCCAGAAGCGAAGTAAAAACTTTGAAACTGACAAATTAGGTTAGATACGTGGACTTCCACCAGGGAAGTGAGACCGGGTGCTCCTGTTTAGCTAGCTAGCTACACTCGCCATGTGTGTAATCAAAATTGTTTGAAAGGAACATTGAACTATAAGACGTCAAATATATCCAGGGCAATCCTGGACACAGAGACATCAAACTTATCAACAATACTGTGATTAAGCATTTTTTAACGTAATAGATGAAATGCTCACTTTGTTAAGTGCCCTCGTCCACATCCACGCCCCCGTCCACGTCCTCTCTTTTGTTTTGGTGCATCTTCTCTGTTGAAATATTTAAGATGGTATATACTATTACACAAATATAAAAGTCGATTATAAATGTACAAATTACATTTGTAAAGATGTACAGATCTTTTTTAATATTCATGCATTTTGTAGGGCAAAAAGCACAGATTCAAATTAAGGAAAAATAAAATGTTACCTGCTTGATAGCACTGGCAAAATTAGTAAAAGTAGTAAAATTAATCTTTGTGTGCCATTTCTGCTGTAATAAATTTAAGTATAACAAGGAATTCAGCATAATTTAAACTTACATTGCAATGGAATCAAGGGCAAGTCTCTTTCTACTTCTTCCACGCCCCCTTCCTCTTCCTCTTACTGTTGCATTTCCATTGTCTGCAATGTCTTTCCTTTAGGAGAAAATACACCTAATTATCATGCCGTGTATTAATGCAATTTTCATGAAATCGAATTTCTATAGCAAGGTTTTGATATTTCAACAAGCATCAATAAGCATTAAAATAAATGTAAAAAGATGCTTTATGGATGTTGGTATCAATCAAGAAGTGTATTAGGTAGTGCTATATTTCAGTGCCTGAACAGTATCCCAAAGGAGGAGTATTTTGGAGCATTCCAATCATGGGTAAAAAGACAAATGAAGTGTAGGATACTTTGATTTGTCCTAGCAGTTTGTATTGGACTTTCATTAAGATATGTCTGAAATATATTTATAACTAATTTATCTGTTTGGGGAAAGCTCATACGGAGATCAATCCCGAGACAATATGAATGCTATGAAATGTACACTATATTAAAAAAAATGATTTATTTAAGTAATGAAATATTTCATATACTTACTGAAATGTGATTGATTCTCCAACTTTTGTATCCACTGCAATTTCTTTAAGTTTCTCTTTTTGAATAGTGGCAATACTTCCACCTGACCCAACTACAAAGGGGTATTTATACCTTTGCGGGGTCAGGCCAACAACATCTGTAATAGAATCAGCATTTGGTAAAAGGATTTTTTTTTCTTAGACTTGGACAGTATGGGATGTTCTTTCTCAAATTCCAGCAAAAGACTTCCAGTTCCCATGTAATTCAATTTGTTTCTTTTTATATCTTTCACTACAAACAATGTCTCCAGTGGTTCCAGTGAGGATTTTGATAGTTTCATAGACATTTTTTTCAAAGATTTCAAAATTCGAAATTTGACCATTCTCTCTGCATGAAGTTTATCTTTTGGAGTTTGATTTGTTTTTTTTACCCCAGGTTTTGTCTTTTGTTGTGTTGCACAACTTGGAGTTGGAGCTAAAGACATAGTGTAAATCACAGAATCCTCTGAATATGACATGTTTAAACAATTAATTCATGTATATCGGTTATCGGTTATGTCTCCTTCTTCTGCTTTCAGTTCTGCAAAAAAACATAAACTCTGTATTAATGTTCATTAGCAAGACTTTCTGAACACAATCTTATTTCAATACCAATAAGGAATACATTTATTGCAATATATTTTTAGGTATGAATGATAGTGTCCTGGTTTATTAATTCATACTTTGATAATAATTGTGTTTGAATTGTTTAAAATTGTATTGGGTATTCACCTTTGCTACTGTGCTTAGGTATGCTTTAGTTCTAATGAAATATTATTTAAGTTTCCAGGTTATGTGTCCAGATCCTAAGTAGGACAATTGGCAGGCCCAACTCCTTTGAGCACATTAACCTTTCCCATTTCCAATCTATAAATAGCAATGTATAAGTAATACCACCTCAGTGGAGGTTGAATATCGGTTTCTAGGAAATAGAATATTCTAGAAATCTAAGAATTGTTAATTTTTTAAACATTTCTGGTGATAACGCACATGGGATGTTCAGTTTATTGTTTGTATTTACATGACGATTATTTTTATACATAGATGTAGATCAAGGACATGGGTTCAAAAGTCAAATTCAAACATATACAAGTAAACCAAAATAGTTACTTATCTGCACTGACTATTAACTTGTTGTATAGGCATGTATGTTAGAATATTGTAGGTATTGACATGCTGATCATATAGATCAAGGTCTTCAGTTCAGGGTCAAAGGTTACAGATATAGGAAGAATAAAGGGGGTTAGGGTCTAGGTTACAGATATAAAAAGAATAATGAAATGGATACAATTGTTATAACTTAACTAATCTATATAAAACAGATAATGGCATCACATTCATGGCCGTAACTACCATTGAGGCAAGTTTTTTTTTTAAAGATTTTATGGGAAACAGACAATAACAATAAAAAAAAACTTGAGATGTTTTTTCACATTATGAATAGCCAATTTAAGGCGTTTTATTATCGCCACAAAATGGTTTTCACGTAATTAATTTATGGCATGCTACGCAGTTCCGAAAATTCACATTATAGTCAAACTTTTACTCACTATCCCTGCAGGTTCATGCTCATGCGAGTGATCATTCTCTGCCATGAGACGACTGAAAGTGTGGAATAGATCAACAATGGCTGGAACTCGGTTCTGTAGCCTGTCACGGTTACATATTCATCGTGATGATGTTATTGGAAACGTTTGTCCTGAAAAAGTCCTTAAGAAGTGGGGCAGTACTGGAATTAGAAAAATCCCACTTGCTTTTGACATTGATGAATAGATTAGTCGACTCGATCAGTATGTCCAATGTAGTGTCATGTAGTTATTAGATAAAAATCTTCAGTCGTCGACATTTTCATTTATTGTAGTAATAATATTAGTATGCATAATTATATCTGTCACCAACAAGTAACTCAGCTTGGTCTTTTTTTTATCTACATATTCTAAAACTTTGAAAAAAAAACCATAATTTTTTCTTTATGTATGTAAAAAAAGTCATAAGGGAAGATTTAAATGCAACACATGATGTTTAACTACACCACTCACAGAATTTATTTTTATAGAGGACGTTAAGTCACTTTTGGTAGGCGGCAATTTGGTGCCTCATTGAAGAATTTCACCACAATTGACTAGATGAACATATCCAATACATCCGGAGATGCTAGCTCAAACTTTGGCATTACACTTGAAGCTTTATCAACTTGATCTATTTTTTTCAGATCATCTCCTTCTTTCTTTTTTATACCGGGCTTCTATGACTTTGGGACTATCAAATATTTTATTTTCAGTTACAACCCCATTTTGATATCAAAATACATGAATTGAGTAAACATATTTTAGCCTTTGAAATGCCAGGAAAATACAGGAATTTGCCTTAAAGTTTTAAAAAATGTTCGGGGGGGGAGGGGGGGGGGGGCAATCCCCGGACTCTCCTAGTGAAACGCGCCTTCGGTGCATCAAATTTCTGCCTCACATACAACCAAGCCTAGTTACAGCCATGACATTCTACATTTTATCTCAACCAACCTGTAATTGTGTTGGGGCGGTCATTGATCCATTGTATATAATCAGGTGAGCGTTAAGGTACATCTAGCTATTGTTTAACTTTTTGATCTAAGAATATATTTGAGTTGGGTAATGGTGTTTTAAGCCCAAGCCAAGATTCTTCCACTGATATCGAGACGGTCAATTCATAGAAGGTGAATGAAACAAGTATACCCAGAGAATCCGTCGATCTTCGGCAAGTGAACTGTCAAACTTTCTAAAACTGTCCCGAGTGAGACTCGCACCAAGGCGATGAGAGGCACTATGATCCATAAGCCCACCCTTTAGACCACTCGGCCACTCGTAAAATACAATTTCACTTGACTAGGGCGTAAAAAAAATTACCCAACTCAACTCAACTACATTCCTATATAAAAAAGGTAAAAAAAAAAAAAAATAAATGAACTACATTTGATCCTTTTCAAGGCCCGGTCACACAGCGCTTTACGGCTTATCACGGCCATAACCCGTCAAAAAGTGGTCTCCCCTTAAGCAGACAATATTGTTCGCGTTGATGTGGAGTTTAAGACGAGCTCCAGTCGATTTATAGACGTGACAGTAGGCGGCGAAAAATCCGAACGGCGTCGGACGCGGCAAAAAGTTTTGAACTGCTCAAAACTTTAGTCCGCGGACAACCACGGGTGACACGTGGTAAAGACGTGAAACATACGTGAAACGCAGGTGATAATAAGCATTCCGGCAGTGATTAAAACTTGGTAAGACGCGAAAGCTTAGCGGTCTGTCACGGGCAAAGCGCGGTCATCGAACATATGTTACACATTGGTATAGCGAGTGATTAGCGGCTTATCACTAAGAAATGGATTTTCCACGTACAAAGCACTACCTTAACCCGTTAAACGATGTCTCAAACAACTTATCACTGCCTTTATGAGGATGCCTTCTGCGATGTACGTTGAAATTGTGCAGAGATTAACACCAGCACTTTCAACGAGACTACCAACTGGAGAGCTCCCCTTGAACAAGGCCTGAAGGTTGCTATCGCCCTGAGGCATCTTGCTTCTGGCTCCAAGTACCGTTAGATGCAATATGCCTGATGGGTCCCCCACAACACCATAAGTCTAGTGGTGCGTGAAGTCTGTGAGGCAATCGTCCACGAGTATGCTCATAAGATGCTCTCCCCGCCAGACACTAAGGTCCAGTGGCGCCAGGAAGCTGATGATTGGTACCCCAGGAAGAATTTTCTACATGTCATTGGGATTAGAGATGGGAAGCATATTGCGTTTAAAGCTCTTGCCAACGCTGGGTCCGACTTCTTCAACTATAAAGGTCTCTTTAGTGTTATCCTCCTGGCATTTCTGTCTTCAGACTGTTCCTGTGGATAGACGATGACCACGTCTACAATGAAAGTTAGTTCAAGAAGGGTCTACAGAACAATGACATCGCCGGGTTCCAACAGCCAGATCCTCTGCCAGGTGACACACAGGATATACCCTACTTCCTGGTAGGTGACGATGCCTTCGGGCTCAAGACTTACATGATGAAACTCTACGCTAACAGGGACGTGCACAGTGAAATGGGTCTGGGGGTCGTGGGGAGCCCAATCCTCAGCTAGGGCCTTAGCCTTGGTTTTCCAGGGCCTCTTCTTGGCAACGTAACCCTTCTTCCTTGGCATAATCAATTGAAAATTGCGTGGGGATGTGGACTGCAGAAGATCTGGATCGGCAATTGTGAAGACCAGCCGTGCGCGGGGCGCTTTTATATGCGCCGCAAGCCAAGCTTTCGACGACGCCAAGCCGTTGTTACCCGTGATTTGGCAGTGCTATGGCAGTGGAGTGCCCGTTTTACGTCCGCGCTCAACTCTTGATCGGCAGTGCTACAGACGCGATGCCTTGGTTACTTGCCCCTGCGTTTAACACGTTCAAAACCATTTTAGCCTTATACGTGGCCAGATGTGGTTAGCCGTGCTTAGGTGCTTCAGTAGTGTAACAGCCACCGACGGCAACCCCGTACAAAGCACGACCAAGTCAAATTTGAACAAAAATTACCACTTACGACTACGTCTACCAGATAATCATAAATTTGTGTACGTGATTTAGACGTGGAGTATAGTTTATGTAATTGGCTTAACTATCAATAAGTCGGTTTACACTTTCGCAAGCGTTTCCTTTTGGGAGAATAGCATGTGCATTGTATGTTGTTGTTTCTTTATTGGTTCAAGTTACAAACTGTATGGTTCTGTTTTCTTTCAAAAATAAAATCATGTTCTGCAATGCTTTCTGAATCACTTCTGAAACAACCAGTGAAGATTTAATCGATAAAGACGTTAGTGATACAACTGTTCGACGTACATTGTCCAATGTATTTCCAAAGGAGAGCCATCACACTTTGTGAATCTCTAAGGGATTGATCATAGGGTCGTCGGTGACCAACTGCCATGTTCTCAATGATGCCAAATTTGGTGGAGATCGCTTAAAGTAAGTATAAAGTACTTAAAACACTTTCAACGAATGCAATTTCTGGTAGATTTTTTGCGGAATCGACGCATGCTAAAGCCAAGCGGTGGGCAACACAGTGCATTTCTATACGAAATTGGTTCTCATCTTTCATAAACTTAGATACACCACCATGTTTTTCTATCATAACATTTGCAGGACTTTCTCTCATTTCTTTAATAGTTTCAACTTCCAACATATTGGCAATTATTGAAATGAATTCGGTACACGCAGTGTCATCTTGATAGAGTTTTGTAGTAACAGTCGCACCATTCAACTTTGACAAGTCATTTAAACACTGTGCTTTCTTAATCGGAAGGTTTTCACATGCAATAAAATATGCATTGCGCACCAACGTACACATGGCTTCATCGCTTTTCTCTGTTACTTTTTCAAACATATTCATTAATGGTTTTTTTTGCACTGTTATCTGAACGAAGGATTCGGTATGGTCATTGCTGCTGGCATGATCTGTAAGAGCGGATTTTCGAAAATTTTATGAACCTGGTGGTAGAAACTGTTACTTTGTTTGTGTTTCTCGCATATTTTACAAAACATACAGTCTAGTTCGCTGTCATAACGAAGCCAAGAAAATGATTGCAGCCACTTATTATTGAATCGTCTAGCTTTCTTTGTTTGATTTTCATCATTTTGAGTACTATCCAGTTTACGTTTAGTCATTATGAGCACTAGTATCAGTATACAACATATAGCACTAATTCGAATAAAATCCATAAATATAACTGTTATGAAATTTTGCGATTTATTTTTCATCTTTTATGTCTTGAAATAAATTGTTGTCTTTGCGATTTATTGTACCATTGGTTACTTTTAAATTTGGTAGGCGGTTTACTACAATTTTTTCTGCCTATTCCAAGCTCTAAACTTCATTTCTACTAACAGTTATTAATTTTATTGGAATTCCAATACCTCGATATGGAACCTCTTTGATCGCGTTTTCGTATTTATTAATAAATAAACAGTTTTGTTAAGACGGTACGAAGCATAAAGTAGGTATTTTTCTACACCCGCGTGGAACCTCTTTGATAACAAACCGTCACCCTTGACCTACGCTGGGCATGGCTTCCGTAATCAACGCAGTTAAAGCGATGCAATTATTATTAAACAAACACACTTTTAAAGAAAGGATGATAGTTCTGACTGGGAAACAAAGGTAATAGACACGCGACTAATTAAGTCCACAGGTATTTACTGATTAATAAACAATCACCTGATTATTAGATCTTAATACAGTTGTATAGTTGACAGGTAAACACGTGGTAATGACAATATACTAAGTGAAGTCATGTAAAGTTTAAGACCGACAAACAAATTTTGTGTCCGACAGAGTTGTTTTAAAAGTAAAACTAGCGGTAATTCACTTTTGTAGACTGAACTCATTTGTCCGCTAAATTTGCACTTAAGCTCTGGTTCACAAACCTGATCTTGGGGAGTATTTTGCAGGTGACAAGTATTGTGTGTCAGCATTGTTAAGGCCGTAGAAGTGGTAGGCATTTCTGTTGACCGCGGAAGCTGTACTGCTGCTCGAGATCCTGTTTGCTGTGGTGGTGGCAGATATAATGAATTTGCTGCTGGCTGATTTGTCACAGCTAAAGGACTTTGTTGTAACACTGAATTATCAGTTGTTGTGGTAGCAGGTGATGGACTTGAAACTGCTTCAAGTGTTTGGTTCTTAACTGCTGTGTTTGTGGTGGATCCACAGACTTTGCTGCTGGTTGTCCAAGTGTCAAGGGAATTTGATGCGACTTTGAGGTATTAGTTGTCATGTTTGGCATTGGAGATGATGAACTTTCTGCTTGTTCAAATCCTGCATGCTGTGTTTGTGGCAATCTCACTGGCAAACATGCTGAATGTATTGCTTGTAATGGACTTGAAACTCCTTCAGATTCTATATGCTGAGTTTGTGGCAATCTCGCAGGATTCACCGAATTCACTACAGGTTTATTTGTTGCAGCTACAGAACCTTGCTGCAATGTTGTGTTATTTGTTCCTCTACTTTCTACTGGAGACACAATCTGCTCAGAATGAGGTGGAAATACAGAATTCAAGATATTTGCATTGTCCCTTAACATATTTTTAGCAGCTGTTTCCACAGAATGCTTTGTGCACGGTCAGTTTTCTTTTTCTCAGAAACTTCAGCAGGTGTCCTCTTTGTTGTTTTTACCTTTCCTGTTGAAGCAGTTGTTGTTTTTACCTTTCCTGTTGAAACAGTAACGGATTTGTTTTTGCTTTTAATGGTCTTATTTCCATTTTCATGTTCACTTGATAAAGTGATGATGTACAGTTTTCCGTACTGACTTTTTGTCTCCTCCCTCTCCCTTTTTCTGCTTTACCTTGTGTACTACTAAAGTATTCGTTATCTTCACAGAATTTTTGTAGTTCATTTTCATCTTCTGATAAAAAAAAAATTATATTAGACCTTCAGAAATATTATTCACCAAGCACTTTTTATTATGATTCAAAGTAAATACAGCTGCAATGCAGCATATTGTTGGGATATTTTTTTAGATACTGTACATGTAGATGTAAGTTTTAAGGAATGTAGTCCATATTTTTTAATTAAATAGTTAAAATTTGCAAAAATTGCAACAATGAGCAGTTTTTCATCCACTAGAAATCCTTTTAAAGGTATCATGTGAATTTCTTTCTTGTAAAACCAATAACTTGCATGTATGTGTAAGAAATGAAGTATGGACCTTCAGATAAACCTGGAAGTGACACCTGCCACATATTTGTTATGGTTGTATGTTTGAGAGGAAACAATTTAGTTGGTGTTAAAGATGTCTGAAACAAGTTTAGACACTGAAACACCAATCTATTAATGTTTATAATATATGTTTGTAATATTTGGGATGAATTTCCAACAAAAAATTGCCATCTTGTAACAAAATGAAACTTTATTAAAAATGAGTATACTTTAATTTGTTAATAAATGCTGCATGGAGCGTCTTGTTTCAGACAAGCAGTATTTCAGAAAAATTCAGTTTTTAAACATTAATTTTAATATTGAAATCTAATACCTTTGATACTAATATTCATTATTAACAGCGTTATAGTTCTTTGTGTGCAATCAATAATGGTTTCCATACTATATTTCTGGTATTATATATTACATAGCAGAGGCATGTTCAACAATGATTGTGCTTTCCAATGCACGTGTGTGAGCAATTTGTGTGTCTATTGAGCTAAAGCACACACTAATACTGCATCTAAGTCATTGTAATCATCAAGATGCTTTCTTAACTATCTACCTTTGGATCCGGACACTTCCACTAACTCGAGGGCAAATGCCAAAAATTAGGTCATATCTGCCATCTATACTGGAGTTTTAATTTATTTATTTTGTTTTTCATACCCTGTTCAGAACAAAAAAAATTATACTTGCGCCGATAAAGTAAGAATTTTGGTCAAGAAGTTTCAAAAAACATCTCCCATCGACACCATCTTGAATCTAAGATGAATAACCTTAACATTGCTTTATTTCCACATTTATGGATGGTTGGTTGTTGGTTGCATAATGTTTATGTCACATCAGCTATTTTTACCTAATCACAGCAAGATGCAGTTTTTATTTATCTCAAAGATTTAATCTATACACAAGTTAGTGACATGCATGAAAAGATTAAAGTGTTTCTGATCTACTTTGTATAAATGCGCACTGATTGGATCTTTAAAAGTGCTAGAACACTGACCCACAATGTTGCAGATTTACATTGCAAACCACCCAATGACATCATGTTGATATTATATTATATTGGCACCAGTAAAGACCCCTAATAATAACTGGTTTTAATCAGATATGGAACAAAAATATACTGACATGAGATCATGTATGTGTAACATGAAATTAAAGTGGGTTTTTTTGTTTGTTTGTATGTGTAACATGAAATTAAAGTGGGATTTTTTTGTTTGTTTTTTTTTTGGCAAACTTAGTAAGAACAATACATATTGATATTCAAACTGACCTCATTATGCTTTGGGCATGTCAGGTTAAAAACTTTCTGCTGTATACCAAACATCAAAACCACATGAGCTTATAGCATGTATGTTTCCTCTGGTCAGATTAACGTTTTTAAATGATAGGCAAAAAATCTGTATCTAGAATATTGATTGATGTCATTTCTATATAGCAAAAGATTAAATTCCCAATTTGAAATATAGAATATAGGACCTTGCAAATCTACCCAAATTTCATCAAAAACACAAAATCAGATAATTTTGCCAACTTGATATCTAAAAAGTATGCATTGGGCCATTTTACATAAGTAAAAGGTTAATCTGAAA
This sequence comes from Anadara kagoshimensis, assembly GCA_021292105.1. NCBI lineage: Eukaryota > Metazoa > Mollusca > Bivalvia > Arcoida > Arcidae > Anadara > Anadara kagoshimensis. The sequence goes on along the minus strand of CM037874.1, from coordinate 10,855,205 downwards.
CAAAATTGTAAGTGTCCTAATTTTCTCATATTATGCTGGTGTTATATTTAGGTGATCTTTGACAAACTTCTTTGAAATTACAAATCCTATTGATAGAATACATGTGTGCTATTTGTGTGAGGTTTTCTATATGTGGGACCTTGGAATACTCTAAAAACTAGGGGAGGAATGTAGTGGTGTGAATATCTCATTTGATAGAATAATTGCCAGTTTGTGAGGCCCTAACTGGTTGTAATGAGTTATTCATTTTCTATATTCTGCCTTGCTGTATACTTCTTTCTTTAGTAAAGTAGACAACTGGGGCAAACAGCTCAGTAAAACTTCTAAGAACAGTGTGGCTGGGGTATTGGGATATATATATATATATATAATATAGCTACTGGATTGTGAGACACAGAGATAACTTATATAAAAATTGCCAATTACCCCTTACTATTCTTGCTGATAAAATGTTTGAAACAATTGAGATGATTGGCATGAAAGATCCCAGAGCAATACAATATGTACTTGTACAGCTAATTGGATATAGGTTAAAGACTTGTAAGATAGTAGTGCTTCTTATAAGTTATATTCTAGTATATTATGTGTTTTCTCTGTAATCAGCTCAACTTGTTTTTTGGTGTAAATGCTGAATAAGTAAATAAATAATAAAATTAAAATCGCAATAGACTTTATTAAAGTCTGTATCAATATTTACAATTTTTTTAGCTTAAGAAATAGTTTTGTTTGTACTTTGAAGCATTATATTTTACCATTAATATCAACAATTAATGTAGAGATAATTGCTTTCAGCAAAAACTGTACATGTGATTCCATTGAAATTAATTGATGGATAACAAATTCAATAAGTTTTATGAAGGAAATTTTAAAAAAACTACTTTTAAAACAAAATGACCACACACACACTATGAAAAAAATCCCATAACTCAAGAAAGAATTGCTTTTAGCTGCCATTTTCTTTTTTACCTTCTTGTATCTTTTAGGAGATGGTGTTTTAAAAGATATTTCCTTAGGACTTTTTGGCATGACTGTATTCGTGGGTGATCAAGCTAAAAGATATATATGAAAAAATCCTATCAATCTGAAGCATGAACTTGCAAACAAAATAATCATGGTTGGTCAGTACTAATTAAATGGACAGACTTGCACAAATCTCATGCATCACATGTAATTGTGTTAAGATATTTCTTTGATTTTAAAAAAAAAAATCTCTTGCCAAAAATAGCTAAAAATTGCTGATGTGATGTAAGACAACATTCAACCAACCAACTTTGTATCAATAACACCTTACCATTTCGAATAATACTATTAATGTCTATTTCCAATAATACTATTAATGTCTATCTAGTCAAGTAAATTAAAGTTTTTCATGAGCATGTGCCACTGACAATTCAAGACCCTATAGTTTTTATATGAATATATATATATACAAATATTGAAGGTCAAGTTCACAATTTGAGTCAAATAAGGACATTTAGTAAAATGAAGACATTTGGAAGAATATTTCAACTGTGTTGCAAATACTATTACTTGATATGATATGGGCCTTCAATCCCTGCTAGGCAGTATTCTTGTTAGTATTAATTTGAGCAAACAAGATTCTGGAAATGAACACTTACCTTTTTGTATCTGGCAGGAGAGGGTGTTTTAGAGATCATTCCTCTAGGACTCTTTGGTGAGACTTTACTTTGTGGAAGGTAGAGCTATAAGATTAAAAAGACTGAAAAAATTTATGATACAGTCAAACTTCAGTTATTCCAAGTAAAAGGGTTTTCAATTACATGTTGGAAAAATCTGGGGTGTGAGAGGTGAAGTTTGGAACTTTAAGCTTGCGCACATTGTGTAAGGACAAATGGTACACATTACAAATTAAGTGTAGGAGCAATGTCTGACCACTGCGGTAGCTCAGTTGGTAGAGTGCTTGCTCCGTAAGTAGGAGATCGTGGGTTCGAACCCGGCCGGGTCTGACCCAAGACTTAAAAGTGGGAAGTGACTGTTCTTTCGCCAAGCACACAGCATTATGAAATGAAAGTCACAGTTCTTTCGGATGGGAACTTAAAAATAATTGAGGCCCCGTGTCACGGTAGGCTTGGCACGATAAAGAACCCTGCTGTGCCTATATCTGGCGACGTCTCGATATAAGTGAAATATTCTTGACTGGGACGTGAAACACCATTACTCAACTCAACTCAACTCTTTATTTCCGACATTATAATGGTGTCCCTATGTCAACAATAGAACTATCAGTTACTCTTCGATAATGATTTAAGGTGAAGGTGAAGTAATACTCGCTAAGGTACCGGTATATGGGGGAAATAACTGATGAAATTGTCAACTTCAAATTTGTGGGGGTTAATTTGTACTGTAAACTATAACTTGGGACTCAAAATAAGGTTAAAAAATTGCCAGGTATTCAAAGTACGAAGTTCAAATAAAAAAAAAAAAGTAATAATAAGAGTTATAATGCAGGAATCCATTACTGGATGCCTTATGGTCCACAAAAAAGTGGTGTCGGAGAATCCGGTGGTGCATGGTGAGTCCACCAAGCCCACTGACTATTTATTAATTGAACAATTATATTTTAAGTCATTAGTTTCTTTATGTGCTCTGTTGAAGTTCCAGATGATAATATATACATTGTGTATTAATAAAATAAAATATGCAGTAAGCTAATTACCTAGCCAAGACCTTGGTGGAACCAGGGGATAATGAAGCCAATGTTTCGTCCATATTCCAAATGAACATTGGCTTGTCAAATATATTGTTCTCTTTAAGGACATCTTTCAGCACTTCGAAGTACATTTTTGTCCGTTCTGGCTGCATACTTTTGTGGCGAATTTCCGTCGTTCCCTCCGCCATTCTTAATGAGGGACCATTATTTCTCTTTTTGAAGAGGGTCCACCACTTTTCAGATGGAACCCCTTTTTTGAAGTATATCCCTCTTTTTTTGGCAAGCTCTCCTGCCGCACGAAAGAAATTTATTTTGGAATATCCGATACCTAGATCGGCCCTATGTTCTGCAGTTTCCTTCAGAATCTTTTCATCATTTGAGGACAGCAAAGGAGCCTTTCCATTAACAGCCTCTGTGCTTACTCTTCCCGAAAGCCTATCTCCCAAAGATGACTTGGGCACTCCGTATTTAGCTGCAGCAAGACGCACGCTCAAGCCTTCATTTCTCACTGCTGACAAAGCTTCGGCCATTGCAATTTTTGACCACTTGTTCCTCTTTTTTAGTGGCATTTCTACGAAAGGAAAACAAAAGCCCTTAAAAATCATTTCTTTAATTATAATTTTTATTAATTTTATATTAATATATTCACATTATATCCCTTATAGCTTTTTAATGACAGTTATGCAATAGTTAAAATATAGTAAAGTCCAGTGATTTGGCGTATCGTGTCTACAATATTATCTTCAGATTTGAATCCTACATTGCACCTTTGCATGGGACCACTATTCTTCTGAAATTTTTCTGCTGCAGCTTTTGGTTTGAGGTAAAAATTACCACAAACCATCTTGTTTCTAAATAAATTAGCAATTACAAAGGCATCTTTTCTCTGAAGATCAGCTTTTGTTTGCATTTTCTCCTTGTCACAGCAAATAGCAACAGCATTACAGTCATAATTATTTTCAGGTTCATGTTTGAGGTAAAAAACATCATTAATTTGTAACTCCCTCGGCCCCCAGTGGTGCATCCCTACTGCATACAGGCCTCTAATTACTACATTCTTCATTTGATTCTGAAAATATGAAAATTCATATCCGTCCCTAGATAGCTTTTATTTCTTAATGCCTTAGCTAAAATATGACGTAGATCTAGATCTACATACTTTTTTAAACCTAAAAATTTTGAAAGAAAAGTCCGTATTTCAGTTATATTAAATCTAAAATTAAAAAAAAATATTGGTCAGGTCTTCATTCTCTAAAAATTCCTTGTTTTATTTTAATTCAAAGTTTATAGCAAAATTATTTCATATAAAGATCACATGCGGTTTCGTCCCATTTGATTAAGTTATTAAGCTTCTTAATTAACTAGATCTATGTTAATTATACATCAACCATGCATCGGACACCGTCCGCTGCATGGTGAAAATGCGTCCGATGCATGGTGAAATGACAGGTACTGTATAATCGGAAAAATAAAAAATAATTTATCAATTTTTTTTAGTATTTTAATCTTTTTTGATAAATAAAACTTCTTGAAGAATAAATCCATTGTTTTCTGAACCCATTTCTTAATTACAGAACAAAGTGGGATAACTCTAATATCCTGTTTATTTTAAATTTTCGCGGTAACTTACTTTTTGGGGTCAAGATATACCGCTCGCTTTGAAGGTCAGCAGTGAAAAGGGAGATAACCGTATGTGCATACGGTCGTAATCAGAACAATGTTTAATTTGTCATCTTCTTCAAAGTAAAAAAACCGACGCGTTTTGAAGCTGAATAGCAAACGATTTCGCTGATGGAAAATGTCCGATGTTGGTATCTGTCCGATCCATGGTGAATTTACTAATGTATTTAAACAGTCTAACCCACCTAATCTTCTTGCATATCCATTTAGAAACAAGAATAAATTATTCACAGAATATTAGAATTTATCTTAACCAATATATATTGAGAATGACTTCATAATTATATTATAAAAATATATATACATATATTCAGGTTTTATCAACTGAAAATTTTAGTGGAGGTACAAATTAAAGTCTAGTAGAATATAACAATACACACAATGTTCTACACAAACATTAAAACACAGATATATGATGCTGATATATATATATATATATATATATATATATATATAAAGCTGTTAAGTGTTAAATTTGATGTTTTGTGTATGTCTTGTTGGCAAAATAAATACTTTAAAATAATAAATAAAAAACTTCATTTTCTTAAATAGTTTTCTTGGGTACGAGTTGTCTCCGTTTTGGCACGAGTTGCCAACCACCGACGTTTGGACGAGTTAACTATTTACACTGTTAAATGGTCAACACTTTTTAAATACATAATGCAAAATAAAAATGATAATTATAATCACTGGTATTTTGTAATCCCACAAGATTTTAAAGTTACTATTGTCATAATCACTACGCCTACTGTACATTATCAAATATTGTCTTTACCTTGCGAAGAACTCCGTGGAGTAAACGTGTTTAAAGTTCTTCTTATAGAGCCTCTCCGTTGATGTAAAGTAGTCATCATTTTTGACTTCTCTAGTTTCGATTCCGTGTCTTTTGCGTCTTTTGGTCGACAAAGCTGTCGATACCATGTCAGTCACTGTTATTGATGTTGTTGTCTTCGCCATGTTGACTTTGCTTTTCCGTGTAATTGACCATTTCCCACGTAAATAATGTAAAGCAGTCCCGCACTGTATATTTGGGGCCGGGGAGAAATCATTTCGCACTCCCGATTCATGGATTTATGGATCCTGATTTATGGATATCCATAAATCCATTTTTGCATTTGCAAAAATAGTCAGTATTTTAACATATTTAAAAATAATGTACCCCCTCATAGTGACGGTAGGATCTGCAAAACTCTACTTTCTCTCTATCCGAAATGACAAAACGATCAAGTACAACTTTTTTAAATTTTAATTACCGATTGTCTTTTTCATATATTTATGAAATTATTATTTTCTACCATTTAATTCAGCAATACATGGTTTGGTACATTGTTTCTTTTTCAAAAAAAAAAAAAAAAAAAAAAACATCCGTCGGTTACATTCTGTCTTGCCACAACACCATTTTCCCAACTACGCTGTACAACAGCACGGCAGTGCTATGTTTAATTGCTGTTACTGTTGGACCATGCATGGCAGGTTTAGGTACATGATCTTTATTTGACTTTTGTCCCGTAATTGAATGGGAAACAATATAGTCCTTATCAAAAGCAGCAAGCATAAGCTTGCTGGCCATTTTTGATGCATCTTTTTCATTTGTGATAATATTTTTTAAACGAGATAATGTTATATCATTGCACGTCATCATCTGGATGTTCCTGTAGAACATGACTCTGGGTCTTTTTCCTCAAATTGTTTCAATTTTTTCTTCAGACTCCCCAATTCATGCTCAACAGAGCTTATTTTCTTTCACTTCCTTGAATTTTGTTTCCATCCCCCAAAAAATAATAAGATAAATTCTATAAGGAAACATCATGTCATCTTTAGGGAACTTACCAGAATGTATACATTTTTAAAGCTAATACCTCCTCGCTAATCTCATCGTCATAGTAGTCATCGAGCTCGCCGTCACTATCAATTTCATCATCACTTCTTTCAACATCATCATAGAGCATATCGTCCTCCGTACCATCCATTGCATTAGAAATGCCACATTTCTTGAACGATTTCACAATCATATCGGGTTGAATAGAGTCCCAGGATTCTTTAACCCACTGACACACTGTCGACAATTCTGGTTTTTTAAAAGTCCACTTTTTGTTAGTTCCTTTTTTCCATTAACCATCCATTCGTTCTAATGGCTACGCATGTAGGTTTTAAACGGTTTGTTGAGTGACACATCAAGAGGCTGTAACAACGATGTGCACCCACCTGGTATTACTACCTGCCTAGTCCCGTTACGTTTTAATTTCCGTTTAACCGAATCACAGAGATGGGCACGAAACTGATCCCACACTAACATCGATCTTGGATGTAATAAATGTCCCGGGCGTTTAAACCACACCTCCTCTAACCATTCTTTAACTAGTCCCTCGTCCATCCACCCTTTTTCCTGCACTTTTACAATAACTCCAGCTGGGAATTTCTCCTTAGGCATTGTTTTTCGCTTAAAAATGATAAATGGTTTTAATTTAGTTCCATCTGCCAGACATGACAGCACGACAGTAAAATGTGTTTTCTCGTGACCTGTTGTTTTTATCGACACACTCTTTGAACCAACAAGGTCAACTGTAGAATTACCAGGCATGTCAAAAAACATCGGCGTCTCATCCATGTTACCAATATGTGAAAGTTCGTACAAAAATTCCTTGCACTCGTCAATGACAAACCTCAGAAAACTATCCACTTTCAATTCAACATCTTTGGGCAGTTTTTGCACGATATGGGTTTTCTGTCTCAAAGCTAATCCAAAACTGTTCATGAAACGTGTACACCATCCAGCTGATGCTTTAAAATCATCACTATTAAGTTCATACTTATTGTCCTTGGCCAATTTTAAAGCATGGATACGGATTGCCATGCGAGTCACAACGTATCCCATTTGACGTAGGTTTGTTATCCATACATTCAAGTCTCTTTCCAACTCTAAATAAGGCAACACAGTATATCTACGGGCACGTTTTGTCTTTGGCAGTGTTAGTATTACAGTCTTATTTTTGCGCCAGTCCCTAATCACTTTCTCGGAAACGCCAAACTCTCTCTCGGCACTGCGATTGCCATGTAATTCAGCATACTCTACTATTTTTAGCTTATAACAAGCCTCGTAACTATTTCTTTTACGTTTCATTATAAATCACAAATGCACAGTATAATCCAGTAAAATATAACTAATGATGGTTAAAGTACGATATCGCACTACCTTTAAATAATAATTATAGCAATTGACATTTTTTACTCAAAATTTGACACTATTCACTCCTTTATACATCAAAGGAACAGAGAGAAACCCTGACAGAGAAACAAGACGCCGTATGACCTCTCACCCATGAATATAAAACATGTGTCTGTCATGGCATCGCTTTCATGTCAATTGTTTAAGTGGGGGTCAGCGTGGACAATTATTTCAGTTATCTGGACATTCGGGTGGACTGTAATTGTTAAACAAACAATACCCACGCTAATATGAGTGAGTGAGTAATGGTGTTTAACGTCCCAGTCAAGAATATTTCACTTATATCGAGACGTCGCCAGCTATAGGCGAAAGTGCAGAAATTTTGCCTGTGCGTTGCGCTTATGGCATTATACAGCAGGGTTCTTTAGCGTGCCAAGCCCACCGTGACACAGGACCTCGTTTATTTTAAGTTCCCATCCGAAAGAACCGTGACTTTCATTTCGTAATGCCGAGTGCTTAGCGAAAGAACAGTCACGACCCACTTTCAAGTCTTGGATCAGACCTGGCCGGGGTTCGAACCCACGACCTCCCACTTACGGAGCGAGCACTCTACCAACTGAGCTACCGCAGTGGTCCACGCTAATATGACAGGACAGGTGTGAATTATGGTTAATTACGGTCTGATGAACAGGTAATTACCTCTCTCTCAACGGCTACTAGCGATACACGTGACTTCAAAGAAAACACAAGGTACTTACCTTAAGATGTTTTAATTAAAATTTTATTGACTTTATTGTTCAAATTTCATATCAAAGATCACAAATAAAGAAAATTAATCATACAATAAAAATCACTTGATAATAAAAATTCCATTAAAATAAGAAATATCATGGCTTCCGGTTTGTGTTGGTTTGCCGTTACACCATCTCTAATGCTGATATGCCTTGGAAAATAGAGTCAGATATTTTTGTACAGCGTGAACAAAGTGAACCTGTACTTTGTCATCGCTTTCTTCCAAGATATCGAGCTTCTTTGCTATGAAATTATAAGATATGAGTACACCTGGAAATAGTGCGCCTGATAAATGAGCGTGAAAGAAGTATATCTGTTTTATCGCGAGATATGTATTCTGAGACGGGTAATGCATTTGGTTACATATGCACATTTGGAATAAATTTTCGGAATACATTTCAGAATCTAGTAAAATATTGCGACGGGATGCATCTAATAATTTCTGCAATTTGGCGAACTGATCTCATGTTTACAATAAAAAGTAGTTCGAGAAGTTTGCGTCCTACGATGTAAAATCATAACTTTTTAAGAAATGAACAGCAACGGCAGGTTGTTTAATTAATTCTTCGTGAAATCTACGGAAATTTAAATTTATTTTTGAAGGTTATGATAACGTATTTTAATGTTGAGGCAATTGTGTCATATTTTAAAATGTTTATCGATTAGATTTTACTTTCGTGAAAGGGAGATAATTCGTACAGTGTTGTATGCAAATTTTATATACAGTCGTTTTACCAGTTCCGAACAGGGTTTCATATAAGCGCTGCTGCAGACGTCATCCACAAGCAGAGGAAATAAAATTTATGTGGTGTAATAATACAAATGTTTACTGATTCCAAAATATCGACACCTGTCCTCAAAAACACGTGGTAGTATGTTTTCTTGAAAAAAGCATTTCCGTGATCACGATTTGTTTACATCGTTAAACTAGGTCACCAACAATCTCGTACATTTAGGAAGCGGTTGAAGAAACAGCAAATTGAGAAAGTTATTTTGCGATTCCTTTAATTGAACGGGATTGAAATTTTAGATTATTCGGTAGTAAAAATTCGGAACTGGTAAAACAACTAAATGATTCAGTTATGCATACAACCGCTAGAATGTACCCCCTCATAGCGACGGTAGGATCTGCAAAACTCTACTTTCTCTCTATCCGAAATGACAAAACGATCGGGTACAACTTTTTTAAATTTTAATTACCGATTGTCTTTTTCATATATTTATGAAATTAATTTTTTCTACCATTTAATTCAGCAATACATGGTTTGGTACATAAAAATTTGTTTCTTTTTCCAAAAAAAAACCCATCCGTCGGACTATATGCATAGATTAACGACCCCCCCCCCCCCCCCCCCCCCCCCGAATTTTCGGTTATATTCTGTCTTGCCACAACACAATTTCCCAACTACGCTGTACAGCAGCACGACAGTGCTATGTTTTTTATTTTTAATGTCGGTTAGTTAAGTCGCAGCATGATTTAAAATTTTTAAATTTCTTTAAAAAGTTGTGACGTATCTACGGAAACATACGGTATGCAACCAACTAGAACAATATATACATACAACAAGAAATTATTCTTCGTATAAATTCATTCAATAACAGGGCTTGTAGAAAGATATCGAACAAATAATAATGTATAATTGTTTATACAAATGCCCAATCAAATGTCTTTTTAGAAAATTTCATCAAATGTACACAAGAAAAACAAAAGATTGGTCTGATTTTCACTCCTTACAAGCCAATATGTTTTTGCTTTAACTGCTAGTGCAAACAAGAGCTGTCACTAAAACATTTAATATATTTAACATTTGGACACAAATGCTTACACAGGGGGTATGACAAGCCCTCTTCAATCTAAAATCAATAACATTCTTCAGTATTAATAAAATAGGGTGACACCTTTGAAGAAGCCAAGTTAGGTATTGTTTGGCAACACAGTTTTAAGGTGAGGATTCTGCATCTGTCAATTGTAGTATACATTAAGTCTTATAGTGTGAAGTTGATAAGAATTTTACCAAAATAAAAACTGAGAAGACAGTATAATAAAGGCTAAACAATTCTTAATGATCTTCTGTAGGTTATCAAATATTTAAACTGTCTTTATATTTAATGTTCTTTCATGTAAATATGGCTAGACCCAATTTCATTTTGATAGCAAACAATCCAAAAGGCTTAGTACCTCCAAATTGATGTTTTAATTTTTAATGAAATGGCACTCCAAAGTTTTCTTTTGAATGATGGTAATTTAATGGTTAATAATCACTAAACAAGCACTTCTTTAATGACCTTCGTCTTGAAGTTATCAAATTTTTAACCGCATACTTTATGTTCTTCCATGTAAATATTGCCAAACACGATTGGTTTTTGATGGCATTTAAACATTCTAATTTACAAGGGACCTTTTCCAAATTGATGTTCTTCTTAAACTGGCACTCCAAAGCCATCTTTTCATTCTTATTCCATGTATGCCTTGTCTTTGCAGCTGAAACATAGCAGATAATGAGTAAATTGAACCAAACAAACCATATAAATACGATACATATTTGCATCATCAATGTTAACTGTAAATTTAACTGTATTCAAGACAGAATTGCAATAATTATCTGGCTAAGAATGACAGCATGATTAAATTAAACTGGTCCTTGTTGTGTAAACATTCTAATACAAGTATATTGCCTTAAGTATTTATTTTCCTTTCTAATGTTTACTCATATACCTCAGACGCAAATTCCATTTCTTCCAAATCTACGATTGGTGGCAGGGTTCTTGATTTTTTTTCCAGAACAGGACTAAGAGATTCTTCTAAATCTACCATTGGTGTCAGTGTTTTTGCTACCCTTTTAAGAACAGGACGAGATGTTGTTTCCAGTTTTCTACAATGAAACATATAAATAAATGTTGATATAATGATTTAAAGTTGTATAAAAGTGGGATAGTTTGGCATGCCATTCTGGCATTCAGCCAGGTTCTAACTACACTGCTGTAACTTTTTTATACAGTGTTGTCCAAAGTCGGGGAAATACAACCATTGGTGTTGTATATGTTTGCAAGTGTTTTTAGTCTAGTGTTTATGTATTATTTTACTGGGTTTGACCAAATGTGCTGCGGTTCCTTATTAGCACAAGTACACATTTCAGTTATAATACTACATTCATTAAATACTTGTACATTTATTTTGCATTAATTTGCTACATTTCACAACCTGCATCTTTTGAATGCTCAACAAGTCTGTCATCATACTGCCAACCCTAACCTCTTATAAAGTTTATTTCAAAATCAACTGAACAATATTAATGATACAGATTACAGTAAAAGATGGGTAGCTGGGGAAAGGGAAACGAAGAATGTTTTAATTTTGACCAAAGTTTACCACAGAAAAAAAAAGAAGGTATTAAACAAAACAATAAGTCTCTCCAGAGACAAATTAATGGTCAAAACAGTAAACAAAATATCTGTGGTTGAAGAAAAAAAAAACATAGCAAGAACAAGTTTAATAGTTGATAAGAATATGTAATTTTGCTCTACCTTTTTACCCTTTGCTTTTGTGGTTTTTTTATGCTTGTATTCTAATTTTATCCAATCCTAGAGATTGGAGGTAGCCCATACTGTCTTTCCTGTTTAGCTCTAATATCTTCTGGTATTGCTATTGAAAAATTCACTTTTCAACATTAAAAACAAATTTATGAACATGATAATGGGATAAAAAGATTTTCCTTTAGTATTAAAATAGATGCCAATTATGCATAACCACATCTTTAGCTCTGTAGGTCCAGTAAGGAGTTTGTGTTACCTCGGTGAAAACTTGCAAAAACTATAATGTGTATGTTGTTTTTAATAAGTTTTTGACATTTCTTTAAACATAAAATAATACAATTTTCAAATTTCTACAAATAACAGATACTTGTCTCATTGTTGGAGCATCTCCTGTTTTTAAGTTTGTAAGATTTTTGAATTGGATTTTTTTTGGTCTCCACAAACTAGTTGAACCAATCCTCATGATCTCATTTATACTTAGGTTTGGTGCTCGTCCAAAGCTTAGATTTACACTTACCTTTGGTGTTAATTCCAATTCTTCCTCATCACTCTTACCAGAATCATCATCAGAATCATCATCATCACTCTCAGATGATGCCTTAAAAGAAATGAATATTATGTTACTTCATGCTAATGTCTAATTAATGTAACTTGTAAATTTTAATCACAATTTAAATATATTAATTGCAGTCAAGGCATTTTTTCAGTTGAATGTCCAAATTTTGCTTACAGATTTTGCAGATTGGTTTTCAGCCATGTGTCACAAATATACAAATCACAATCGAGGCTTTTTTTTAGTTGAATGTCCAACTTCTGCTTACAAATTTAGCAAATTGGTTTTCAGTCTCGTAACTTTTTTGTGAATAAGAACACATGTGTCACTAATATACAAATCATAATCGAGGCTTTTTTTTAGTTGAATGTCCAAATTTTGCTTACAGATATCACAGATTGGTTTTTCAGCCTCTTGTAATTTCTTTGTGACTGAGAACACATGTGTCACTAATATACAAATGACAATCAAGGCATTTTTTCAGTTGAATGTCCAACTTCTGCTTACAAATTTTGCAGATTGGTTTTTAGTCTCTCGTAATTTCTTTTTGACTGAGAGATTATTATTCACAAAAGTATTTGTTCAGTTGAATGTCAACAATTAAGTTTGCTTAATGGATAAAGTTAGTAATGGTTTTAGATTTAAAAAAAATAGTGTGATAAAACATGTAATAAAAGTTTTACTTGTTTATTATTCAGTAATAAATGAAATTTCATTCATTATTCCCTTCCCTATGTTAGCACTTAACAATTTTTGTTTTAACTGATTAAGGGAATCTGGTGTCATTTTGTCTTGAAAGCTGTATTTACTACTCACTCAGTAATGATGAAAGAATTATATTGAATAATGAATAATGAATGAATTATAATGAATAATAAATGAATTATAATGAATAATGAATGAATTATATTGAGTAATAAATGAATTATAATGAATAATGAATGAATTATATTGAATAATAAATGAATTATAATGAATAATGAATGAATTATAATGAATAATAAATGAATTATAATGAATTATATTGAATAATAAATGAATTGTAATGAATAATGAATGAATTATATTGAATAATAAATGAATTGTAATGAATAATAAATGAATTGTAATGAATAGTAAATGAATTATATTGATTACTGAATTATAATGAATAAAAAATGAATAATTTGGATAACGAATGAATTTATTGAATAATGAATGAATTATATTTAATAATGAATAAAAAAAAATTATATTGAATAATGAATGATTTATAATGAATTATAATGAATAATTAATGAATTATATATTTATAATCGATAAAAAAAAATAATTATATTGAATAATGAATTAATTACATTGAATAATGAATGAATTATATTTAATAATGAATAAAAAAATGAATTATATTGAACAATGAATGAATTATATTGATTACTGAATTATAATGAATAAAAAATGAATAATTTGGATAACTAATGAATTTATTGAATAATAAATGAATTATATTTAATAATGAATAAAAAAATTAATTATATTGAATAATGAATTAATTACATTGAATAATGAATGAATTATATTTAATGAATAAAAAAATTATATTGAATAATGAATGAATTTATTGAATAATAAATGAAATATATATTTATAATGAATAAAAAATCAATTATATTGAATAATGAATGAATTATATATTTATAATGAATAAAAAAATCAATTATATTGAATAATGAATGCATTTAATTTAATAATGAATAAAAAAAAGGAATTATATTGAATAATGAATTAATTACATTGAATAATGAACCAACCAACCAACCATCCATCTAGGTGTTATTGCATAAGATACAGGTCTAGATTTATAGGTTGTGAGTTGTCTTTTAAAATAAATTCAACCTCAAAATTAGTTAATTTGCCAATCCCCCCACCAAATACAGAGGCAAACTTCTCCAATAATTTATCTAATTGTGACATGTACTGATATCCTTTCAATCCAAAACAATTTTTGAAAGCCATGATCTTCCAAATAATGTTCCCATTCCTTTGTTAACAATGCCATTCCTTTCTTAACAATGCATATTTATTTATTTATTTTGTAAAACAAATAAAATTTGGTGTGCACCATATTCAGTGTTGTCAAAAATGTGAAGGCAGCAGAATTGCTCGTGAATGATGAATAATATGTGAATAGTACAAGTCAATCTGTGGTGTTAATATTACATAAATAAAGATTAAAATAACATAGTGAATGATGAATAATTAATAAATTTTACAAACCAATCTCTGGTGTTAATATTACTTGAGGGCTGTTTATACTGACTGGGTGAATAATGAATTATACATTATGTATATAAATAGAATAGGTGTTATTAAAGAATGGAAACTGTTTTAGCAAATACAAATGCTATATTGGTACAAATATGCCTCAGTTGGCAGTGTGCAGACTATACAACATAAAACTTTAAGCTATGTAATGTTTCCTGATGTATACATGTATAATGCAAAGAATTAACAAAAAAGTACAATATTTATACACTATTAAAATGTATCAATTTTGATTTGTGTAATACTAGTATGAAGGGTCTTATATTAAGTCTATTGGCCCTTACTGTAAAACAGTTATATATAAACCTTGTAACAGAGGTGGAGTCTGCAACATTGGGATTCATCAGCAATGAGAAAATATAAGTCTAATCAAGTAATTTCAGGAGACTTTTTAACAAGATTTATAAAACGTTCCTGTCTATAAGGTGCTTACAGCTGGTATGAAAGAAGAAAATGAGCTTCATTTTCTATACCTGAGCTGTTGCACAATTTGCAGATACGCAATGGAACAGGTATATTTTTGTGTCGACCTTGTTCAATTTCAAGTGTATGTAGACTTAGCCAAGTGTAGTCAAATAAATATGGTAGGTGATATTTTTAAAACTATTTAGATATGGAGCAAAACTTATTTTTGGGTTTAATTGATAGTAAGTTTTTAAATTGCTGAAGGTTTTTTCGGTATCCACATGTTGGTAGTATTGTAAAAAATGTTTTTTATTCTCATTTTCAAGTTGATCGTTTAGACTTATATTAATAGAGTTTGATTTAGATAATCCACATTATTTGTCATTGCAGATGTAGTAGAATACTTTGAATTCACTCCAGCTAATACCCTATCTTCCTTATCTAAATCTGGTTTTGTCCATATTTTTCATACGTAGCCAGTATTTTTGTAGCTGTTTACATACATATAGGGATAAAGGAAAGGTACCTAGTTCTGCAAGTGCTCCTATATTGGAGCGTCTCTTTGGTACTTGTAAAATTGATTTACTTATTTTGTAGATGGTGTCATCGCAAATACTTTTATCCTATGTTTCAGATGCATATAATGGTATTGGCTTTATAGTATTTTGATACATTTTAAGTATAGATACAAACAAGTGCCGGTAGATAAGGTACCAACAGAAGTAGAATCGTTAGTGCAGAGTTTTTGTTTAATATGAAACCATGCACGCATGCCTTTATTTTTTAGTGCTGTTATGCCAACTTTAAAAGTTCATCACAACAAAAGTGGTAACCAAGATAGGGATATCACTGAACCAGTTCAATTAGAATATTTTTTAAAATGGAACTTGAAATTACGTACACTTTGGTTAAATGATGAGCCAAAGATAGTCAATTTAGTTTTATTTGGATTAATTGTTAATTTCCAGTCATCACAGAACAACATGTTGAACAAAATAACAGCAGCAAGTATTACATTTCCCAATTAGGACTGGATATTCAAGGAAATGCTATTTCCACAGACATATGCACTTTGAATATTAACTAATGTCCTCTCCACAATCTTTTTAGTCTCCATTTTTTCACCTGTCAAGCAGTTTGTCTAGTGCACTTACAAACACAATAAACTTCCTTTCTTTAGCTGGACTGTAATAATCATCACTTTCATTCTCTTTCCATTTCTAAATAATATAATACAGTTTATAGATGAGGATGTTTTGTTTTTTGACACTCTTATTTTTTTCACCAGTTTCTTATTATTTTCTCAACAACTGCGGTAGCTCAGTTGTTAAGAGTTCTCGCTCCGTAAGTGGGAGGTCATGAGTTTGAACCCTTGCCGGGTCTGACCTAACACTTGAAAGTGGGTAGTAACTGTTCTTTTGCCAAGCACTCGGCATTACAAAATGAAAGTCATGGTTCTTTAGTCTAAGAATGGGAACTTTAAATAAACGAGGTACCGTGCTAGGGTGGGGTTGGCATGCTAAAGAATAATATGTGAATATGTATTTTTCTTATTTTGAAATCAGAAACATATATAAACATATTTATGTAAGGTGAATTATTTATGTTTCTAGTAATCCTTTAAATGTAAGGTTACATTTTCAATTTCAAATAACCTAATGCTTTTCAATTTCAATTCAAACTTGTGTCGTCTGAAAATATTGCTGTGTTCAGGATATACTGGTATCTATAGGACACACCAATATCTTAAGAACATACCAGGGCCTTTAGATATCTGGCACTTGTGTCTTCAGAACATACAAATGTTTCTAAGACGTACTGGTATATTCTAAACATACTGGTGTAATCAAGCACTACAGGTATGTTGGGGCTGTGTCTTCAGAACATACCAATGTTTCTAAGAGGTACTGGTATATTTCTAAACATACTGGTGTAATCAAGCACTACAGGTATCTTGGGGCTGTGTCTTCAGAACATACCAATGTTTCTTAGAGGTACTGGTATATTCTAAACATACTTGTGTAATCAAGCACTACAGATATCTTGGGGCATACCACTATCCTAAGGACATAATCCTGTTTTCAGACCATGCCATGCTTTCAGGGCATACTATTGTCTTAAGGACATACTGTTTTCAGAACATACCAGTATTCTGGACATACTTAAGCCCATGTTTATGGGACATAATAGTCTTTTGGACAAACTGTTTTCAGGACATACTTGAGCCCATGTTTTCAGGACATAATAGGCTCTAGGACAAACTGTTTTCAGAACATACCAGTATCTCAGGACATACCAGTGTCCTTAGTCATTGTAAACAAGTGTGTTCAAGGCACACACAGCATACTGATTGTTACAAGTATAATGTGTACAGGGACACTAAAAATATATTTTCAGTTAACATTAACAGTGCATAATTCATAGTTGATATGTGATAAAAGCCTTATTTTCTAAAATCTAATATTTTGTACTTTTAAGACATATTTTGATTATATGAGTGACCAAATTTCACAATCATTTCTTAACTAAGGTTTCCCTTAACAAAACTTACATTTAGCAAACTAATACTAACTAATAAGGTTACTGTTTGGCAGGCCATTCATTTTTCCTGACAGAAATTAGTCTGTAATTTTTTTTTCTCTCTCGTTCTTGATTGCAATTTTGGCCATCATTAAATTTATTTACCATTTACTTTTTGTGACCAAACGGTCCCATTTGACATGCATGTATACTCTGTAGGAATGTATTTTCAGCTAGTTAAGTTATGTTTTAGCATTTAGTTGATGGTGATTATGTTTTGTATTTTAGTAAAATATAACCAGGTCATATTGATCTGTATTGTTATGTAAATCTTGTCAAAAAATGTTTTATGATTGAATTGTATAGACAAACAACTTTGGCCTGTCCGCTTGACCTTGCATTTATCAGGGACCAAGTACATCTATGTATAGGAAACACAGGTGTTTATTCTTTATACATCATGAGATATACTCACCTCATAGAGTAAACTGGTGCACTTTGTATGTATTAACTTCAATCTTAACACTGCCCATTTATTAGGTGAGCCCTCCTATATGAATATTCCTAATGAAAGGTCAAACAGACAGGTCAATGTTGTTTGTATTTCTTTTAATACTGTATAATTGGTAAGGATGCCATTGTTTATTGCAGTTTAAATACCCTGTAATTTCTAATAAAGTACAAATATTTTATATTTGACAATTTAAAGTGACTTTCCTACAAAATAAATATTTTCTAAAATACCCAAATAGTCTGTCTGAGATATTTTGATAGTGTTTATGGAAGAGTCTGTATAATGTATAAAGGGGTCATATAAAGATGGTTTTGATAAATGAATGGATGCAGGGGTGAATATACACACATGATAACATGGTATTAATACCTGTTTATGTAGAATAGGTTTGCTCCTGTTTTTAAACACTCTGCCATAATATCGCTGACAGACTTGCATCATTTAGTAAAATTTTGATTCTGATTTATCAAAGTTTTCAAAATTATTTATCCAAAATATATATTGAATCATTTTTCTTCATGCTTAGTAATAGTTCCACACAAAGATGCTTTCAATTTTCATGGCATACATGTTTAAATTTTAAATATTTTTATTTTTAATGTTTTATAAAATGGAGCTCGAGACGTAATGTTATTATAGTCCTTATAGGACTTTATTAAATACATTTGCTAAAACGATGTCACTTCTTTCTTGCTTTTGCCAATATTTGTGTTGTCATAGATTGGCTGTTCTAACAATTGAAATATGCATATCATACATGACAATGTTTTAAATATATTTCAGGATTAAAAAAAAATAGATTTTCAAATAAGTGAGAATTGTAAATATAGCTATTGAACTGTCTAGAAATAATGTTTATGGTGCTATCATTTATGACATTAGATATTTAATACATTTACAGAAATTTTTAATTTTTTGAAACCAAAGAAAAATTGCAGTGAAAACATAATTTTATATTGTATGGAATCATTGCCAAACTGCATAAGTTAGAGCCTTTATTAAATTTGCTGTGCACCGCAATGGAAGTTATTGTACTGTTAACACCATTTCTAGACAGTCCAAATGATGAACAAGTTACTAAAGTATAAACAGAAATGGATTACACTCAGATATTTGTTTGTAAAAAATTATTACTGAAAATATTTTTTCTTGCTAAAATATATTCATATTCAACTGGCCTGATATGCAATTTAGGTTTTCATAATGTATACTTTGCAATTATTTTCGACTAAGACATTAAACACCATTACTCAACTCAACTCAACTCTGTTATATCCTTTAAACTTTGAATGTAACTTATAAGGTTTCCTGTAAGAAGTGGAGTCAAAAACTTAGATTTTTTCAGGTTGAACACTTTTTACAAAAGTTTACGCTATTCAGTCTTTTTATATACACAGCCAAATTTCTGTTTCTCATCTTCAACTGGTTTTTAGGAAAAATCCATAAAACCGAGTGTTATCATTTTCTGATTGTACTTTAATTATTTATGGTATTTAAGAGTTATGGAGTCAAAAATATGTCAGTATTTTTTATCAATGTATGTTATTTCATTTATGCCAATGTTCAATGTTATATGATGTTTATAAAAATGGTATTATACATTCTTACCTGGTAATAAAGTATTATCTTTAAAAATTTTTGTTTAATTTATTTGATTAAAATTCATCTGTTGAAATGTATCCCAAAATCTACTTGTCTTAGCAGAATTTGCTACAAAAATATTGACCCAAACTATTTATCAATTCCTGTTTGATTGGAGATGTTCTTCCAGTTTGTCATGAAATATGCAATATCCTTCAGCACAAGTGAACTAGATGCCCTTGTCACAAGATTTTTCATGGTCAAGAGATGTTCATCGAAGTTGCACCATATCGTGAAGGTCACGAAGTGAAAGTGTGAAGTTTCAACGTTTAAAATTGTGTCATAATTCATTGTTGTTTCAGGAGAGTTTCAACATATTATTTACACACGATAAACTCTAGGGTCCAAGAAACTATTGTAGTAGCTCAGTTGGTAGAGTGCTTGCTTAGTAAGTGGGAGGTCATGGGTTCAAACCCTGACCAGGTTTGACCCAGACTGTAAAGTGGTTTGAGACTCGCTTTGCCAACCAATGGTCATTATGAATAGGAAAGCATGATTCTTTTGGATAGGAACTTAAAATACACAAGATCCTGTGTCACAGTATGTGTGGTACAATAAAGAACCATGATGTATGATACCGTCAGTGCAATGCACAGGCAAAATTTCTGAACCTTCGCTTAAAGTTGGTGACATCTCGATATAAGTGAAATGTTCTTGAATGGGACACTAAACACCAAAATCAACTAAACTCTATGGTCCAAGATCATATCATAAAGATCAAAGACAAAGAGATGTAGGTGCTACAGTTTTCGAGATAATTAACCATTTCGGTATTGTTTAGCATCTGTGACCTTGACCTTTGAACCCATGCTGACACAAAGTATTTCCTGAAATCTCGCACAAATGATCTTGGTGCAAGGGTATTGCTTATGTCAATACACATTTAAACTTTGAGCCACTCTTGAAATAACCGGACCGACCTATTTTAAGTTTGATATGTAAGGTCTTGGCTGATATTAACATTATATCCAGCTTGGTCATCTGCAATCCAATGTGGCCGTTCATAGATATCTTATTACCTCACCAAAGAGATGCCACAAGATAGCTGTCCATACACCCTTTTGTCTGCTGACCGTTAGTTTTTCACCTAAAGAACTTCTCAAGAACCAATTAACTAGTAATAGTGAAATATGAAATGGCTGTTGCTTGGCTGAAGCTCTACTACGTTTGCAAAACTGATTGACCTTGTATCGCGTGCAAGGTCACATTGAACTTAAGGGGAAAAACTGAAAACAACTTGTCCTGTACCAATTAGGCTAGAAACTTGAAACGTCATAGAGCAACATGGCATGAAGTACCAACTTTGTAAAGTTATTATACCTTGACCTATATATTTAAGGTCACGGGGATTTAAATTTGAAACATCTTAAATGTCTTTTTATCAAACAAAAAGACGTAAATGCTTCAAACATCAGATAGATATTTTAGTATGAAGTTCTGTTGTATTTTTGAAGGCCATAAGTACTAAAACTTTGAAACAACTCATCATGGCATAAGATGCTCGAAACTTTAAAGCTCTACTAAATTTGACAAGCTGGTTGACCTGTGGTCACATTTGAGCAGCTACTTTACTTTGACTGACACACAAGGGCATAGTGACTTTAAACTAAAAACATAGCATCATGACATGAAGTTGGTGAACATGATTGACCTTGATCTATATTTAAAGTCACTGTGACCTAAATTAATGTTGTCATCAAGCAAGAGGTCAAGAAGTTTGCAACTTTTTAGCATAAGGACACGAATCTACTAAGCTGAAGAAATGTTGGCCTTGATCATCATTCAAGGTCATCGCTACCTTGAAAGATATATACTTAAAACTTTTTTACATAAAACTTATTTGTTTAGAACCATAAAACTTGTTAAATACAATTACTCAGTAGTCTAGCGTCCACCTTGTAAGCAGGTAGTTGGTTCAATCCCCGACGGTGTCATTTATGAATTTTACATTTTAGGCACAGCTTCTCAGTCTATTACTACTGCGGTAGGTCAGTTGGAAGAGTGCTAGCTATGTAAGTGGGAGGTGGTGGGTTCGAACCCCGACCGGGTCTTGACCAAGACTTGAAAGTGGGTATTGACTTCTTTCGCCAAGCACTCTGCGTTACTAATTGAATGTCACGGTTCTCTCCCATGGGCACTTGAAATAAACAAGGTCCCGTGTCACGGTTGGTCTGGCACATTAGAGAATTCTGCACCTTCGACTAATGGTGGCGACGTCCAATTTCCACTATTCTCAGGTTAGCGATTTTAGACACATGTTTATTAATGGACCCATTTAGTATAACTTTCGTATATAGAAAGAAAATGCTTTTGATATTTAGCGGGGGTTTCCAATTTTTTAAAGTTTAAGACTCGAGGGTGTTTCGCTTTACAAAAGGGAGGCTAAGGCCGTACGTATGTTATCCTTGGTTAATAAGTTAGTCAAAAGGTCCAAAAAGAAACTCCTTGTTAACGCACTAGAGACATTAATTTAAGTCCAATCTTCACCAAACTTGCTCCGATTCATCTTCCTGGCAAATTCCAAGCCACGTCATTATATTGCTAAATATGTCAAGCACGCTGGAGAGGCAGTCAGATCTACCAAATGAATTGGTAAAAACGAATATAGGCAATATATTCTGGTAACCTTAAAAATTGTGTCTTTTTCCTAACTGATGATAAATGAGTTTTAGAAGCTATTCAATGCTGTAGACTTGAGTATTGGGTCTACCAGTTCACGATTGTTTGCCTGGTCCAATTCCTGTTTCAGAGGATCAGATTATATTCATTGACAATGAAGCGAATGATTTAGAAGCTAAGCGGGTTATTGTGCCCTGTGAACTCTAGAAGAAAAATGGTAAAAACTGTCCAGTTGTTAATTTAAAACATCTAAATTTTTTCATTGAATATTCCTACTTCAAACAAAAAACTCAAGGTTATTTTAGAATCTGTTAAACAGTTGATTAGTTTACCTCCATAGATCTTAAGGATGCTAATTTGAGGGAACCTTTTCATCCGAATTATGAAAAGTATCTGAAATTATTATGAAAAAATCAATTGTATATATGAGTTACTTTACATTTTGAAGTTGCATGTGCTCCACATGTTTCTACCAAAATTTTGAAACCTATTAATGCATTTATTAGAAGCCAAAGTGTAATGGCTTTTATTATACTGAAGATTCTATGGTTAAAAACAAATGTTCCAGGCCCCGGTTTCACAATCATTTCGTTAGCTAAGATTTTCCTTAACTTAAATTTAGCAAATTTTTGTAATCTTTTTTTGGAATTACTGGTGAATATTTTTGTCAAAACTAAATGCAAATTTTTTAACCTAGAAGTGATCTTAAAAATGACACCTTAAATTGCTGAATATCTTTAAAATTAACAAAATTATGAAGATTTGAAAATTTGCAAGATTTAAGTTAAGGACAATCTTAGCTAAGGAATGATTGTGAAACCGGGGCCTGGATCTGTAAGATTCACTGCAAGTTATAACGTAAATATGGAAAGGTTAGTGTTTATTCCATTCAGAGGTATTTCACATTTTAGATTTATTTATTGATTCTGAAAAGTTTATGTTTTTTTTAGTTTTGAGACGGTAGATAAAATCTTATGTGCATGTCAGTTGGCACGTAATAGTTCTGTGGTCTCAATTTGTTCAATAGCCCAATTAGTTGGCTCCTTTTTATAGGGCATTAGATGGAAATATAATGTTTTGGCTTTATAAGGGAAAATCTTATGATGATGTGATTGTTCTACCAGGTAATTCAAGGTCTGATATAGAATGGCTGATTAAGAATATTCGTCAAATGAATGAAAATTTAATTCATGAAAATTCACCCAAGGTTTTCATGGAAAATGATGCTTTATAGACTGGTTGGGGTGCAAAAAGGGATAATCCATGTACCAAAGGTTTTTGGTCTGTTACTGAGAAAGAACAACATATAAATACATATCTTGAATTAAAGGCTATTTATTTTGGTTTACAATGTCTGTTCAGATGTTAATAGTGTTAACATCAATGTTCTTTATTGCAACACCACAGCTATAGCTTATATTTATAATCAAGGAGGAACTGTTCACCATTTACATGAGCTTACTAAAACATTTGGTTATGGTGTTTCGACAGAAACATATTAATTACTGCCAAACATGTTCTTTGGTCTTGCAATACTGATGCTGATTTTTTATCAAGGTCGTTCATTACTTCTTGTGAATGGTCCTTGGATCAAAATGTGTTTGAAAGTGTATGTCAACATTTTGTTCCTATCAGATATTGATATTTACTACTAGACTCAATTGTAAACGTGTCCGTTTTTCTCATTTCAACCAGATCCTAATGCTTCAGGTGTTGATGCTTTCACATTCACATGGACGCATGGAGTAGCTACTTACCATGCATTTTTTCTCGTTTCAGTTTGCTCCAAAGGATTATTTAAAAGCGGATCAGGTACAGAGAGCTTTATGACTTATCCCTCTTTGGAGGAATCAAATATTGTTCCCTTTGCTTCTAGACATTTTCGTAGACATTCGAATTCGGTTGTCAAAACGAAAATACATTTTAACATCCCCAGAGGTACATCCTCATCGGTTAGAAAGGAAAGCATTCAACTTGTAAAATGCCCAATCAAAATTTAGAATACAATCGATATCAGTAAAAGGCGTAGTAATTACAAGTAAGATTTATCTTTCTCGCATGTACTGTAGGTTTTTTGGAAAGATGTAGAAAACATGAGAGTATAACTATGACCAGTGTTTCTGCAAATTACTGACGTGATGTTCGGAAAATAACATTTTAAAACTTCGAAATACATGCCTCAGTCTTGTAAACAACTCAATATTTTTCAATATCCTCTGAATAACACCAGTGTACAATGTGATATTATTATTTTATATTAAATTAAATTTAATCCTTCCAGTTTATAATGTTGATCATTCTTTTACGCACGTTAGCATGAACAATAAACATTTCATAGAAGCTGTGCAAGGGTTTCTTTGGAGTATTAATCTAGCTTAACTAGGGGTGTGCGGTTTTATCGGTATACCGGTATATCACAATTCAGTCTCATAATACACACGTATCGCCATATTACAGATCCAATCCGGTAATACCGGTATTTTTGAAAAGTCAAGTTACCTATCTTTTTATAGCTTAAATGAACGCACAAACTGTCGTAGAGCCGTCCAATTTGTTTATAACTCAACTGACTGAAATTTATATAAATATTACGTCATACTATAGGTAAAGCTATCAACCAGATACGAAACAGCCGAAACAAACATGGCCGACAGCGACGAATTCAACATTGTAAAAGGCTCTGTACCTTCCTCAGTTTTAAAATAATATATTATGATACGTATCGCGATATAGCATCTGCGTATCATAATATATCGTGATACAAAGATTTTGATAATACCCATCCCTAGCTTAACCTCTGTTTCCGTTTCCATCAAATACATTCCACATTGTTACTGAAGCTTGTGTGGTCAATAGTGGATATAGAATCACATCAACTGACGATTTCTCATATAAAGCACTTTGTTTTGAGAATTAGTGCCGTAAACGTTATCCAGAACATTTCACAGTATCGTCAGTTTGAACTGATCACGTAGAACACTGGCAAACCCCACTGTTATAAAGATTACTGTTTTATTTCTTGTTGGAGCCCTAAGATAATGGAACTCTGTATAAAATAAGATAATCAAATATTGGTGAAGAAATGGTAATGTATGCAAAGTTTTACAAATTATAAAAAAAATAAAAAAGTGTACAGTCCAACCTGCCTTAAAGCCACCGCTATATAAGGGTCACATGCATATAAAGGCCAGTAGAATTGTATCTTAATTGTTCTTTATTCATATTATTTGAACCTGTATATAAAGGCGATTTTTACACTATTCAGATAGGTTTGACTGTACTTTATAAGCTTTTTGAATGACGGAGTCATAGACACCTGTGTGTCACGGTATTACATCCGCCGTATTTTCATCTCGGTTGTTTTCAGAGAGTAATAATGCCCATGCCATTGATACCAGACTAGTCCTTTGGCAAACGATAAATTCCCATACAATCCATTCAGATGAGCATGATGACAAGCACCATACCACCATGCTCCACCATAGTTTGTTGAACAAGACTTAGTAGCGACATTGTCATTGTCACTGTCATACGTTGAAAATTTAGATCCTTTGGTGAAAGCTAGTGCATCGCCTGAAAATACAAAAATAATATCAACCATTTTGTTACATTGTGCTGCGAGCAAGAACTATTACGTAGCATTAAACTTTCATCCCTTTATAGGGAGGAAGGCCGCAGTGACCTAATGGACAAGAAGTCAGTCTTCAAATCCAGGAGCTCTCACCGCTGCGAGATCGAGTCCCGCTCAGACCACATGTGAGAAATTGAATTTTTATTGCCATTGGCCTTTTCTGATTCACCTGCTATCAGTATAATGGACTGGGGGTGGTACGCTTGTCTGCGGCGTACTGTCGACTGTGAGCTACCACGTTAAAGTCGCCCTGAGTGCTCACTTTTACAAGGCAGGTCATACAACACACTCGCACTTCACCATGCATACACAAAATTGATCATAGATTAATCCATAGAGAATAATAAAATAGTTCTCGTCACAAATACAGTTGAAAAATTGCTAATACGCCATTAAGCAACATTCAACCAACCAACCTTTATAGGAAAGCTATACGTGTTGTATCATTGACTTTCATTGAGATGTTTTATTTTACATTATTTGTTGACGTAGCAAGCGTCGATCTTACTTGGCATTCTTTTGTACTATTAAGATGCGAAGAATGTAATTAGCACATGCGAAACTGTTTATGGTATAGAAAGATTTAATAAACCTTTATTATATAATTATGTCGGGTTCGGAAAGCTTCAGCATTTAAGACGGCTGCGAAAATATTTTAAATGAAAAGGTAGCATGACCATAGATATGCCAGAATCTGTTTAGTAGTATGATATAAATGCAATTGAGTATTAATACTTGGATTATAATTTAATAGTTATTCTGTAAATTTTGTATTTTTGATACTTTTTTGATATAAATAAAAAGAAACATTTGATTGACGAGAATTATTATCTTTTAACAGTTTAAAACATTAAGCTTACTAAACCTAATTTATCAATACAATACATGTATAACAGATCTTGATCCTACTATAAGGACTCTATATAACGAAGTACCACTACGCTAGCTCAGTTAGTAGAGTGCTCGCTGCGTAAGTAGAGGTTGTGGGTTCGAACCCCGGATGGGTCTGCCCCATTGTTTAAAAATGGGTAGTGACTGTTCTTCCGCCAAGCACTCGGTATAACGAATGAAAGTTACGGTTCTTTCGGATTGGAACTTAAAATAAACGAGGTTCCGTGTTTTGGTAGGCATGGCACGCTAAAGAACCCTGATGTATAATGGCATCAGGGCAACACACAGGCAAAAATTTTGCACTTTAGCTGGCGACGTCTTAATATAAATGAAATATTCCTGACGTTAAACACCATTACTCAACTAAACTCTTTATAACGAAGCAAACTGTTTTAACAAATCAATTGTTGACGTAAGGGTTATTGCAAGCCTAAATTAATCTAGAGCCCTAAAATGTTTTCTGACCGTCATTTCAACATTGGTAATAAGTACAGGAAAACAAACTTGACTTCTCCGTTTGACCTTTAATATAAAGTTGATTTATGTTTAGGAAACACATGCGTTTGTTTCCTTTACATTCTGAACACTGGTCATGTGTATTACGCATATATAATAGTTCGAATCATAACACAACCTATGTTCTGGGTGGATCCTCCTATATGAATATTCCTAATAAAAGGTTGACCATAACATTGGCCTGTCCGCTTGACCTTTCATTGGGAATATTCATATAGAAGGATCCACCCAATAGATGGGTAGTAGTAAGATTTAATGTTAATAATATTTTATCAAGGTACATGATTAGTGTTTGTATTATGTAGACAAAATAAACCCGCGTAATTCCTAAACACATATCCACTCGTCTGCAATAAATATTTAAATGAAAAGTCAAGCGGACAGGTCAAAGTTGTGTAGTTATGTTTAAAGTTATTATGAATTTATTTGACGTTTCATAGTTCCATGTCATTGTTTTCATACGAGTGGAGCTAGCTACACGAGCGCTGTTAATCCTTTCCGAGAAAGCGGCCTAGCTTCCCTGTTTCACATTCACGTCAGTAATTTAATTTGCCAGTGTTTTATACCCCCGCTTAAAAAGTAGGGGTATATGGTGATAGGGGTGTCCGTCCGTCCTTCCGTTACACCTTAGGATACCTATCTCTTATCCGCATCTCCTCCTAAACCTTCAATGGATTTTCATGAAACTTTCACACAATCATTGTGATATAATGTAGATGTGCACCTTCTATTTAAAAATTTGATCCGATGGATTTTTAGCTCACCTGACCGAAGATCATGTGAGCTTATGGCATAGCGCAGCGTGTGTATGTGCGTGTGTGCGTGTGTGTGTGTGCGTGCGTGCGTGCGTGCGTGCGTCGTTAACACCTATTTTCGACTTCTCCTCTGAAACTACTGGACAGTTTTTAATGAAACTCAAAAGTATATATGGGCCGGTGCAATTCAGATTTGTTCGTGGCGTTGCCATGGCTACCATAACTAGGTCAAGGTGACCTAGGGGTGCAAAAATCTTAAAAAATCTTCTTCTCCGAAAGTACTGATTGGAGAAAAAATCTGATGTGATATTTGGCTTCTCTAGGGTCTTAAGCCTATAGTTTGTTCATTTCGTAAAATTCGGATAAAAAATAGGTTACGCGTTTTTTGCGTTTAATTTTGAAACAATCGTAAAATAGCTTCAAACTGTTATAACTTGACTATTTGACCAGATAACGACATGGGGTTTTCAGTTTTAACATCTTCTTGTTAGTATCTTCAAAATGAGGTCAAGGTCAATTGTGAAGGTCGTGACCTAATTTTTTTTTAACTCTGATTATAATTATTATCTCGAAAACTATAAACTTTTTGTATAGGCATGTATATTAGAATGTTGTAGATATTGATACAACGGTCATTTTGATGTATAGAAAAAGATCATGGATTCAAAGGTCAAGGTCACAGATGCGAAACAATACCGAAATGGTAAATTATCTCGAAAACTATAAACATTGTGTGTAGGCATGTATATTAGAATGTTGTAGGTATTAATACAACGATCATTTTGATGTATAGAAAAAGGTCATGGGTTCAAAGGTCAAGGTCACAGATGTGAAACAATACCGAAATGGTAAATTATCTCGAAAACTATAAACATTGTGTGTAGGCATGTATATTAGAATGTTGTAGGTATTAATACAACGATCATTTTGATGTATAGAAAAAGGTCATGGGTTCAAAGGTCAAGGTCACAGATGTGAAACAATACTGAAATGGTTAATTATCTCAAAAACTATAAACTTTTTGTATAAGCATGTATATTAGAATGTTGTAGGTATTGATACAACGATCATTTTGATGTATAGAAAAAGGTCATGGGTTCAAAGGTCAAGGTCACAAGATGCAAAACAATACTGAAATGGTTAATTATCTCGAAAACTATTAACTTTTTGTATAGGCATGTATACTAGAATGTTGTAGGTATTGATACAATGGTTATCATGATAGAAAGAAAAAAGTCATTGGGGTTTAATATTTATGTTGTCTTTAAATCTATCAGCTAGCCATTAGTTATCAGGTGAGCGTATTAGGCCCATGGGCCTCTTGTTTATGTGGTGGAGCGGGGGTATTTTTTGTGAGCTTGTGGCTCACAGTTTTTCTAGTTCTAATTTGTTTTCAGGAATTTAGATTATGTTCATCTTGTTAGTCACCAAAACATAAGTTAATTTTATTGAGCCATTTAATTCTCGCAAGTGAAAAACTAAGAAGGATGTTCCATTTCGGAATAAAAATAGACGCGAATAAATTCAATTGATAAATATGTTCAAACATGTTATCAGTTTATCTAAGCTACAGTCCAACCTGCCTTAAAAGCCAACTGTATATAAGGAACACCTGCTGATAAAGACCAGTTGAATTGTATACCAATTGTTTTTTATTCATATTATTTGAACCTGTCTATAAAGGCCACCTGCCCATAATGGCCATTTAACTGGTTCCCTTGCGTAGCCTTTATAGACAGGT
This sequence comes from Anadara kagoshimensis, assembly GCA_021292105.1. Classification (NCBI taxonomy): domain Eukaryota; kingdom Metazoa; phylum Mollusca; class Bivalvia; order Arcoida; family Arcidae; genus Anadara; species Anadara kagoshimensis. The sequence goes on along the minus strand of CM037874.1, from coordinate 10,825,272 downwards.
TTGACTGTAGTACCTGCTGTCCCTGAGTAGGTATCATATTGCAAGTTATACTTCGCTAAGGCATCGCCCAGTCTAAAGTTGCTGTAGATAGCATATTTCCAAACACCAGCCTGGTCTTCCATATCTATTCGCAATGAATATTGTGCTGAAGATGTAAGTTCATATATCTTGTCAAGACCTGCATAGAACATTCATTAATAATATAAATTATCAGTGGATACACAAGTATATTTTAAAATGAAACGCAAAAATAAGCTTAGCAGAACATTGCACTAATATATCGATGATCAAGTCTTTAATATCGCAAATATGCCTACACTACAGGTAATCATAATGGATAAGACGTTAGTCTACAAATCCAGGGTTTCTCACCGCTATGAGATCGAGTCCCGCTGAGACCACATGTGGGAAAGTGAATTGTCTTTGCCGTTGGCCTTTACTGGTTCACCCGATATTAGTGTAATGTGACAGGGGAGTGGCACACTTGTCTGTGGTGTACTGACTCTGTAAGCTAGAATCTTAAAGTGCGCGCTCGTACAAGGCAAACCATAAAACACACTCGCACATCACGTGATGCACAAACTTGTTCATAGTTTAATAAAGTAGTTCTTGTCGCGAATAGCTGAAAAATTGCTGACGTTAAGCAACATTCATTAACAACGACAACTACAGATACTCTGAGCAGGCGGTTAACGTAATGTAATAATGAATGATGTCAAAATGAAGTTTATAATTAATAAATGTGATCTGACATCCCCGGTATAAAAATTTTGTAACTATTTACCAAGCCAGAACTCATGGCTAATGTTTCCAAATCCTGAAACATAAGAAGCCCAATTGCGATAGAAATCTGTAGACCCATCCATTCTTCGTTGGAAAACCTGTAATAAAACAGTATTTTCAGATAAATACATTTTCAGTCTTGTATTTTTTTCAAAACTATCATCCGTTCAATGTCACCCAATATGACATGTGAATTACAATTGCAAATCCTTTGATTCTCTAGGCTACGTCAAAGGTATCAAATGTCAAAAGACAATCGCACCAACACATTCGGGAATACTCATTGTAATTTATTTAAGAAATGGAATTTTACTTTTTTTCTGCCATGAGGTCATGGAGAGAACGAGAATGGCGCAAATTTAATGAAGTGCGAAGCACTTCATGTTAAATTTGCGCCATTCTCTTTCTCTCCATGATCTCATGGTAGAAAAAAAGTAAAATTACATTTCTTATATTTACAATCTTTCAAAAATATACGAAAAACACGAGTATTTTTCTGGATGGCACTTAAATTTACTTGTTTACTAACTCTCCGTGGCTGGATGCACATCATTTGATAGAACAGCAATTGGATCTGACAGAACCGTAATTCCGCCCACTCTGACGTAACTGGACGTGATTGACGTGAAGCTCCGCCCGTACCCGTCTCCAGGTGACGGAAAAATAAACACAATCCCTCAGCTTATCGTAAATATTTTATTTTACTTAAAAGATAATCAATGGTAAGAGTCACATTTTCATATTAATATTAAACGAACAATTATTAAATGTTGAATTTATAAGCATTGGTGACTGAATGGAAGACAACGAAAAACCCAACTGCGGATCGATAGTGTAGTCCGGGTAATGTGTATTGGGAGTTATGTATTCATACGCCAGTCAGAATTGGGTAGCGTGCGCGACTCTCTCCATGAAGTTATGGAGATAGTCAGGAAGACCCGTTTCATATAAGGAAAAGTATTGCGATTGTAAATATATTAAATATAATTTTCAGATCTTAATTGTTTGTTTAAACCAATGTGATTTAGTTAAGGTGTCCTTTTTTAATTCGTCTAAAAAATGTAGGATGATTGAGGACTTGAAACGTACTGCCATTGTTATCCCTCAACATGGGGCACTTAACCATCTGAATAAAATTTAAGTAAGTAATTTAAATGCACACATAGAGGTTTACACCGCGCAATTATTCATGTACATATTCAAAAAAGTTTACACAAGGAAATTGCACGCCTATTATCACCAAGACCCTCATAGCCGTCATCACAATATTGTTGAAAAGTATGATGTTTCTGTATCCCTAAATACCCTCCTTGATATATTTGACATTCCATAGTTCTGTCTTCATATCAATCCCAATTTTGATTACACACGTAGCAGGTGTAGCTAGCTAAACAGGAGGTGTTTACCCTTCGGAGAACTCGGTCTCACTTTCCGGATGGAAATTCACGTGTTTAACATAATTTACCAGCTTCATTTTTTTTTTACTTTGCACTTGTGTGGTTTTTTTTTCAAATGAACAAGAATGTAAATATTCTGGAAAATGTGATAACAGATTATGTATTCAAAACCCTTCACTATCTCAATTAACAGTTTCCTCATTTAATTGACTTTTGCTTCTTTGTACGTATATTTGTATTCGGCGAGCAAAGCTTTTTTTCTGGGAACTTTTATTTGAGACTATACAATGGTGCAAAAAAATTAAAATATTTTAAAGAAATTAGCGGTCTATAATATACAAGTGAAGTAGTGTACAAAACACAGTGTGTGTGTGTGTGTGTGTGTGTGTGTGTGTGTGTGTGATTACACTCCAGCAAGGACACCCTGGGATTGCGTGTCAACAAACTCTAGGATTGCCTATTCCACAGTTTATCTATAGATAGACAAAACGTGTTTATTTTAATCGAAACCAGTTGTATAAAATGGAATTAAATGGACATCCATCGAACGAAAACGGCATATAAAGCAGGACTACGTTTCCATTAACAATGTATCCGTAGAAATTGCTACGCTAATTAATTATTGACAAAATGTCTCGTAATAATATACCGAGAAAGGACTAATTTTTTCTAGCGAACATATTAAAACATTACAATATTTTTTTTCAAATTGAGCCAAAAGGTTTGACAATATGAAAATAAAAATGTGTCCATTTTACGCGAAGAAAACAAAAAGTTACCGTCCATCCATTTCTGTCCATATCGCAATAGACATCATAGGTACTGCCATTTCTGTATATTGTATACACCCCGTTATTTGTGTTCCCCATCTGAAAAACTTCTTCACAATCCTTTGGGACTGAAATATAAATATATATTTTAAATGAGTGTTTAAATAGTTGTATTAGAGTATGTGCAGTTACAATTGTTACTATGGTTACCAGATATTAAGTTCTTATAAACTATTGAATTTTGCACTCATAAACAGTTATTTCTTCATTAAATTGTCGTAATGTCAAGGATTGGGCAGTTAAGCATATTTTTTGGAAAAGAAAATAATATAATCTACCCCTGCTTTGTAGTGGAGACTAATAGAATCTTACACCGGTAACATATCGGTAAGATACCTCGTAAGATATCTCAAACGAGGATGAATATTTTCCTGTCCAGAACGTGCTTTAGCGAGTTCTTGACATTGAAAATATTTATCCGAGTTTGAGATATCTCTGTCTTATCCTGTTACTGGTGTAGGATTCTTTTTCTCACACATTTGCATCATAAAACATGATTTGTAAGTAAAAAAGAATTGCATCAAACGTTCAGCTTTCATATCACCATCCGCGCCTACTGAAAATGACGTAGTCAGTTTTTGTTAACGTTCTCACGTTGAAAGATTATGACGTCATCAATCAAGTGTGTGTAAGTGATTGTGACGTTGAAAAATTGTTGGTTGACTTCGGAAGTTTTCTCAACTTATTGAGTCCTCTGAACGATAAATCCAGAGCAGGTATAACTACGCGGGAAATTCAGCGTGTAGCCTGTCTCAACCCTAGGGTGAGACAAGGAAATCCAACATGGGTAAAAACAAGGAGTTTCCATGTCACAGGTGTGAGAAATAAAAATCTGGACCTCAGGGTTCAGATTCCTATATACTCAGGCCGTGGCTCTAAGCAGACGGACAGAATCCCACCCAGAAATTTTAGATTTCTATGTTTTCTCTACACAACAGGGGTTGATTAATTTATTATATTCCGAAACGGCCGTCTAGTGCTGTAAAATTAAAACTGGTATAATATGTAATTTAAACCCATGAGCCGATATCGCTGCTGGTGGCTGGTGCCCCGAGAATATCACCTACTCAGTAGGCAATAATTTCGTATTATTGTCAGAAATATACTGTAATTGTCTAAATTTCCTGCAAGTTAAAATTTGAAATTTCTCAAAAACTAAGGTATACTTCCTCATGCAAAGTACTTACTTAGCTTAATTTGGTAAAATATATTTTGCGTCTTTTGGGTAGCTTTTCAACATCTTCAAAATAATTTTGGTTTCATTATTTTAGTCCAAGCACTACTGATGAGGAATTATTTCGAAACGGCCGTCTAATGCTGTGAAATTAAAACTGGTATAATATGTACTGTTTATTTAGCCTATTTCGGAGAAAGCAAGATCGCAAAATACTCTATCAATTTCAATACGACGGGTACAAATCAATTATTCTTTTACTTACATGAGCCAAGTCGTAACTGAAAATTTCTGTTTCTGTTCCATCCTTGTTACGTAGTCATGACGAAAGAGTCGACTATTTACGTAGGTTAGTGCAGCTCAAAAACGGATTGCTTTTTGCATAACTGGGATGACCAAAATCGATTTAATAAAGTAATAAAGTGAACTACCTTTTTTCATTTTCAAACTTTTGAAAATAATTGACGTAAATTTAAACTTTTAAACTCAACCCGACCATTGAACTACCCTTCATTGTACCCCTCGCGAACCTACGTAAATAATAAATTCTTCCGTCATCATTACGTCACACGAAAGACTCCGCCATTTTGTCAAAATTGTTACCATTGTAAACACCCATCCAAAACACGTTTTGATGCATTAAAGGAGTTATAATACATGGATTAGATCGAAATAAGGAATATTAGCAACGACTTGGCTCATGTAAGTAAATGATTAATTGATTTTTAACCGTGCCATTCAAATCTTTGAGATATTAGCGTTGTTCCTTTCTCTCCAGCAGAATAACTGCACAGTAATTATATCCAGTATATCCCTGATCTGATTTAAGCCTTTATGGTAATAATCCTAAAACTACTCCAAAAGTACACTTTTTGTATTTGTAACCAATGACATCACAATGACATTTTATCCTAAGGTAAACAGAAACATCTGTAAAAACGCGAGATTTTCATATAAATATGAAAGTGTGTGTGTGTGTGTGTGTGTGTGTGTGTGTGTGTGATTTACTTACAATAATAATATTTCCATCCTACTTTAGACAATCCTGCAGCTGAATCGGTAAACTTGACCGAATGAAGCTGACATATGCTGCAATCGTCCTTATAGAAAAATGATTCACAAAGAGTTACTTGGCTACACGATTCTAAACAAGTTTCTAGAGATGTCTGGCATCCATAAATTTTCTGTATTCTAAAATTGTTTACAATCTTGTCGCGAAAGGCAACAATTTCAGGAAACGACACATTTGAACTAAAAACACATCCAATAGATAATAAAAGGGGTAAATACAAGAACATAATGGTACGCCTGTTTTCAAAAATGATTAAATACCACAATTACTTTTTACAGGTACTTAGATGTATATCAAAATGCAGAGCGACTTATCGAGAAATAATATTAACTATAATTTAACATAAAAACAACATATTCGCTTGTTTAAATATTCACATTAATTTCACAACCGAATGCTTAGGCTATCTTGTGTAACTAATATTCTCCCTGAAGTATTATCACCTATTTGTATTATCTATCAATAATATAATATATTATAATAATGTACTTTGAATGCTTAAAAATGTTAAAAAATACTGCCATAACGATTCATTCTTTCTTCTGTTTCATGCATATTCACGATGTAATTATTTTCAAAAAGTGAATTCCGTTTCAACGTGTTTCATCTGAATACCACAGTGTTAATCAAAAACAACACAGAATAATTGACATATCACCGGTCATCCCTTTTATGTTCCGACACTGGCCGCCATCACGGTACCATGGCAGCGTCACGGCAACTAATGACGTACTAGTATCAGTAACGTCATTAAATGGCACAATGCAGGTCGAGTTTTCATTCTTTTTGTGTGTTGTTCAAGCATGCCGGACCTTTGTCGGAACATTGTTGGCGTGGCCAGCGTCACGGCAACTAATGACGTACTAGTATCAGTAACGTCATTAAATGGCACAATGCAGGTCGAGTTTTCATTCTTTTTGTGTGTTGTTCAAGCATGCCGGACCTTTGTCGGAACATTGTTGGCGTGGCCAGCGTCACGGCAACTAATGACGTACTAGTATCAGTAACGTCATTAAATGGCACAATTCAGGTCGAGTTTTCATTCTTTTTGTGTGTTGTTCAAGCATACCTGGCCTTTGTCGGAACATTGTTGGCGTGGCCAGCGATCCGTCAATTGTTTGTTAAGGTAACAAAGTTTTCTTATTATATCGCGGTTTAATTAATCAAATACAAACACAACCAACCATGTCCATGTCCAAGTCACAATCTCAAAGGAAAGCAGCTCATGTATAAAAATTGAAACTTGTAAATAAAGTTGACCACTTGAACTGAACATGAACGTGGGGTCGGTTTACCCTGCAGGGTAAATACCTCATTTTTAATTAGCTTCACCCGCCCTGATGCCCTGGCTGAAATTAAATTTGAAAACGAAAAGGACGTGGAAGTATTGGAATGCCAAATATATCTTTGGTAAATTTTAATAGAGAGAGGCATAATATTAATCAACAATATTGTGACGATGGCTGTAATTACTTTGATGGCCTTGATTAGCCTAGGCTTACAAAATCCCTGCATCAACAATTTATTGGTTAATAGCTTGCATCGTTGTGAAAAATCCCCGTTTTGGTAACAAGCTCTACCGTAGTTTTGAACATACGGACGTATTATGATCATACGCTTATCAAGTTTAGTTTATGACAAAACTTAAAGTAGTTAAAATAATTAGTGCAAACTTAATGCAAAATATTCCCAAATAAAATCCACTGTTTCTTAGTAACAACAACTAAAACAAATGTGTCATCAAACGTTGCTACTTATTACAAGAACGTTAGACAAAGTTTTCTAATCTGCGGTACAATCGAGGTGAACATTATTTCACAATACAACGTCAACAGCTTTTTATAAAACCCATCATTTAAAAATATGTGATCACTTTTGAAATGAATTAAAGAGTAATTTCATTAAAAAAACTGATTACCATATTACGAGTAAAATACTTTTCTAAAAAAATAAATGACAATTAATGGCACCTGTTTACGGAAATCGCAACGACGTCATTATATGACTATGATAGTTAATGTTTTAACGCCTTTAGAATATTGACGGAAAAAAGTATACCTTCCAATGCAGACAACTGGTAAATATGGAAAAAAATATTAATCGGAAACATTGCAAAGTAAAAAGAAGGGAGAAGTTTTAAAATGTGATACAAATGTGAACTCTGGCTTAGTTCACTACAAAGTTCTTTTGGTCAAAACAAAATCATAGACCAAGGTCGCATTGATAAATTAACTCTATAATGTTATACTGATGATTTTAACACATAAGACAGTTTAATCGTAAATCAGTAATCAAAAACAAACATACTAATCCATGTCCGATTCACAATCCAGAAGCAAAGTAAAAACTTTGGAACTGACAAGTAAGGTTAGATACGTGGACTTCCACCAGGAAGTGAGACCAGGTGCTCTTGAAGGCAAGCACCTCCTGTTTAGCTAGCTACACCCGTCACGTGTGTAAGAAATATTCCCACTTCTGCAGTTAAATGCAAAAAAAGAAAAGAAGACAGGAAGAGCTTATCCCGCATACGGAACTAAAACTCTACCAACTCAGTTTTGAATAATGGTGTTTAACGTTCCAGTCAAGAATATTTTAGTCTGGTGGAAAAAAATTGAAATTTCACAATAGGGGGACATGAGTGTTCAAAGCTGGCAACATAGCTGTCTTTTATCATCATAGGTTAGGGGTCAAGAATCAACCTGTTGCCAAGCTGATCGACCCTTGGTTTAGTAGATAAAAGGTCAAAGGTCAGATAGTGTTTTTTTTCTAAAAATTAATCTTTATTAGTTTATAGCTGTCCAAATATATACTTTTTGAGATTTAAATAAATCAAATAAATCTGTTTTCATGCAATCATAGCATATTCATGTATTTTAACGTTGACTAGGAAGCTAATTGAGACTGTTTAGGCTAAAATTTAAATATTTCAATGTTGTTTTTCAAAATTCTGACACAAGCTTCAAGATAGAATAAAATAAAAGTATACATTTAACATCAAAGCATGAATAAATGTTAAAATATAATTCTTTTGTAAATACACGACTGTGATTAAAACAAATATATTGTTTAAACCCAGCTGATAATTTGAAATTTATTAAAAGTTTAAAATTAAAGTACTGCAAGTACTGTAATCGGCAAGCCATGGTCACGAGAATCTCTGGAATATATCAGTCACATCTAACGATTTCTTTTCATTCATCAATATCACTATCTGTGGCATTATCATTCAAAGGATTCCACCAATCAACGGTTCAACGGTCCCATTGCAAGTGCATACAGCCACCCACTTGTAGTGCAACATGATTTATATTTACATTTCAGCAATGCATGACATGGTTTTGGTAAAGGTTATTTTTCTCATTAAAACCCCCTACTGTAGCTCAATTGGTATAGCGCTCACTCCCCGTATGTGCCCAGTCCTGGGTTCGAACCCTAGTTGGGTCTGATCAAGACTTGAAATAAGGTAGTGACTTTTCTTTTGCCAAACACTCGGTATTTAGAAACGAAAGTCATGAGATCCTTTGAGAGAGATCTTAAAAACCGATGCCCCCGTGCCAAGGCGGGTATAACATGTTAAGGAACTTTTCCTGCACATTTTCCTAACTTCACTGCAAAGGTCAAAATTTCTGCCACTTCACCTATAGCTGGTGACGTCTTGATTTGACTGAAATACGTAAAGGCCCGTAAAACCCCATGCAATCAACCAATTTGTAATTTTCTCATTAAAACTGTTTTAAGTCACATTCAGACTCGCACTAACTTAACTGTCCGAGAATAATCGTGAACATCAGGAAAATACTTAACCTAAGTCCAAAAAGTTAAGTTTTGTTCATGATCCTTTGACCTGTAATTGTCTTAGAAAAGTTAATGTTCAAAGTAAGATTTAAGCAAAAATAAAAATAATAATAATAAGTTTAATTTGTGAAAAAACTCAGATTCAAGTATAAAAACTAGTATTGTTCGTGGTCTTGTTGCCAGATGGCAAGACAAAATTAGTAACGAAAAGTTTATGGTGGATCACAAAACAAGGTCGCTTTGAAACACAAACACAAAAGCGACATTGGGGATGGATAGGTCACACCATCAAGACACCTGCCAATAACATCACAAAACTTTGAAATGGAACACACACGAATCAAAGACACCTTGAGACAAGTTTCTGGAATTGAAACAGAGGGGGTAAAATTGCGCAGAACAGAGCCAGTTTGAGGGATTTTGTCGATGGACTAACCTCCACTGGGAGTTAAATGCATACAGTACGCAAGTTAGTGAGACTAGCACCATCCGTGTCCTATAGGTGATGGGAGATCCGGAACAAATACCAGGTATAACTAAATGCAGCCAAACCGCAGTTTAATAGTATCCACGTTGAATATGTAGGTCGGTTGCATATGATGTTGGAAGCAAATTTTCAATTGTACTTTTCCCCTGAGAGGAACAGTTTACATCGTAGATGAGAAATCCTCGCTAGGTACATTCAATGAAGGCATCTGCACTCACAAGTTTAGAAAAGTTCCCTCTTGCAAGAGTGGGAAGAGGACCTGTGTTTTCCCTGGAAACACGGAATGCTGTATTTAGAAAGTTAATTGACAGTCTTATAGTCTGCAATTGCATGGAATACTGGGAGCTTATTCCTCTCCAGAGTTCTTTTATAGCCTTGCATCAACACCATGGGGAACAATTCAAGTATCGGCTTCCTTGTGTAAAGCTTTAAAAACGGTTACACTCCTTCTTCTGTATGAATTAAACATGCTGTCTGTTGGACCCCCTGATACCCTCAGCTAAGCTAAGAAGTGTCTTGGATTACTTCGAGATCCTATTTGTTTTCTTGGTGACTGATAAAATCTTACCAATTTGATGGCAGAGGGACATTTTAATTATCAATAATTCTTCTAACAGAACGGGGACCTGATCCTCTTTTATCTCTAGATGGTTTCACCTTTTATGGATTAGTTGTCATATCTTATTATAATGACATCAATTTTAATACATTTATCTTTTGCGTTAATAATAACAATTTGTGCGTTTCCTAACTCGCCGAATGTAATGATGCCTTTCCGTTTTCCCAGTGCTACAACTAAAGTTTGACCATTAATTGTTTTGGTAGTAATGTCTCCATGCAAACTTCTTCCTCGGGGATATTTTGAAGATCCGACTCGTCGGCTGCAGATAACAAGGGTCCTGGTGTATCAGGTATAGAAAGCGGCACTTGGAATAGTTCGTGTTTCAACAGTTCACTAATATTTCCACCAGAAAAAGAGAACACACTTGATAGTATTATACAGATACAGTCATTATAGCTAATCAAATCTTTCAGTACCACCAGTACTTTGATTTCTTTTTTTTTAAAAAGTGGATACTTATATAAATGCGGGCAATATGATTCATTAAAATTATTTTAACAGAAGTCTAAAGTTTTGTTAAACAATTTCAAATGCACAAATGTGTTTAAACTAGTATTTATTTGCCACAATTAATCATATTTGTAAAGGTCAAATTTGTGCAAGCGTCTAATCTTATTTTTCATGGAAAACTTTGAAAATAAGTGACTCAATTAATTGGATATGACTTTCTATTAATTTGAAGATACCATTTACATATTTAGAAGACAAAATGTATAAAGAAAAACTTCTGTAAGCCACCTTGAACTTGTGTATAGGTCAATATGGGCATTTTCACTTGAACTTTGCACCCATTGACCTTTAGCTACCCCCACAATGGCCCCTGGGTGAAATCTTGCTTGGCAACAAGCCGATTCTACCAAAGTAAAGTTCAAAGAAGGTTATGACATAACTTGCCACCTTTGAACACGTTGTCCTCCCTACATCGAAAAATAAGCGGATTTTTCAAAATCCTCTACCAGACTATTTTACTTATATCGAGACGTCGCCAGCTTTAGACGAAAGTGCAGACATTTTGCCTGAGCGTTGCAATGATGGCATTATACAACAGGCAGCAGGGTTCTTTAGCGTACCAAGCCTACCGTCACACGGGACCTCGTTTATTTCAGGTTTCCATCCGAAAGAACCGTGACTTTCATTTCTTAATGCCAAGTGCTTGACGAAAGAACAGTATTGCAGCACTATACCTGCTTCTCCTGCTTATGGTGTGTTTGTTTCCCAATAAATACGCTATGGTAGAGCTTGTTCCCACTACGGGAACTTTGTACAACGAAGTAGGTTGCTTGCAAATAAAAGTTTTTACTCTGCTTCTGGATTGTGATTCGGATATGGATTAATATGTTTGTTTTTATCACAACCAACTTTAAGTCTTGGGTCAGACTAGGCCGGGGTTCTAATCCACAACCTCCCACTTACGGAGCGAGCACTCTTCCAGCTGAGCCACCGTTGTGGTTCTAATTGAAAGAACATAGTTACTGTACAAGTGACGTTAAAAAGATGAAGAATATTAAAAAATCAATTATTTCACTGTTACTGGTAATACAATGGTTTATTTAACGTATATAGACTGTTGTTTAACCCGATAATGTAATAAATTCCCGATAATGTTACATCAACCGATATTGTTATAAAAATTCACCGATATAGTAATAACAACCGATAATGTAACAAAATTGAACCGATAATGTAATAAATTTTCTAACCGATAATGTAATTGCAGTTAACCGATAATTAAAAAAAAATTTCTAACCGATAATGTAACACGCACTTCCCGATAATGTATTAACTTTTTTTTCAACCGATAATGTAATAAAATTTAACCGATAGTGTTATATACAACACAAGAAAGAATCTCTTACAGGTTTGAGTCATAAGGTACAGTATATATTTATGTTTTCCTCCTCTCTCTCTCTCTCTCTCTCTCTCAACAAAAGTACCAATGCGCTGGGCTAAACGAATGTCCAAAGAAACAGAGAAATAGACAAATTTGAGACACTCGAATACCAGTGGAAGTGAGATCGGGTGCTCCGGAAGAGTTTCTATCTATCGATCTATCGATCTATCTATCTATCTACTATCTATCTATCTATCTATCTATCGATCTATCTATCTATCTATCTATCTATCTATCGATCGATCTATCTATCTATCTATCTATCATCTATCTATCTATCTATCTATCTATCTATCTATCTATCTATCTATCTCGCCCAAGAGAACCAGAAAAAGTGGCCTTTATAAGCAGATGAGTTTTATACAGAAGTTCAGATAACAATGTTATGTAGTAATTATGGCCAGACATAAGCGGTCTGTACAGCCAGTTGGCCCTTATGCAGAGGCGGCCTTAAGGCAAGTTCGGCATATAGACACACACACACACATATATATATATATATAATATATATATATATATAAAATATCAAAGACCTTGCTACGCCTCAGGCCCGGACAAAAGCAACCCCGGCATGGACGAATTTAAGCTCAACTGCAATTACAAATTTTGCTGTTTCTTAGCCAATTACTGATTTTATTTTTATGAGTGAAGCATATGGCTGAAAACAAATTGTCGAGGTATAGAACTCCTATTCTAATTTTAGGTCTTATTACGGTTTATTCTAACCAAATAAAAAACAATAATAATAATGATAATAACAATTATAATAGGTAATTAAATTTTCAAGAAATTAAACGTTTTTATTGGTTAAAAAGTAACCCCAGCCGCCGGGTTAACTTATTGAGATTGTCATTCTTCTTCTTTGTCTTCTTTTCCTCTTTTTCTTCTTCTTCTTCTTTCTGGCAAGTTTCTTGTAAATTTAAGCAGTGCGGGTGGTCTGATTAAGTTCGAACCTCATACACTTATTCTGTACTTTTTATTGGCGGTCAAACGTCATTGACTAAATAACGAGATGTCATTGGTCAAAATAATTTTTATAAAAATCAGCTATTACAGCTAGAGTCTTGACACTTTACTTGTAGATACTATGTTCCCGGGAACATTATATATGTTACGTGTTATATTGTCATGTGGCTTAATCGCTGCATTTCGATTGGTTGAAATTAACAAATATCTGTGGGCCATTTCTCCTGCATTGTTTTGTATACAGACATGAAACTTTGAAAAACATATAGATGGTATGCCATTTGTTGGTTAACTCTGTCGTCATACGACCGCCACGGTGGTCTAGTGGTAGAGCGTCCGCCTCGGGAGCGGGAGGTCGCGGGTTCAAACCCCGGCCGCGCCAAACGAAAGGCATTAAAATTCGCAGTTTTCTGCTTCCTCGCCTGGCGCTCGGCATTAAGGGGATAGAGAAAACGACTGGCTTACCCGTTGTCAGTATATATAATGGACCGGGTGGAATGTGTCTGCAACTACTGTTCCGGTGAACTAGCACCTTAAAGTTGCCCTGAGTGCACGCTAGTACAAGGCAGTCCACAAAATACACACACAACATTAAATCATCTGCACTGCACCGCACCACATGGACTTGTGTATTTGTATAAACCTTGCTCTCGTCGCGAATGGCTGAAAAATTGCTGATGCGACGTAAAACACCATTACAACAACAACAACAACAACTCTCGTCATGCGACAAGGGAAAGTAACCCATATCGTGGAAAAAATTTTCAGGCCGTTTAATCGAGATAATGTCTCTTGAAAGTTCTACACATTTCATTATATGAATTGAGTTTAATACGCATATACAGAAAAAAACTTACCCTTAGCTTATTCAGTTTTAATTTTGTTTATATACGTGTAGATAAAGACAGAAAAAATACAATAGAATGAATACCGAAACCCCGGACCGAAACAGTATTTGTTAGATATGCACCGGTGTTCACGTGCGGGTAATTAAAAAATAACCTGAGTATGAAAAACACAAGTGGAGGAAACAGTTTAATAAAGTTGCTAACTTAAAACGTGAAAATCTCCTAAAGCATAAAGATAACAAAAAAGAAACGGATATGGTTCCACTTGTTTTAACCTTTTCGAAGGCACTTCCGGTGTGCACCGTAAAAAAACTCCGACAACACTTTACGGAAAGGTCCACTTAAAGAGGATATTCACAAAGCCATCCTTAATTGCTTACAGGAGAGACAAAAACTCTAGGATATTTTGATACACAAAAAATAATGTTCTACCTTGAAAACAACGGTTGCAAGCCTTGCGGTCGCAGTTGTGCATAAAGGATACAGGATTCATAGTGCTTTTGCATAGTATATTTGGTACAAAGTCTGAAAACACAATGTGCACCGGGCAACTGGTAATACATTTTATCAAAGAATGTTACTGAATTTCTCTAAAATACTTGTAGAACTCGTAAAAATAACGATCCTGTAGCAAGTCACTTTAATCGTAACGGTCACAAAGCTGATAACTTATATGTTATTGGAATTGAAAATATTTCTAGTAACTTGTGGTAAGTGGCACGCAAATGCATCATTGAAGACCTTGCCACGACTGACTAGATGAACATCTCCAATATAACCGGAGGTGGTAAGGTTTGGAATACACGAAATGTTTATTCTGCTAAGTTCATTTTTCAGTCATTTACCTTACTTTACATTTATTAGTACCTTTAAATTGGTGGTATCATCATTATGAATTGGTTATAACAAATTCAGTCGCAAATCTGATCCGAATGAGACAACAAACAGTATACTATGATAAAAACTTTTGTTTCGTTCGATGTTGGTATATCAACTTGAAAGTAACACTCATTCACATCTTCCTTCGGTGAATATCTCATTTTTCATGTTGATAAACACTGTTATCAACCTCATTAAAAGTCAATATAATTGTATGTTATTATACCACTAATAAATTTGCTCGATTTTCATTGGATAATAAATATCACATGACTGGGAATTATTTCGCGTGCCGCATGCGGAGCAGGACCTGCTCACCTTTCCGGAGCACCTGATCTCGCTTCCAGATGTCTGGGAGTTCACGCTTGATTATACCAAATATTGCCTATGGTGTGCAAATTCAATGAATTTTCTGTAAACAGATACATTGTATACATGGACTAAGGGATGACCTTTATCACTGACCATGGTCCAATGGCAGCTATCTTGTCACCAGATAAAATCTTTAGTGTGCCCCACCTAGGGACCCTTCCACTTAAATTTGGTTCAAATTGGTCCAGTACTTTCAGAGGAGAAGATTTTCAAAGAATCGGGTTAAAAATACACCTAATTTGCATATTACGTGAATATCGCGCAGACAAAAATTTCACGGGAAAACCTGTTATATATGTTAAATGCCCAGAGATCTACTTTCTATGTTTCAAATTTGAACTAAATCAGTGAATAAATAAATCTATATTGGCCATTTATTGGTTTTCGCTATTTATAGTAACGGCGGTCATCTTGGATTTCGGGCGGAGTCACCGGATACTTTTTAGTGTGTCCCACCTAGGGAACTTCCACACCAAATCTGGCTCAAAATGGTCCAGTACTTTCAGAGGAGAAGATTTTCAAAGAATCGAGCTAAAATACATCTAATTTGCATATCACGTGAATTTCGCATGCACGCACGGACCAACGCACACCAGGTGAGCTAAAAACTGACCTGCAATATGGCCGCCACCACATTCTTGCTTCACAGATTCACAATACGTTGATAAAAGTCGCCGTAAGTGCGTACTGGTACAAGGAATGTTACGAACACACACAAACCCGGAAGGACGGAAGGGATGACGAACGGATGGACAGGTACAAAACAGGATCCCCGACTAGAATTTTTATAAATAAAAAATAAATATATATTGTATCTTATTACTCAGTCTCTGTTGTGTTGCGTGTAACACTATCGGTTAAATTTTATTACATTATCGGTTGAAAAAAAAGTTATACATTATCGGGAAGTGCGTGTTACATTATCGGTTAGAATTTTTTTTAACATTATCGGTTAACTGCAATTACATTATCGGTTAGAAAATTTATTACATTATCGGTTAAATTTTGTTACATTATCGGTTGTTATTACTATATCGGTGAATTTTATGACAATATCGGTTGATGTAACATTATCGGGAATTTATTACATTATCGGGTTCAACAACTGTTCTCAGTCACAGGATTCCTGACAAACAGTAAGAAGTTCGTATTACATCAAAATTTAAAAAAAGGATAGATGACAATTTCTGATCGCCCAATATTTTGTGACAAAACCTTTTCACTTACATTTTAAAAATGTAAAAAAATACTAATATTAATGGTTTGTGATTTCTGAACAAATGTAATAGAAGCATCGATTTTACCTTATAAAAGAGATAATATGTTGCATTTGACTAAAAACGCTAGGTAAAAGGAACCGAATACTAAAATATTTATGTTTATTCTGAATTAACGAGTTAATGCAAGAATGCGTTACATCGATAACCATTTATAATTGATTTTATTCGGAAGCAATTTCATTGTTATGTTGCCTAACACTAATAGCTTATACGATTCAATAAATATATAGTTTTAATTTAATCGTATCTTTGGTTTCCATATATTTTAGATGAGAGATTGATTGCTTTGTTGAATATCTAGTACCACTGTGGCACAGCGTACACGGGATATTAAGCATAAATTGAGCAAAACAGCCAGTGTAAACAACACCAGCGTGAGTCGAAAGCCGATTTTTGACTTATCTGTTCATTTTAACATGTTATTGTGTATTGGGGCATCAATCGGACACATAAATGATTCTATTTAAATAATGAACTGCATCTGATACACTGTTTAAACTTTGAAACAAATTGATAAAGCGCAAGTGCTCACCTGTGATTTTGTCGTCGCCGGGAGTTTCTGTTCAATATTTCAATTTTCACTTCTTAATTAAAAATTCTGAAGCGTACAATTCCTCTAGGATGTTAAGACCTACATGTCGACCAAATTTCAGCTCAATGTATTGCGAAATAAAGGAGCAGGAGACGTTGAAAGATCGACGCGGTGTACTGGGAATTGATTCTCATCATTGTTTTAGTGTACTGGGAATTGCAAAATTACGGCTACCGGGAATCGTGTATAACATTATTTTCAAGTCCCAATTTTTAAAGATATCGGGGATTGCGAATGTATGATACAGTTTGTATGCATGGTGCATACAATAATAAATAAGTTTCACGGTGCAAGTTAATATTAGGTGTTCATAGAAAAGGCTCTAACCATGATTTCAAAATTGAATTAGGTAGATTGCCAATATTAAGAGACATAAAGTGATTCAATGGTTTCATAAAAATGTTTAACACTTAAGGATATCCAAACTAATATGGTATCCACACTTGGAAAATATGACCTTCAAATTTAAAAGTAAAAATGTGGGTTGTGGGATTTAAACGCAACAGAAAGGCCCTTGTTCTGGAAGGTCGGTCATTGATGCAACCCCAGAAAAGGCCAATAAAGTTTATGATATTGTTACGACTGACAAGCGAGTTACAGAATGGTATGTAGCTAGTTAGCATTTCACAGGAAATACATGTATTACATTTAATTCTGACAGAAAATCTTGCAATGAGAAATGCTTTCAGTTGGGTACCAACCAAGGCATCTGACAATTGGTCGGAAGCACATCAAGTGCACTTTGTTGTGTGTTTTTTATAGATTAGTTACTATGGATGAAACGTGGGTTCATCATTTAACCCCAGTGGCCAAAGTTTACACTTTATCACCCAGAAAAATGACCAATACTGTTACATCAGCTGGAGAGGGTATGACCTCGGCTTCCAGTGATGCTGATCATAATCTGGTGGTAGGTTATCTCCAAAAGGGACAAACAATCAATGACACGTACAATTCATCACTTATGATGCAGTTACGGACAATTATTAAATTCAAGAAATTGGGGAAAGCTCAGTAAAGATGTGCTGTTCCACCAAAAGTAGCCTATTTAAATCAGTTAGTGAAACTGCAGCCAGTTGGTGCTTGATATATGTGTAATACCTTATTTTCATTATTATTAGAACTTGTTCTTGTCTATAAATGATTTAAGGTAAAATATATCACGTTTTAAACAGCATCACTTATGAGTGGCCGGAATTGTGCACCGTTATCAGTATTATGAGTATGTAGGTTGCATTTACATAGAACATACTGGCTTCAATACACAAGCTTTTCTTATTTAGAGGTGGTCTTTACGTTAATGTCACTAGACTAAAAAAAAGACAATATAGCATTATAAAAACATTTATGTAGAATGTGTAGAGGTTTTTTATATCTCATTTTACGAGGGACCATCCTATTCCATTTCCGATTGAGAGGCCGCGGTGGCCTAATGAATAAGACACCAGTCTACAAATCCAGGGTCTCTCACCGCTGTGTTTTCGAGTCCCGCTCAGAACACATGTGGGAAAGTGATTTTTCCTTGTCGTTGGCCTTTACTGGTTTACCTGTTATCAGTATAATGTGCCTGGGGAGTGGTACGCTTGTCTGCGGCATACTGACTCTGTGAGCTAGCACGTTAAAGTCGCCCTGAGTGGGCCCTAGTACAAAACAGCCCATAAAACACACCCGCACTTCACATGCATACACGAACTTGTTCATAGATTAATAAAATTAATAGTTCTCGTCGCGAATAGCTGGAAAATTGCTGATGCGACGTTAACCAACCAACCAACCAACCCATTTCCGATTGTCCGACACGGTCATTATTTTTGTGCCTTGTTTCAATACATGTGAAATGTACATACGGACAATTCATGTATATACGGACATTTCCGATTGTCCGACACGGTCATTATTTTTGTGCCTTGTTTCAATACATGTTTTATACCCGGATACAAAATTACACGCGTATCGAGGTGTCAGTATAGTTTTAGGCA
This sequence comes from Anadara kagoshimensis, assembly GCA_021292105.1. Taxonomy (NCBI): domain Eukaryota; kingdom Metazoa; phylum Mollusca; class Bivalvia; order Arcoida; family Arcidae; genus Anadara; species Anadara kagoshimensis. The sequence continues at coordinate 10,806,305 of CM037874.1, read as the reverse complement.
TTTTTTGCAGAGCGTAACGGAATACATATTTTGAGTTGCACATCCGATACTAAGGAATTAAAAAATGTATATAATATTTTACCAAGTGCATTATTTCTGAAATGCTATGGTTATTCGCGTAGTAATATGATAAACTAACAGGCCTAAAATCGCAGTGTCTAAAAAACTGGAAATTTTGAATACATGTACATGAAATTTGAGCTTTCATCGTGGATTTGCAGAAAATTGAATCGGTTGACATTAGGATTTTTTCTATATTATTTGATTAAAAACTATATTTGCTTTCTGAACACATGAATTTAAAAAAAAATCTATTGAGCGGAGTTTTGACAACCAAAGCATCATTGTACGGCGTTGTTGAAGCGTTTATGTCAGATTCTAAAGACTGTGTCATATACCATTTTTTGAATTAATCATAAAATACATTCAAAAAATGGTATATGACAAGTGTATACGAGATTTTGGTACAATAATATGAACCAGACAATAAAACGCGGAGTCGTCAGTGGATGGGGTCTAGATCCCCTAGGTCAAAGAAGGTTAAGAAGCATTAGTCTACTAGCAAGGTGATGGCCACATTATTTTGGGACACAAAAGGTGTTATTGTGTGTGACTTTTGACCAAAGTGAAGTACAATGATAACTGGAGTGTACTATATGCAAACTTGCTAGACCATCCGAGAAATGATATCCGTGAAACCGCCGCAACAGGAAAACGCTAAAGTACACAGTTGCAAATTAAAGTTACAATGAAGGCTGTGGGGCGAAATACCACATTCTGCCTAGCTCGTAGCGACTTCTTCTCCCAAAATTGAAAAATGATACCCGAGGACGTCATTTCAGGTCTGACCAAGAAGTGAAGACAGTTGAGGAGTGGGTCAATGGAACTGTGGAAATGACCCTGTCTTTTTCAGTTCTGGGGTGATGGACACTAAATTACATTAAAAAAAGAGAGAGAGTAATGGTGTTTAACGTCCCAGTCAAGAAAATTTCACTTATATCGAGACGTCGCCAGCTATAGGCTAAGGTGCAGAAATTTTGCCTGTGCATTGCGCTTATGGCATTATACAAAAGGGTTCTTTATCGTGCCAAGCCCACCGTGACATTAAAAAAAGAGGTGGATCTAATCTGGAAAAAAGGTTAAGCTGGTTTCTTATTGATTCGCCGTCGTAAATAAAAATTCAAAATAAACACATGACCAAAAAAAAAAATGAAAAAATGTGTTATATTGTTAAAACTTTTTATTTATAAATCAGTTTCAAGACGTTTACTCTCGTCACATTTGTGGATCTGTTTTACACCAGATACCTCCTTCCGACGACTGTCTCATGTTGTATTGACCTTTAATATAAATAAATAAGTCATATTTTAGCTGGTCGATTCAATCTAATGACATTAGATTATAAAATATTTTAAAAAAATCTCAAATTGTAATCTTCATTTTCCTGCTCAGTTCCAAACTACAAAGTTTTTTCTCCTTTACTTTCACTAGTTGCATTTGCTATGATACTGTCAAACTTTAACCATTTAAGAACGGATTATATTTTGGCATTACACATGGGCCTTTGTATTGGTTTGGTAACACACTTAGATCTCTCAATCTACAAATATCGGGGAAATATGTGTTTAAGATGTGGTCTATGTATGTTTCATCTTCATCTCGTCTATAATGCATGATTAATAATTACAGATGTTGAAGATTTTCACTAGATAATTAATTGTTTTGTTTGTCATTGAAAAAGAAGTATAGATTTGTATACAAATTAAATAAAACGTGAAAATCGCACAGCTGGCAAAATATTTGACCTCTCAATTCCCAGTACACCTATTTGCTCCTTAATTTCCAATACCCAGTACACGTTTTTGCAATTCCCAGTACACCGCTTGTTATTTCCCAACGTCTCCTGCTCCTTTTTATCTCAATACATTCAGCTGAAATTTGGTCGACATGTAGTTCTTAACATCCTAGAGGAATTGTACGCTTCAGAATTTTTAATTAAGAAGTGAAAATTGAAATATTGAACAGAAACTCCCGGCGACGATAAAATCACAGGTGAGCACTTGCGCTTTATCAATTTGTTTCAAAGTTTAAACAGTGTATCAGATGCAGTTAATTATTTAAATAGAATCATTTATGTGTCCGATTGACGCCCCAATACACCATTACATGTTAAAATGAACAGATAAGTCAAAAATCGGTTTTCGACTTACGCTGGTATTGTGTACACTGGCTGTTTTGCTCACTTTATGCTTTAATATCCCGTGTACGCGGTACCACAGTGAGTACGGTAGATCTAAAAGTTTGTCAGATTAAAATGATCAGTTTTTTGTTTTGTGTTTAAATATCTTATTCTGTTTTAATGATAGGATGTATGGAAAAAAATGCGAAAGGGCGTGCGTAAATGTATTGATATAATTATACTAAGAGTTTGCAAATTTTAAATCGACCCCTCGACAGTATATCGTATACTCGTATACCGTTAAAGTTGGCAGTATGTCATTATATACATATTTCAAATATAACAACAACCATACATAATCAAAAACATACATACTTATCCATGTCCGAATCAAAATCCAGATGCAAAGTAAAAAAATTAGATCTGACAGGTCAGGTTAGACACGTAAACTTCCAACAGCGAAGTGAGGTCGGGTGCTCCAGAAGGTTACGCACCTCTTGTTTAGCTAGCTACAGCCAATACGTGTGTTGTCAAAATGATGTGAAAGGAATATGGAACTATTGGACGTCAAATATATCCAGGGCAATCCTGGACACTGATACATCAAACTTATTATCAATACTGTGATGACGTCTATGGAACATTTTTGGGGGCCTTGATAGGCCTAGGTTTGCAATATCCCTGAGTCAACAATTTATTTGCAAGCAGCCAGCTTCGTTGTACAAAATCCCCGTAGTTGGAACAAGCTCTTCCAAAGCGAATACACCATAAGCAGAAGAAGCAGGTATATTGCTGCATATTTAAAAGGAAAGTTAACAATAGAAAAATTTAGGTCATCACGGTTGTCATACAGTTTCAAATGTAGCATTTTGTGGGCGTCATAATTCAGGTTTAAGTTCAAATATGTAGCACAAATTGTAGAATCAGTCGTATCTTTTCTTTCAATCTCATTACGATAGATGACATTCACATAGTTTCCAAATTTAGGATTGTTATAAAGCAGGACGTCATCTATATATCTGCACGTGGAAATGAATAATTTAGCGACAGTCTTCTCTCTAGATTTAACTAGGTTCTGCATAAATTCTGCCTCATAAGAATAAAGAAACAGATCAGCAAGCAATGGTGCAGTTTGTACCCGTTGGTATATCATTTTTTGCTGGAAAGTTATATTATCAAACAAAACAATATGTTATCTATCAAAAACTTCAACATTTTGTTGATGGTATCTTAAGTATTTTTTTGTTTGGAATCCGTATGATACTTGACAAAATAACAAGAACCCTGTTCAGCATTAGATATTTGTATCTTGGCTCACTGTTTTTGTACATAAATGAATATAAGAAATATCACGGTTTATGTCACACAGTAAATGTTCAAGACATATCTTAATTACCCTAGATATCTTGACGTCCCAACTTTGTGAAGTTGAAAAACCAATTGATCATCATACTCAAAGGCATTCCTATACCACAAGAAAAACATCTAGGAACATGGGGGCTGCCATTTTGTTTACCAGATTATAGTTCCCCGGGAAAGTGTATTGCCGATATTCATATTCAAATGCAGTGATGCAGCCGTTTGGCATTTATAGTCCTATGAATGCCATTGCTCTCAAACTGTTAGACATAAGAAATGCGCAAGGCTAATAAAAATATAAAAGTATAATGTTCTTCATTAAGAGAAATACATCCACAAAAGAAAAAAGCATAATTATATGAACAATGTATGGCACACAATAAATGTTACAAAACTTAATCTATAATAGAAAATTATAAATAAACATTTAATAAAGTAAGGGAATATATTTTAACGAAAGATAAACTTTATGTGTAAGACATTTTCCCTCTGTAAATCATACTCTGTACCTCTGTACCACCTAAACACAGAGCACCTAAAATATACTACTTTCCGCGTTAAAACAATAAATAATTTGGAACTGAGAGCAAACTAATATCATCAGATATAAACACTATGCCACTGCTCGTGTCAATAGCCTTGACACAAGTCATACTAGCAGTACTGCACCGCAAAGTTTAAAACCGTGACCAGATTACGTAAGATTATAATCCATGAAAACAAGTCAAGGCACCCATCCTATTAGAACTCGCTATAACTCAAGTACATTGATCTATTACTGAGGTTGTTGCTTTTCTAGAAGTGAATTATGCTTTTTATCACAACAAATCATAGAAAATTGAATACTGCTCTATAATCTTACTTTCGTAGCTTAAAACAACTATGTGCACCATCGATTAGCGAAACAACAAAAATGTCAGAATAAACTTTATTGCGTGTAAATTGTGATGTTCACACACACACACACACACACACACACACACACACACACGAGACCTATGAGTTTAGAGGACCCTTAATTTTAATTTCGAAATAAAAATTAACACACTGGTTAATTAACAAATTACATAACCTAAAGCAAAGTAAAAACATTTAAAACGAGAAATATAAACTTTGCTAATCCTATGCAGTTCGGGCAAATTTGGTAAAATTTACAGGGTATATGCGCACATGAATTGAGCATCTAGAAATAATGTGTTCTTAACAAGCCAAAAAACGGAATTTTAAATGACCATTCAAAAGTATAATTACATAGGTACCCCGGTATCGATACAGTGATTACAAACAAGGTTTTTTTGTCGCGTGTAGATTTATGAGAAAATAAGTGGTAAACCAGAACATCCAATTAACGACCAGTGTTTCTGCAACATGATGTTCAGAGAATATAAGTTTGACATTTTGGAACATCTGAATCTTGAAAACAATTCATCAATTTCACATTTTTCAACCTTTTTTGCATAGATTACAATGTGGTTTGTTAGTTAACATCGCGATACCAATTTATGCTTCTATGGGATATGAAATTACACCAGCTCAAATTTTCCCGTAAAAGTATTTTTTGGAAAAATGCGAAGTGGGAACCTCCCACAAAGACGTCAATGGGTGTTGACAATCATTTTTATATAAGATTACTGGCTTATTTTTTTTTTAAGGATACAATGCATTAATATATTATTTAAACATTAATGCATGCTAAAAATATTTAAATGTAAAAAATATTATTTTAATTTTAACCAAGACATCACAAGTAATGCTAATCGCCTTACAATTGAATATTATTGTGTACCGAGTGCGGGTTGAAAAAACATGAACGAAGTTCATGAGACAGAAATATTTCACTCAAACAAACAAAAGGTAATAATCCGTCAAATTGGGCTTGCCAGTTACATAAAACGAACTAGTCTAACATTTTACCATGATAATCTCTTGTATTTCATTAAATTTTGTTGAGAAATAAAGTTGTTAGAGCGGTGACAGAAATATTTCACTGAAATAAACAAAGGGCAATAACTCTGTCAAATCAAGATTAATACTTAAAACATGTACTAGTCCAAGATATTACTATGAAAAACAAATGTATAAAGTTTTATTAAATTCTGTTGATTAAACAAAGTTGCTAGATCGCTGACAAAAATGTCAGTGTATCACTTAATTGAACATAGGACAATAACGTTTTCAAATCAGGTTCGACAGCTACAAAACGTGAACTAGCCCGAGATATTGCCATGATAAATACATATTATATACACAGTGTGTATGTACAACCCTCAGTATCAGGTCGAGTCCTTTTTTCGTATTTGTATGACTACTCGTCGCGCTTGTGCGACGAGTAGTGATACAGCTACGGAAAAAGGACGAGACCTGATTCGTAAGGTTGTATATATACACTGTGTATATGATATTTTTATCTAACATTTCCTATTAGGTAATTAAAATAATAAAAGACTTATACTTTATGTGAAAAAATACATTTTACCAAAGAAAACCACTGAACTATGTTATGACATGTTTTTTAGTTATGACGTCATTGCTTACATTTGACAAATCGGAGATTCCCCAATGACGTCACAATGAGAAGTGCACGTGTACTTTTCCTCCAATGTTGTATCACCACTGTATCACGTGTGTTCGATAAAACTTGTATTTCATCAAATACAAACAGAAAAACTAGTCTAATGTTAGATAAACCCCTTTATCAAGTTTCATTAAACTCTGTTGAGAAATAAAGATGATAGAGCGGTAGCAAAAAATTTTTACTCAAAGAAACAAAGGACAATAACTATGTCAAATATGGATTACCAGTTACAAAACACAAACTTGTCCAAGATGTTACCATAAAAAACTTTTGTATCAAGTCCCATTGAATTCTGTTGAGAAATAAAGTTTGTTTTCAGACAAGAAAAGCGAAATATAGGTACGTACGGGCCATATCATATATCCATCGTAACGTCGTTTGCAAGTTTTTAATAAAATTTTGAAATATTGATGATGACATTGTGATATATTAAAAGTCTTACGAAGTATACAAAGTATACAAAATAGGTACTTCATAAACTTAATATATTTAATTCTGTATAAACAACTCAAACTGACCAAAGGGTAACAAATTACATAAGTTGCTAAAGCTATATTGAACATTTTTGTTATTTACTGAATAACAATAATTTTGAGTTTTGCGAAGTATAAAAATTATACAAAATATGTACTACATAAATATATTTAATTTTATATGAACAACAGATTCAAGCTTAAAAAGGGTGCCAAGTTACATAAGTTGCCAAAGCTGTACTGAACAATTTTTGAAATTTACTGAATCACAAAGATTTTGATTTTTTACGAAATACAAAATATGTACTACATAATATGTTTAATGGTATAAAAATAACAGAATAAATCTTTAAAAAGTGCAAAGTTACATAAGTTGTCAAAGCTCTATTGAACACCATACTTTTAAATTAAAAAAAAAATAAAACCTAAAACTATGTTATCTATAAAAAGGGGGACAAATGGGACATAAATGGGGGAACAACATCAACACAAAGCGGGCACCTTCTGTTTCTGTTTATCTCCTTTCAGTCTTGCAATCTTATCTAGGGGGTCAGGGCGTAGTAGGTGTGTATACGTGGTCCTTCACAGAAGGCTACATCACCAACATTCTACGAACGCTTTGAGTACAATAATGTTTTGAATGACAAAACCATGTTTGTATTACATCCTTCGTATCTTCATCTCAGTTGATTTCAGAGAGTATTTGTACCCATGCCATTTCGACCAAATTAATCCTTTGGCTTGCTCTGTACTACCATAGAATCCATTCAGATTCGAACGGTGACAACTGTTATACCACCACGCACCATAACTTATTGCACAAGAGTGAAGGTTATTGTCATTATCTTTGTCTTTCGTTGAAAAACTGCACAATCTGTGGTAAGATAGTCCATCGCCTGCAAAACACATAAACAATAATATTGATCACTATACGCTCCACATATTTAGCAAAAAAAAGTAAAAATAAAAATTTTGTGGCATGAAATTTTGAACCCTAACCATGTGCTGGAAAGCTTCTGTATGACCTCATTACACTTTTTATCTTACTTCATTTCTATGCAATGCAAAAACTATTTCATTTTGCAAGGTTATAATTTTTTTTAACTTATTTTAAGATAAACACTGTTCTTTAAAACAATCATCAATAATAAATATTCCGTGGTTAATCGTTGAAATTATTGCCTTAGGTGGATTTGCTTGAATAAATTTTGGCCCTTCTACTTTTTTTCATTTCCATGTCTCGAATATTATTTAATTTCCACTATTTTTGACCGGGCACTAATGAGAAGGAATTTGATTAAAATTTGATCATGTCAAAAATCTTTCACTAAAATTTTACTTTTACTTTTAGAATATAACATACACATATTTTTCATTTGAATTATATTGTTATTAAGTAAAAACGAAAAAAAAATCTTTTTCCTTAGGTCATCATATAGGGACCAATAAAGGATGTGATGCGGGTACCGTATATCTATTTAATATATAACAAAATTACAGTATTGGTAATTGCTATTGTGACCAGTCTCAAAATAAACAAAACTGTGCATCAATTTTTTTTGCCAATAGTTTGTCTTAATTCATAATTTTTAATAGCAATGAATTTTCTTTTCAAATTTCTATTTCGATTTAGTTTTGATTTTTTTATAATGTTGAAGTTTTTATAAGTATTTGGACATAAACAAAAGCTAACTCGACGTTTTATACATAGCATTTTTATTCTTGTGTATCAACTAAAGAATAAGGTAGATTTAGTTGTTTTAAATTTAAGCATCTAGCAATCAATCTGCGTATTAAAAAACTTTATTTAACTCGTTTCAGACGGAATATCAAAATAACTAGAACTTGATTGACGGACAAAGAAAGCTTTAAAGTTTTTGTGACACATTCATTGCCCTGGAAATATTTGACGTCCCATAGTTCCATGTTCCTTTCATACAAGTTTGATTACACGCGTGGCAGGTGTAGCTAGCTAAACAGGAGGTGCTTACCCTTCCGGAGCACCCGGCCTCACTTCTCTGGTAGAAATTCACGTGTCTCACCTAACTTGTCAGTTCCAAAGTTTTAACTTCGCTTCTGGATTGTGATTTGGACATGGATTAGAATGGTTGTTTTTGATTATATATAGATAGAATGCTATATTTTTCAAACAAATACTTATTTGTATTTCTGTAAGCAGCGTAGTCTGTTATTACAAATACTTCCTATATGTCGACCATATGTCAGAATCAATAAGTAGTATTTATTTATCGTTACTTAGATTTAGCACCGGGCCTCACTTCTATGGTGAAAGTCCACGTGTTTAATAGACATATCAATTCCTAATTGTGATTTAGACATGGATTAGTATGTTTATTTTTGACAGTTAGTCTGATGATTTTGTAGCTATATGTGATTTTATATATAAATAAGAAGCCTCTAAAGGATTTTTGTTGTCCAGAATCGGAAAAATGTACACTCAATAAATTTTGAAAATGGTGGAATTAGAACGAAGCCAGCTGATTTTACAAGTAAATTTTTACTCTGGAATATTGCAAGGTTAAACGTTTTATAGTCGTCATCACAATATTGCAGATATATTTGCACATAGTTCCACGTCCATTTCATTCTGAATTTTGATTTCACGCGCCTCTGGTGTAGCTAGCTTATCATGAGATGTTAACATTTCTGGAGCACCACTTCCCTTGTGAAGGTTCAAGTGTTCAAATAAATTTGTTAATATTAAATCGTGACATGAGCATTCAATGGTATTTATGTTCTATAGTAGTACCTGCAGTCCCCGAGTAGGTATCAAAAAACAATTTATACGTGTTGGTGAGAAGACTAAAGTTACTGTAGGTTGCATATTTCCGAACACTGGCGTGATCTTCCATATCAATTCGTAGTGAATATTGTGCTGAAGTTGTCAGTTCATTAATCTTGTCAAGACCTACGAAACAATAATTTTATTAATTAAACAACGGCTTAACAAGAATGAAAAAAGTACAAGCACACTTTGAAATGAAGACAAAAATAATGAAAAAGAATAAAAAAAGAAAAAAACATTAGTCAAGCATAACGTGCCACAATAATATTGATAAAAAACCGGCAATATGACACAAACTGCATGTAATTACAAATGGCCAACCTCTTAAAGCCGTGTCCTTTAAGCAGTGTTATAAAGAGGAGGTACGAGGTTTTCGATTTTCTTTATCTACTTTCATGTGATACGGATAAGAAAATGTGCCTTAAAATACCTATTAAACATGATTTTCGTGTTCCTAGTTGTGTCAAAAAACGTTAAAGTGTGACTAACGCGGAGACAAAGCGAGAAAATGGTGCAATAATGATTTATAATAGCGCATTTAACGGAAATGACAATGAAACTGTATTTAATCACGTCTAAATAATTAAAATCTCCTTTGTTTCAAATGTTTCGAGTTTACAGAATTTCTATCCATTTGACTTGAAAACGGTTTACGATGGTACTCTCTTTTCCCCAGTTGGGTTGTAAAAGTACTGAATGTGATTACTTGTTTAGCTCACATGAATTGAACTATAAGATTGAGCAATTATGTAGTGTAAGAAATGCCCTATTCATTTATATTTCATAACAAATTGAAAAAAAAAAATATTTCGTACTGAATCTGTTTTTTTCTCATTGGACGAATACAAATAAAATTAAATACCTTTAATTAAAATAAGTTAAATATGAAATGCTTTAAATCATTTTCTCGGGATGAAATAATTACTTCGTAATCTGCAATAGCGAATGAATCGTCTTTGAAATTGTGACAATTTACGTAATCGTTTAATCTGAATGTTGTTATACTTCTCAACTGTTAGAATTTGTCTAGATTTATTTCCGTTTTAAAAAAATAACAATGTTGGTTATATTGGACAATGTTAAAATGTAAATCGAACAGTGAGGTTTCATGAGCTATGGTTGTGTTTCATGTGAATAATTGTCTGTTATGCAATGCAAGTAACGCCGTGTTGCTGACTTTATACAGAATACATTGCCTGACTTCACCAATAATATTAGATATATTAAACAACATTTATATAACTATTTACCAAGCCAGTACTCGCGGCTTATGTTTCCAAATCCCGAAACATAAGAGTTCCAATCGCGATAGAAATTTGTAGATCCATCCATTCTGCGCTGGAACACCTGAAATAAAACAGTGCTTTAAAGTTTTCTTTTTTATAATCATCAGATTCTTGTCAAAATATTCAATAACATCGGAAGAGGAAATGGCTATCGGGAAAACCTACTATAATTTACAGGTTCTTTCGGATAAGCTTGTATATCGAATACAATTTTGTAAACTAGACTGTGTGATTTTCAAAACAATAGAAACGTATTTAGACTGTCAATTAAGTGGATTCTTAAAATCGGGTAATGTCGAACTTGTAACACACGACCTTGTTATCGACTTTTTTCCTATGTTTTTCTTTCATTCATTACACAACACCAGACCATGCCATAGAAGTAAATTGGGTAAACAAAAGTGTGAAGAGGATGACCATATGTAGGTATACTATAATGAACATTATCAAACAAAGGTTTAAACTGGACCAAAAATGTAAAATTTGTGGAAACTGAAATAATCGTTACCTATTAAAATATATAATCAAACCCGTCTCTATTTTAAGCTTGATTTAAGATCAAAATAGAAGAAAGTAATTAATTATTTCTTCATTTAATTCACTTTTGTTTCTTAATTTGAATGGCCGTCATCACAGTATTGTTGATAAGTTTGATGTCTTTGTGTTCAGGATTGCCCTGGGTATATTTGACGTCCCATAGTTCTATGTTTCTTTCACACAATTTTGATTACACCCGTGGCGGGTGTAGCTAGCTAAACAGGAGGCGCTTACCATTCCGGAGCACTCGGCCTCACTTCCCTAATAGAACTTTGCGTGTCTACCTTGACTTGTCATTTCCAAAGTTTACCTCTGGATTGCGATTCGGACATGGATAAGTATGGTTTGTTTTTGATCCGTACATTTGTAACCGACGAACTACGCTGTCTGGGAACTCTTCAGCCATAATTAGAAAGGTACGTAGTAACATGAAAAGTTAAAATTGGAATTCAAAGTCCGTTCACAACAACAAAAAGTAAAAGTAGCGTGAAGATAACACGAACAAAATTTTTAACAATGTTAAACACACGCTATGAGGATTTATGCACAATTTCATGTCTGTACACTCCAAAAGAATCAAAAGTTACACATCCGACATTACACAGATTGATATAATGCGCCACTGTCGACTGTTGTTTCATCATCTGCCAGCATCGAGTGCCTTCTTCGAAATGATACAGTCTGCATAAAAACAATACCATCCATTCAAACAGAACATCACATCTCTGCCTCACTAACCATTTGGCAAAATATTTTTATGCCTTATGATATATTCTGTGAAGAGTTTTTAATTAAAACAAACATACTAATCCATTTCCGAATCACAATCCAAAAGTGAAAACTTTAAAACTGACAAGTTAGGTTTAACAAGTGAACCAGGGAAATGAGGTCGGGGGCTCCGAAAGAATAAGCACCTTATGTGAAGCTAGCTACACCCGCCACTTGTGTAATCAAAATTGAGTGAAAGGAACATGGAACTATGGGACGTCAAATATATCCAGGTCAAACCTGGACACAGAGACATCAAACTTATGAACAATACTTTAAGACGGCCATAAAACATTTTGAGGATCCTGATAAGTCTAGGCTTGCAATATCTACTTTTCAACAATTAATTTGTAAGCAGCCTTCTTCGATGTATAAAGTGTCCATAGCGGGAACAACCTCTACACAAACCATCAGCAGGAGTAGCAGGTATATTGCTGCATAGAAAAGGACAGTTGACAACAGAGACACTGTAATCATCACGTTTGCCTTATAGTTTCAAATGTAGCCTTTCGTGGTATAAGTCTAAATATGAAGTAGAACTTATTCATCAAAGACTGTTTAACATTAAGGATTTCACAATATCGAAATAGAGTAAATTTTGCAATGGTCAATTCATTCAAAGGAAATATGATTTAAAAATGAATACCGTCCATCCATTTCTGTTCATATCACAGTAGACATCATAGATACTGCCATTCCTGTATATTTCATACACCCCGTTGAGTGTATTTCCCGCTTCAAAAGCATCTTGACAATCTATAGGCCCTTCAATTGAAATATATACTTAGAGTGAGTATGAAAATAATTGTAAATTATTGCCCTATTAAAATTACTTGTAATAAGCATAGAACTGGCTATGAGCATAAACTCCAACATTGTTTTTACAAGTGTATTAAAACAGATACTTTATAGTGATTTTGTTTTAAACATCATAAAATTATAAATAATGATAAACTATTGCGCCGTTTGTAGAGAACGTACCAAAATTGTAGTTATTTTTGTTACCATTTTTGGTTAAACTTTTTTTTTTATAAATTTACCGGTTATATGTGTAGGCAGTCTTTTTTGCTTGTCTTCTGAAAGCTCTTGTTATAATTATATATACATTAATCAAATCTATAATCTATCACCAATAATTGACGTATTGTATTTCGTGTGTATTTATTTTTGCAGTATAGGACATTTAGACGTATTCGCGTAGTTAAGTTTTCGCGTTTGTGAAATATGCATTATAACACGAAAAGCATAATATAATTTTTGCTTGGTACTAATTTTCGACCAAACAAATGACTGCCAAATAAGCGAAAACGAGTACATCGCGAAAATAAATAGGCTTACAGTACATTATCCCGTTAAGCAGTGCCTTTGTTGAATGTTTATATTAAAATGATACCAAAACAATGAGAAGCATGTTTATATATAATCGCTTAAGCTTGAATATTTGAAAATTTATGCATTTCACATACAGATTGGTTTTTCATTCGTAACCATCGCCTCCTATTTTGCGACAAGCAAACAAGAGATCGGAATATAGTTCTTTTGAAATTCAAAAAAAAATTGCTTTTAATGATAAGTTAAGATGTGAACAAGAGCTTAGACATATATTAGAGTACCCTTTTTGTCGTCGTATTGACTATTTCTATACAATGACTAGATGAACATCTACAACAATTTATTATATATATTTTTTTTATTTTTGTATAGCAAACATGAAATATCATATTTTGTCATAAATTGAATACAAATTCATAATACAAATATACAATATACAACTTTCTGCATTTCAAATAAGTATTTTGGTTGTATAAAAGGGTATGCTATTGTAATTTTTCCATTCTTTATCTGCAATGTTATATTCTGATTTTCATTTTATTTCACTTGTCTGTATTTTGTTTGTCTTAATTAAACATAAGTACATGTCTTTAGCGCCTTTTTTAGATTTAAAAAATATTTTAAGTGAAACGGTATAAACTGGTTTATTTTTTTATATTGTTTGGGTGTATCTTTATTGTTTTTATATACTCTTTAATTGAATTAATAAGACTTATATACTCTAAAAATTTTGTTTTGATGTTGTATTTCAGTTTAGAGAAATTTGGTTTTTATTAAATCTTTTATAAAAACGATATTGTTTTTCAAATATTCTTCATAAAGTGTTGTTTCATTGTTAATTTTTATATTTGTTATTACACCATACGCACGAGGGTCAATATTGCTCCATTATTTAGGAAAGATTATTGTTTGTAAAACAGACCATACCTCAAAAACATCTTTCCAAAATGTGTTTTCAATATTATGTTTTCTTATTAAAATATTCCACTCCCATAGTGGCAATGTCATTACTTTGAAAGTTAAAACTTCTAGATAACCTTAAACATTTAGAATCACTTTTAAGAGTCTTCGTATCCAGGCCATTTTTAAGGATTTGATCAAAGATGTAAGATCGATCATTCTAACCCTCCCTTCTGATAATTTGGGATTATTATATCTCTTTTGATTCTGTCAATTTTATTTTTCCAGATAAAGTCATAAAATAAATTGTTTTATTTATATATTAACTCATTTGTAGGGTTAGGTTAACGTATGAATAAGTGATCGAATTTTGAAATAACTAGTGATTTTATTAACGTCATTTTACCGAGTGGTGTCAAACTTCTCGTTTTCCATATCTGCTTGCTGAACTTTTTCATCATAGTTTAAAGATATCATTTTATCTAAATCTACATGAAATTGTATTCCCAATAAAGTAAAAGTATGTCCCCACTCCAGTTTTAATCGATGATTTAATGTTTCTCCAGAACATTTTTTGCAACCTATTCAAACTGTTTTACATTTATTTATATTAATATTCAATCCAGAAATGTTGGCAAAGAAATTTAAAGTTTTTAAAGATTCACCTATAGATTTATAAGACCCATCAAAAATAAGAGATGTGTCATCTGCAAATTGTGAAACTTTAAATTCTTTTTTGTTTATTGTAATACCTTTGATCTCTTTATTTTTGTTATATCGTAATACTTAGTATTTCGGCACATATTAAAAAAAGGTAACTCGAGATTGGGTCCCTTGTCTCACTCCCCTACCTACCGACAAAAATTCTGAGACAATGTTATTTTGAACTACCAGAAGAAATATTTGTATATAAGATTTTTATACATCTTTTGATAGACTCCCCAAAATTGAAAAATTTAAGAACCTTGAATAAAAAATCCCACGATACTGAATCATATGCTTTTTGAAAATCAATCAAATATAACATACCAGGTATGTTATGGTTTTCAGTATATGTCATTATATCAGCGATTAGCCTAATATTTTCAGCTATATGTCTACCACTTAAAAAACCAGTTTGCTCATCTAATATTATTTTATTTAAGACAGATTTAAAAAGCTCTGCTATACAATCAGAAGCTATTTTATATACAACATTTAATAAAGTGACCGGTCTCCAGTTTTGTAAATATTCTCTTGGTTTATCTCCTTTGGGTATACACATAATAATCCCTTGTTTCTGAGTTATAGACAATTCCCTCTTTATGTAACCTTCATTTATTGCCCTTAGTACATATAAATCTTTCCAAAAAAATTGAAAACAATTCTACCGTAATTTCATCTTGTTATTTTTCATTTTCTTTAATACAGACAATACCTCATTATTAGTTATTTTTCCTTCCGGTTTTAAATTGTCATTTTGGTTTAATTTATTTATATCTATATGTTTAAATTCATCGTTTTAATCTATTTTTCTGTCTTTTTTTCTTCATAGAGTTTTGCATAAAATGATTTAACTTCTTAATGAATTTCCTTTTGTTCAGTTATTTCGTTTCTACTTATCGTTTTATTTTCAAAATTATGATTTTCCAAATTAAGAAAGTATTTATTTGGTTTTTCCCCTTCCTTGATCCACTGCACTCTTGATCTTATTATATTACCTTTAAATTTTCATTTTTAACGGTTTCTAAATTTTCTTCCAAATTCTGCAACATCGATAGGTCTTCTTGGTTTAAATCATTTTTATTTTCTAACTTTAATATTTGTTTTTTTTTTAAATTAGTTTCTATCTTATTTTTTTTATTTTTTAATGAAAGATGAGTGTGCAATACATTTTCCTCAGATTTACATTAAAAGTGTTTCTAGAAATAATTGATCAGATATTGTAAATTGTATATCATCTATATTATTTAAATTATCTAAGTTATATAAAGGTACATATATTGTTTATCAGTATCTTAAATACAATGTTCAATTCTATTAATGAACACCTAATCGTGTAAAAGGTTGGCGTTAAATTTCCAAAGGCCCCTACCCTTGACAAAATATTTGGCTTAAGAGACAAGATTACCATAGAATGATCCGACCTATAACTGGGTTCAACTTGAACTTCACATACTTGATTAAATATACTGTCACTTATTAGAAAAAGTCCAATCTAGATTGTTGTAGAGGTTTACTTCTTCTCCATGTATATCTTTTAAAATTATGATATAGTTTTCTAAAAGGATCAATCAAATTATACGTATCTTTAATTTCTAAAACCCTTTTCTAGCCCTTGGGTTATTTACATTTTTATATTTATCCATATCAAGATCAGGTTCTTGTATCAAATTAAAATCTCCAGATATAATATTTGATGTGCAACTTAGTGTCTCTATGTGTCTAACTAATTTGTATAAAAATCAGGTGAATCATTATTAGGGCAATATAAATTAAGTAAATGAAATCTGAATTTATTAATTTATAAATCTAATATTAAAAAATTACCATCGGTATCTGTTATTTCTTTATGTATTTTAACATCAGAACCCTTTTGAAAAAGAATACAAACACCCCTAGCGTTTGATGTATATGAGGAAAAAAGATTTTACCATCACATTGACTTTTTACTGTATTTTTCATAGTACTCGAAAAATGTACATCTTGTAAGCAATAAATGTGACAATTTACATCTGTAAGATAACTAAAAACATTGTGCCGTTTCTTACAATCAGCTAAACCTCTAGAATTATCAGACAATATTTTTAATTACAGTGTCAAATGTTTTACCATCGTTTTTATCTACACTCATGATTTAAATGATATAATAACAATGTGATGTAATATATAACAATAAACTTATACATATAGTATACATGCAGTATGAAAATAACTTATTTACAAAAATACCAGTAAGTATTTGACAATTCATGTCTGCTTGCATTATGCTTGAGAGAGAGAGAGAGAGAGAGAGAGAGAGAGAAGAGAGAGAGAAAGAGAGAGAGAGAGAGAGAGAGAGAGAAGGATAGCGAGATTGTTGTTGAAAGTGCAAGAACTGTAATAACAAAAAGGTGTTGCTAATACAGGCGCCATTCCCTAGAATAGCGGGATAAATTAAGTATTTGATAGTGTGCTTATGTATACTTAAAATATCAATATTATTAGATATATGCAAACAATAGATGCCATTTCGGCCGCAAGGGATAACAAAAAGTAAATCACCTAATAATTAATACAAGTATTACAGCAAGAATTACTTATTATATAATCTATGATATACACGTAACTATAAAAAAAAAAAAAAAAAAAAAACAATATATGTATACATATATACATACAAGTGTGTGTGTGCGTGTATATCAGGCCGATATTACTCTAACCTTTTAAGTATAGTACTATATGTTGTTTGTGCAAATTTGAATATTTACAAAACAGTACAAATGCAGCACATGACAATTGTTTTAGTTAAATTGATATTTGAATATGAAGAGAAAAAAAAACATATTATAAACCGCAAACAAGTGTGTGCGCTCGTATGTGTGTGTGCGCGTATTTCAGGCCGATATTACTCTATCCTTTTAAGTATAGTACTGCCTTTTGTATGTTCAAATTTTTAATATTTACAAAAAAGTACAAAAATAGTACATTAATTACAGTAATTATGATATTTTAATTGAAATTTGCATATGGATAGCGCTTGTATTTAGTGTCTATGTGCGTTCCTTTTTAAATGTATTTCCGACATTATACGAGCCACTTCTGCTGTTATGATCAACTGAGATACATATATTATTACTAAACATGGTATATCATAAGTGTATTACAGAATACAAAAAATATATAGCATAATAATTCTAAAAAACTATAATACACATTTAAATGAAATATATATATAATATAATATATAATATATATATATATATATATATAATATATATATATATGCATATAAGCATATGTTATGTGCACAGTTTGAAGTCTCAAAAATAACTATAGATATATATATATCTCTTTCAATTAGTAATACAAATCATCTACAACGAAATGATAAAGAATTTAATCGATATTTCAGTACGCTGTGTTAAGCTAATTTTTCTGTCTTTTTTTAAATATAACTCTTTATTCATATAGTTTCTTCATTGAAATGACAAATTGCCTAAGATTGAGAAGTTTAGCATAGCATAATTGTTATTGGGGAAATATTAATGTTATCACTTACTATAGTAATATTTCCATCCTACTTCAGACATTCGTGTGGCCGAACCTTTAAAACTTGTCGAATGTAGTTGACATATATTACAATCTTCCTTGTAGAAAAATGATGCACAAAGAGCAACTTCTTCGCACAATTTTGAACAAATTTCTAAGGATGTTTGGCATCCATAATGTCTCTGTAATTTGTAATTGTTTATAATCTTGTTACGAAAGGAAACATTTTCAGTAAACGACAAATTTGAACTGAAAACACTGCCAATAGTTATTAAGATTGACACATACAAAAACATTATAACACGTCTTTTTTCGTAACGATTCTCCGACAACTTTTTGAAATAAAACATTGACATTTTATAAATTAAGTGTATGAATTTAATCGATATTAAACACAGACATTAATATATTCGTCTTTTTAAATACTGTAAACACTAAATGATTCTTCTGAAGTATCAAGAACTAATTTCTATTATATTTTGTGTTTGTCCATAATTCAAGTCTTCTTCGGTTTGATTGGTCATATCTCTTTGTAGTCATGGCAATATGCGCAAAGACATTTGAATTCCTACGCCGTAGCGATGCTATTATTTTACTTGGTACGCCTGTAAAATAGTTTAAATTGTGTATTTGGGATTTGATTTGAAAAATTCTATCAACTGAATGATAAGATATAAAAATAATGTATGGACAAATGTATGAATTCGATACTTTGCACACTTCATACGTCGAAATGACCGAATTATGTTTCGTTTGGAAAATGTCTAATTCTTTTGTTTTTCCGTAACAAAGGAAACACTATTTTTACTTTTACAATAATTAATTCATTATGAGCCATAGAATGTGAATATAAACAAAGAATACAAATACAATTGAAAGACTAGAATCATTGATTTTTGTAGCCCTACATTACATAATCATGATTTTTTTGTTCTGTTGCAATGAACGATCTATTAACTTTTGTTTCATTTTGTTTCGTTATACCAAATACTATACATAATTCATTGTTTAGAGGATCAAGTTTAATTGAGTTTTATAACAACAAAGTTCATTAGAACTGTAATACGTCGGACACATATTTCATATTTTGTTATTTTTTTGTGGAAAATCATTTTTTTCACATAAAGTAGCGTTTTTATTATTCTACTTAACCTAGTAGTTAGAAATGTTAGATAAAAATACCATATACAAAATGTGTATGTACAACCCTTCGTATCAGGTTCTGATTTTTAGTAGCCGTATCACTACTGAAAAAGGGACTCGACCTGATTGGAATGGTTTGTACAAACACGCTGTGTATATAATATGCATGTGTATGTATCATTTACGAAATAGCCGGGGGTTATTTTAAATCGTCGAGATATGAGGCAGTTAAAAGCTTTTTTCCCTACGCTAGGCAAGTCTCGTTTAGGATAGGAAAAATGACCTCCTTATCAGGTCTGTAAGAGCCCTTATTTCCGAAGTCAAAAAAGTTTATATTAAGCATGCGTAGTAAACCCAAATGCACAATTTTGTCCATAGGTTCAGAGAGGTGATATATTTAGTGTCAAAATATTATAAAATTCAGGTGTTCACGTAACAATACAAGTAAAAAAGTATTTTTTTTTTTTACTTTTTACCAAAAATAATAAAAACTGATATACTGCTGTTTTCGATAAAAAGTTATATCTTACAAGTAATATGCATTTGCATTCTTGAACTGATACAAGGGTGTCGCGTGTGTTTGTTTGCGGACTACTTCAGATTCGTAGTAATGACGTCATCAGATTTGAATGTACGAAAACAAAAAATCAGGGGTTTCCCCTAGATACTGTCGTGACAATACAAACAAATGCAGAACTTTACAAACTACGATAAATCGTAAAAATGTCTATCTTAGACCGAAAATAAAACGGTAAAAATGTAATTCTCGACAATGGCGACAACTTGATTTGTATCAGTACATAATATATTCAATGTTCTCCAATGACGATTCATCTGTCAAAGTAAATGTTCCATTTATATGAATTTAACCACTTTTATGCCACGGGCCGATATATCGGCCCAACACAAACACCCTTCACAAAGAACTTCAAACACAGTCATAATTAAATAATCGCCATTTCCATTTTCCAAAGATTCTGTTGTGTGTGCTGTGCACACGTCCAACGTCTAATATGGCGTCCGTCAACCATGATCCGTGTTTTATACTACAACGTAACACACCCCAGATATCCATCCCAAAAATAGTACATACTATGTTTAATGTTATTTAATAAACTTACTGGGTTTTTGCTTTTGTAAACATTGTAAGATAAAAATATCATTTATATCTTATGTATGTACGGAATTTGTATCAGAGTCTCGTCTTGTCCCCATGCCACGTCACGACTCGCCACACAGCGGCTCGTCGTGGTATCGTCATGGGAACAAGACTTGACTCTGATACAAATCCTGTACATACATAGGATAAAAATAATATGTATTTATCCTATATTTACATACGGAATATACATTACATTTTATATTTTATACAACTGTTAATTTTTCAGCACTAGACGGACGTTTTGTAACGCAATTCCTCAACAGTATTGACTTGACTTACTTGACTTATTCCTCTTGATTCTCTGGAGAACAAATGGTCGCAGCAACACCTCTGACACGGTTCTGGGCTATCCTTTAGTTTGGCCCAGGTTTTTTCCAGCTGTTTGTGCCTCTGTGTCAATACTTCTATGCCAAGTCTGTTTAAGCCGGCCTCACTTTCTCTTCCCTTGTGGGTTCCAGTCAAGAGACTGCCTGGTGGCATTTGATGCAGGCTTGCGTAGCGTGTGGCCAATCCATCCCCATTTTCGTTTCCTGATCTCAGACTCGATTGGCGCTTGTCTAATCCTGTCCCATAGTTGTTTGTTTGAGAAAACTTCAGGCCATGTGATGTTGAGGATGATCCTGAGGCATCTGTTTATAAATGTAAGAGTGTGTGGATGTTTCTCTCGGTTACCCCTTAAGTTTCTGAGGCGCATAGTAGTATGGACTTGACGTTTGTGTTGAAGATCCGGATCTTGTTTTTTATTGAGAGGGCTGTTGATCTCCAGATTGGTCGAAGGGAGTTGAAAGTATTGCTGGGACAAAAACTTTGTTTTCAAGAGGTTGGAAAATATCAAAAGGACCAAAATATACGTACACGTAAACAAATTTAGCCAAAAAATACTTTGCATACCTTAGTTTTTGAGGATTATCCAATTTTAACTAGCAAGAATTTTATACAATAATATATTTCTGACAATAAAAAAAGTCATCCATACCCAGTTTATAACATCACTGGGGTCCTTAGTCCACTATGGACATGGACCGGTGTGTAATTGATTAATTGCAATTTCCGCTTAACTTGCCAATATGACGTTATATGGTGGATTATAAATCTTCGCATGTAGGGTCCGATATGACATTCTCTTGACGTGTCATGATGGTAAAATTGCTGTCAATGTCTTGATTCGGTAAATATAAAAAATCCGTGAGTACTGTATAATCTAACAAGCGGGTTATTGAAACGTGCACGTTGTTTTATAAACATTTATTCTGCGCAGATGATCCAGGTTCAGTAGAATACAATTTAGTGCTTCAGTTTTTCTCCTTTCAACATTTAAGAATTTTAGGATTTCCACAATTTTGGTCCGATCACTACTAATAAGAAATTTTATTTCGAAACGGCCGTCTTGTACGTACTGCAACATTAAAACATATATATTTTGGTCTTTTAGGTAGCTTTTCAACATCTTCAAAATAATTTTGGTTTCATAATTTTGGTCCACGCACTACTGATGAGGAACTGTATTCCCAAACGGCCGTCTAGTGCTGTAAATATAAAACTGGTATAATATGTAATTAGTAAGAATTCTGTCGATAGTATCACACGCTATAACATGTCACAAATAAATAAATTTCATAAAGAATTGAAACACAGAATTATATATTGACTTACAGTTGCTTAGGATTATTCGAAAATATACCCCCTAGTAGCCTCCTAACTTCCTATTTATATCTGTGATGTATATTATTCACCATACATTTTTTATAACCCTTGATAAATAATATTTCAAGAATAATTCACTTAATGTTTATCTAGCTACACCCACCTTGTTCTACATAATCAAAAACAAACATACTTATCCATCGAGAAGCAAAGTAAAATCTTTGAATCTCACAAGTAACATTTAACACGTAAACTTCCAACAGGTAAGTGAGGCCGGGTGCTCTGGAAGGGTAAGCACCACCTGTTTAGATAGCTACATCCGCCACATGTGTTATCAATATCTTATATTTGGATGTCAACAGCTACGATTGAAATGGTAGATATTTAGATTTCTCTGTACGCCCAGGGCAATGCACAGGAAGGAGTTTTTAACGTGCCACTTCTATCTAGCTGGACCCATACATCAAAATGGCTTCCTCGGAATAACCCGTGTTTTTTTATTTCTGAATGCCAAGTGGTTAGCGATAACACGACTGCTACCTATTTGTCTTAGACAGACACCACCGGGATCTCCCATATGCGAAGCAAAAACTTTCAATTGAGATCTTTTGGTGATCCTAAAAAAAAAAAAGATACAATTTAAAAGCAAACAAACTAAACAAACTAATCCGTGACCAAATTAAAATCCCGAGGCAAAAGATAAGTTTAAAACTGACAATTAAGTTAAACACATGAACTTCCACCAGAGAAGTGGGGCCGGATGTTTTGGAAAATAAGCGCTTCTTTTTAACCAGCTAAACTCGTCAAGTGTGGAACTAAAGGAACATGGAACTATGAAAAGACAAATATACCCCTTCTGATTTTGGATACAAAGGCGTTATACGTGTGCACAAAATGTGAAAACGGCCATAAAACATTTTAAACGCCTTGGTATATTCATGAAATATCTTTATAATTGATATTAATGCATTGAATCAAGGCTCTCAAAAAGTTTTACGGCCGTTATCACAATATTGTTGACAAGTATGATGTCTTTGTATCCTGGATATATTTGACGTCACATAGTTTCATGTTATTTTCTTTTTTTCAGATTTGACTGTACATGTGGCGAGTGTAACAAGCTAAACAGAAGGTGTTTACCCTCCCGTAGCAATCTACATTCACACAAAAGTCAAACACAAACGTACTGGTCCATGTCGAAACCCAAACACAAACGTACCGGTCCATGTCAAAACCAAATTCTCAAAATCAATCATTTTGAAAACTAATAAAGTTAAACACGTATACTTCCACCAAGGAAGTGAGGTCGATGTTCTGGAAGAGTAAGCATTTTTTTACTCTATGCTATAATTTAACATCAAAACTGGTTAATAATAACGATATATATATATATATATATATATATATATATATATATATATATAATATATATAGTTTTAAATTTTACAAGAAAACTTATTTTTGAAATCCCCTTTCTTATGGATGCGCAGATTGTAATTTCAATACAAAACACTTGTCATTGAGTAAAGATACTGGTATTCTTTTAAATTACAATAGCAGACTAAATGTTTTTTTAGCGGCAAAATTTGAAGAAAATTTCCTGGAAGATGACGTCAAGTTAATCTCTTTTGGAAAAGACATCAGTGAAGGTCACGTGGCCACATGTTAAATAATAAAAGTTGAGAGAGAGAGAGAGTTGAAAGAAATAGTGTTTAACGTCCCAGTCAAGAATATTTTGTTTATATCTGTCTGCGTTTTTTCTGCTTCATACGAAAAAGAAAAAAAAAGCAAGCGAGTTGAGTTGAGTAATGGTGTTAAACGTCCCAGTCAATAATATTTCACTTATATCGAGACGTCGCTAACTATAGGTGAAGGTGCAGAAATTTTGACTGGGCGTTGCGCTGATGGCATCATACAGCAGATTTCTTTATCGTGCCATGCCCACCGTGACAAGGGACCTTGTTTTCAAAAGTTCCCATCCGAATGAACCGTTACTTTCATTTCGTAATATCGAATGTTTGGCGAAAGAAAAGTCACTGTCTACTTTTATGTCTTGGGTTAGACCCGGTCCGTATTCGAACTCATAACCTCCCACTAACGCTACCGTATATGTGTATCGAACATGACATAAATCTTACCTTATCTGATATGAATAGATATGAAAAAAAAATTGTGACTTTTTTAAAAATAAAAATTGACAAACCTAGTCGAACGATTCCGAATAAGAGGAAGTTAATTTCATTCAAAAATAACAATTGAATTAAATGCACGAATGCGATACATTTGTTACTTAATCCAATAAAAATTAAACATTCATTTTATTTGAAGTCAGTTGTATTGTTCTGCTACCTAATAATAATAAAATGTGTTATGCTAGGTAGTGACTAAGGAGAATAATTGTTTATGCTTTATCGGTATATAATAGAAATTGAACATGTGGATAATTGATTATGTTATTAGTTACATAGCGTGTTGGTGACGTAATATGATTTACAGTACGGACCAGTCGAAAGTTTAACACTGAGCAAACGCGTTAGTACAGCACATTTCGGAACCTCGTTAGCTATATCTCTACAGCTTTTCAGACAGATGTTATCCAAAGTGTATGAACGGAACTGTACGCAAAAAGGTAGCTACTGTTCGGCGAAGCGAGAGACAATGAGGTAAACGAGTAAATTGTTTCTTATTTTTTTGTTGCGTGAATAGCAACTCGAAATCAAATACGGTAAATAAGCAGTTGTTCTCTATCCTCTTCTTGGGCGTATTTGTATGTTTTAGAATCTCAAAATAAATTAAATATTCCATTGAAAACAGTCAAACAGTCATGAACACGTATTTGAGCAACGCTGGACCTATCTAAAATGTAGATTTATGCTCATTTAATCGAAAATATTCGAGAATTTTAAAATACACGATGAAAACAAACCTTTTTTCAATCAGTCTATATAGTTACAAAATCTACTTTGGCACAGAAACATTCAAAATATTGATTCAAACGACATGACTGACAAGATGTTACTGTACCGGTAGTTTGTACCGGTAGCGAGTTTCTAGTAACAGAAACACTGTACCGGTAGTTTTAATGTGATACTTTAACTTCCGTCTCTCTGGGATACTGGGGAAATTTCTCTTTTTCCAGTCAGAGATTTTTAGTACTTTCATGCTTATTATGCTACCATATGATTTTATCTAATTAGTTGTATAAGTATTATGGTAATACAGCCACCACTTCCTTTTAAACATAACCCCTGCGGTAGCTTAGTTGGTAGAGTGCTCGCTCCGTAAGTGGGAGGTCGTTGCTTCGAACCCCGACCAGGTCTGACCCATAACTTGGAAGTGGGAAGTGACTGTTTTTTCGCCAAGCACTCGGCATTTCTAAATGAAAGTCACGGTTCTTTCGGATGGGAATCTAAAATAAACGAGATCCCGTGTCATGGTAGGCTTGGCGCGATAAAGAACCCTAAGTTGTGTATACATCAGCTCCCGAACTTTTGTTAATTTAACCTTTGGTTAAGGCCTTTTTGCTAATTTTTTATGACGGATATATCAATGCAACTCATCTCTTGCTTGTGTTGAACTTTTTTAGAGAAATGTGTTCGACCATAAACATTTTATTTCAATTACTTTTGATACATATACACCTGTAGTGAGCACCAATCATTTGATTGACATTGATTGACATTGAAGTGTTTATATACATATTACATGTACATTAATATGAACTAAAGGCATCTTAAGATTGAGGGAGTTAATACTAGAATGCACGGAAGTTTTGGTTTTGGTAGGGATGGGATAAGGGGGAGTAATATTTATAGGAAAAATCTTCCATATATTTTTATACTTGATACGTCTATATATTTTGTTGTTTTGTCCATCAATGTTTTGTTTCCATTTCAATTAGAATATTTCATGACATATTATAATGGATAACGAATTGAAAATTGGTAGTATCAACTGTAGGGGGCTTTTTTCTGATAGTTTAAAAAGAAGAGATATATTTAATCGATGTAGAAAAAAGTATGATATAACTTTTTTAATTGATACCCATTCTACGAAAGATATAGAACCTTATTGGAGATCAGAATGGGGATATGAGGCAAGGTTTTGCTCTTATGCCAGTAACAGTCGCGGAGTTGCCGTCCTTTTTAAAAACTCGTTTCAGTTTGAGATACTACAAAAAATTAAGGATCCAAATGGAAACTTTTTAATTTTAGACATAAAAACTCAGAATAAACGTTTAACAATTGCAGCAATTTATGGACCAAACTTGGATAAACCCAATTATTTCCAAATTTTAAAAGAAAGTATTAATATTTTTGGCAATTCTTCCATAATTATCGGAGGAGATTTTAATGTGCCTTTAGATTATGACGCTGATACAATTAATTACAGTCATAAAAACAATCAGAAATCTCAAGCTAAAATTCATGAAATCATAGTCGAGCTAGATTTAGTTGACGTATGGAGAGATTTGAACCCAGATATATATAAATATACATGGAGGGGCCTAGAGGTAAATTACAAAAATGTAGTAGAATAGATTATTTCCTAGTATCTTCCGATTTACAGCCATTTTTGATAGACGCAGATATTGATGTATGTTACAAATCCGATCATTCTCCCGTCAGAGTAAATTTCAAATTTTTAGAACATGAAAAAGGAAGAGGCACTTGGAAATTTAATAATAGTTTACTTTTGATAAAGAATATATAAAATTGCAAAAGAGTGTATACAAACTACTTCTGAACAATATAAAATTGACAATGGAGATTTAGTTGAATTTTCAATAAATGACCAATTACTATGGGAAACAATAAAGTTAATGCTTCGAGGTAAAACTATTTCTTATAGTTCTTATAAAAAGAAAGTCTCAGTTAAAAAAGAAAAAGAGTTGGAAAGCAAATTAAAACAATTTTATGAAAATGAATTAAATGAAAATAACTTTGATGTCGAAATGATACAAAATGAGTTAAAGGAATTACGAGAGGAAAAAATGCGTGGTCTAATTTTAAGAGCAAAATCAAAATGGCTTGTAGAAGGGGATAGAAGTAGTAGGTTCTTCTGTAACCTTGAAAAACGAAATTATGTAGAAAAAGTTATTCCAAAATTAATCTTGGAAGATGGATCTGAAATATGTGATCAAGTTGAAATCATGAAAAGGCAAAAAGAATTCTATGAAAACCTCTATACATCACGTAATCTACAACTTGATAAAAACGAACACATATTTTTTGATCAAAATAATCCTTTTATAAATAAACTTACACAAACTGACTCAGATTCTTTGGAAGGAGATCTTTCAGCCTTGGAATGTTCACGTGTCTTATATAGTATGAAAAATGGAAAATCGCCAGGACTAGATGGTTTCACAATAGAATTCTATAAGTTTTTCTGGACCGATATAAAGGAATATGTTACGAGGGCCCTAAATTATGGTTATAAAATAGGCAAATTCTCAATCACGCAAAGACAGGGGGTTATCACTTGTATTCCGAAAGAGGGTAAATTGAAATGTTATTTAAAAAATTGGAGACCGATCTCGTTGCTAAATATCGATTACAAAATCGCTTCAGCTGCTATTGCTAACAGGATAAAACGCATTTTGGATAAAATTATAAGTGAAACACAGACTGGTTTTCTAAAAGGAAGGTCTATAGGAGAATCAATAAGACTAATTTATGACATGATAGAAAAAACTAAAGCTGAAAATATCTCAGGCATCCTTTTGTTGCTAGACTTTGAAAAAGCATTTGATTCTATTGAATGGTATTTTATTGAAAAGTCATTGAAATTCTTTGGTTTTGGGAAATCCATAATAAAATGGTTTCAAACTTTTTATTCTGATATAACAAGTTGCGTGCTATATAATGGACACAGCTCTGAGTTTTTCCCAATAGAACGAGGAGTCCGCCAAGGGGACCCTTTATCTCCCTATCTATTTATCATTGCTGCCGAACTATTAAGTGGGGCTATTAAAAACCATCCTGATATTAAAGGTATTCCTGTTAATGATTCTGAATGTTTAATATCGCAATATGCGGACGACACTAGTCTGTTATTAGATGATGATGTGGGATCTTTGAATTCGGTCATTGTATTACTTGACGCTTTTGCTGACTGTTCTGGCCTAAGAGCAAACTTTGATAAAACGGAAGCTATATGGATTGGGGCAAAAAGGGGTTGTGGTGAGCGGCTTAAAACTTTTAAAGAGTTAAAGTGGAACAAAAATGGAAGTTTCAAACTTTTAGGAATCAAATTTAATCTGCAAAAAACGCCTTTTTATATAATAGACAATTATGAAGAAAAGTGTTCAGCTTTTAAAAACGTTCTTAAAAACTGGTCTTTTCGTAATTTAACTCTAATGGGTAAAATAACTGTAGTAAAGTCTCTAGCATTACCAATTCTAATTCAAGTATTTTCTACACTTCCAGATCCTCCTGATAAAATAACAAATGAAATTCAGAATTCGATTTTTAATTTTTTATGGAATGGAAGTTGCGATAAAATTAAAAGAAAAATTATGTATTCTAACCGAGAAGAAGGAGGGCTTTCTGTACCTCACATACGGTCTTTTTATAGAGCTTTGAAAACATCATGGGTTAAAAAATTAGCTGACCCATTAAACAAATCCACCTGGAAATTGCTGTTATCAGATAAGCTAGAAACATTAGGTGGCTACAAAATAACGTTTCTGAGTGAACAAGGCTTAATAAAATGTACATCCAAGTTAAATACTTTCTGGGTAGACGTGTTTCGGAACTGGTCAAAATTAAATGAGAATGCTACCACAACCCCTGCTGACATTCTTTCCCAAACCATTTGGGGTAACCCTTATATTAAAATAGCAAACAAGATGATTTTTAATAGTGATATGGCAAGGAAAGATATTTTCTTTATAAATGATCTTGTTAAAGATGATGGTTCTTTTTGAATTGCAAGGAGTGCAATACATTGTATAATTCAAATGTAAATGAACTATATTATTATAGTTTAATACATTCAATTCCAAAAGAATGGAAACGTATGATAAATCCCTCAAAAAAATTAGATGAGATATCTAGCGATAATTTAAAACTTCTGAAAAGTAAAGAAAAAAATAACTAAAAGTTTTTACATCAAATATTTGAAAACTGTTAAGGAATATCCAGAACGAGTTCAAACTATGTTTATTGATAAGCTTCATTGCCAACTGCAAGAAGAAGACTGGAAAAAAATTTACATCTCCCCTTTCAAAATCACTGATGATACGAAGTTGCAATCCTTGCAATTCAAAATAAACCATAATATTGTTTTTACAAACGATAAACTATTTAAATGTAAATTGTCTGATACAGAACTGTGTACTTTTTGTTTTGAAACAAAGGAGTCTGTAATGCACCTGTTTTTCCAATGTATGCACGTTAGATCAGTTTGGTTTAAATTATTAAATGATATCAAACAAAAATGTGGAGTTGAAATTGAAAAGAAAAAAGAATTGTTTTTATTTGGAGTCATCGATCATGCTCAAAAAGATAGTATCAACCTGTGTTTTTTAGTTTTTAAATATTATATTTATTTGTGCAGATTTAGAAAAGTACTTCCCAACTACACAGGTGCATTGCGACTCTTGCAATATTACTATAAAATAGAAATATACTCTTTGTTTTTGTACACCCCTAAAAAGACTAATTATATTATAAAGAAATGGAGTTTGTTGAAAAATATTATAGACGATGTAAATTAATTATTGATATGGTTATGTGTCATGTAATTATTGTTGTCTATGCACATTGTAATTATATATGGAAGGTTGAATAAAAATATGAATACCAAAAAAAAAGAACCCTGCTGTAAATTGCCATCAGTGCAACGGACAGGCAAAATTTATGCACCTTCACCTATAACTAGCGATTTCTTGATATAAGTGAAATATTCATGACTGGGACGTAGAACACATTAACTCAACTTAACTCCTCTTAAACTTGTGATATTGCTTCAAATGGCCAAAAAAGATTGTCGTAAAATAAAATACTTTCATTTACACAAATGGTTTCTTACCATTGTTGTTACTGCAAATAGTCTTCATACATTTTTATTTTTTACGACATTGAGCTTGAACTTAAGTTTAAAACTACTCGCACCTTAAAGTCGCCCTGAGGGTGCGCTAGTACAATGAAAACCGTAAACTTAACTTAATGTTCTCTGCGCCAGAAGGCGCATAAGGCCTCAACGCTATCCTTCCATGTTTATCTGTCCTTCGTTGTTGCTTTGGCCATCTACTCCATCCAGCAGCGTTTCTTTCCTTTTTCGTTGTTCTCCTCATGTGGACTTAGGTCTTCCCTAATTTCCCTCTGGCTGCCTCCCTAGTGTTGTCTTTTAGTCATTTATTCCCTCTTTCCTTAGTATGTGTCCGAATCAGTTCCACTTTATTCTCCTGATCTCATAGCTTATGTTGTTAAGTCTACCTGTTTTCAATATTTTTTTCATTGGGTATTTTTTGTTGCCATCTTATTCTTAGTATCCTTCTGAGGCAATATGTTTGGAAGCCGTTTGTAAGAGGTGTTCATCTTTCTTCGTTCTTTTCCACGTTTACTTTCATAAAACAATACTGGTCGTACTAAGGTCTTAAATAGGTGCATCTTTGTATTTTTTCCAATATTTTTGGTGTTCCAAATCCTTCTAAGTCTATTTCTTTGAATTTAATTTAAGCACTATCCTTGATGCCTCTTCAGTCATTTTCCTAGTCTTATCATTCAGGTCTTAGAATCTGGAGGATAAAAAAGCTATATCTTCCGCAAACCCAAGACCTAACAATAATCTTGTAAAGTCACTTCTTATTTCTCTTTTCACTCCATTTGTTGTTTTCTTTATCATCCAATCTATAACTATTAGAAAGAAACCCTGACATTACACATCCCTGTTTTACACCACTTTTAATAGCGAACCACTCTGATGTTTCATATTCTTCAATGACAGCATATTCGAATCACTCATACATCCCTCTTATAGCATTAGTGATTTAGGTTGGAATCCCATAGCTCTTCGTTATCGTCTAAAGGCTCTTCCTGTGGACCGAGTCGAATGCCTTTTCAAAGTCCACAAAGTATGTGTATATTGGAGTTCTGAATTCAGTTGCTTGTTCCAGTATTTGTCTCAGGATGCTCTGTTGTTACTCTTCCTGGTCTAAATCCTGCATGTTCCTTCCCGAGTCTCTTGTCCACTCCTGTCTTAATCCTTGCAATGACCATACAGCAAAATTCCTTGCTAATGACTAAAAGTAAACACACTAGCAAATCTCACGCACATAGATTAATTCTCAGAGGGTAATAATCTTGTTCTCGTAGCGAATAGTAGCTTACGTTTAATAATATTTCTATACTATAGCTATCACCCCCTCAGTTCTTGCAATATGGAAATATGAGTAATAATTGCCAAAAACATGCTACAGCATACGATATATTTTAATGCAATTGCAAAATGTACTATAATTAAGGGGCTATCATATTGTCCATAGCATATTTTGCTTCAATAGGAAAGCATGATTTATAATTTATAATTGAATTACAAAAATTTCTAGTATCAAACTGAAAATTCCATCTAACTCGCATGGATGACGTGGAAGAGAAAAGTAGCTACCGGTACAGAAACAATACAGATGTTGAAAACTATTGGTACAGTTCTAACTTTCGACCACGGAAGAAAAACTTGCTTTTTCAGTATAAATACGAGTTTTGTAACATTCTGTACATGAGTTAGGGAATCTAAGAATATTTTTCTACATATAGGTACCGATAATGGAACATATAATGTGAAATAATACGTATTTTACATCATTTAACTAGAAGTGAGAAGCCCACGGCTCGACGTTTGATGATATTCATCATCATATTTATTATATAAGTTGACACTTTTCTGGGAGCATATAGCTACCACTAAAGCTTTATATAGTGAAGATGGATTAAATAAAAGGGATAAACTAAAGCCATTAAAATTGAGCTAGAAAGATAGATAATCAACAACCTCGTGTCTCCCGATACACATTCTTCTCGCTTCGACGAACAGTAGTTACCTTTTTGCGTACAGTTCCGTTCATACACTGTGTTATCTATCTCTCGGTAGGTTTTCAGTCACAAGCTAGCCAGATGTTGGCCAATCGACTGCCGAGCTTTGACCCATTTTCGTTAGGTAAGCGTTATTTTCGACAGGTCTCTACTGTATATATGATCAGCATGATAGAATTATTAAAACAGAATTAGGTTTTGAAGATTATTTAAGTATATTACCAGAATATTTATGAATTATTATGGCTAAATTTAGAACTTGTAACCATAGGTTACATATTGAGAAAGAGAGATGGTATAAGGTAGAAAGGAGTGAAAGAAAATGTCAATTCTGTTATAACAATATTGGAGATGAATTTCATTTTTTATTTGAATGTAGATATTTTAATAAGATAAGAAACATCTACATCCCACAGAAATTTCACATAAACCCAAATATTATAAAAATGCAATATTTGTTTAAAAGTAAAAATTATCAACAGTAGGATAGCCAAGTCCAAATTGTGCGTTGGTTTTAAAATTTGAGACCTTCCGCGGTAAATAAAAAGGGATTAGTTTTTGGCAAGTGTCTGAACCCGAAAAAAAATCGCCATTTTCAGAATCGTTTTTATACCATAAAATTAACATTTCTATCTACGAATATGATGCAAGCGTGTGAGGAATTAACTAAACTTTCTACATGTATCAAAAAGTCCGAGATAAAACGCCACATTTACTTAAAATTACTGATATCCCGACGATAACCGATTTCTCTTGAAAATCAACAGAAATTTCTTCTCCATTTTTGAAACTGGTACGTTTTTTGTGTAAAGAATACTTTTCCTAGAAATTTTAATACAATGTCAGAAAATTATTATAGTATACGCAAGTAAATTATCGTACCTGGTGCATGAGGGTTAAATATGCGAAAATCGCAAAAATCCAACAGCATGATTTCAGTACGTCTTGTTGTCAATGAAAACAAATATGGACGCGACCTTGATAAACATTGTTCTAACGTAATGACGTAAACAACGTTCCCCGTGTCAAATATATAGGTCAACTGTCTACTGTACAATGTACAGTACAGACCTGTCGAAAGTTTAACACTAAGCTAACCAAAAGAAGTCAAAACTCGACTGCCGAGTGCCCAAGGTATAGAAAGGAAGCGGTCGAAAAGCGGCCGAGAGATAGGCCTAAATGGCAACTGCTGTCGATATAGACACCAAACGAGGAACCGCTGTCGGCACTAATTCGTTAGCTGGATACTAAACTTTGTACAGGTCTGTACTGTATTTATTGATATTTTTTGCAACAGGCATCCTCATCTGGCACACATCATATTACATGTGTTTGTTGATGGAGATACTTTAGGACCCCAACAGGAATAAATAAATAGGGCCTACATTAAAAAAAATAAATTATAAATAAATAAATAAATAAATAAATAAATAAAATAAATTCTACAAAGAAATAAGTTAGAGCTGGGACACAGTAATGTTGAGCAGGTTACAAAATGTCTAGCAGGTAAGAGATGAGAATAAATGAAATAAATAAATAAATAAATAAATAAATAAATAAATAACTAAATCAGAAATTCTACAGAAGAGCTGGACACAGTATGTTGAGCATCAATCAATCAATCAATCAATCAATAAATAAATAAATCAGACATTCTACAGAGAAATAAGTTAGAGCTGTGACACAGTATGTTGAGCAGGTTACAAAATGTCTAGCAGGTTAGAGATGATAATAAATAAAAAATAAATAGACATTCTACAGAGAAATAAGTTAGAGCTGGGACACAATATGTTGAGCAGGTTAGTGATGATAAATAGGGTAAATAGTCTAAATACATAAAAAGAAATCCAAATAAGTTGCATTTTGTCTTTCCTCAAGGTACTAACATGAAATGGATGTGGTATGGGTACCATGGAAAGCAACCTCAGATATTTTTTGGAAAAATAAAACAAATATTTTTATATGAACAAAATTAACATTTAAAAAATAAAAGATATTGAATTACCAAAAAGTTAAAAAAAATTTATGAACAGCAGATAGTTTGAAATTTAAAAGTAAAATGAATGACAAGTGGGCCATAATAGCATTTAAAAGGACTAAAATTGTCTAAATTATCAAATTTAATTTAGAAACTACACAAACAGGTGATTTTATGGGGGACAGGTACTTTCTAGTTGTTCTGGCTGTGATAAATAGATAAATCATTTACAAATAAATCAAAAGGTATGGGATCATATGGCAGTGTTCATTCTAGAAAGGGGCTGCTGATCCTTTATTTTGCCAAATGGCACCATTGTAAAGGCCATAGTGGGCCACATTTGAAATTAGATTTCAAATGCAAGTTCAAAATATTTGATAGCATTGTCATATATAAAAGCTACATTTAAATACTTCATTACAAAAGCTTTTACATCAGCCTAAAAGACTACAAGTCACAACAAACATTAGATGTATGCAAAATTATTGATGTTATTCAACTTGTTATTATTAAAAATGAACCCATCTGAAAAAATCCTAGAATGAACACTCATGGTTATTACTGTTTACACATAATGGAACATTTTTCAAAGAAAAATGCATTATGTGTGACTAAACCAACTTTGTAAATTGTAATAATGTTGAATGTCTCATTTCATGTAAAATTAAAACATAACAATATCTTTAATACACTAGGAATTAGATATCATCAGACATTTATGAATGTTTCATTTTATATAGAAATTAAAAAATCAACACATATCAATATCCTTAACATACTGGGAATTATATACCATTACACATTTATGAATTGAATGCTTCTCTTGATACTGAATACCTACTTTTTCACCACATGAAATGCTTTTCATGCACCCTTGTCTGAAGTGTAGCATACAGGTAACAGCATTGGTTAAAATCTTACTATGTCAGAAAGTTTGCCAGTTCTCTTGTTGAGGGGTGTGTTTTACCTCAGGGATGAAGCCTAACTATTTTGAGCTAGGGGCCAGCTCACTTCATAAAAGAATTTGTAACAGTAATAAATGGCTTAAATGTGTAAACATTAAGGGACCCAGACTGGATTTTAGAAGTCATTGGCTACATGGCCCCTGCTTAGCTTCATCCCTGTACCTAGTTTCCCCCTTAATCTCATTTACCTGATTATAATTGAAATAATCTTGAATGGAGTGTGTTTACCAACCAATCAATTCTAAATTTAACTGATAAATCAATAAATCTGGAATAGGCCTGTGTGTTACAATTATTTTAAATTCTTTCAAACTAATAATGCCCATTTGGATACATGAATTTCACTGCATTTGCATAAACTTATTTCTTAATGTTATTATCAAACCAGTTCCCATGAATTTTCCTGAAAGGTGATATTTATTTATCAGAATTTTACAATTTTACAGAAATTACTGAAATTCCTAAATATTTTACAGATCTGTATTTAATCATTATAATATGGAGTTAAATTTTTAACCAAGTCAAATGAAATCCACATGATTGGTATTCACTTTTCCTATTTCCTACTTCCACATAGTCTATTTTAAATGTTATTTGTGCTATGTCAAGTTGACTTAAAACTTTTAATGAAGCAAAATAATCAACTTTTCATGTCTAAATTGTATTAAAATAATAATGCCGGGGTTATTGGCATCAGAACAGAAACAAAAATTTAAATAATAAAGACCAATGTTGTGGTGACTCTGGCTAAACTAACATGGGAGATGTTTCCTCATTTTGGGAAATATTTCATAAAGAAAAATCTAGTCTAACCCTCTTTAATGATGTTAGCTTATTTATCCAATGATATGTACTGATATGACAGACAGGTCCTGTTTATATTTTGCCAGCAAAGCAAAATCAGTTGGTAATTTTCAGTAATTCTGAGTCCCTAACTAGCCCTACATGAGCAGGTTGCACTGTACACTGTATTGGTACAGATCCCGAGTCCATATGGGTAAAATTAGAACACATCCGTATCCAATGTGTTCGACAGCCATGCAGATCGATCATACATGGCAAATAAGGCAAAAAAGCTTGACTATTTTGTCCAAAATACACGATGACATTTTCTGCATGCTAAAATTGTGATCGAAGCGGGACAAATGCTAATCAAATATGTCCGACTGGAAGTAGTTCCAAAAAATCGGCAGATTAGACGAGAAATGAGGTGAAAATACAATATTTTTAAGGAAAAACTTACTTTATTTCAACAAAAATATCTCCACAGCGTCTCTCGATTATCAAACTTATACATTGCATACAATAAGGAAGCTGTCTTAACATTTTTTCTGTGTCAAATTAGGCGGAAAGGGGGCGGCCCATGATCGAGAATCCGGCAATGTCATCGATTTTTTCGACATTTGAAACTGGTACGTTTTTTGTGTAAAGAAAATTATTTGACAAATTATACATCAAAATAACCGTGAGAAAAAGTTCTTTCCGTTCATGTAAAAACATCTTTGGTGCATGAGGAACTGCGTACACAGAATGATATTTTTTAAAGTTTCAATTTTCAATTTTTCGCCGGTGCCTAACATTCAATTACGATTTAAATTGTTAAATTCTCACCGACTTTGATAAAAATCGTCTTTAATGACTAACTTTTGTCCTCAAAAAACGATAAAATACTACAAATAGTATTAAAAATTCGCAGTGAAATAAATATTATGTAATTTTACCGCCTCGAGTGAATTCAAATTTTTGACAATTTTTTCACTTTGTCTGCGCGTGAAATTTTGTTTGATGAATCAATGCGCTGGCCGGGTTGGCTATCCTACTGCAAACATTGTTTGACTTATGCAAGTTTATTAGGGAAGGTCTGAAGGCATACTAGATATTATATTATACTTTAATTACTAATTTCTTTCTGTGTCATTGTTATTATTATTACTTATCACCAAAATATTTGTTTTTAATTGCAATATATGTTTTTTGTATTCTTAAACTTGACATGCATGTAGATACTGTAAATATAATTATTGTACCTCTTGTACCACCTCCGGTGGTTTTTGAGTGAATAAAAGAACTTGAACTTATAAGTAATTTCCATATTGTACGAGTGCGAAGGAATTTTGCAATTGTTTAAAAATTTCTTTTGTAACATTTCAAGCATAAAAGTTTTGTGTGGAGATGAATAGAACAAATAGTCTGGTGGAAAAAAATTGAAATTTCACAATAGGGGGACATGAGTGTTCAAAGCTGGCAACATAGCTGTCTTATATCATCATAGGTTAGGGGTCAAGAATCAACCTGTTGCCAAGCTGATCGACCCTTGGTTTAGTAGATAAAAGGTCAAAGGTCAGATAGTGTTTTTTTCCCAAAAAATTATCTTTATTAGTTTATAGCTGTCCAAATATATACTTTCTGAGATTTAAATAAATCAAATAAATCTGTTCTCATGCAATCATAGCATTTCATGTATTTTAACATTGACTAGGAAGCTAATTGAGATTGTTTAGGCTAAAATTTAAATATTCAATGTTATTTTTCCAAATTCTGACACAGCTTCAAGATAGAATAAAATAAAAGTATACATTCAACATCAAAGCATGAATAAAAATGCTAAATATAATATTTTTGTAAATACATGACTGTGATTAAAACAAATATATTGTTTAAACCCAGCTGATAATTTAAAATTTATTAAAAGTTTAAAATCAAAGTACTGCAAGTACTGTAATCGGCAAGGCATAGTAACGAGAATCTCTGGAATATATCAGTCACATCTAACAATTTCTTTTCATTCATCGGTATCACTATCTGTGGCATTATCATTCAAAGGGTTCAACCAATCAACAGTTCAACGGTCCCATTGCAAGTGCATACAGCCACCCACTTTAAATTATATGCCCTACATATACATCTTGTAGTGCAACATGATTTATATTTACATTTCAGCAATGCATGACATGATTTTGGTAAAGGTTGTTTTCTCATTAAAAAATCCCCTACTGTAGATCAATTGGTATAGCGCTCACTCTCTGTATGTGGTGAGTCCTGTGTTCGAACCCTAGTTGGGTCTGACCAAGACTTGAAATAAGGTAGTGACTGTTCTTTTGACAAACACTCGTTTATTAGAAACGAAAGTCACGCGATCCTTTGAGAGAGACATTAAAAACTGATGCTCCGTGCCAAGGCGGGTGTAACATGTTAAGGAACTTTTCCTGCACATTTCCCTAAGTTCACTGCAAAGGTAAAAATTTCTGCCACTTCACCTATAGCTGGTGACGTCTTGAAATGACTGAAATACGTAAAAGCCCGTAAAACCCAATGCAATCAATCAATTTATAATTTTCTCATTAAAACTGTTTTGAAGTCACATTCAGACTCGCACTAACTTAACTGTCCGAGAATAATCGTGAACATCAGGACAATACTTAACTTAAGTCCAAAAAGTTAAGTTTTGTTCATGATCCTTTGACCTGTAATTGTCTTAAAAAAGTTAAAGTTAAAGTTCAAAGTAAGATTTAAGCCAAAAAAAAAAAATAATAAGTTTAATTTGTGAGAAAACCTCAGATTTAAGTATAAAAACTAGTATTGTTCGTGGTCCTGTTGCCAGATGACAAGACAAAATTGGTACCGAAAAGTTTATGGTGGATCACAAAACAAGGTCGTTTTGAAAAAAAAACACAAAAGCGACATTGGGGATGGATAGGTCACACCATCAAGACACCTGCCAACAACATCACAAAACTTTCAAATGGAACGCACAAGAATAAAAGACACCTTGAGACAAGTTCAGAGGGTGTAAAATTGCGCAGAACAGAGCAATTTGATGGATTTAGTCGATGGACTAACCTCCACTGGGAGTTACAAGACATACAGTATGCAAGTTAGTGAGACTAGCACCATCCGTGTCCTATAGGTGACGGAAGATCCGGAAGAAATACCAGGTATAACTAAATGCAGCCAAACAGCAGTTTAATAGTGTGCACGTTGAATATGTAGGTCGGTTGCATATGATGTTGGAAGCAAATTTTCAATTGTACTTTTCCCCTGAGAGGAACAGTTTACATCGTAGATGAGAAATCCTCGCTAGGTAATTCAATGAAGGCATCTTCACTCACAAGTTCAGAAAAGTTCCCTCTTGCAAGAGTGGGAAGAAGACCTGTGTTTTCCCTGGAAACACGGGATGCTGTATTTAGAATGTCCAGAAAGTTAATTGACAGTCTTACAGTCTGTAATTGCATGGAAAACTGGGAGCTTATTCCTCTCCAGAGGTGATATTTTTATGCTATGAACAGGGACGAACTTTAGATGTCCCGGTCTGGAATCATACTTCCTCATTTAAAAGCAACAGAAGAACAAGGTCACCAGTATCACGACAGACAACAATTGTTCTTTTATAGCCTTGCATGTAAGCATCAACACCATGGTGAACAATTCTAGTATCGGCTTCCTTGTGTTAAGCTTTAAAAACGGTTACATTCCTTCCTCTGTATGATTTAAACATGCTGTCTGTTAGACCCTCTGATACCCTCAGCTAAGCTAAGAAGTGTCTTGGATTACTACGAGATCCTATTTGTTTTCTTGGTGACTGATAAAATCTTTCTTCTAACAGAACGGGGACCTAATCCTCTTTTATCTCTAGATGGTTTCACCTTTTATGGATTAGTTTTTATATCTATCATAATGACATCAATTTTAATACATTTATCTTTCGCGTGGATAAAAACAGTTTGTGCGTTTCCTAACTTGTCGAATGTATTGATGCCTTTCCGTTATCCCAGTGCTACAACTAAAGTTTGACTATTAATTATATTGGTAGTAATGTTTCCATGCAAACTTCTTCCTCAGGGATATTTTGAAGGCTGCAGATAACAAGGGTCCTGATGTATCAGGTATAGAAAGCGACACTGGGAATAGTTCGTGTTTCAACAGTTCACTAATATTTCCATCAGAAAACGAGAACACACTTGATAGTATTATACAGATACAGTCATTATAGCTAATCAAATCTTTCAGTACCACCAGTACTTTGATTTCTTTTTTTTTAAGTAGATACTTATATAAATACGGGCAATATGATTCAGTAAAATTATTTTAACAGAATACTAAAGTTTTGTTAAACAATTTCAAATGCACAAATGTGTTTATACTAGTATTTATTTGCCAAAATTAATCATATTTGTAAAGGTCAAATTTGTACAAGCGTCTAATCTTATTTTTCATGGAAAACTTTAAAAATAAGTGACTGAATTAGTTGGATATGACTTTCTATTAATTTGAAGATACCACTTACATATATAGAAGACAAAATGTATAAAGAAAAACTTCTGTAAGCCATCTTAAATTTGTGTATAGGTCAATATGGTCATTTTCACTTGAACTTTGCACCCATTGACCTTTAGCTGCCCCCACAATGGCCCCTGGGTGAAATCTTGCTTGGCAACAAGCCGATTCTACCAAACTAAAGTTCAAAGAAGGTTATGACATAACTTGCCACCTTTGAACACGTTGTCCTCCCTACATCGAAAAATAAGCGGTTTTTTCAAAATCCTCTACCAGACTAAAAATAAGATCCAAAATTCAGCACATGACTATGTTGAAACTCAAATATACATGTAATTCATATCAATATAATGGATAAGATGTCAGTCTAAATATCTAGGGTCTCTCACCGCTGTGAGTGGGAGTTAGCACGTTAAAGTCACCCTGAGTGCGCGCTAGTACAAGGCAAACCATAAGTAACACTCGCCCTTTACATGCATACACGGACTTGTTTATAGATGAATCCACAGAAACTAATCAAAGTAGTTATCGGCGAGAGTAGCTTAAAAATTGTTGATGCAATGTTAAGCAATATTCAACCAACCCGCCATATCGATATGCCTTTACTGTGAGGAGCTGGTCCTCGGTGACTAAGTGGTCTTAAGCGCCCACGTAGCATTACAGATCCTCTCATCGCTTAGTCTGTTCTATTGCAATTTGTGATAGAAAAAAACCCATACTAATCCCTGTCCTAATCACAACCTAAAAGCAAAGTAAAAACTTTTGAACTGACAAGTCAGATTAGACACGTAAACTTCCACAAGGAAAGTGAGGCCGGGTGCTCCGGAAGAGTAAGCACCTCCTGTTTAGCTAGCTTCACCCGCCACGTGTGTAAACCAAATTGTGTGAAAGGAACATGAAACTATGGGATGTCAAATATATCAAGGGCAATTCTGGACACAGAGACATCAAACTTATCAACAATACTGTGATGACGGCCATAAAACTTTGAGAAAGCTTGATTTTGATTTTCTTCCGGGTACTCGCCTCGATGTAAATAAGAGAATTTCGACTTGGGCGTGAAAATATTACCCCACACCACTATCATAGAAGAACTCAAGACGTGATGGGTATAAATACCAGCTTTATCAGTATCTGAAGCAGATGTCACAGTGATGTTGTGATGTGTGCTTAGTGATGTGTGTAGTGTCAGGGTTTATATATGGTACTTGTTTACCAACAACCTGGATGATCAACAGAATACCATCATAAATCATCCTGTTTTTGTTTATCACAAATGTTTACAGCACTTGACAATGTTATTCATAAATCTTAATTGTTAACTACTAAGTTCACATTAGTACATTTAATAATAAAAAAAACCCAAATCTCCTAAATTACTAAATATTAGAATATATTACATTACACAACTATATATCGTCTAGCCAGTCTGAGTTTGACCTAAAATTAATTGCAACAGAGTATATTCTGTTACTTATACGCTCTAATATACATAAAATGCTTAAGGTAAAAATTCTAAACAATTATAAGAACAATGTCCCTCTGCGGGCTTCATACCTGTGGTTACAATCACTAGAAAATAAATAAATGATGATCAGTTTAAGTCTGATGAATTGAGTTTTAAATTATCAATAATAAAGATTTGGTGCCCATAACAGATAAAAATGACAACTGAGCAGAATAGCTCATAAAAATGACAAAGGTTCAATGCTCTGAGTAAACGTAGATATTGTGACGGAAAACATGCAAAAAATCGGGAAATCCGGGATAGTATTTGAACCGTTTTCCGAGTGGAACGACATATTTTTCTTCCAGATGAAGAAACGATGTGAAATTGTTAATAGACACTTTATGTTTGCGTTTATCAAAGTTAACGCATGTCATTCATTTAATATTTTGATTATTATCAGTTCTTGTTAATCTTAGTTCTGACGCACTGATTAGTTTGAATATATCATAAATTTTAAATTGTCGGGATTTTAATGAATACATTAACAATATCACAAAAGCCCGATAAATATCTTTGTAAATATTACACAAAAGATAAAGTTAAGATTACATAATGTATTTATTCAGTTTAAAAGTAGCAGTATCAGATTAAACTTTGAAACATTACATAAAGTATTAAAAATATTATTGAAGCAGCCAAGCTCCCTAAAAGCGCCTCGTCAAGTTATACATACATTTCGTTACGTCACTCTGAAGTT
Organism: Anadara kagoshimensis; assembly: GCA_021292105.1. Taxonomy (NCBI): domain Eukaryota; kingdom Metazoa; phylum Mollusca; class Bivalvia; order Arcoida; family Arcidae; genus Anadara; species Anadara kagoshimensis. The sequence goes on along the minus strand of CM037874.1, from coordinate 10,763,447 downwards.
GTCAACACGGCTTTATTCAAAACAATGACCATCTTGCAATCAAATATTTGAGAGATTTGCGAAGTGTTAGATTTCAAAATCATTTGACGTCAGAAAAGATGTTTTGAAAGAAATGTTTATAGTCATATCATGTATATTTGCTTCGAAAACATTGCAGTTGCAAGATCATTCTGAGTAATCTTGCCGATTGATATATCAACAACGTGAAGGGTGAAACAGTCATTCACTCGTGGCAAGCAGGAGACCTGCCATAAAACAGCAGTAGCTGATGACGATGTTGCCTCATGAGTTGAGTCAACGTCGAGAAATGAAGTCTCAGGTGATTTCTTATGCAGTACTCGTTTTAAGGAGAAATGTTAATAATTAAAACTGTAGGATACCACTTTTTTACCCCTATCACTTCCAGCCAAATAAATATTGAAAAAAGACATAGTTGTTCAAAACGGCATAGGTTTTTTATACGAAAGCCCAAATGGCTCATGAATAAAAAAATTAAAAGGCGTAATAACGTGAAATAAAAATTGCAATGACGCGAAATAAAGGCGTTATAACTCGAAGTGAATGGAGGTCCCTGCAAAGTTTACGCTCTATTCTCCACCGCTTTACATGCATATTAAGTGTGTGTGTGTGTGTGTGTGTGTGTGTGTGTGTGTGTGTGTGTCCTGCATAACTAGATGTAATGTAATAAGCTATTTTAATGAAAATTCAAAAACTGCACATCATCCAATCCTGCGCTGAAATGAACATACTATTTTAGTGAAACATAAAGCAAGGTTGCTGAAAGCGGTAGATGTAGTTTTTTTTTGCATAAAGAGTAGCATTTTCCTGATATGGCTTATATAATTCCTGAATTGTTGTTAATATTAAGTCAAAAACAAAGATACTAAATCCAATTTACAATCTCAAAGCAGGGTAGTGAGTTTGGGCACGTTTGTAATATATTAATCTTCGACTTAAACTACGAAAATTGAAACACCACAAAATAGATGATTCACAGCTTATGTATGTATTAAAGTAGTTCCATGTTCCTTTTATTCTCGAATTCACATGTTGCGGGTGTAGTTAGCTAAATAGAAGGTGCTAACCATTTTTGAGCACCCTGTTTTACATTCCTGTTGGAAGTGCAAATGTTTAACTTAATCTGCAAGTTTTAAAGCCCTTTCTTTCAGATGGGAACTTAAAATAAACGAGGTCCCGTGTCACGGTGGGCTTGGCACGCTAATTATTCCTGCTGTACAATGCCATCAGCGCAACACACAGATAAAATTTCTGCACTTTCACCTATAGCTGGCGACGTCTCGATATAAGTGAAATAATCTTGACTGGGACGTTAAACACCATTACTCACTCACTCACTTTCTTTGCTTATTATTATAAGGAATGTGATTTGGACATGGATCACTATGTTTGCGGCTAATTTAGACATTTGTCTTCAAGTTAAAAGCTCGATTGTGCAGAAATAAATCCCTTAGATGTAGAAACAATGGACCTTTGTATTTGTAATCGCGTACATGTATTCTAGTTGGTTTATTAACACTAATGTCTTTCGAGGCCGCGGTGGCCTAATGGATAAAACGTCAGTCTACAAATCCAGGGTCTCTCACCGCTCTGAGTTCGAGTCTCGCTCAGACCACATGTGTGAAAGTGAATTTCTCTTAACGTTGGCCTTTACTGGTTCACCTGGTGTCAGTATAATGTGACTGGGGAGTGGTACGCTTGTCTGCGGTGTACTGACTCTGTGAGCTAGCACGTTAAAGTTGTCCTGTGTGCGCGCTAGTACATTGCAGACCATAAAACTCACATGGCAGTCGCACTTCACATGCATACATGACCTTGTTCATATAATTTTCCATAGGGATTGATAAAATAGTTCTCGTCGCGAATAGCTGAAAATTGCTGATGCGACGTTAAGCAACATTCAACTAACCAACCAACTAATGTCTTTGTTTTTTACGTTTCAGTTCGATTCTGGACATCGTGCAGATTTGGAATTGCTGTTTTGTTGTTTTTGGGGTATTTTATACGTTTGCAATAAGGGTTAATATGAATCTGGCAATAGTATGTATGGTGAATCACACGGCAATTAAAGAAAACAATACTACAGTTGAACCTGAATGAAACAAAAACGACACAGGGCTTAACCAGAAAGTAAGTGGTTGTGCGCAAGGTGATATTGTTTGATTTGTTTTGATTGATAAATTCATTGAAAGATTGATAAATTGATTGATTGATTGATTGGGTTTTACGTACTAGTCGATAGATGGACAATTTTTCGGCCATTACCTGTCCACAGCTCGGTCCCTCGGCAGCCGGGTCTGGGCCCCTTTTTGCTATCTGTGTTAAACTTTCGACAGGCCTGTACTGTGCACCCCGAAAACTAAAAACTTTACAGTTATGGTACATTTGCCGTCTCACTGTCATCATATTTTGCACATCACTTAGACACACCCATGTTTGCCTTATGAATGTACATAAAAACGTCCTGCTCTATATATTACCTGCTACATCAGTGTTGATTTTACAGCACTAGACGGCCCTTTTGGAATACAATTCTCATCAGTAGTGCTTGGATAAACAATTTGAAACCAAAAGTTTGTTCAAGATGCTTGAAACCTACCCAACGGACCAATATACATTTTACCAAATTAAGCTAAGGAAATACTTTGCATAAAGGATATATTTTAGTTTTTGTGGAATTTCAAATTTCAACTAGAAACTTGGACAATACATGTGGTATATTTCTGACAATAATACACAATTATTGCCTACCGAGAGTGCGATGTCTTCAGGAAAACATCCAGCAGCAAACATAACGGCTAGTATGGAAAATTTAACACCGAGGTAACGAAAACAATTGAAGCTAAAATATGGAAAAGATAAAAAAATACGGATGACAGCTGCTGAAAAGATGATACCGATTTCACATTAATTCATTAGCTTAAAGTGTTAATCTTTCGAAAGTTGTCGAGATATAGCTAACAAAGGACAGAGATGGACAGACAATTAAGCACTGTTTCTTTAGCTTAGTGTTAAATTTTGACAGGGTTGTACTGTATAAAGGTATCTGCTTAAAGGCCCAGTCACACACCCAAAACTTTCGTTTTACGCATAAACTTTAAGTCGTGCGCAATTCATCAGCACTGCGTGTAATTCATAAGTTTTTCTGACGTAGAGCATCAGTAGTTGTTTGTGGATGTTCGTCGAATCGGGTTTGTGCGCGATTCCAGGCTTTGTCTGCTCAGAAATCTTGATCACGCATTTTTCGCGATTGTGCGCTGTTTAACGTATTAAAAAAACTGAAATTGTCCCCGATTTGGTTCTATGCGCTGATGTGCGTAATTTGTAAGTGATTGTATGTAGTTCATGCGCAATTTATGGTCAAAAATGGTAAATTTCTTCACTGACAATCACGCACAAGCCAACTTTATAGTGATTTATACGCGATTTATGCGTGATCGACTGTGAGACTGGCCTAATATACGCATAACCCTATTATTCGTTTGTGTGCACTGAACCATTCGATTAACAGACCGTAGATTAACGCCGTCATCCGTAAGAAAACAGTTTTGAGCTTTATATTTTAACGGCACGTTTGCATCTTGAGCGGATAGTATATAAATTGCGTTTACGATCCAGTCAAGATTCTTTCACCATATCAAGGTATTCAGTTCAGGAATGGTGGGAGACCAGAGTGCCCGGAGACGACAACCTACCTTCGGCAAGCGAACTGACACTTTCCACACTAGTATCTGTCCTGATTAAGATTCTATACTAGGCGGCGTTAGATAATTCGATCGTAAGCATGCACTTTAGACAAATTGGCCATCTACACCCTTTTGTATCTCTTTAAATAATGTTTTACAGGATGGTCCCTTTTCTTGGGATAGAACTGTCCAAGCCAATATACTCGGTGCGTATTTCTGGCCATACGCAATATCCCAGGTACCAGTGGTCTTTTGGTGATCAAGTTTGGAGCCCATCGTGTGTTTGGATGTGTTCTGATATTGACTGCAGGTATTACAATCCTTACACCAGTGGTATCCAGGCAACACTATATTGGAACAATAACTCTACGAGCAATTATTGGTGCACTTACGGTTCGTATTAAAGTTTTTTTTCATTAATATTTTTTTTTTATTCTCTTTCAAAAGTATGATGTCCATCCATTTTAATCGGTATGAGTTAAGTGGAGTAGAATGGTGTGGAATTATGATATTTTAAGCCCCAGTCAAAATACTTCCATTTTTTAGTCGGTCAGTTCTGGTATAATTGACGAAACCCTAGTGCCCGGACAAAAAACCTATCTTCGACAAGGGAACTGACAAAGTATGTTTGCCCAGATCAAAGCGAATTGTTAAAAAAAATTTGCAAATAAGTAAAACACACGTACATTATCTGGGTTGCTATGGAGAGGAAGTACCTCTTAAGCACTCGTTGAAGCACATGGCATGGACAAAGACCTTTTTGTTTTCTCCCCTTAAATCCTACATACAATATTTCTATACTGATTTCTATTGTACTACTGTTTGTGAAGGCTGGAACACTTGTCAGCTGTCAATATCTACTTGGACGCTGGATTCCACTCCAAGAAAGAAGCCGTCTTAGTGCTTTGACTTATGCAGGTAGGAAGTTATTATGCACACTTATATGATTATGTTGCTCAGTATGTTTGTTAAGTTCAATAGCTCGATTTCTTTACTTGAGAAGTTCCCGCTTATTTCAAAGACGTTATAGTCCAGACAGAACGTAAACGTTACCGTTTTGTGTCTAATCACAAATCATGTCCAAATCACAATCTCAACGCGAAGTGAAAACCGGCAAATGCAATTAAACATGTTAACTTTCACCAGGGTAGTGAGGCCAGGTGCTCTGGAAGGGTAAACAACCCTTTTTTAATTTTATATTCTTTATATTTTGTTTTCTCCTATAAGCCTGTAGGTGTTTATTTAATTACAATTATTGTATATAAAATAGATTCAATCATCCGCAAATACACCGAACCGTGTTAAAACCACACTCGACCACAAATTCGTTCTGTGTTCAACGTTGTATTTAATGACCAAAGGGAGATAAATCGGGTATTATTGTGATACAACTATTTGGGCAATAAGGGCTGAATACTCGAAGCTATCTTAGCAGTTACAACACTTAACGCCTTTGTGATATATAGTCATTAAGTGACCGTAACTGCTAAGAGAGCTTCGAGTTACCCAGTCCAGATCCTTATAACATGGAAGAAGGCATGCGGCTAAACAAATTTCTGCTTCCTCTCATCATGAGATAATTTTAAGAAGACTCCAATCATAGTCGTAAGTTGTATTATACTGTAAACATATTTTTTTCGCGATGTATTTATATTCGATTATTTTGCTATTGTTTGTTTTGCACGAATACCGGCCGAAAATTATATTATGCTTATTGCGTTATAGTGCGTATTAAAAAACGCAAAAATTAAACTACGCGTTTATGTCTTAATTTTATATACCTCGAAAATAAACACACGCGAAATAAAATTCGATTACAGTAGTATATTGAAACTGTTTCATTGGACTTTATCTGTTGCAATTTTGTTATAAATTTTCGTTGTGCTCATTATATCGTGTTTCTAAAACTATATGATTTTATGGTGGACTATTTATTATTTAAGATAAATTTGACATATATACCGTTTGTTTCAGTAGCAAGTAAATTTGTAGGTCAGAATATTGACGAAAACAATAGGAATCGGGTCCAGTTTTTATAGTGGGAAGATTTTCATTTGATTATTATCCCCCGCCTTTTCGTCCGTTTTTCTGTCCTGCCGTACGTCCGAAATTCTTCTATGCGCAAATTCTCCAAAACTGTGAAGCACTTTTTCAGAAAACTTCAGGTACAAAGTATCAACATCGATAAGAAATCCTCATATCGTTATCGGAGTTGGTTTACTCATTGCCCTTTTAACATATGTGCAAATCACAAAAAAAAAAAAAAAAAAAAAAAAAAAAAAAACCTGCTAGCAGGGGGGAGGGGGTCTTAATTCACCGAATTTGCTTGGTTCTATTGAAATCATTTTCTTTGTGTCCTTTACCTTGGTTCTAAGTTTTATGTAGCAGTCAAACTTATCTATAAAGTGACCTTTTCTCGGCAGGCGACCTTTATTTACAGGTTAAAATAATATAAATAAAAAACAATTGGGATACAATTTTACTGGCCTTATAAGCAGTGGTCCTTATATGGAATTGGCTTTTAAAGCAGGTTGGACTGTATACTATTTCTGTGACGTATAAATCCGTGGGTTAGAAATACCACAGACACAATGAAGATTGGGGCATAAAGCACAGTCATTGATTCATAGTACTGAAGTTATTGTTATTTCATATTTACTTTGCTGTGTAATTTCTTTTAATTAGGTATAGAAATTGGAACTCTGGTAACATATGCCTTGACGGGGATCTTGTGTGAAGATGGATTTGATGGCGGTTGGCCTTCCATATTTTATATTCAAGGTGCATGCCAAATAATAGCGTATACATCGTTCGTCTTTTGTATTTTCGTTCTTGAAGACGGATTGATAAAATAGCATTAAACCATTGTTTCCGATCTATTAATCCAGATAAAGGTTATGAATATGTATGTTTATTGAATAAAAAAAAGTGTTTACATTAAAAGCGTAAACATAGTACTATAGATTTGACAGTTTTTGTGCCATTTTTATTTAGTTTTTTTTATTTTACGAGGTTGACAATTCCAAATACATCTTTTGTATTGGTTTTAAAAATACCATGCATATCGAAACAACAAATCGATTTGCGGACCACATGGATTATAATGAGTTCATTTATTTCATTTTCAGCTTTCGGGGTTAGGGCAAGAGTGAAAATTCAATAACCCCCTTAATTGCCAGTGTACGGTATTTTTTAATATAACCCTTCAAAATCTCGGAAGATCAAAATAAATAAATGTAAAATCAAACATCTGCCCATGTCTAAATCACATCCATAGATGTAACTGTTTCGTTAAACGCACTAAGGAAAATTTGTGTTCTTTAGGTATATTTATGAAAACTTTTTAATGACTATGCTTCGGTAAACGCGCCCTGATGTATAAATGAATCCTCAATATACTTATTTATTGGGTGGATTTGGCCCATATCAATGTTCCCGATAAAAGATAAAGTGGACAAGTCAATGTTGTTTGACTTTATCTGGTAGTCTGTTTTATGTTGTATTTGCGATCTATCGAAGAGGACGCACAAAAGTGTAAAAATCAGATACATTCGAAATTATTCAGACACCTCTGAAGATCCTTTTTAGTTTCATATAAAAAATATATTTTTCTTAACAAACAATTTTCAAAATTTTATCTTTGTCAATTTCCATGAAGTTTTTACAGCAAAATCTAAAATCAGTTTAGATTTAGTTTCTTCCAATAATTTTCAAACTTTATTCTTATAACATTCAAGAAAACATTGGGTGAACAGCATGACAATGTTTTAACAGCGCTAGCCATGTGAAACATAGTTATGTAGTAGATTTCAATTTTATAAAATTTTACGTTGAATTTAAATGGAAATTGTCAAAGAAAATTTTTGAGAATTTATGAAAAATAAATGGTTTTATATGCATCAAGAAGGATTTTAAAAGTGACCGAATACTTCTTGACGCACGTCTCTGTAGTTCACTTTTTCTACACGTTTCTACACATTTCTGCTAGTCCTCTGCGATAAATTTACATTTGAGATATGAAAAAAAAACACATTTGTAATAATAATCCTTATGTTATTGGTTTTTGCAGTCTACCCGTGAAGAATGGCAGGTGTGTTTTTATATAGCGGTTGCTGTAGAGATATCTGGTGCTTTATTTTATCTTGCATTCGCCACCTCAAATGTAGAACTAGAATCCAATAAAATAAAAACTAGTACAATTCTAGTAGAATCTGCGGAATCCACGCAACCAGGACGATCCCAGGACTAAAGTGTTTATTACAATTATAATGGAACAGGAACATGTACAAACCGGACAATCTCAGGACTGAAGCTGTTATTATAAGAAGTGGGGGTATACTGGTTTACCTCCGTCCGTCCGAAACAAAAATTCTCGAAATAGTTTTCTCAACAATTACTTAAGGTAGATCCATAACATGGTGAAGTCGGCATTTTGTGCGTACGGTCGAAATGTCTGATTTGACGTCTTTTTCATCTATGACGTCTCGAATATGCGGTCTTCGGCGCCTACAGAATTATGGAGAGAACGCTACTATGCGTCGCGTGATCATTTAGAATTATTTTCTACATTCACAGAAGTTTATAAATCACAATATTAATTTTGATTACGATTTTTAGAACTAAACTAAATGTATTTTTAATAGAAATTAGAAAGATCTACACTGTTGAAGGTACAATTCTAAATTATTTGAGTACACCGTTTAAAATTTGAAGTACTGTGTCATGTGACTTTTCGGTGAATTTAAATACAGATAGTATGATGCAAGCTGACGATTCTTCAATAAACATTTTCTCGGTGTCAAATTGACTATGATCTTGTATTTGCGTTTCATTTCGGCGGCCTAGAATCAAGAACGCTACATTAATGTATACGAATCCCCTTTCCACTTTAATTCATCTGTGTTGGGTAGCTGTTGCTATGGATACAATCCATATGATATTGAAAACTGGTTTTGTTTTACACAACCAAAATAGCTTAAAATCAGTGTTTTTGTTTATTTGTTAATACAAAACGAAAATATTGAGTTCATAATAGTATACTCGGACATTAATGGTATCTTCTTATGTAAGAAATACAGCTTTTTATAACCCCCGCAAACGAAGTTTGGGGGGGGGGGGTATATAGGAATCACCTTGTCCGTCCGTCCGTCTGTCTGTCTGTCTGTCTGTCTATCCGTCTGTCCCTCTGTCCCGCTTCGTGTCCGGAACAGAACTTTTGAACCGTAGCACCTAGGATTGTCAAACTTGGTATGTGGATGCATCATGGGAAGGCGATGTGTCATATACCAAATTTAGGTCACTGTGACCTTGACTTTGACCTTTGACGTCTATGATAGTAAAACCTTGTGCATCTTCGTGTCCGGAACAGAACTTTTGTACCGTAGCACCTAGGATTTTCAAACATGATATGTGGATGCATCATGGGAAGGCGATGTGTCATATACCAAATTTAGGTCACTGTGACCTTGACTTTGACCTATGATATGAGGAGTCCCGTTTTGTGTAATCGACTCCTCTTACAGCTTTTAACCAGGAAGTCTGAAACTTTGCAGGATGTTTCTATATACATTGAACATGTGCACCTCCTTTTTTGGTTTGATTATATTATTTTTTCAGATTTTACTGGTAGTTGAACTTAGTCATTTTTCAACAATTTTCCATATGATTGGTACTCATTTTGTGTAATCAACTCCTCTTACAGCTTTTAACCAAGAAGTCTGAAACTTTGCAGGATGTTTCTATATACATTGAACATGTGCTGGATTATATTATTTGTTCATATTTTATGGGTAGTTTAACTTAGTCATTTTTCAACAATATTCCATATGAGGGATACCCATTTTGTGTAATCAACTCTTCTTACAGCTTTTAACAAACAAGTCTGAAACTTTACAGGATGTTTCTATATACATTGAACATGTGCACCTCCTTTTTGGCTGGATTATATAGTTACTTAATTATATATGATCATTTTTTTTAAAACTATTCATAGATATTGAGCATCATAAGAACATGTGCAGCTGCCATTATCAGTTTCATCACATGTATGTTGTCAATTATTAACATTTTCATACACAGAATTTTTCACATTACAATTTGGCCATACATACAATTTGTCCCCAGATCAAAAGTTGGGAACGGGGGGTATTAGCCTCTTTCAGAGACAGTTCTAGTTTCTTGTAGGATTTTGATGCAATTATTTAAAAAGTAGCTAGACGACCCCCTATTGTTTGTTTCAGAAAATCAAACTTATATATTCATGTGCAATATATGTGAAAATCAGGGGTCGTATTCGACTTAGGTTTTTAAGTATCTACAAAAGTGTTTCTTTTAGTTTTCCGGAATTTCAATGTTTTAATGATAGGTGGCGCTGTAGAAAATCACCACGTGACCGGAAGTAAAATTTTCATTTGTCCAAATAATCTTCGTGACAATAGTTAATTTAGATGCAAGACACTTTTGGTTGCTGAGCATGACAAAAATTATTAAAGCTAATTTGTCGACACCAGTAGTTATACTTTGATCATTTATCCCTTGAAAATGGCCACCAGTTAGTGCTTCAGAATTTCTTAAGCAAGTCTAAAATCTACCCTGAAATTTTGGCATGTTGAATGGTTTATGCCCATGTGCAACATTTTAAAATTTCAAAATATGTTTTCAACCGACTTGTAAGGTATGAATCTACCTTAACAGAGCTATTTGATATTTTGTATGTGACACCGATTTCAAGTTTGCTAGACGTTTACTTCCTGTTTCCGGACATTTTATTTTTTCAAAATTTTGGTCAGTCGTTGAACATTTTCGCAACAGTTGTCTCAACAACTACTAATAACAGTCATTTAAAATTTCGTAAGGGACTTAAGTATGAGGTCCCATACCGCAAGTACCAATTTTAAGTCTGCCATACATCTATTTTACCCTTTTGTGTTTATTCCAACATAAAGCGGGGGAATACTAATTGAGCAGTAGCTTACAGATGAATTATTGCAGTGTATGTTTTTGAAAAAGTGCAATGGTAAAATGGTTTAAATGAGTCATGAAACAGTAATACTATGACAATAAATACTTATTTTAATTTAAACGCTACTTGGCTTTTTAATTTAAGAAAAATTCGAAATGAAATTTTTAAATTTTAAATTCTTTGCAGAACATTTAATGTGTTTACCCTTCAAATGCATCCGGTCTTACTTTTATGTCTTAATTTTCTAGATTTCACAGGAGTCATCATTTTCTTTGGGATTGTGATTTCACAGGAGTCATTATTTTCTTTGGGGTTGTGATTTCAACATGTGTTGGTATGTTTTTGTTTGTTTGATTAAATGTATGGATGTATCCGTGTTACTGTCTTTGTATCATCTACACTTTCTGTCATTATCATAAATACTGTTATAAGATCAGCTGTGAGCAATATTTCCAGTATTCAACGGTTTTTTGACAATATATTTATGTTTTATAAGCTCCTGTGCTTATCAGCCACAAACATTCAGTTCAAAATCATAATTTAAACGCAAGGTACACACTTTAAAACTGGCACAAAAAATACATGTGGAGTTCTACATGGAAGGGAAAAAGTTTTTCAGTGTTACATGCACTCGCACGAAAATTGTCCATATTTATATTCTATTTGGAGATTATTTTCACGCCCAAAAATAAGCACCACGTGCGCTTTAAACTAATTTACATAAAATTAAAATTTAAACAAAAATCAGCACATTTTGATGGCATTATAAATTTTGGTTAAATTCTCTTATACAAATTCCATACGTATTAATAAGATAATAATTTGAAAAAAATGACCAGTGGCCAGGTAAAAACATGTAAAAGTCTTAAGATAGCAATTTTGAATTTTTTATACAGTACCAACCCGTCAAAAATGAAACATTATAAGCTAATCAAAAACAAACATACTAATCTATGTCCGAATCACAATCCAGAAGCAAAGTAAAAACGTTGGAACTAATAAGTTTGGTTAGACACGTGAACTTCCACCAGGAAAGTGAGCGCGGGTACGCCGGAAGGGTAAGCACCTTCTGTTTAGCTAGCTACAACCGCCATGTGTGTAATCAAAATTGTGGGAAAGGAACATGGAACTATGAGACGTCAAATATATAATCAGGGCAATATTGGACACAGAGACTTCAAACTTATCAACAATACTGTAATGACGGTGAACAATTGGTGTCGAATCAGCACCCCCGTCCACATTTAGCAATGTATGAGCAGTTTTTAGTGCTGCAGCTGGTGTCAATCTCACGAAAGATTTTCACGATCGGCAACTGTTATCCATCTCACGAAAGGTTTTTTGGCCACTAGCTGTTCATATCTCAATCATTCGGTAACTGAGCTCCTTTTCGTTAGTGTTAAACCTTCGACATGCCTGTACTGTTGTGTCTTATTGTTGATATCTGAACGAATTGAATTTCATTTATTAAGATATATGGCCGTCATGCATTCACGAATTTTGGGGTTTGAAAGGCCAGATCGTGCACGGCGTCAAGGACGAAATGGTACCAAAAATTGGAAAATAAAATGTTTAACATTATACAGATTTTTAAAGTCAGCTTTTGGAATCAGAGAAAAAGTGTAGTTTAACTTAAGTACTATATGCATCCACAATCATAAAAAAAACATCGGCAACATTTTTAAAACTTTTTAATAGCGCCGAGTAATCTGAAGGGTAAAAAATAATATGCTTTGTAAGTGTCCGACAAAGAATAGTATTTTTTTTATTAATCATGGAGGACCGCGGTGGCCTAATGGATAAGACGTTAGTCTACAAATCCAGAGTCTCTCATCGCTAATTGTTCGAGTCCTGCTCAGACCACATGTGGGAAAGTTAATTTATCTTGCCGTTGTTCTTTACTGGTTCACCTCATATCAGTATAATGTGACTAGGGGGTGATGTGCTTGTCTATGGCGTACTGACACGGTGAGCTAACACCCTAAAGTCGCCCTGAGTGCGCCCTAGTACAAGGCAGAGCATACAACATACTCACACTTCTCATGATAATGCGAACTTGTTCAGAGATTAATAAAATAGTTTTCTTCGCGAATAAGAAAAAAATTCTGATGCGACGTTTAGCAACGTTCAAGCAACCAATCATCTACTGATAATAGCCTGTACCATTCCGTATCCAGCACTTGCAAAGCGTGTAACTTATAATACAGATATAGATACACACACACATACACACAGATATATATATATATATATATATATATATATATATATATATATATATATATATATATATATATATATATATTACAGGAATATCACACTTATAAGCAATATTGTGATGACGTTCATTTTCTTTAAACGATATGTATTTTCATACTCAATATTAATATCTTTTTTCACAAATAAAATCTTTCTGGAAAAGACAATTTGTGTCCTCCCACAAATTTTGAGTGCATACATATTTTACACAATCAGCTTTTCTACCGCCAGCATCGGTACCATCAAAACGTGTCCATGACTGTCGTAATTGGTCAGTTGAATTATCTACCCATTTAAATTTCATTTCCTCGTCTCTATCTGTCGCTCCTAACCAAACTGAAAATGACAAATAAAATGTCTAAAGAAAAGGATTTACATGGTTTAAAATCTGAATTTTTTCGCTCATGCAAAGTATTTCCTTGGCTAAATTTGGTTAAATATATTTTGGTCCTTTGGATGCTTCTTCAAACCTTTAAAAATATTTTGGTGTCACAGTTTTAGTCTAAGCACCACTGATGAAAAATCGTATTCCAAAACGACCGTCTAGAATTGTTAATTTAATATTGGTATAATACTTAATTACATGTAGCATAGACGCATGGAAAAAGGCCGAGAGAAATGTTCAGTCTTAAATGAAACATGTGACATGTGTGATCTGAATACGAATGTTATATATATAAATATGACTTCGATTCAAATGTGGCATTTGTGACCCAAATGTGTATGTTATATGTGTGACCTTAATACAAATATTGCAAGTGTGACCTAGATATGTATGTTACAATTGTGGCTTTGCTACAAATATGACATGTGTGACCTAACTATGTATAATAGGCTATAATTGTGACCTTAAAAAATATGGCATGTTTGTAATCAATGTATGTTATATGTGTGACCTCAAAACAAACGTGGCATGTGTGACCTGAATACTGATGTTATATGTGTGACCTGAATACTGATGTTATATGTATGACCTGAATACTGATGTTATATGTGTAACCTCCATATAAATATGACATGTTTGACCTGAATACAAATGTTACAAGTATATTATCAACAAATATTTTATGTGATACTTCAATACATGTTATATTTGTGTCACCTCGATACAGATATGACATGTTTGGCCTGAATACGGATATTATGTGTGTGGCCTCGATAACAATATGACATGTGTGACTTCATTACATATGTTTTATGTGATACATCAATAGATATGTTTTATGTGATACATCAATAGATATGTTTTATGTGTGACCTCGTTACAAATGTTGCATGTGTGACCCCAATAAAGATGTTGCAAGTGTAACATCAATACATATATTTTATTTGCTACTGCAAAACATTATATATTTGTCACCCCGATACAAATATCACACGTGTGACCTGAATAATGATTTTATATATGTGACCTCGATAAAACGTGGCATGTGTGACCTCAATACAAATGTAGCAAGTGTGTCATAAAAACATATGTTTTATGTGATACCTGAATGCATATGTTATTTTTAACCTGGATACAAATATATGTGTGACCTAAAAAGAGTGTTATTCGTGTGACCTCAAGACAAAGTTACCATGTGTGACCCGAATACGGATGGTATATGTGTGACTTCGATACATATGTACTATTTGTGACCTCATTACAAAGTCGACATGTTTTACCTGAATACGAATGTTATATATGTATTCTCAATACATACATTTAAACTTGGCATGTGTGACATCAATACGGGCGCTATATGTGTGACCCAAATACAAATGTGGCATGTGTGATCTGAATACAAACATGGCATATGTGACATCAATATAAATATCATAGTGACATTAATACAATTGCGGCATATGTGGCCTCAATACAAATATGGTGTGTGTGACTTCAATACATATGTTATATGTGTGACCTCTTTACAAATGTGGCATGTCTCACATCAATAAATACGGTTTATGTGTTACTTCAATATATATGTTAATATATGTGACTTCAATACATATGTCATATGTGTGACCTCAATACACATGTAATATTTATTGAATACAAATGCGGCATGATTGACCACATTACAGATGTTAAATGTGTAACGATAAGAATGTGGCATATGTTGAGTTGAGTTGAGCAATGGTGTTTAACGTCCCAGTCAAGAAAATTTCACTTATATCGAGACGTCGCCAGCTATAAACAGAGATGTAGAAATTTATCTGTGCGTTCTTTACTCTGTCAAGCCCAACGTGACAGGGGACCTAGTTTAGTTTAAGTTTCCATCCGAAAGAACCGTGACTTTCATTTTGTAATGCCGAGTACTTGTCACTACCCACTTTCAAGTTGTGGGTCAGACACGATCGGAGTTCGAACCCACTGTCCTCCACTTACGTAGCGAGCATTCTACTTATTGAACTACCACAGTGATTATATGGTCCGAATGAATATTGGATTCAATGCAACATACTATTACATATTACTACAATTTTTCTTTCAAAACTGAAAATTAGTAGTTTAAATTGATTTATGCAATGTTCATCTTAACTTCATGATATTAATGAAAACTTACAGGATGGCGAAACTGAATTGCAAATATAAGCATGAAGATAGTCATGTTTCTCTTCTGTGTCAACTATTACCAGGTCGGCACCCTCTGCTAAACATACATCTCTAGCTTTATCAAATGTTCTTAGTAAAAAGTACGGCTTTATACAAAAGTCAGTTAAACTATCATACATATACCCATTTCCTTCGTTACTACATATATCTAAAAAATACAAGATAAGGATCCAGATTATCACCAACGTATCCTTTATCTAAACTTCTGAACATTTTCAGACATTTATAATTATTTTAGTTTTCTAGCGAGTGTGTGTTTGCTTAAACAGAAAGTGCTTGACCTTCCAGAGCACAACCTCACTCTTCTGGTGATTAGTTCACATTTAACTTAGTTTGCCATTTTTCCAAGTTTTGCCTTTCGGTATGTTTGAGTTCAATCAGTATTTATATCTGTTTGTTTTTTGTCTTTTTAAAACAATCTTTTGATGATAACCTTCTATTTAGTGATTTATTTGAACTATTTATGGAGAATGCCTTTTAGTTAAACATTATCATTTTAAGGGTTAGCAAAAAACTTTTACCAGCATGGAAAAAAATCGATTTTCATTCTTTGGTCTTTCGGATGTTAAATTGATAATTAATATTTTAATAGCCGTTACGCCACAGTGGAAATGTTTTGGTATAATCCTGACGGCCGGCTATCGATTGATAGAAGATTCCGAAGTTCCTGCAAAAAATATTTTAGCGAGAACACTTAGAAATTGCTTCATATAAATAATAGTCATCAACCTAAGTGCGATTGAATTTATGCGGTGACAGCGCGATGATCCGAAGGTACTGGACCACCGAAATTTCTTCCAATCATAACAGAGATACGTGTCCAAGCAGGTGATATCGCAATTGCAATATAAATGTTATGATTGTCATTGTAACGTAAAACTTAACTATATTCCTAAAAGTTAATCAATAAAACAAGATGTTTTGAAAATCGCATATTAAATAGATGACGGATGTAGCAAGCTAAAGACGATGTGCGTACCCCTTTGGAACACCTGGCCTCACTTCTCTGGTGGAAGTTGACATTTATTTAATTTGCCAGTTTTAAAGTTTTTACTTTGTTAATTTATCATGATTTGGAAGAGGATCGGTATGTGTCGATTTACTCAATTTTCCAGTTTTAAAGTTTTTACTTTGCAACAGAATAGCAATTAGGACATTGATTGGTATGTTAGTTTTTGATTAAGTTAATTTTCCTGTTTAAAAGTTTTTACTTTGCTATAGAGATAGAAATTTGAACCTGTATTGATTTGTTTGTTTTTGAGTAAATTAATTTTCCAGTTTGAACGTTTTTACTTTGCTTTTGGATGGTGATTTGGACATGGATCGGTTTGCTTTAATTAATTCAATTTGAAAGTTTTAAAATTACTTGGATTTTAGTATGATTGTTTTTAATTGATCGTGATTTAGAGATGGGTTGGTATTTTTGTTGTTGATTAACTTAACTTCACAGTTTTCAAAGGTTTTACTTTGCTTTTGAATGGTGATTTGGACATGGATTGCTTTGTTTTAATCAAAAACAAACATACTTATCCATTTCCGAATCACAATCCAGAAGCAAAGTAAAAACTTTGGAACTGACAAGTTAGGTTAGACACGTGAACTTCCACCAGGGAAGTGAGGCCGGGTGCTCCGGAAGGGTAAGCACCTCCTGTTTAGCTAGCTACACCCGTCACGTGTGCAATCAAAATTGTGCGAAAGGAACATGGAACTATGAGACGTCAAATATATCCAAGGCAATCCTGGACACAGAGACATCAAACTTATCAACAATACTGTGATGACGGCCTTGATAAGCCTAGGCTTGCAATATTCTTGAGTCAACAATTTATTTGCAAGCAGCCTACTTCGTTGTACAAAGTAAATTTATTTATTTTGCCAGTTTTAAAATAACTTGGACTTTTTTGGTATGATTGATTTTACTTTGTAAAACATAACTAGTTACACGTGTACCTGCGAGGCTACACTTTATCTGTACAGCTGTCCATTCTCCACTTCTTTGGCACACACTTATTGACTCAGAATTTTCACATTTATAATGTCTATGATTACCAATACCGATACCTTGATTAGTCCCTGTCACTGCTGCACCTTTTACTGTGGATGGCATGCCACAATCTGATATAAAACACAAACACAACAAATAAGAAAAAAACAGTAACTGTATAAGAAGAAACATTCGTGTCAAAAATATTCACGATTTTCACGGTTACTCTTTTTATCGCCATTATATCCTCTCAGCAAAACTTATTTTATTTTCCCTTGACGCACTTTCTCTACAGTCGGAACCATGAACAGTTCTAACTGCAAAACAGTTTAAATCGCGACAGTTTCCTACTGCTTATGTTTCTTCTTATGCAGTACATCGGAATCTATGCCAATTTTTTTCATCCATAGATTAAACATGTAAAGTATATTAACAGTTGTCAGTGTTTATATACTGTATGTAAAATACAATGTAAAATGAAAAAAAATAAATTAAATGATGTTTAAGATGAAACATGTCAGTATTTGTCAAAATATTTTGCAAAGTGTTTGGAATTGCCAAGTGTTTGAAGATATGACGAATATCGTAATGTGGACTTCTATAACAGCCTGTTTGATTGTATAAGCAAACATTAAAATAGATTAAACACAAAGTTATACTATCTACATTTTAAATTGTAAAATGAGACTTGTAAAAAGTTAATATAGGAAACAAAACAAAATCTTATTTAGCTTCCCTTTTTAACAAAGTTACCAACACTCCATTAAAAAATCTTAACAATCCCCTCCATCCTCCCTCACATCACAACAATTTTAATAGCCCCCTGTCCGTCGAAACAGGAGAGGGCTATAATTTTGTCTTTATCCGTCTGACTGTCTATCTGGTTTCCGGGTTATAACTTGAATGAAGGATGACCAATGTCATTGTAAGTACTAACTGAAGGATGATATTATATGAATAGTTCATGTTTTGGCGTTGTGTTTTGGATCAAATAGTAAAGTATATAGGTCACTTGCTCAAATAGACTTAATAATACAATTCTCATTCTACCTTAACTCTCATTTTACATCTGCAAGTAAGCTTTTCACTAATCGGCTCAAGGTTTCAGTATAGTGACCTAGTATAGTGGCTGAGAAGATTTGGATGTTTATCTGTGACATTGTGGGGAATAATGAAATAAAATGGAACTTTTTTTGGGCATCGCTTACAACAAATTAAGTATTAAGTATTATGTTCCATACAGAAATGGCAATACAATACAATACAATAAAATACGATACAATACAAAACAATACAATACAATACATTTGTGATTGACACATACTAAAAATGTACAAGGTTTACAAGTATATAGTATATAAATGTATAATGTCTCTACAATCAATCTAAACGACGGAATCTAGAACAATAGTGCGGATATGTTTTTGCACACAAAATATCGACATAAGTGGCCACTTAAAAGACGTATATAAGACACACAGTCTTCAATAAATATTAATCTACGAGATTAATATTTCAACTTACCTGAAATCTCACAATGAGATTTTCCTCCATTGTCTTTACATTTCGAGTTTATGGGGCATGATATACTGCTACAAGCTGACCCTGCTAGTTCCTAATGAAAATAACAAAACACATATCACACAAATCCAAGATTAAAAATAAAATGGGTCGGCCAACTGGCAAGTGTTATAGAATAAACGGTTGTAAAATTATAAAACACAATTGTTATCAAGATTGAACGATATATGCAAGATTTTACAAGACAAGCGAGTACGTGTTTTATACGAGTATGGGCTTAGCAGAATTTGTGTAAAATATATGATCTAAAACCTTAATCATTTGCAGTTTTATAAAATATCGACAATATCTCGGGAATATGTCTTTTTACGGCAATATCTCGGAAATATGTATTTTTACAGCACTGTTAATTGGTCTCGTTTTAAAACAAAATCTTTTACTTATTGTGCATTTGCTTCACAGAAACCTAAATAACTTACCGGAGAAAAATAGTTTATGTTCCCGAAAACAAAACCAACTTCATCCTGCAACTTGTCGGCGTGTGTTTCTTCTGTTTCATAATTGAGTTCACAAATTGGATATTTCTCTGCATAATTTATTGACTGACATCTTGTTGTTTTGAGACATTCTCTGACACATTCAAATAAACTAGTATCTAACTCACGCCGTATTACATAGGTATTTAACCGTTTGTTCCATATCAAACTGTCATATCCTTCTTTAAGCAGTGTCAAGTTAAACTCACTTGAACAGATACAATCAACACAGAGAAGAAAAAACAAACCAAACAAATAAGTTTTCATGTTTTCTAAATAGTTTTTCGTTAAAGAGAAAATCGTATACCTTGTTTTCCCTAGAAGTTGTCGAAAGTAATACATGGTTGAATTTCAATCATAGCTTTATATTACAATTGCTATTTGCCTTTATCTTCACCAGGGAATTGCATTCCAATTTATAATTCACAGATTGCAATTGACAAGAGAAGAAAGGCATTTTAAATATCAATCAAATATTTATTTTCTTAGAAAGGCTGATTCCCAAATCGCCGAGCTATCTGCCTCTAGAAATAATGTTAGGTTACACCCTTTTCAGTCCATTTTACGCGTCACTACTTCGAGGCCAATTATAAATAAATCTGTGAACAAATATGAATTGCATATCAATAATTGTTTTCGCTTTTTATAATGAGGTATATATATAATTTGAATGTTTCTTATTTTTTACCAGTGTAGAGCTACTGTCAGAAATTGTCATTACTCTGCTAGAAAGATGCATGCACAAAACAAAAACACATGTTACAATGACTTCTTTAGCTTTGCACCGTAATGCATATACATTGTGTATATTGACGACAAGCAAGTGTGATTTCATAGCAGAATACTTCATTTTTGGTCGTCATACTTGTATTTAGATATAATAAGTGATAAAAGCTATTCGATGAAAACTATTTTTAGAGCCACATGTGATGCATAGATAATTCTTGAAACCCTGAGAAGCATTTTTTCAAACCACATAGTGTTGCTTAGAGTTTATGGTAAAGACCAGTTCGAAGCTTTGTCTAGACCTTAGTGCTGTGGACTTAAATGGTTAAACCTTGTTACAAGATTATCAAATTGCTGGATGCTTAGTTCAGTCAGTCTATAATAGCCATCATCTACATTTACAAAATCAGTATCGGCGGATACCTCTCCATTAATCATATTTATCTTACAAAAAAATCAGGTAGTTTTAGTATAAATACTTGTATCTTTAATTGAGAAGCATGTGCGCTATGTGTATTTATCTTCAAACATGTTGATGATTTTCACTGACTTGTTCCATTTTAGTATAGAATAATACGGAGACAAACCTTATGAATTACATGTGTTAAACATATCATGCAATGTTTTACTGAAATTTTTACCATATACATTTACAAAATGATAGGTTTAGGTTTTATCACTATAGATATGTCTATAACATACAAAATGTTCTTTTCAATTTTGAATCCTATAGGCTGATATATAGCTCGGTCTTTTGGGAATTATCATCTAAATTGAATCAACAATGACCTTTATAGTCATACCTAGAGAATTTTCATTAAATCATCCGTGTACTAGTATGTTGATTTTGATTATCAACAGTATGTTTTTTAGCATAAAATACTAAAACACCTGTTTCAATTTCGCTGCACTAAACGGCAAAGGGAATCAAATTCCTCATCAGTAATATAGTTAGGACAAAAACTTGTGGATATCAAAATGAGAAATATAGAAGAACTAAATTGCATTTAACAAATCCAACTAAGAAAATACTTAGTTTATCAGCTTAGGCTTATCAGGGCACTCAATAGTTTTATGACCGTCATCACAGTATTGTTGATCAGTTTCATGTGTGTGTAGGATTGCCCTGGATGTATTTTTTGCCAAGGATGAATTTGACGACCCATAGTCCTGTGTTCCTTTCACTCAATTTCGATTACACACGTGACTGGTGTAACGAGCTCAACTGGATGTGCCAACATTTCTAGAACACCCGGTCTCACCTTTAGTGGAAATTCATGTGTTTTTTTTTACTTTTAAGTTTCAAAGTTTTTACGTTGTATCTGAAGTGTGATTCGGACATGAATTAGTATGTTTTTTTATTTTTAGACTAATTTTAAATTTTTAGAGATAGTTATATTTACTTGTATTGGCACATGTTGCAAATTGCTTTATCTGCTGCAAAGTATATTGTATTTTTTATTTTTACAATGTTAATCGTAAAATATTGAGGTTGTTTTCTGAATAGTTTTAATTTGGTTATATTCTGATAGACGCAGGACTACCAGACTGCTTTTTACTACCATAAAGAATTCCCTTGGTTTAATTTGATATTGGACCAGCAGATTGGATGGGCGAGACACAGTGTTTCATATTGACGGGTAGAATTACAAGGGTATGTATAAATAGCTCTTAGTTTTTTAAACTAATGTCTAATATGTATGTGGAAATAATTGTAAATTAAAACAGATGTCACTTAAATGTCCTGTAAAATTTCCATAGATCAAATTCGTTAACTCATTTTCTGAAAACATCCATAATAAATTCAATATCATCAATATATATTTCATATATATTACAATCTCATAGATAAGCAAAATCAATATTCGGTCCGACTAGTTAAAACAACACTTGATTTTACACCAGGTAAGTGAGGTCGAGTGATCCGAATTTGTAGGCATGTAGATTACATACAACCTTAAATCGTAGTACGTCGCATCTGTAATAATATAAGATGCTTTGGAATATACTTGTAACAAATGTTTATCCCTGTTCTTAGTATTCTAAGTATAGAGAAGAAAATGATTCGACAAAAAATGAAAGAAGTGAAATAAAGAAATAACGGAATTCAACATTTATTCTGGACAGCTAGGTGATTTCAAGTAGAGAACAATTCGAGCTAAAACAATCCAGAAGCAGAGAAAAAACTTTGAAACTGACAAGTCAAAAATGAACCTTCACCGGGGAAGTATGCGGGGTGCTCAAGAAGGGTTAGAACCGCGTGTGTAGCTAGCTACACGTAAAATGTGCTTGATAGAGTTATTTATTAATAGACAAAAATAACAATTTATATACATATATTATTCTAAACCCTAAACAATAAATTCTTAATTGTGCATTTCTTGACAAGTGTTTCGGAATAAAATTCCTGATTGGTAGTACTTGGACCTAAAATGTAAAAATCGAACAATTTTTAAAATTTTGAAATGAGAAAAAAGAATAAAAATAATTTGCAAAACCCAAATTTTTTATCATAACAACTTTTTGTATAATATTCATGAAAACTACCATCCAGTAGATTCCAATACGCGCTGTGATTTAAATTCTTAAATATAAAGTCTGTTTTATATAACAGACGTAAGATAATACAGAGTCGAGAGGGACATTCTGTTTTCCAATTAAAAGTCTTTTTAATTAGAATATGAACGTTTGTGGTCTTACTCATATTGCTACTAAACATTAAAATCTAATGAGATATTCTCTTTTTACATTTATATATTTGTCTGAAATATAACAGTCCGTGACCTGCCATATATTGCTTTCACAATTACGTGTGGTGAGATAATCTCTTTTGTCATATACACTAGGTTTTGTTAAAGCAGTCAATGTTCACATATTGCTTCTCACAGCTAGGTGGTAAAAGATATCATTTTTTCAAGTATAATGACTTTTTTAAAGCAGTCAGTGTTCCCATATTGCTTCTCACAGCTAGGTGATGAAAGATATCATTTTTGCAAGTATAATGACGTTTTTGTTAAAGCAGTCCGTGTTCACATATTGCTTCTTACAGATAGGTGGTGAAAGATATCATTTTTTCACGTATAATGACGTTTTTGTTAAAGCAGTCAGTGTTCGCATATTGCTTCTCACAGCTAGGTGGTAAAAGATATCATTTTGTACAAGTATAATGACGTTTTTGTTAAATCAGTCAGTGTTCACATATTGCTTCTCACAGCTAGGTGGTGAAAGCTATCATTTTTTCAAGTATAATGGCGTTTTTGTTAAAGCAGTCAGTGTTCACATATTGCTTCTCACAGCTAGGTGGTGAAAATATCATTGTTTCAAGTATAATGACGTTTTTGTTAAAGCAGTCCGTTTTCACATATTGCTTCTCAAAGCTTAGTGTGGTGAGGTATCCTCTTTTTACGTATAATAGCGTTTTTGTTAATGCAGTTCATGTCCAAATATTGCTTCGCACACCTATGTGTGGTGAGAAAGTCTCTTTTCACATATAATTGCGTTGTCGGTAAAACAGTCCGTGTCCATCCACAAAATACTACCGCAAACAAATCTCACACAATCGGCCTCGTTCTTAGTGAAGGCGATTCCATCATATTGTGACCATGGTGGATTTACTCCTGTAGTGGAATTGTCTACCCATTTAAAAACGCCTTCATGTTCTCTGTCTGTCAACCCCAACCAAACTGAAAATTAAATAATTCTTTTAGCAAAAGAGATTATTCAGAATGGGTCCTCCTAAGTGTTCTGTATACATGTGTGTATTGGCGGATATTTCGGAATCCGGCCCTATTTTTTTCCTATTTGTATTTGATGGACAAATGCATTCTGGGATAAGATTTAGAATATGCGCTGTAGTCTTTCAGTCTAAATATGTTAAACTCATAATCCAAATTAAGATTTCTCGATGGTCACTTTCAATGCACTGATGCTAAGAACACTTAATTTGTGATGTTTTTACACAGGACAAATCTCATACTATATTCTTGAGAAAAAAATGGTGTAATATACCAAATTTCCTTGCCTATGGTATGTTTGTTTCATAATTAATACGCTATGCTAGAATCTGTTCACACTACGGGGACGTTGTTCAACGAAGCATGAATGTTGACCTAGGGATATTGCAAGCCCATGCTTTTTAATATCCTCAAAAAGTTTTATAACCGTCATTACAGTATTAATAATAAGTTTGATGTCTCTGTGTCCAGGATTGCCCTAGATATATTTGACGTTCCATAGTTCCATGTTCCTTCCACACAAGTTTGATTACACACGTGGCGGGTGTAGCTAGCTAACCAAGAAATGCTTACCCTTTCTGGAGCACCCGGCTTCACTTCTCTGGTGGAAGTTCGCGTATCTAACCTAACTTGTCAATTCCAAAATTTTATTCTTTGCTTTTGGAATGTGATTCGGAGATTAATAAGTGTAGTTTGATGTGTATATCTCCCCTTGACGACATATCTGGATTTATTTATTTATTTTAACAACATGCAGTTATAAAATACACATGGAACAAAAAGGCCTATATATACCGCTTGATATTATACCACACAGTGGGCAATTTACTTGTTCTGTCTTGTGTTATCGCCAAGTAACTTTTTTCAGTGCAAATGAGAAAGAAGTAAAGTCTTAAAAAATCAAACTTAGTTAAAATACATACATTTATCCAAATGACAAAAGTTTTTGCTGATGAAATTGTGTTTGTCCTTTGTATCTAATATGACTAAATCAGCACCTTCTGTAGTACATGTACTTCTACCTTCATCATACATCACATGTTTATCATACGGTTTAACACACATATTCGTTTTACTGTCATATATGTACCCATTACCTTCACTGTAACAGATATCTGAAATCAAGTGTATAAAATGCGAGAAAGAAAGTGTTTTGAAAAATTAGATCAGCAGAACATTTCATAAAAATATTGACCAAAACCGCAACTTTTTGGCGTTGTTCATCTAATCAGTCATAATGGCGTCTTCGCTTCTTTCACTGCTTGCAACACGAAAGCGGTAAAAGGAATCAGCACGCAACCACGCAAGCTAGTGATATTATTTTTTATTTTTAATTTTTGTGACATTTTTACAAACGTATAAGATAAGGACACCATTCACGCACACATATACTCACATTCATTCTTTAATAGTATACAATTAACATATAGGAACCATATTTACAGAAATTATACATATATTTTTGATGTAACTCATTATGATAAATTACATTTGAAAATTAGGTATATTTAGTTTAAAATATATATTTTCTAATTAGAATTTTTTTTTTTAAAAATTGATAAATATTCCCAATGTTTTTTTCAAAAATATATATTTTCCCATTGTTTCATATATTTTTCTTTTAGAGATATTATTTTAATTGCAAAACATATACGGTGTTATTTTCAACGATCATTAAGGAATAAAAAAAATTACATACTGAATTAGCAGATTATAAATTTGTTAATTTAAACGACTAATAAACCAAATAATAAATCGAGTTTCGGAGGCAGATAAGAGTACACCGTTAATCAGTGCGAAAGTACAAATGAAGAGATTTTGTGTGAAAGTCTTGTAGTATCTTAACAAATATGAGTGAACTGTGTTTTACATGTAATGAGGCTTTCAAATACAATAAAAAGCGTATCCACAATCTGATAAATAAATATTTTACCTTCAAGACTACAGATTATTTTTACATATGTCCAATGTCCATCATCCTTACACACGCTTTTTTCTTCTAAAGTTCCACATTTGTATAGTCTGTGATGCCCAATCCCTATACCTTGATCGCTCCCCATCATAGTTGTACCTTGTATAACTACTGGTATTCCACAATCTGCATTAGAACCAGACAATATTAAAACTTTATTGTTTATTACCACTTTATGTCTTCATTTTAACGACTGGAACTCTGTACACGCGAATCACTGCAGATATCGATTTATATGTTCAGGTACTGTATTACCATAAATGTAGAGCACATTATTTTTATTTCTCATTTCTTTTAAATGAAAATGTTTCTATTACACTATCAATATAAATCATTTAAAACTCACTGACATCGCTATTCACCTCTCTTTTACATATAGAAATTTGTTGAATTTTTGGATATTTGATCAAGTTACTACACAATTGGGCCTTATTCAAAAATACATCAGGGAATTTAAGATCAGGTATGTCTTTGTTGTTCGGGTTAATTTCTTGTTGTGATCACCATTGATATTCCAATTATGATTTCATATTAAAATTTGCCCGGAGTTAGAAGGTACAGAAGGGATAATTTTGACATAGTTATATTGTTGTTTTACTGAAAATTTTTATAAATTGCTGCATGTACAAAATCAAATTCACTTTTATATGAATGGAAAATATTTAATCCTATTAGGTTACTAGATTTTGTATCAACTTTTGACAATTATTTGTGAGTTTGGTGGAAAGTACGACTTTATTTTTGCATTTTCCATGTTCACTCTTTTTGTGGAAATACAGTAGTGTAAAATCAATTGATTAATTAACGTCATTTATTAAAGTATGAAACATAATAGTCAACATATGATATAGGTGTTTTAAAATACCTCTTATTCATTAAGTCGGTAATGAAGCACAATAAGGATCAATAAGGACGATTGTACAGAGTCGCTAAAAGTGTGGCAAAATATTCTTTTTTGAAGGATTCAGGAAATGTATCATCAATACATGAATTTCAAGTTTCAAAAGAGGAAACAACACTGACAAGCGTTCTGGCATATGCAAACACCATTGACCTGTCCGTTTGACTTTTTATTAGTAATATTCATATAGTCGGATCCACCCAATACACGTGTAGTGTTAATATCCAAGTAATTAAATACACAGTGCACAGGTTTACTCTATGAGGTAAGTATATCTCATGGTGTATAAAAAACACTTGTGTTACATATATATAGGTGTATTTGATAAACATTTAAATGAAAGGTCAAGCGGACAGTCAAACTGTTTGTCTATAAAGTTGGCACTATATGAGAACCAGGTATCATAGTCCGAAAAGCAAAGCCTTACCTGAAACTTCACATGTAACAGTTGATGAATCTCCTTGTTGACATTTAGCATTAATAGGACAGGCAGCCTTTCTACATTCTAAACCAGCTATTCCCTAGTATAAATCAAATGATATAAAAGCAAACATACCGATGCATGATCAAATTACAATATGAAAACAAGTAAATGAAATGGAACATGTCCTTTCACTTTGTGTCACTTTTGAGTTGTTGGATTTTAATCACACATACATTATACACAGTGTATTAATATGTTTTTCTTAGTGTTTTCATCATTGTATTGTAAAGCTAAGTAACAGTTGTTACACCGATGCCATTATATATTCCTTTGATGAGTATCTGACACGAGAATTGAAGGAAATAAAACGGACAGTAAATTTCACATCATGTATTTTATGGTGACCTTGTTCCCAAACGCTAATGAACAGTAAAAAATGAAAATTCAGAGTTGAAAAAACATATATACATCAAAAAATATAGTGTACTGTCTCTGGTTTGATTAGAGATATCCATTTAGTATGTGCATGATTTGCCTATTGTGTGTACCAGATTACATGTATATGTTAAACGAAGCAATAGCAAAAACACAATAATGTATGGGCGGGACAAATTTGAAAAGATAATCTTGCATGCTATATATATATATTACCGAGATAATTTCGCAAAAAATATGCTTCATCGGTCGGAATATATCCTTAGGTGGAATTGGTAAAATACATTTCATAACCTTTTTTTCTCATTTCAACATATTTGGATTTCTACAATGTTGGTCAGGGCGCTACTAATTAGAATTTATTTCCAAAACGGCTGTATCGTTCTTATACAATTTTAAAAATAATATTTGTTTATTTTTCTACCTTTTCCTGATTTGGGGATAAATGTATTACTCACCGAGTCAAAGTGTCTAATGTTCCCATACACAAAGCCGATTTCATCTTTAAATTCTTGAAGTTTTGTTTCGTCTGTCTGATAATTTAGTTCACAAACTGGAAACTTCTTTGCGTAATTAATTGACTTACATCTTGTTGTTTTGAGGCATTCTTTGACACATTCATAAAAATTGGTATCTATAACACGTCGTATTATAAAGGAACTTAATCGTTTATTCCATATTAGGTTGTCAAATCCGTCTTGCCATAATGTCAAATTTAATTCAATCGAATAGAAAACACCATTATAAATGTAGAGAAATAAACAAAGCGAATTTATTTTCATTTTCTATTTAAAGTGTTTTGTTTTACCTTAATTCTGTTCCAAGCATTTCTATTGTGGTATTAATGACGGGTTCAATTTCAGGCCAATCTACACCTTGAGATTTTATTCTCCCCGTGGGATGTCCTTTCCATCAATAATTGACAAATTGGTGAATTGGCATTAGAATAAAGACAGTTTTAAAAATTAATTATATTGATTATTCTTAGAAACCCAGAATTGAACTTAACTTAAACTTATCACCATTACATGCGAAATTTTCTGAAATGATATTTATACTTGGTCTCTAATTTCAATTAAATAAACACAAGCATATGGTTCTCCGAATGAAAATCTAATTAAATCAAAATAAAAAACAAACATACAAATCCGGGTCCAAATCACAATCCTATAGACAAGTAATAACTTTGAAACTGGAATATAAATTAACTGAAATTTGTGAGCTTCCCCAGAAAAAATAGACTGGGTATGGAGAAATTAGGGGATTTTGATCACTTAGTGGATTTTGGAATAATTGTTTAGCTTGCTAAATAATACTGAATCAAATGTACATGAGCGTAGTTAATACTCATTATTATGGATGCTTTTATACTGACAAAAGCTTAATCAAAGCATTACACAGCATGTTTTATCTAAATCCCTACCGGTCCCCATTTATATGTAAACAAAAATGGCGGAAAGGTGAATCCGATATCACGTGATGTAGTGACGTAGTACACAAGAAAGTATAAGTGTTTGAAGCTCAAAACTGGCCAATGTTAACATGAAACATGAACATTATATCTTGCCTCATGTAAATCCTAAGTTAAGTAATATTCCAGCAACCATACACCCATTTGTGTGTCATTCATCGATTTCATAACAATTAGAAACCTTATATTGACATATGTCTAATATTATATAAATATATATATACTGATGCAACATCAATAGTTTTAACTGTCAAAATCTGTTGAGAATGTGTTGTGAACCATGGGGCAGGTAGCGGTTATCACTTTATGGTGTTGAATTGCATTTATAAAACCAAGTGTTGTATAATCTTGCTCCCCATATAACAATTATGCTTAAACACGTAGTGCCACTTTACAGCCTCGGTTTTCTTGAAACAGACTATAACTGGTGACGTCACATGAACTGTTATTTGTCAATAAACAGACGACACCGGATTGCATGAAAATGATTAGATCAAAAGAAATTGGACATATTATGGTACATGAAAAACGAGAATAACAAAAATGACGGTTTTTATCAATGCGGACAGAATGTGAGTTATCCTACCTTCCTAGAAAACATTTTTGACTATTTGATTACACTGGTAGAAAAAAGTGCTTTCGTAGTTATAAATAGATCGTACGGCCTAAAAATTTCGACCGCGCATGCTCGCCATTCGGAATTTACATAAGTGATCGGAAACAACTGGTGATCGAAAAAACGCCTTACGAGCCCATACTCCGAAAGAGTAAATACGGTAAATGCATCAAACAAGCGCTGGCATTAAAGTATTGACTAAAAATTTTCTTGGTCATAAAGTAAAGCATCGGATTTTAAAAATAGCATATATAATTAACTGAGAAAAAAATTTCCAGACCCTCTGGCTACCTTTTACATTTCAGTTCTGACTGTTACGTAATAAACACCATTACTCCACTGTCCTCCTATGTAAAGAGCCAGATCCTTAAAATTTCCCAATATATAAATTCTCAACCGATCAAATTTAGGATTGTTAAGAGACAGAACGTTATCTATATATCTGAAGTACACATCTTACATTTAAAAATGATCGTTTTACTCTATTTCAGATAAATGTATCGGGGAAGGCAATGGTTACATTTATGACAGTGGAACAGATATGTGTGTTAAATTGTATGAAAACCGTTTGCTTTATGACGAAACCAACCAACCGCTAGTGAAATAATAGAAGTCGTTATTTCAGTGCATTCTCAACCGCTATTGAAATAATTATTTCAATAGAGGTCGTTATTTCAGTGCATTCTCAACCGCTATTGAAATAAATAATTATTTCAATAGTGGTCGTGATTTCAGTGCATTCCCAACCGCTATTGAAATTATTTCAATAGTGGTCGTTATTTCAGTGCATTCTCAACCGCTATTGAAATAATTATTTCAATAGTGGTCGTTATTTCAATAGCGGTTGCAACACGGCACTCTTTTCTTACCATCACATTCACGTTGTTCATTGATGAATTTGTACAATCGACCATCCTTATCACAATAACAAAGAACCATGTTTGTAACTATTATTTGAGTTCAGGTACAATTGGTTTTATAATTTAAATCGAGAAATTTTCGCAGTCCTGATCTTTTTGCGTTAATTTGAAAGATTAAATAAATGCGAAAAACAAAACTAGCGAATATTTTTTCCGCATGCTCCGGCGACGTCATTTCGCAAATACATGTATCTTGAAATGACACTTATCGCAAAAACTGACTGATGCAAAAACTTTCCTACAGGCAAACCTGTCATAGCGACCGCTTCTTTTAAGAAACCTTATTTAAGTCCTTCTGATTTATGTTTTTATATTTTAACATCTTTTAAGCGACAACTTATCTAACGTGACTAACGACTACGATTTAAAGTGCCCGAATTAAAAAAAAAATTTCTGGACGCACGTTGTAAAAAAATTATCGGACTTGGAATACAATTTTTTGGCATGAGTTTGTTTTGTATGTTTTCCCGCGATACCGTGATTAAAATGAACACTGTGCACAGTAGTAACAGCTGCTGACTGCTAATAATCACTCAATATTCTCGTTTCATATAAACACAACAACAGGACACAGAGGGGAGTTTCGTCTCTTTAGCTCGAGTAGGTTGGGACCTCGTTGTCGCCTATTACTTAAATGATAACTAAAACGAGTCTGATAAACTATTTAATTTGTACTGTATTCTGTTTTCTGTTTGTAATTAAAATACATTAAACAATATTGCGGCAATCCGCTAAACAATTTCAAAATTAACGGTGGATATATTCAAAAACAATATTCACGATATAAAACAGTTATCATACGGTTTCCGCTAAAATATATATTATAATATGATAACTAGTTGATCGGTAAATTCTGATACAACCGCACGGTACCCCGCCACTCGGGATTTCTCCTAATTGCAACTTAAGTAAGTCATGTAAAACCTGTACTTACAAACATGGTAATTCCATGTGCGAATCAAAATCCAGAAGCAAAGTAAAAACTTTGGAACCGACAAGTAAGGTTAGACACGTGAACTTCCACCAGGGAAGTGAGTCCGGGTGCTCCGGAAGAGTAAGCACCTCCTGTTTAGCTAGCTACTACTGCTACGTGTGTAATCAAAATTGTTTTAACACGAATTAACGAATATAGGATTACATATTATTAAGGTGCTAATTGAATATCACAACAACAATAATATCTCAAAAGAGAGTAATGTCGGATTAAGAAAAAGTTCATTCTAAAGTAAATATTATATAGAAAACTAATGTAAAGGAATGTAAAATCCGGTTTGAAGTAAAATTTCTACAATATAATAAAATTGACGAAAAATTGAAAAATATTAAAAAGTTCAAAATTACTACAAAGTCTGCTGTAACATAAATACTTTCAAATCGGCAAAGTATTTGCATTTTGTATCCAGTTAATTAGTTAATTTTATTTTAGTAATGACAAAACCATTTTCAATATTTTACTTCAAAGAAAATGTTTGTAGTCACTAGGCATTATTGAAAGGTCACTATGTGTAATGTATTTGTATTTCCAGCCCATCCGTATAAAACTGATTTACAAATGTATTACCAAGACAAAATAAACGTAATTTACAAAATGTTATGTCAAAACAATAACTAATCCATGTTTTAGAATATTACAGCTCATGTCAAGCTATGCGTTCATCCTCTTTTCACAAAAATAAAATTTATCCGAATAACAGTCAGAGTCCCTCCATAACCGTCTGCCACAAACAAATGTCACACAATCAGCTTCAGTGGCATTGGTAGCTCGATTATTGTATCGTACCCATGTCGGATTTGTTCCTTTAGTTGAATTATCTACCCACTTAAATTCTCCTTCGTGATCTCTATCTGACAATCCAATCCAAACTCCTACATAAAAAATCAACTGATTTGTATGATCAAACCATCGACAAATAAAGAATTTTAAAACAAATTTTATATTTCTTTCATATATATATATATATATATATATATATATATATATATATATATATATATATATGTATATATAATATTGCAAGCCTAGCCTTATGGAAGCCTTGACAAATGCATGTCCGTCATCAAATCATTGTTGATATTTATGACTTTTCTGTATCCAAAATTAGTCTGGATATATTTGGTAACACATAGTTTATTTTACTTTTCAATTCGCAGGAGTATTCAAATTCACCTCTCTCGTGGAAGTTCACGAGTTTAACGAAATTTTCAGTATTAAAGGTTTTACTTTGCTTTGAGATTGCGATTTGGACGTTGATCGGTGTTTTCTTTTGATACTTACTTGACTAAACCCAGTATATTGAAGATAATAAGATACTTTAAGTGTGTATGTCATAACAGAATACATGTATATATAAGGATACCGATCCATGTTCAAATATAACAAACAGTAAGAGTAAATACATTTATTCAATACGCAAACTACCGACAGGGAAGTGACGCCGAGACCGTCTGTTAAGCTGTTAAGCTAGCTACATTCGCCAGGCGTTAAATATTAATTGGTTCAGACATGTATTTTATTACAAAGAAAGGAACAATGGTACTATATGGGAGATCAAATATATCCAGGATAATGTTGAATACAGATGCATCGCACTAGATAAGTCTAGAGCTGCAATGTGCCTCTATTCAACAATTTAAAGAGTGTATGTAAGCATCTTACTTTGTTGTATAAAATTCCTTAATCGAAAAGCTTTGCTATAACTTTTATAGCCATTTTACAACCAGCAGCTTATTTAGTGTATGTTTTTAACTAATGTTTTTAGGTTCTGTTCTTGTTGGCTTCGGTTAGTAGTTTTTTATTTAGGTGAGTACCCGGCCTCACTTCCATTGTGGGAACTCACATGACTAACCCAACTTGTCAGTTTCAAAGTTTTTACTTTGCTTTTGTATTGTGATTCGGACATGGATTAGTATGTCTGTTTTTTATTACGACCAAATTCATTTGAGTTTGATGCTTGATTGTGAAGAGTATAAATTATTATTTCATTACAATCATTTATGTTCATACAAATATTTTTTCTAGAACAAAAAAATTAATGCTTTATAGGTATGAATCAACAATAGTTGATATCAAAAGACAAAAGTCAGATGCATTCATAAATTGTGTTACTCGCAAACAAAGAACTTAAAGAGAAATATCTAAACATAAGTAAAATATTTACGCTTGACCATATCACAAAAATTGTTGCCGATGTAATTGTGTTTCTCTTCTGAATCAAGGATGATTAAATCAGCGCCTTCTTTTACACATGTACTTCTAGCTTCGCCATAAAGCGATTGGTTTTCATACAATTTAACACACATATCTGTTCCATTGTCATAAATGTAACCATTGCCTTCTCCGATACATTTGTCTGAAATTGAGTATAACGATCATTTTTAAAGATATTTACTTCATATATACAGAGTAAACCAGTTGATTTACACACAACATATGCACACTGTAAACGCAATTAAAATTGCTAATTTTAACCATTGACTTAGGTACAGTACACTATTGTTTTAATTTGCTACTAGTTAAAATATTATAAACTTAGGTATACTAACTCATATAATTACATATTAAACCAGTTTTAATTTTACAGCACTAGACGGCCGTTTCGGAATACAATTCCTCATCAGTAGTGGTTGGACCAAAATTATGAAACTAAAATTATTTTGAAGATGTTGAATGCTACCTAAAAGGACCAAACTATATTTTACCAAATTAAGCTAAGGAAATACTTTGCATGAGGGAGTATACCTTAGTTTTTGAGAAATTTTAAATTTTAACTTGCAGAAAATTTAGACAATTATAGTATATTTCTGACAATAATACGAAATTATTGCCTATTGAGTTTGTGATATCCTCGGGGCACCAACCAGACAGCAGAGACATCGGCTTAGGGGTTAAACGTACATATACCAGTTTTAATTTTACAGCACTAGACGGTCGTTTCGGAACACAATTCCTCATCAGTAGTGCTTGGACCAAAATAATGAAACCAAAATTATTTTGAAGATGTTGAGAAGCTACCCAAAGGACCAAAATATATATTTACCAAATTAAAATAAGAAAATACTTTAATTTGGTTAAATACATTTTGGTCCTTTGAATATTTTTCCACTCCTTGAATCAGGTAAAATTTCAGAATTTTAGTCAAAGCTCTACTGGTGAGGAAATGTATTTTGAAACGGCCGTCTGGTGTTGTAAAATTCAAACTATAGCAATATGTATTTAGATTGTATGGTTAACAGGAAAGTAAATAACAAAATACTTAAAATACTTTGATTAACACAAAAAAGAAAGATGTTGAAGTAATGAAAAACAATTAAAAACAGGAACTCACTGAATTTAAACCTCTAATTTAAATGCAACTCCAATCAATAATTACAAATTCATTCAGGCGAAAGTTAGAAAAAACCATGAAAACTAAGTATAAATGGATAGGTTTTGCTGCGATTTGCAGTAGTGGTCTTTTACAGATACACCGTCTGTTCGGGGGTTGTACATATGTTGAAATCTAAACATCTTTAACAATAACGTAACAATAGTACCTGCAAGACTACACGTTATATTCACACGTGTCCATTGACCATCATTCTGACACACACTAATTGCTTCTATATTTCCACATTTGTAAAGTCTGTGATGTCCAATCCCTATACCTTGTTCGATCCCCATCATAGTTGCACCTATGATAACTTCTGGTATTCCGCAATCTGAATTTAAATCTGACATAGTTTCTCATTATTGTCCCATTTTCATTAAATCTAATGGTACACCATTCCATTTAATATATGTGAAGATTAATGTATGGCATTCAAGCATGAAAATGTAACAGGATGAAGTAAATACCTGAAAATATCCACTACCTCACTGAGGCTAAGGATCGAATCCGGCCCTCCCGGGTGAAAAGCTAGCGTTTTACCACAAGGCATAAAATTCTGGACCAGAAAGTCTAGCAGTAAATCATTCTATTGTATCTACTATGTACAACACTACAATACCACGACTAGCTCAGCTGGTCTACAAAAGTTTAATGTACTGTACTGTTTGGATAGATCTCCATTTTTGAAAATATATCAGCCTAATTTAGTGATTTTAACAAAGCATTTAGATAAATAATGCAAAATTACTTTAAATGCTGCAAAACTGTTTAAGGGTCAAATTATTTTTCATCAATATAAAGGATGCTAAAGAATGTGTTGAAAAAAATTTAAAGGCATGAACCATAGGAAATAATGGTTGATTGTTGGTGTTCACTTAGTGGGTCACTAAACGTTAAACTTCCAAAAGATGTATGTAAACCTAAACAAAACTTCTGATGAAATTGTAACTACATTTGAGGAAGAAGGGTTACACTGATTTACCTCTGTTCTTCCGCCTGTCCTTACGAGACAAAAATCGTTTAACTTACAGTTTTCGGAGGAAGAACTAAACACAGCCACTTGAAATTCTGAATGCGAGTTCAGAGTTTAAGTCTACCATATCTAATTCCTGTTTACCGACTTAGTTTATTTTTCGATATATACGGTAAGTGGTTGAAGTTTAAAGCTGGTGCATACTAAGTAAGCAGTAGCTAAAAAATTCTTGTCTAGACCAACGAAACAACCCAAGTGACTAGATTTACGCCATAAATGAATGAACTACCTTACCTGAAACTTCACATGTAATCTCCGATGGATATGTTTGTTGACATTTTGCATTAATAGGACAAGATGCATCTGTACATGCCGAGTCTGCTATCTCCTGATATAAAACAAAATTAAAAAACAAACATACCGGCACATTTTCAAATCTTTAACAAGTAAAGTGAAATCTTTGGAAAATGAGAAATAGTCTCAACACGTAAAATTTCATCAGGGATGTGAGACTGGGTGTTCCGGAACTGTAGGTACTTCCTGTTAAGCAAACTACGCCCGCCACGGTAATTACAATTGAGAGTAAAAGGAACATGGAACTATAGTTGTCTGTAATTTTATTTTAACGTTACGTATTTGTTTATTTCTCACCCTCGTTGTATAACCTAAAACGCAAGCGCACCAAGATGGATTCTCAAATCAAAAGTTATTGATAATAACATCAAATATATGTTCGGGATAATGGGGTTCGCCACTGTACCACGTGGTCAATACCTCTTAACGTTTGTGCGGAACATTTTGGAAAACGTCAACGTCACAAATTCCCGGAATAACGTCGTTTTTACGGCAAAACGTCATATTGTGTAATTCCATGTCCATTGGAAACAAGCGTTTCGCAGACACGTTAGATGGTACCACGTGGTACAGCGGCGAATCCCATTTTGATCACAGCAACATAAGACTTTTAAAAAATACAAATACGAGCTCGAGAAAATAATTACCTATCTTATTGCTTCTGGATACGTTGCGTGTTGACAAATATAATAAAAAATGTTTCTTTTTTCCCCTGTTTCAACAAATTCAAATATTTGCACTATCGTTTTATATAACTTTTATTTTTTGTCCCCCTAAACACAGGGTGACATTGATCGGTTGACAGAACGTTTATAAAGTACGTATTGCTTTGCATAACTGTAATGCTTTTACACCACACGAGATTAAAAAAGAACATACAGCATGTCAATCCAAGAACAAGTTCTGCCTTTTTCCCGCAGAAAGTATTAATATGCTGCTTGCGCAGGATAGTCGACACAATAGGCAACTGCTTGCAGTTTCACAATCATTCCTTAACTTATTTAACTTACCTCTAGATTTTGACAATTTATTTTGGAATAATTATGAACAAATATTTTTGTCAAAACTAAATAGATATTTTAAGCTTGACATGATCTTTAAAATTTTTCATTTTAAAGCTCCTGGAATCTTAGCCATTAATGAAATAATTACGTTTTCAAATTTTCCAGATTTAAGTTAAGGGAAAACTTAGTTCAGTAATTATTTTGAAACCGGGGCCCGCTGACAAAGTACATATACACTTGAACGATGCTTAACATTGGCAATTTATAAGAAATTAATGTAAAACAAATGTTCAACTTAATTGCACGTTTCTTTGTGATTTACGAGTTTATATTACTCACCAAATCAAAGTGTTTCATGTTTCCATAAACAAAGCCGATCTCATCTTTAAATTCTTGAAACTGTGTTTCTTCTGTTTCGTAATTTAGTTCACAAACTGGAAACTTTTTAGCATAATTAATTGACCGGCATCTTGTGATTACGAGACATTCTGTGACACAATCGTAGAGACTTGTATCCATTACACGTATTACATATGAGCTGAACCGTTTATTCCATTTTAAATTATCAAACCCTTCTTTCCATATTGTCAAATTTAATTGGATCGAAAGGATTATCTTAACACAAAGAAGTAAAGTAAAACCTACCAAAAACTTCTTCATTTTATAAGAGAAAATTCTGAGTTTTCATACATTACATACAGTTTTGTCTTTACCAAGTACTGCACCTATAATCTTACAGATTGATACACGTTCATTGTTTTTAACCTTTCGCAAAACTCCGTCCTTGTGGTAGAATTTACAATTTAATATTCAGCTTAGCTTTTGGTGGGCATTTAAAAATAGGATTTTCCAAATCAATTTTAATTGGATATAAATTGTCAGTTTCTTAAAGTATGTGCATTATTTGTTTAGATTATTAGAATAGATTTTATTTCTTTTGTAAAAAGCAATAAAAAGCTGATTAAAAATTTGGATGGCTTTTTTTATTGTATTTAGAAATAGATTAAAATATGCTTTACATTTTTTTTGTATCGAGTAATTGCTGAAAAAATATAAAATTTCATTTCGAAATGACCGTCTAGCCTGTAAAATTAAGTAATCCATACATCTATCATAGAGAGTTTGAAATAAAAGATACCACTGATTACTTAAGTTATGCTTCAAATCAATACTAATTCCACAATTATGACACCTATGAAAGGCAAATTTGAAATTGACAAACGAGATGACTTTTCTTTTTTTCTTTTCCCATGTTTACTTTCCCTTTCTATGCAGCAATATACCCTCTCCTCCCGTTTATGCTGTATTTGTTTCACAAATATGTTCCACACTAGCACTGGGACAATTACATTCGAAAGTGATTAATTAGATAACAATTTCAATTGCAGTTACATTTAATTAATAAATCCAAAATAAACATACTAATCCCTGTCCAAACCATAATCTCAAATGAAAGTAAAATTTTGAAGCTGGCAAATTAGTTTAAACACATAAACTTCCACGTAGGAAGTGATACCAGGTGCTTCAGAAGAATAAGCATTTTCTTTTTAAGCTAGCTACACTCGCCACTTGTGTAATAACAATTGGCAATGAAAGGAATATGGAACTATTGGATGTCCAAAATTATACAAGGTAATTCTGGGTTCAAAACATCGTACTTATCAACAATATTTATTCTAGTTCAAACTCAATCAAACACAAACCATGTCGAATTCACAATCCCAAAACAAAGTAAAATCAAACATACCAATCTATGTCCAAATCACAAAGCTAAGAAAAAACTTTGAAGTTGGCAAATTAGGTTAAAGAAGTGAACTTCCACAAGAAATTGATTCCGGGTGCTCCATAACGGTAAGCACCTACTTTAGCTAGCTACATCCGCCACGTGTGCATTAAAATTGGGAATGAAAGGAATATAGGATTATTGGACGTCAATTATTTACAAAGTAATTTTGGATACAATGACATTATACTTACTGACAATATTGTGATGACGGCCATAATACTGTTCTTTAATTTGGTGATTTGTCTTTGTAGCATCATAAAACATCGCCACAATTACTTCAACCTCTAAAGTTACCAGATTGATATAATTCGTTTTTAACCTATGTTTGAGGCAGGTAAGTTAGATCATCAAATTGACATTAAACTCAGATCAATACAAATTAATCATATACTCGTAAAACATATAGCACATAAAATAATGGTAATAGAATATTTTAATAATCACGACTAATCACGGTTGGGATTCGCAATTAGGTGGTGAAAGCCATTGTGGTCCGTAATGCACTTTAGACCATCATTTTTTTAAAATGAGAGTTTTACTTCTCTATATTAATAAACGTGATCTTATTTTATGAGGTTTCTAGCTTTAATTTATAGAATTTGTTAATAAACACTTTCAAAAGCAAATAAAAATAAATGTTTCATTTTTGACATTTTTACATTTGTATACCTAATGGAATAAAAGCAATATTTTTTATTGATTGTGACATACTGTATAATGGTTTAGTTAGTAAGGTTTGTAAGGGCCTACAGTACAGGGCTGTCAAAAATTTAGCGATAAGCTAAAGAATCATTTGGCTTTTCAAATCGGCTCCTCTGTAGCTTTTTCCCTGTAGCATTTCAGCTGCTATCTATCTTTAGCAGCTTTTCGGCTTGTTTCGACTTCTTTTTGCTAGCTCAGTGTTACATTTTTGACAGGTCTTTGCCGTACAAAAGTGTTTGGCCAAATACAATTGAGACTGTAACTCGTCCCAAATTGCTAGTTTTATAATCAGTGATCGTTATATGTATTTTTTCTTGTTTTATATTGCCTCATTAGTTTGTTTTATCCTCTTCTAAGTTGCATTGTTATTGGCAAATTTTGTTTTTTCAGTTACAGACCCTAATATAATCGATGCTCAAAATGTGTTTCATTTTATTCGAACCACTACGGTTGCTCATATGTAAGAGTGCTTGCTCCGTATGTGCGTTGTGGGGTTTTGAATCGAGGCCGGGTCTGACCAACACTTTCAAGACAAAAGCGCCTGTTCTTTCGCCAGAAATGAAAGTCAAGGAACAAATCGAAAGTCCTTAAAAGGGTATTACCAATGTCACGATAGGCGTTGTACGCTTAAAACTTTCCCTGCTTTTTGTTTTGTGCGCATATCAAAGGTCAAAATTTCTGTCACTTCACATTTACCTGGTGATTTCTCTGTATAAGTAACATATTTTTCATTGGGGCATATAACCTGATTAAACAGCAAATCATTTATTTCGGTCTTCTAGTATACATGTATTTATTGTGCATTAGATGCTTGGGGCATCACGTCACCTTCCTACAGTAAAGCTGTGTTAATATTTTTTATTCCCCAC
Organism: Anadara kagoshimensis; assembly: GCA_021292105.1. Lineage (NCBI taxonomy): Eukaryota > Metazoa > Mollusca > Bivalvia > Arcoida > Arcidae > Anadara > Anadara kagoshimensis. The sequence continues at coordinate 10,722,629 of CM037874.1, read as the reverse complement.
CACCGAAGGTGGGGAATCATATTGTTTTCGTTCTGTTTTTTCTTCTTATTATTATTATTCTCTCAAGACAGACCGCATCATTATATGCTGATGCAGATCTCGGAAACGACTTGATGGATTTAGATGAAATTTAGTACCAATAATCTGTCGTCTGTGTAGATATGCAAGACGTGTTCATTTTCGTTATCTTGAAGGTGGTCGGGTGTAAATGGTGTAATTAAATACGTAGTTGAATACCCGGGGAAACCAATTCTGAATGGACATACGCTGGTTACGACACTTTAATTATACCAAGCCCATGCTTTCACCTATGAGTAAATCCGATTAGTGACCGTTAAACAAGTCCACTCAAGCATGAAATCATTTAATGGGACAAATCTAAGTAATAGATCTGTACAACACCAAGTCGGCCGGCAATGTCCGGTTAAAAGACCCTAGGGTATGATTTCTTTTGCATCAAAAACACCTAAACATCTATAGAGCAATGAAGATCTGTGTCTTTTAGATGCTATAAATAAAAATTGTAGCAATATACATGAGATTTATTCCGTATAATACACCTAAACTAATATGACCCTCAACGTGTTGAAAAGTACGTTTTTTTTCAATAGAGAGGGTCTTTTAAATCGGACTATATATACAGCGCCGATCTATTTCAACACACTATACACAGATATATAGCCCGGTTAACAGACACTCTTTATATAAAAATGTCCGTTTTTTCCTTTAACCGGACTTTTTATAGTGTGTTGAAATAGATCGGCGCTATATATATAGTCCGGTTTGAAGGCCCTTTCTATGGGAAAACATACTTTTTATTATGCAGAGGGTCTTTTTAGTTCAGGCATTTATAAATGTACATTTCTTTGCGTTTTAAAATACCCCCCAAAAATAACCATGTCTCTTTTTATATTATGTCTCTCCCATAAAAAACCCTTTTAAACACTCGAATAAACTTGAAATCAACGGAATAAAACTCATTGAAAACATTACACATAAAATAGATCAGTGCTATATAAAAAAAAACCTATCTATGGGAAAAACATACTTTTTTAACACGTAGTAGGTCTTATTAGTTCAGGTGTATTATACGGAATAAATCTCGTGTATAGAATGTAGACGATGGAAAGAATAAAGCGTCTGAGTGATCAAGATTAACACCACTCTGTTGAAAACCCTCAAAAAGAAATAAGCCTAGGATCTTTTAACCGCATATTTATGGATGGTGGGAAATCATACGTAACTGGTATCCCAGTTACAATCTCTAGTTACTATTAATATATTATTATCATCATCATTAGTTTAGGTAAATCTCCTTTTTGTATCGCAACAATTAAATCCGATGAAAATTTTTTTTAAATATTGTTCACATAAAATGTTTTTAAAAAATATTTTCTCGTCATTTTGGAATTTATCGGTCAAATTGAAAATTTAAATGCATGGTGCAATTGAAATTCTTTCCTGGATTTGATTTCTGGTACAAAACTGGTTTTTGGAAAACTGCGATAAATGAGTTGACTTATGATGTTTAACATCTCAATCAAGAATATTTCACTTATAGCCAGCTTTAGACAATCGGGTAGAAAGTTTGATTGTGTATTGCGCTAATGACATTATACAGCAGGGTTCTATTAATCTATTATGGACCTCTACCGAGGGAACTTTTCTCCTATAGTGTTGTCTGGAGAGGCATAGTAACCGAGCCGGTAGGCTGCTATTCGTTGTCAAAGACAGATGGTTTCTACATGAAATAGTATTCCTGTAGTTATCCAATGCTTACTCAACAAATTAACACGTGATGTACTAAATCTTGTTTTTCTAACGTGACGAAAAAACCATGACTTTCATTTCGTAATGTCGAGTAATTGGCAAAAGAACAGTTATTACCCACTTTCACGTTTTGGGTCAGACCCAGTCGTGGTTCGAACCCACGATCTCCCACTTACGGAGCGAGCACTCTATTCCGTTAAATGAGGTCTGGTGCTTAAAATAATTGCTCAAATTCAAATTTGTATTATCTAAGAATCAAAACTAAATGCAAAGTGTTCTTGTATTTGTGACTTTAATCGGTTTCTTTTTCAAATAATGTATAACTTTAAAATTATCCAATTACGCTTGGTAAAAAAGTATGGAACTTAGAAAATGATTTGAACAAAAGAACTATGGGCAACTATTTGAGTAGCGACAAATTACAGTTATAATATTCGTGACAGAATTCCAATCAAAGGGAAATAACTATTACAAGTCGCGTTTTGTAACCTGAACCATAACTGAACCCTTCCCCACCAAATTCTTACGTGAGAAGGTTTGTTTGCAGAGGTAAAAGATATTCATGAACCTAATTTTGTTCCTGTAATAATAACATGTAGGTTACATGTTGCCTTTATAAGCCAAACTAAATTGACCTGTTCGTTTGACCCGTCATCTAAGAGGGTACGCCAAAAGCATCGGTATTGTTAGGATTCGCAGTTAATACATACATAATGTACATAACGGGTGAACTTACACATACAGATTTAATTTAGGTACCTTTTAACACTAAACCATTGATACAGATATGTGTTTCGATTTTGCGTTTCCAATAAAAAAAGCACATAAACACTAAATTGTACTCAATACAACATAAATGCACTGGTTCATGATAATATTTTAAGTTCGAGCGGATTGGCCAATATTGTTTACCTTTAAACCGTTCTGTTGATGTTCTCTTCATCTACACAATTACAAATTTACAAAAGGTATCAATTTTATCAATATCTGCAGCATATACACAATAACACATAACACAATATGCAATCGAAATTTTATGCATTCGATCCTGTGTTAGTGACTTTTAGCGCATTATATAATACGATGAAATCATTCTTTTTCACTATGCATTCTTTGTAAATAATATTATTCGTTGACATGTAAATTCGTGGGTCAGGGGATCCACGAACACAATAAAAATTGCAACACCGCGAAAGCTAATGATTACAATTGTGTAGTTACTGGAGTTATGTTCCACGGGGTTGTAGTTCGTATCTTAAAGTTATATTTGATGTTTTCATTTTTTCGTCATAAAACTTTGAAAAATGTTCATCTTGATCCGAGTTAAACCAATTCTTCCAATCTCCAACTTCACCTGCAAAATGATAAAACTGATTATAAACAACGAATTAAATAGTAGTTTTTAATTTTTCTTTTTTTCAAAAAAATATGGGAAACATGCAATTATTGACAATACATAGTACCGTGAATGTAGTTATTCGCGGTGAACTTATTTTCGCTTAGATGACGGTCGAAAGTTTTCCGCGTATTTGTACTACTCAAAAAACAATACATAAAAGTACGTAGCCAACATCGATATTTTCTGAACCAGGCGCCAGACACTGCACATTCAGTTTCATAAACCGCGAATATTATACCCCATGAAGAGGTAGGGAATTAAAATAATAATAATAATAATAATAATAATAATAATTTGGCCCCGTGCTAGTAAGTTCATTTGCAGAATTATTTTGTTGGCTCCCAAGTTTCAAGTCAAGTAATTTTTCAGTAGCTTTAGGCTGTCAACAGCTCGGTAGCTCTTTCGACCCCACAACCAAGTTTGGCAAATAGCTAACAAGGAGCCAAACAATAAGGAGTGGTGATACAGCTGACCCCTTGTAAGGTAGTGAACAAGTGGTTATAAAACTTACCTTTCCTATACATTCCAGGTTGATGGTCTTTCCATTCATCTAAATCCTCTAAAGGGTCCTTGTCTTTCTTCATTTTATTAAAATCACAGAGGTGTACTATATCTCGTAAAACTTGTAATTCTATATCCTTTTCTAGAAATTCACATAGTCTCTTTACCTCCCTAATGGGATCCTGCAAAATATCAACAGTACTACTATAGTGGGTCCTTCGGAAGAGATATAAAACTTGATGCCCAATGTCATGACAGTAGTGCATGCAAATTGCCTTGAGAGCACTGCCAAGCTCAAAATGTCTTTCACTGCATCTGTAGCTGGTGACGTCTCGATAGAAGCGAAATATTCTTGACAGGAACGCAAAACACTATTTAATCAATTAACCTAACGTATTTAACTATAAAAGACTTATCCTGATGCCCCGTGTCACTGTCAAAGTCGCGGCCCTTCCTGCACATTGCCCTGAGCGCACTGCAAGGGTCAAAGTTTCTGCCACTTAATTTATAGGTGTTGATGTCTCGATATCAGTAAAATACTCTTGACAGGGACATAAAACACCATTCAATCAATCAACATAACCATATTAATCTATTATGGACCTTTCCCAAGGGAACTGTTCTCCTACAGTGTTGTCCGATAAGTATTGTGACCGAGCTCGACATGTCATTTATGCTAGCTAAATCTCGACAGCGATATTTTTTTAGCTGTTTGGCCACTATCCACATCTCCGTCACTCAGGAGTCGAGCTTTGTCGCCTTTTCCTTTACTTATTGTTAATCTTTCGACAGGTTATTGTTGTATATATTCAATAATTAATGTTATGTTTATAATCTAACACAAACATACCGACCCATGTCCAAATCACGATAACAAAAGGCGAAGTAAAAACGTTTAAAACTGGCAAATTAAATTGAACACGTGAACTTCAACCAAGGAAGTGGACCACTGCGGTAGCTCAGTTGGTAGAGTGCTCGCTCCGTAAGTGGAAGGTCGTGGGTTCGAACCCCGACCGGGTCTGACCCAAGACTTGAAAATGGGTAGTGACTGTTCTTTCGCCAAGCACTCGGCATTACGAAATGAAAGTCACGGTTCTTTCGGATGGGAACTTAAAATAAACGAGGTCCCGTGTCATGGTGGGCTTGGCACGCTAAAGAACCCTGCTGTATAATGCCATCAGCGCAACGCACAGGCAAAATTTCTGCACCTTCGCCTATAGCTGGCGACGTCTCGATATAAGTGAAATATTCTTGACTGGGACGTTAAACACCATTACTCACTCACTCACTCACTCAACCAAGGAAGTGGTCGGCCTGTAGCTCTGGAAGCACCTCTTGTCTAGCTAGTACGCCTGCCGCGAAGTACATCCCTGTCGAAAGTTTAACACTATGTTAAGAACAAGGAGCCGAAAACTCTGCTACCGAGGGGTCGACAAACAGAGAGCTAGTGGATGTGAGATAAACAATACCTACGGAAAAGCTGCCGAGATGTAGATAAAAAGAGATCTATTTGAACGGTCGATTGGAAACTAATTCTGTGTAAAATAAATATAACACATACCTCTTTCATATCTTCATAGTGTATAACTATATGGGGTACGTCTGTATTTCTGAATAACTGTTGTTCCCAGTCAAGAACATGGTCAAACCAAGAACCGTAATCCACTGCAATATACAAAACGTAGAAGGAAACCATTTGTATAGGCAAACAACAATGACCTGTACGCTTGACCTTTCATTAGGAATATTCATATACGAGAATACATTCAATACATGAGTAGTGTTACGATTCGCAGTTAATTATAATATATAACCAATGTACAGGGTTATTGTTCTCAGTAAATAGACGAAATAAACATCTATGATACCTATACATAAATGTTCTAATTTTACTTAAAGGTCAAGCGGACAGGTCAATATTGCTTGTCCATAGCAGAAAAATGCCTTTTCCTAATATAATCAAGGACTTCGAAATACAAATTTCTTACAGGAAAGTCCTTTATGATATTTCTTGAATTCGAATTCAATGTGAACAGTGGAGTAACGATGTCTATACCTCAATTAAAATAAAAAAAAATAAAACAGAAATGGTCAAATCTTTGATGATACAGGTTACAAGATTGTCCGATGAAAACAAACGATTTTCGGCAAACAAATAAATCGTAGTATCTGCCCCAATGGGATTCGAGCCTAAGCAATATTATACGCAGCTCTGTGATTCATAATTATTAAAACATGACGCAAAGTAACCTAAAAGCAGTAATCCTAATTGACAGGTAGGTTTTATATAGAGGTCCTCGCCATGTCAGGTTTTCATCTTGTTAACAATACTATTAATAAGCTCCGGGACATATACATGTACATGCATACACATGTTTGTGTGTTATGGACTGTTTGGAAGGTAACGTGTACTTATGTATGTTGTCTATTCGTTTTTAATGATTTAAAGAATTGTAAACAAAAGTAAAATTAGAATAACTATAAAATGGAAAACACTATACCTTTTCCTTTCATGAACCTTTGTAGATAATGTTCCCATGACCCTGTATATTCATAATCCTTCAGTTTTACATGGTGGTTATAAAAAGACACAGCTACATCTTTAGGGTTTCGAAGTAAATATACCATTTTGCACTTTTTACTTTTAAAGTCGATTGGAATTTGGTCATAAAGCACATGGGTATTCAATATTCTTGGCGACGCCAGTTTGTCGAATGCCATTTTCGACGACCCTTCCAACATGGCTACCTCTTTCATTGATTGTATTCGTTCCGCTTTGCCATTGTACAACATGCATACCACTTCCCAAATCCAGTGTGTTCCTGAAGACCATTAAACAAAAATACATTAATATTCTTTAAAGTTATGGAAGGTTTACCCATAAATTTACATTAAACTCAACGTGATTGACACTTTTAACGTTTATGCGTGGCGTTTTGGAGAACGTTTACGTCTTATATTCTCGAAATAACGTCCTTTTAAGGGGAAACACTTCATATCCAAAGACAAAAACACAAACACCAGTCAATCAATCAATCGATCAATCAAAAGCTCGATTTATAGTATGAATAAATGACAATTTCATATATTGTATGATGCCTTAATGACACAAGTATTGACAAATATTAAAAATCAATTGCATTTCGTATAACGACAGATTGTTAAGAGGTATATTTAAAGAAAGGGGACTCGGTCACGTTCTTTTATATTTGTACATATTGATATTATCAATGTTTTATATTGGTCTTTAGTGTATTTTAAAAACACTGTGTAATATAGTACGATCGAAAAAAATACAAACCTACCGTTCCATATTCAAATCTGTATCCAAACAGCAACGTGATAATTTTGAAAAACTGACAATAGAATGTTCTGGAAGAGTAAGTGCCTCCTATTAAGATAGCTTCGCTCGTCAGGTGTACATTGATCATTAAAATACATCAATCATTAACTTGAATATTTTCAAATAAAACACATCAATAGAGGTCTAATTATTTCAACTACCCAAGACAGATATCTGCCAATTTTAGTGTTACGTTTTTCGTATCTCACCTTGATCATATCTCCTACGTGGCACTTGAGGCACTCTGAGCAGGGGAAAAAGTTTTTTTCCGTTTGGTTTTGAACATCACATACCAAGTAATACGTATGCAGGTATTTGATTAATTTACCTGATTTGGGATAAGCACATAAAAGAACATCGTCTGGTCTAGCTTCCCAGGATTCCATTGACCTCACTTCTGCTTCCTGGTTATACCCAGGTATGCGCAACACTGGTAAATAATGGCCATTGACCTCTAACAAGGCCATTGTGTCGCCTTCCTCGTCCTTGACCTTAATTACAGGCATTTTGATAATCTGAATTTTTTATCACTGAAAAATTTAAAAGTTTAACGTCAAACGTAAAGTGTCAATTGGTGTTTTATTTCCAGATATAAGATTCCTCTACGGTAGCTCAGCTTCTCGCTTCCTGTAGGTAGCCGTGGGTCCCAATCCCAGTCGTGATCTGAAAAACTCAAATATAAAAAGTGACTATTCTTTCACTAACAAGCAAATGCAAATCACGTGATCACATGTAATGTGTGGTACATTAAAGAACCCACCCTGCTCATTGCCACGAGCACACTGCAAACGTCGAAATTTTGTATAACATGGTTTAACACTAAGCTAACGAACAAGTGCAGAATTTGAGATGTCATTTCGGCCGCTAGTTAGCTATATTTCCACAGATTTTCACCAGCTGTTATCTAGCTCTCGACAGTCAATACATATCAAATTTCAGTCACTTGGCAGCTGTGGTTCGACTCTACCTCGTTAGCTCAGTGTTTAACTTTCGACACCTGTGAACTGTACGTCATCGTCCCTAACGTACCGATGATGTTGGAAAATTTGTATCATGAAAACGAAAAGTAATGGCCAAACATGCTATCAAATACATTTTGTACAGGTAGAAACCCATTTTAAAATCAATTTTCTCTAAATCTAAAATTTATGATCAACAGGCGATCGTGTTCGATGAACTACAATTCAATTTGCCATGACCTTATTCTCGAAATCTGCAGCGTTTACGTTGTTCATTTTGCAGCGTGCAGTGAAGATCGTGGAGGTCGTGAATGTATATGTTTGACGTATAGACTTATGCTCCCTTGTGCATTGTTAATTTTCACGTCATGCATAAACCGCGAGAGCTATTTTTGATTATATATATATATATATATATATATATATATATATATATAATTATTTTGAGCAATATTCTTAGCACAACTGTTATATATATATATATATATATATATATATATATATATATATATGTATATATATATATATATATATATATAAAACAGTTGTTGCAGGTTGTACTTTTTTCTAAAGGTATCAAATTTCTATTGCATATATAGGTATGAAACTTACTACTTACCCTATCAAATACTTCTAGATGTTTGTCGCGCGATATATGTATAAAATATGTATATGCATATATAAATAGTTGACCTAAATAAATGATATAAATATATATTTTAAGTTTACAAACAGGTCATTAAACTTTTTGTGAGTAAGAATAGTCGTCTTAAACACAGTGCACAGGTTTTTGAACGTCGCACACACACACACACACACACACGCTCACAGAGAGAGAGAGAGAGAGAGAGAGAGAGAGAGAGAGAGAGAGAGAGAGATTGCACAAAGGTTATGAACGTATCAAATAGACATACACACAGAGAGAGAAAGAGGGGGGATTGCACATAGGTTATGACCGTATCAAATAGCAGAGAGAGAGAGAGAGAGAGAGAGAGAGAGAGAGAGAGAGAGAGAGATCCATTTCCAAAATTAATTTATTACGTGCATAAACTTTAGGATTGTGCATTCACATATACTACTAGTATCTATATTAATATTTGATCATCAAGTTATTTTATCATAAACATCATCATAATAACATAAACTTACCAACATGGTGTAATAATCTCAACGTTCCTTCATCTGCCTGTTGTACTGGGGAAGTATATTGAATTAACGGAGGCTCAAGGTCTATATGGTGTAAAGCCGTAAATAGAATACGTTAAAACCCAGTTAATCTCGCTCTTAGCACAACAACGCGTATTGATCTACTGAGCTCCATATTAAAATCAATTTTAAGATTGATGTCGTTTATATGTGTATTGTCAGTGCTATTGAAACCAATTGATCGTAATCTTTGTGTGCTGATTCATAGATAACAATTAAATATACCGCTACATATACATATAGTTAAATAATGGAATAACACAACCAATTGTCCAAAGCATGCCCAAAAAATCCTTGTCATGTACAGACTTATCATAAGATAAAGCTAAGCTAACGAATTAGTGCAGAATCGACAAATCATTCGGTCCCTCGTTAGCTATATCTCGGCAGCTTTACGTTAGCTGCTATCTATCGTTCGAGTAGCCACTAGCTAGCAATATTTTTTGCAGTCGAGCATCGAATTTTTCGTTAGCCCAGTGTTTAACTTTCGACAGCTCTGTACCATAAATCAATACATATTTAAACTAGAAAAACTGAGCCACAAGCTCACAAAATACCCCCCCGCTCCCAAAAATCCATCGGATCAAATTTTTAAATAGGAGGTGCACATCTAAATTATATCACAAAGATTGGGTGAAAGTTTCAAGAAAATCCGTTTAAGGGTTTAGGAGGAGTTGCGGATAAGAGATAGGTACCCTAAGGTGTAACGGAAGGACGGACGGACACCCCTATCACTATATACCCCCCACTTTTTAAGCGGGGGGGTGGGGTATAATGAGTAAAATGATGTATTAATTGTATCACTTACTTTTTTAGCAAAACGGAGACAGAAAAAACTAGAGTACAGACCTGTCGAAAGTTTAACAGTGAGCTAATGAAAAGGAGTCAAAATCGGCTGCCGAGTGGATTTCTGGTGGCGAAAAACTACAAATAGCTATATAGAAAATTAGCAGCTGCCGAAAAGCTGTTGAAATATGAACCAGAATGAGTTGCCGATTCGTCACTAAAACTTTCGACAGATGTGAACAGTATTAAAAGCCATAAAATTTACAGAAAAGCGTAACAATTCGTGTCTCAATATATGCCCTTTTATTAAATGTTATCAGGAATATTTATAAATAATGTGTTATCATCAGAATAACCCTATCTTAACCAAACCTAATGTCTTCAAATGATGCAAACTTAAGGAAATTTACAATATATATTTGACACCACCCTAAGTTACTAAAAACAAAATAAAATACAAGTTGATGTCAGAAATGGTCAAACAAGAAAAAACATTTGTTATATCACCTATTACAAAACTACTGACTATGAAGGGTCAACAGGCATAATTTCAAGATTTGTTTTCATAGCTAAGGTATTAAAACCGTCTCAGGGATCTGACCCACGACCTCATACCTGCGCAGAACAATTATTTCCTTTTTTCGTTTTCGGTCACAAGGATCTTTTTCTAGGAAGTCGCGAAATAAACATTTTTGAATGTCCTGTACAAAGCTGGTGATCATGTGGTGTAACATTGTAGTATTACTGCGTGGTAGCATCTGTGATTTTAGCGTAGATGTTGTCGTGGTGAAGTATTTTATGAGGCAAAGAGACCCCTTGACTAGAATCGACAGGATAACATCTTGCACTACAGTTTAAGCGGTAAATAAAATATTAACATTTTCTGTACAATGCCGTTTAATTAACTGTTGTTTTTGAATGGATATTTTCATAAATATACAAACAACAAATGTCTTCAACGACAACACGTTTTACAAATCGAATCCTTGTGTTAAAACAGTGTGTCATTTATGTAGCTTTGGATTTGTTTTTTTTTCTGGTTTCATCACCGACAGGTTCTTGGTAACCGGGCGGTCTTTATCGTCGGCTTACGGATCACATCGGCTCTCGCCGCTAAGGTTCGAATCGCACTCGGGAGAAAGTTAATCAGTTCGCTTGCCGACGGTCGGTGGTTTTCTCCAGATATCCCGTTTCCTCCACAATTTATTAACTGTACGCCTCTATAAAAAACATCGTGACTGGAGCATAAACTGTCATTACTCCACTAAACATGATTGCTTATTAATAAATACCAAGACGATGCAGACACTGACAATAAAAGCATTTCTATAACCGTTCAAATGATTTTGACTTCGTTGAGAGACTGAGATTATTTTTGATCACCTGACGTGGCAACATAAAATTTTGCTACAACAAACAACAATTTCTACATTTCCACTTACTTATTTATGGTTTGTTTGACTGCCCATAAAAATGTTTATGAAAAATATTTCAACTAAATTAATATACAGACCTGTCAAAAACTTAACACTGAGCTAACGAAATTAAGTCGAAGTACGACTGCAGAATGGTCGATGATATAGATAGTTAGAGGCCGAAAAGCTGCCGTGTGAAATATTGCAGCTGTCGAAAACCTGCCAAGTGATAGCTACCGACGGGTTGAGTTGAGGTGAGTAATTGTTTTTAACGTCAATTGAAGAATACCACTTATATCGAGACGTCGCCAGCTATAGACGAAGTTGCAGAAATTTTGCCTGTGCGTTGCGCCCATGGCATTATACAGCAGGATTCTTTAGCGTGTCAAGCCAAGAGTGACACAGAAGCTCGTTTATTTTAAGTTCCCATCCGAAAGAACCGTGAATTTCATTTCGTAATGCTGAGTTCCCGGTGAAAGAACAGTCACTACCCACTTTCAAGTCTTGGATCGGACCCGACGGGGATCGAACCCGCGACATCCCACTTACATTTGTAATCTTAGTGTTAAACTTTCGACAGGTCTGTAATGTACGTAGAATCCTTTTTGACTTGTAAGCAAATAAATAATTTATCACTTTTGATGGTTCTACATATATAAGCGTTTTCTTTTTATTTGTTTTCGGATGAAATTGCAAACTGTTAAAATGGAATATTTAATATAATATTATTTTGATACGATGCATATCTTTTGTACTTATAACATTGGGATACATAAATTGCAATTCAATAAAAGTAAATCAACCAAACTGTTACTAAAATATTTATTATAGTTAAATACAGACACGTTAACATTTTAACATTAAGCTAACGATTAAATGCCGAATTGGCAGCTAATCTGAGTCCCTTGCTATTGATAGATTTATTTGTATATCGACAGATTTCCAGCAGTTGTTTTTCACCTCTCGACAGGGTTTCGGTCATTAGGAATCCATATCTCGGTCACCAAACTTCGACTTCGTTTCTGTAGCTAAGTGTTAAACTCTCGACAGGTCGATAATTTAACTGCATTAAGCCATTGCATTCATTTTACCGTTACATTCGCCTAGTAACAATTTACGTAATTTTGGTCTACCTGTCTGTTTGTTTTTAAATGTTACCACCGGTAATGCATTGTACACCTTTTTTTATTTCTATGAAACACAGTTATCAACAAATATTAAAATTGTGTCACGATAAAGAATCCTTTTGTATAATGCCTTCAGCGCAACGAACAGGTAAATTTTCTGCACCTTCGCCTGTAGTTGGCGATGTCTCGATATAAGCATACTATAAACCGTTGTTGTTAACATTATTATCTCAAACTCGGATGAATATTTCCAATGTCTAGAACTCGCTAAAGCTCGTTCTGGACAGTAAAATATTCATCCTCGTTTGAGATATCTCTGTCTTACCCTGTTACTGGTGTAAGATTTTTCTGCACATTCAAGCATTAAGAATTCTTGTTCCTGCTAGCTTCAAGAATTCAGAATTGAGACATTTTCCCAACTTTTAGCATATATTTGAAACAAGATCAACATTTATGTATTTATAATACAATTTACATTTGTTAGAAGCATTTTGATTGGTCAGATCTTTCTGTTACGAGTGTATGAATGCATTGGCTGTCAGTGACATAATTTTATTATGGATGCCGTACAGAGGCATTTCAATTCCTACGCCATGGCAATGCTATTTCTTTTATTTCTTATGGCTATATTGTTGTTTAAATTGTTGGTTTGTTGTTGAAAAACTTCTAAAATTGAGTTATAAGATATGAAATTGTTTCTTCAATTAGACGTCCTCTGCTTCACTAGTTCTTTCAATCACAGATTCGCTCCTTAAGTTGGAGATCGTGCGGTTGAACCTCGACCGAGTCTGGTCCAAAACTAGAAAGTGGTAGTGACTTCTCTCTCGCCAACACTCGGCATTACGAAATCAAAGTCACGGAACTTGAAATAAAGAAGTCCCGTGTCACTGTAGTCTTGATACGATAAGAACCCTGCTGTATAATGCCATGAGCACAACGCACAGGAAAAATTTTTGCACCTTCGCCTGTAGCTTGCAAACAACTCGATATAAGTGAAATATTCTTGACTTGGACGTTAAACACTATTACTTAACTCAACTCGATCACATATTGATACTCATATGGGCAGACAGCTTAGCTGTTTTACTGATTACTGAAACGCTGTGATGGATTTGTTACCAACAGCTTTTTGCCGTTAACTGAATATGCCCTTATAAAAGGTGCCGTTTTTAAGAGATTTGACTGTACCAACTATTTATCACGAATCAACGTGGCACTACAATAGCTCAGTTACTTGCTTCGTCTGTGTGTTGGAGGTTGAGAATTCAAGCCCGCGCAGAGTATATCCAATGCTTAAAAATATGTATTGAATGTTCTTTTGTCAAGTACTTGGCATTCAGAAATACATGTACATGTAAAAGTTATGTGCCGCTTTAGAAAGGGCCTTAAAACGGATGTCCTCTGTCAGAAACCCTATTGTCTTGAACGCACTGCAACCTAACTTATAGGTTGATGATATCTCGATATAAGTGTAATATTCTTGACTGTGTTGTAAAATCCAATTCAATCGATTATATTTACAATAGAAAAATAACTTCTACGTTGAACCCAGTTTGATTTCTTTTTTCAAGATTCGCATAAACATCGTTTTTTTCACATCGCGCATGAATACCAATACTCCCGAGTCGAATACCAATCCGCAAGTCCAGATGTTGAGCACTCTATCGTCTATTAAGTCTGGTTTTTTAAAAAAGCTCTACCTTTAATAACTGTAACTTGACCATAAATATAAATATGTAATTTTTGTCATTGACTGAAATAAATTTTGTTTGAAATATTATCCAAGATTGATGACCTATTTTGTTTCTTCCAGACATGACGTCAAATGGGCGGGGCTTAATGTTTCTGAACAGCTGTTCCATGTCCAGGTCACGTCCGCCGTTAAAAATTCTTTTTCAAAACATTGGAATTTATTTCATTCAACGGAATTTGCAATTTTGCTCTCGTAAAAAAGAATAAATTGTAAATATAAGAATTAACTGTCATTTTTTCCTTTCATCAAGTAATGAACCAGATTTTAAAACTAGCAAATCTAAAATGAACTCAGATTTGCTAGTTTTAAAATCTGGTTCATTACTTGATGAACCAGAAAAAATGACAGTCAATTCTTAAATCAAATAATTACAAACTAATTTCTGTACAGTGTTTTTATTGGTAGTAAGAAATCAATAGTGCATTATTATTTATTTTTTTTTTACAATTTTAATATTAAACAGTTCATAAATTTGAACGAACTTCGAAATAAACTTTGTTAGATACATTAGTCTTAGTGGATTTGATTTGAACCCAGATATTTACCCAACGTTAAGATCCTAACAATCTCACAATGAATGGGTGTATAATATACATTTATTGCCTTTCTTTGGGGGAGATATGAACATTTAATCACCGCAACAAGTCATATTTCCCGAGGGCGAAGTTTATTATACAGAAAGATAACCATGGTAATAAGAAAGAAAGAAAATATTTTTTTTAAAAGAGCCTGAAAACATCAGTCCTTCTTAGCTCCTATCGGAACTCATCGGGAGCGAACGCTAGAATGTCGTGGCCGATTCTCCATCGATTACGCCATATCATTGTGACGCCAGTGTGTTCTGAAGAGATGGGATATGATGTTTTCAGAGAATACACGATGTTTTCTTCCATCGACCTATGTTTGAGATAGGGATTTCCGCTTGCAGAAACGATGGAAGAAATTTCTATTCACCTCCACGTGCTTATCTTCACCCCCACGTGCGTCTTTCAGTGACGTCACAATCAAAGGACAATTGAATGACGTCGTAAATGTGGAGACATGACGTCGTCTTCCGGGAAAATGACACCCGAGTCTCCAAAATTTAGATATTTCCACTGCGTTTCAAATGTTTATTTTGGGAGATTAGAAAAAATTGCTTTGTTTTCTAGTTTATACATTTTGTATAAACCAAAATCAGGTACATTCTGTCCGATGGTCATATGTATTTTTATGTAAAACGTTAAATAACAAAGTTAGATTTGCAAAGATGGCGTCGATGTCGATGTGACTGATACTTCAAGTAAAAAATTGTCATCAAAATGGAAGAAAAAGAATCAATCATGAGTTTATCCATGTAGCTATAGGATTGGGAAATCTCACCCTCGGGGTTGAGACTCGGCAAACCTCGTCTCCGACTGAAATATTCAACCCCTCGGGTGAGATTTCGCTATCCTACATGGATACTCACGATAGATTCTATTATCCTTCCCCTGTCACATGATCCAACGATCCAATAAAATTACAGATATTATCGTATTATTCTAATGAGGTATAATAATATTTCTTATTCTTGGGAAACGTAATATCCATGACATACTAACTCTTAAAAGGTACATACATAAAAGTTGAGTAATTGTTGACCATATAAACATATGTAGAAGTATAGGCAAACAACATTGACATGTCCGCTTGACCTTTGATTTAAATATTAATTATGGAAGAGTAAAAGGGATCACGCGTATATATTTCGTCTATATGATGTAAACACTAATCATGGGCAATGTGTATAAGTATCAACTGCGAATCCTGACACTACCCATGTATTGGGTGGACCCACCTGGATATGATTATTCACAAATGAAAGGTCAAACGGACAGGTCATTCTTGTTCGACTAAGCATCAGTGTTGTAAGTAACAAAATATGACTTGACATGAAACATACTGATAAATCGATATTAATGACTTAGCATACTATCTTTTAAAAGGTACACACATGAAAGCCGAGTCATTGTTAACCATATGAAAATATGTGATAGTACATCTGTGTTGTAAATAACAAAATATGACTTGACATCCTAACAGAAACATATTGACAAATCGAAATTAATGACTTAGCATACTAACTTTTAAAAGGTACACACATGAAAGCCGAGTCATTGTTAACCATATGAAAATATGTGATAGTGCATCTGTGTTGTAAATAACAAAATATGACTTGACATCCTAACAGAAACATATTGACAAATCGAAATTAATGACTTAGCATACTAACTTTTAAAAGGTACACACATGAAAGCTGAGTCATTCATATGTAGTAGTGGTAGTAGCATCAGTGTTGTAAATAACCAAGTTGAATTTATTTTCACATTCTACATTTATATACTGTAATATTTTGAAATTCAATTTAAAATGTTCATAATCATATGAAGTATCACAATGTTACCCACACTTTCAAACAAATTAAAATTTCAGTACAGAATAGTGCAGCTTATTCTTGAGCAATATATTTGCAAGTTAATTTAATGATTAAAAGTCTGTCTTTGTTAACTATACTTAGGTTGATCATTGCCAGATATATGGTTTTCTTGGCTGTTGGTTACACATTGATTTCTCTATTTTGCATACTAAAATTTTATGGATGTGTTGTTATTGTTCCACAAATGAATCCCCTCGTAACGTCACAATTATTGTCATAAAACATCTTTTTGCGGTAATTATACCTTAAACAATCCGCCTCAAACCAACTACCATTGCCGATTGCATTTCCTCTGTTATCAAGCAGTAGTTTGTCCCAAGATAAAGTGTTTTCTTCGAAACCAGTTCCGTCGACCCATCGCCATTCTCCCTCTTTCTCTATGTCCGAAGCACCAACCCACACTATACATGAAAAAAATGTTCTTATATTAAGATTGATAAAAATTACAGTTAATCCAAGTAAATCAGTAGACTAATCGAAAACACCATTTTATAAAAAGAAACTGAATGAATATGATTAATTGTCAATTTTGTTTTAATCTGGACCATTTGATTCCTATTTGGTTCCATGTATGTGGTTACTTCCATTAATTTGTAAATGTGGAAAATGAAAAAAATGGGATTTTCCTGGGCACATGGTTTTATAAATTCACTGAGAGGCATATGTTCGTATTGTGATATTTTTTTGTTATCTATGGACTGTGACTCTCAGTGATAATCTTTATCATGTCCGAACCACAAAAATTGAATTTATGGTATATGTTCGAGATACCAACATTGGGTAATGCAAAATCAATAATAAATACATATTATATACACAGTGTGTATGTACAACCCTTCGTCCTCTCGTCCTTTTTCGAAGCTGTATCACTACTCGTCGCGCGAGCGCGACTCGTGGCAATACGGCTACAAAAAAAGGACTCGACCTGATACGGAGGGTTGTACATACACACTGTGTATATAATATGTATTTATTATTGATTTTGCATTACCCAATGTTGGTATCTCGAACATATACCGAAAATTCAATTTTTACCTTTTTGCAAACGGGTGGTCATTATATACATAAAGGTAGAACTTACATGGATAAGATAGATTTAAAGCAACAAGAAAATCATATCTCTGGTTTGTATTTGCAATGAACAAGTCAGCATTTTCATATAAGCAAGTTTTTCTAGCATCCGTCCAGTTTTTATATCCATAGTGAATTTTAAAACACACATTATGATCTTCATCATAAGTGTACTCTTTAAGTGTATCGCATTTCTTTAAATCTTGAAATTGTAAAACTTAATTATTTATTTCATCCTAGGTTTATCAAGGCCGTCAAAAAGTTGCATCATAATATTATTAATAAGCATGATTTCTATGTATCCAAAACTACCCTGGAAATATTTGTCCTGTAGTCCCATATTCCTCTCATTCTCAATTTCGATTACATGCGTAGCGGGTGTAGCAAGTTAAACTAAAGGTGCATACCCTTCTAAAGCATCCGTAGTATCCCTGGTACAAGTTCAATCCCTGACTTTCCTGGTGAAAGTTCAAGTGTTTAACTAAAATGTCAGTTTTAATGTTTTGACTTTGCATTAGGATTGTGATTTAGATATGGATTGGCATGTTTGTTTTTGATAAACACCATTTGCTTATTTAAGGCTTATATGTACAACTGCCTTTGTCCTTAAATTAACTAAAATTCTAAATTCGATATAAGAGGACACACAATGTCACATGAAGTTAAACATGTGAAATTCCACCAGAGGTCGGGTGCTCCGAAAGAATAAGCACCTCCTGTTTACATACGTTTTTAAATTAATTTGTCAGTCTAATCACTGCTTCTTAATTTGTTTTTATTAGAACCAAACGATTTTATCTCAACAATATATTACTATACTGCATATATCTCACTTATGTTTTGACAAATTATTCATATCATTTATAGAGAGGTAGTTGCAATTGCGCTTAAAGTCATATTTAAAAACAAACATAACAATACATGTCCGAATCACAATCTCAAAAACAAGATAAAGTTTGTGACAACTGGAAAATGAATTTAAACATGTGAAATTCCACCAGAGGCCGGGTGCTCCGAAAGGATAGGCACCTTTTGTTTACATACGTTTTTAAATTAATTTGTCAGTTTTCACTTTGCTCTGGCATTGTGATTTGGATCAAGTTTTTGATTTGAGAAATTAGAGCATGGAACTATGGTGCGTGAAAGATACTAGGATAATTTTTATTTAAGAGATAGCATACTTAAATAATAATACTGCGACGGCCATCTTAAAAAAAGCCATATATAACATATAATCAAAAACAAACATACTAATCAATGTCCGAATCACAATCCAGAAGCAAAGTAATAACTTTAGAACTGACAATTAGGTTAGACACGTGAACTTCCACCAGGGAAGTGAGGCCGGGTGCTCTGGAAGGGTAAGCACCTTCTGTTTAGCTAGCTTCACCCGCCACGTGTGTAATCAAAATTGTGTGAAAGGAACATGGAACTATGAGACGTCAAATATATCCAGGGCAATCCTGGACACAGAGACATCAAACTTATCAACAATACTGTGATGACGGCCATAAAAATTGTATTATATACTTGAGTGTCTTTGTTGTTTTTGCTCTGTTAAAAATCACTCAATGTATTATTTTATAATTATGTTTAGCTACGTATGCATGTTGTTTGATGAAAACTAGTTCCGGATTCAAACAATGACTATATACGAAAATGCATATCGAAGGCGATTTTGCATACAGTGGCAAAATAATTTAAGATATATCGATAAAGGCAAATAAAATTTTTTATATGGAACCTAAATAATTCTATAAAAACTGGGTCATTATCAGTTTTGGTTTCACAAGTTTAGTCCATGCACTACTGATGAGGAATTTTATACATCCTTAAACAAGTAGTAGTATTCAAGAATGATCAACATTTACCCGTAGCATACCGTCAATATACACGGCCGGAGTTGACATGCAGAAGAATATATTACGAGGTAGCTTTTGTAATTCTAACATGACTTAAATAACAAAAAGATTGAAATAAACATGCGAATTCTTTCTGCAAAAGTACATCTTACTATCCATTTGCAAAAAAGGTCAATTGAAACAATTCGGCTGTTTGATTACCTCCCTCTAAATTAACGATTTTAGGAATGAAAATCACCTCAAAGTAATTATTCGTGACACATAGAATTACGTCATAAGATAAGCAATGGAATATGTCATTAAAACGGTATAGCCATAGGTATCGTTTATTGTACTACGGCTAGCTCGCTTTATGTTTCATATGAAGGAAAACGCAAGTCATGTAAGAATTCAAAACATTTCAATTGAACCTTGCAGCTGCTAAATTACGCTATCATAAAATCAACTCAAATGAAAGTTTATACTCAAAATTGTGGTAGAACTCCAAAACAAAAGAAAAATCAAGCCTTGTTATCTTATTATATGAAATTTTTAATACCAAATTACCTTTGTTACAGTGTATTTCAATATGTGACCAATTCCCATCAGGCTGACAAACAATGGTACTACTGTTGTCTTTCGATCCATCACAGCTGTAAATTCTGTGGTAGTATATACCAATGCCATTCCCGTCTATCACTGACGTACCGTTTACGTATGGAAGATCAATTCCACAGTCTGAAAAACATGAATATGAAATATATATCAATTAATAAAAGGCTGGAGTGAAAAAAGAGATTCGAATTGAATTTCTGAAATTGTATTTTGTTGAATTCTGAAACGTAAAATAACAATCAAAAAAAAAACATATGCAACGTAAAAACTTTGAAAACTGCGCAATTTAAGTTAAAAACGCGAACTTTCACCAGTCTTGTAAAATCGGATGCTCCGGAAGGATACGTACCTCGGGTTTAGTTACCTTCTCTCGCCACGCGTTTAATCAAAATTGAGAAGGGTAATTTTTGATACAGAAACATCATATATCATGTAAAGTATGGATTTCACTACTTTTGTGATTAAATATTGTAACATTTTATTCACTCATCAAAATATTGAAACCTGCTGAAAAACTACGTAACCGTGTACTTTGTTTTTTTTTTTCAAAGGTTTAACTTAAGAAAGTTCTATAGCCTACATTAATTAATCGGACATGGATTAGTATGTTTGTTTTTGATTGTAAATAGGTAACTAACCACTATAAACACATTTAGGGTAAAATTCTTTTGTACTGGAATGAATATATCCAAGAAGCTAAAGATAGACAATTCATTTGCATAATCTTTTACACTTATTTCATAAAAAAGTCTCGCTGTTAACTGTGCCATCAGATCATGTATAGACTATACTTTTTAATTTTTTTAAAAAATAAAAAGGACCATAATAGTGGTACAATATTATATAATCGTTGTATTTTATTAATCGGCAAATTAAAATTATAATTATTATAATTATAATTGACATGACATTAAAAAGTAAACCTTAAAAGTAGCATTTTGGAGTAACATTTATACATTTATGTATTGGGTAATTATTTTATATTCGTTGATTGATATGACGCATTAAGCGATTTTTCTATTTTAGCGTAATCATTTTACGTCATCAACATTATGTCGAATTATATGCAGATGGGGACTGATAAGAATTTTCAATAGTTTAAAATTTACTTTTATTATTGATGATTTTAAATGACACGGCAAAAGTAAATTTACATTGTCCAATGTTGTTTCTCATCACTAGTGACTGACTACAAAATTGTTACGTTCAAGTTTATTGCTGTCTATAACAATGAGAATGTACTGTAGCCTATTTTAAGTCATACCTGTTTAGAGACATTGTACAGAAACTAAAGACCCGAGTTGTTTTATTTTAGCCTTGAAACATGAGGAATTCTACAACTGTGGGTTTGACCCCTTTCCCCAATTCAGAAAAAGCTCATGCTTTTCCGCAAAGCTCCCTACAGGTTCAATTGACACGTTTTTGAGCGCACTAATACAGTTATGGCACCTTAAATATACACTAGTTCAAAGTTGCCATTAAAATGTGTACACGCGCGACATAAACTCTCGCTGTGACATTGATTTATGTAGAACACCATTAAGCATCCAATTATTACCTGAAATTTCACACCATCCCATTGTCCCGTTTTCTCTGCATCGCTCATTTATAGAACACGATATATTGTTACAAAATGACACAAATATATCCTGAAAACATAAAATATAACATAATTATTAGCTGCTGCAACAACATAACCAAAACCATTTAACAATCCCAATATATCATAAAAAGGCATAAGAAGACAAACCAAGGTAGATATTGACACCACTGATTATAAAGTTACTAATATTGGAAGTATACCACTGTGGCAATAGGTCTATTTTGCAGAATTTTATCATATATACTCCCTCATGCAAAGAATTTCCTTACTTAAATTTGGTGAAATATTTTTTTACCCTTTGGGTATTTTTTCAAAATATGAATAAAATTTTGGTTTCATAAGTACTACTGATGAGGAATTGTATTCCGAAACGGCCGTCTAATAATATAGTCAGGGGGCAGATCTAAAAAAGTAGCCTCTTTATTGACCCCCCTAAACTTTTTTGTTAAAAGCAGGAAACATGGTGGATCTTATTGCCCTATATGTACTTAGTCACGCTAGGTATGTTTCCACCTTGACTTTTTCCGTTTAATGAAAATATGGCTGACAATCCAAGATGGCCGCCAAAAAAGATAATTTAAGTATAAAAATTCAATATCAAATCAACCACTTAACCTTTTAAGTTGGAATTTGGTATTTGATCAATTAAATATTTATACTAATTTTTCATGAATAAACATTGGTTGTAAAATTCAAAATGGCCGCCATTTCCAAGATGGCCGACTTATAATCATCGCATTTTAAATCAAATACAACAAAGGGTGTCATTATTTTATGACATAAAACCTATGAATTGTTTTTAATATATATGCACTTAGTTAGGCTAAGTATGTTTCCACCTTGACTTTTTCCATTAAATGAAAAATGGCTGCCAAGATGGCCACCAAAAACAGATAATTTTAAAATTAGAATTGAATAACAAATCAACCGATTAACTTTTTGAGTTGAAATTTGGTATTTGATCAATTAAGTATTTATACTAATTTTTCATGAACAAACTGTGGTTGTAAAATTCAAAATGGCCGCTATTTTCAAGATGGTCGACTTATAATTATCGCGTTGCATTGTTTTAATACAATAACCAATATTTTTAATTTGTTAATATATAAACTAGTTAACTGGCTCCTTCAAAAGCTTTTACACCAACTTGATTTACATCCACAAACAACTGTGTAGTAGAGTGTGTTATCACAATAATTAAACTGCACAATCATCACAAGGATTCAACAGTTCCACATTCATAAATATTGAAGGTTAACTTCCCAACTACTAACAAGAGTTAATGGTTGTTTTTACTGAGGAAATAAACACAGAATCCAAACCATTTTCTGATAATTTATGTGTTTAATGTGCATGACCCGTGGCAATGACGGAACATATGACAGTGAAGTCCACGAAGGTTTTTGTTGAGGATTGAAATGGATTACAAACAAAGGAATCTACCCTTGATAACAGCATTACCGACTTTATCGTATATTCATAAGCTTTTAGTTCAGAGCTTTCAAGCTCTGTTATTTGTTTGAACACTTCCCATGCTGGAAGCTCAATCACTGTCTGTTGATTAAATACCAACAAATCTAAATGTTTTTTTTCTGATATTTCTTATTGACTCCTGGAAATTTCGGTTTCTTATTAATTTTGTTCTAGTACTCACTTAAACCTTACTGTTTAGTTATGAAACAAAACCAAGAGAATACAAACATCTGGTCATTATACGTCATTCTATCCATCTCACTCGGCATAAGGAACAAGTTTGAGTGTGCCTATTTATGGTTTGCACAAAGACCTCATGTATCCAGCCCTGTACTCGAGAATGTAGTATTTGGATTCGCAACCCGCCACTAACCACCGACTCCTTGCCTAGTACTTTCTTGCTCAACTCATTTTATATAAAACTAGTCAGTTTAGCCTTATTCTCTCCCTTAATTATAAAATTGTTTAAATTCTCAGGCAACATAGAATTCTATCTCTCTTCTGCATTCTTTAAATCTGTTTATACAACGGTGCAAACTGCTACCCTGTACTCGAGAATGTAGTATTTGGATTCGCAACCCGCCACTAACCACCGACTCCTTGCCTAGTACTTTCTTGCTCAACTCATTTTATATAAAACTAGTCAGTTTAGCCTTATTCTCTCCCTTAATTATAAAATTGTTTAAATTCTCAGGCAACATAGAATTCTATCTCTCTTCTGCATTCTTTAAATCTGTTTATACAACGGTGCAAACTGCTAGCAAATGAATTGTTGATGCAGGGATAGTGCAAGCCTTGGCTTATCAAGGCCCTCATAAAGTTTTATGGCTGTCATCACAATATAGTGTGGTAACTCTGTATCCGAAAATACCATGGATATGTGGCGTTCCAAAGTTCCATGTTCATTGAATGTGGAGTGCTCAATTACCCTTCCAGGTCACTTGTTCTCAGTTCCCTGGTGGATGTTATTGTGTTAAACTTCATTTGAAAGTTTTTTACTTTGGTTCATAATTGTGATTTTGACATAGATTGGTATGTTTGTTTTAAATTTATTTTTTGTCTGGTTCAAGCCTTTATAAAAGCAAACAATCTACTCTAACAATATTTTCTAAAACGATACTTTGTGGTTGCTGCGAGACAATCTTCAAAGTGCATATTGTGGTTTCCCAATGCTGTTAACCATTGTCGTGCCATATATTATCGTACAGGTCTTTATATTTTCCGGTAGCAATATGGCGTTTCAAAAATCAAAACAATAATAGCTAAATAATATCATTGTGCCAGTGAAAGCAGGAAGAGGTACTGGTAATAGTGATGTACTGGACAAAAAGAAGTAACTGTATTCTAATTGATAGTTTACGACCAATCAACAAACATCTAATGTAGCAACAGATAAATGATGTCATCCAGATATGTTCAGAAAAGGGTATAAAGATTTGTACCATGTAACAGCATTCGGAAAGCACCAATACACAAACCTTTGACAACTTTGTAGATTTGCAGAGAGCACAAATTATCATTTCAGGTATAGTGATAGAGTAGATGTTTTGTTTGATTGATATTTTGAGCATTCTATAAAGTCTGACAAGAAAAAAAATAAATCAAAAACAAACACAACAATCCATCCACAAATCACAATCATAGAGCATTAAAACCAGTAAGAACTGTTGAGAATAATTCGATTTAAAGAATAATACATGTACTGCAGAATAAACATGCAAAGTTGAAAATTGGAATAATTCAATATACATATGAACGAGAATAAAGAATGAATCTGATTTTCTTTAGGTTTATATCAAATGAGTTAAACAAAAAGAGTGTATGGTAAGCAGTTGGTGGTTAGGTTAGGGGGTTTTTTGGATGCAAATACTACATTCTAGAGTACAGGGCGAGGTAAATCAGGTCTTTGAGCAAACCATAAAGAGGCAGACAAAAGAATTGTTCTTTGTGCCAAAAAAGCCAAAGAAACAGATAATGGTCAGACGCTTATTCTTTGTAGCGATGCAGATGTTTTTGTTATGGTCTTGGTTTTTGGTTTACAATTAATATTTTGGAAATATAAGATTGTTATTAAATCCTATATTTATAGCTGTTGAATTGTTGAACCGGGGGAATATGTTATATTCTGATCATACTTATATAATAATTATAAGGGATATACGTATAGAATATATTGTTGCAAGGTGCTTGTGGTTGTTAATCGTGTTGCTGTTGGACCTCTTTGAATGTTGAATGAGCGAGATGACTATTTTTTACTGCAGACATCAAAAGCTTCAAGCTTCGTTTCGGCTTCGTTATTTAAATTATTTAAATTATATGAAATAAGTTTAAAGAGCTGTTATGTAATATTTTCTCTGCAATATTTTAACATAATATGTGTGTGTGTGTAGATAGATATAATAAAAAAATTAAATAAGATTTATATCATAAAAAATGAAATCATTTGTTGTATTTGATTTAAAATGCAGTGCGATGATTATAAGTCGGCCATCTTGAAAATAGCGGTCATTTTGAATTTACAACCACAGTTTGTTCATGAAGAAGTTAGTATAAATATTTAATTGATCAAATACCAAATTTCAACTCAAAAGCTTAAGCGGTTGATTTGTTATGAATTTTAATTTTAAAATTATCTTTTTTGGTGGCCATCTTGGATTTGGTAGCCATAATTTCCTTAAAGGGAAAAAGTCAAGTCGGAAACATACTTAGCATAACTAAGTACATATACATTAAATACTATTCATTGGTTTTATGTCATAAAATAATGAATCCTTTGTTGTATTGATTTGATTTAAAGCAGCACGATGATTATAAGTCGGCTATCTTAAAAATGGCGGCCATTTTGAATTTTAAACCAATGTTATTCATGAAAAATGTATATAAATATTAAATTGATCAAATACCAAGTTTCAATTTAAAGGTTAAGTGCGTTCGATGATATTGGATTTTTATACTTAAATTATTTTTTGGCGGCCATCTTGGATTGTCAGCCATATTTTCATTAAACGGAAAAAAGTCAAGGTGGAAACATACCTAGCGTGACTAAGTACATATAGGGCAATAAGATCCATCATGTTTCCTGCTTTTAACAAAAAGTTTAGGGGGTGTCACTTTTTTAGATCTGCCCCCTGACTAATCATGATTAAAATTGCTTTATAATATAATAAACGTATTTCTTAGCCGTTTTAAAGGGATAAAATAGAAACGAAGCTAAATAAAAAGCACCCATTTAACGGAATATTCTGTTCTGCTTCACGCACGCAGTGAATATGCTTGCATCACTACACATGCTATCTTTTTCATTATTCTTATTAGGAAATCTTCATTTAAAATAATCTTGACTGAGACTATTACACTACTACACTATTGTCTAAAGGAAATTCTTAAAATATTAGATACTATTACAAAATTTGTACTTCAAATATAAACACGTTAAAACATTTAATTACAATCCGACGCCACCAGAAGGTAAAGGAAAAAATATTGAATAACAAATAATACCTTACCTTTTTCCAGTATTTCATGTCTCCAAAAATGAAGTTTGTTTCCTCTATAATTACAGTCTCTATTTGTTCCTCTGTTGCCGTTGTGCTTAAATGTGAATTTTTTTCTGATTTATAATTTAATTCACAAACTTGTAAATTAGTTCTATAATTAATAGATTTACATCTGGTTGTGCGAAGACATTCCTGTATACATTCCAATGGTGACACACCTATCACATTACGAATCAGAGCATTATACAGACGTTTATTCCATTTCAAATTAGATCGAGCCTCAAGAAGAAATTCAAAATCATTTACTTGAGCATTGACAGTAACAGACCACAAATGTGTGTTATGTAACACTAGCAAGAAATAGAAGATGAACTTTGTTAAGTTAAACATTGCTTTAGTTAATCCATTTATAGATTGTAATCGTATGAATTTACCATTGTAAAATATTTGTTGATAAGATATGCAAATATAAAGATGATGTCTACCTTTATGGATAGCTATCTTTCAATTAAGCAACATTTATATGTTTGAAATCAAAATAAAATACATATTCCGTCCACTTAATTATCTTATAATATCCCCTTAGGGAAATATATTCTTTCCATTTCAATTGAAACGTTCAATACTGTGATGTAAAATATTAATAATGAACCATTTTTGTATTGATCGAGATTTGCTTTACTGATTGTGTTTTAAAAAAGACAATGCTGTTTAAAAGATTATTAACGAACACAACAATCCATGTTTAGAACGCAATCACAAAGCAAAATTAAAAGTTAATTAGTTATAAAGACCAGAACATTAGCCAATTTTGAATCAATACCCATAGACACTGTTACGTAATAAATGCCAAATAATGTACATTTGTAATACCCACCTCGTAGCTTAATAATTTTTTCCCTTAATGTAATAGAATTTCCGTGTAATGTGAAAATAAAATCGCGCAAATTTATGGTCGACGATTTTGTTCAACCCACTGACCTTCTTGTGTTGACCTTAAGCCGACAAACCCGTTTACAAATTTTTAAAACTTTTTATTTGATAAAAACCAACTTGATCCATGTAAACTAGGTATAGAACGTATAATTATTAGACTGTACACATTGCATAGCACTTAGACTCCTAACCATTTTTCAGACACTCACCCCTGTTAGATTTAGACCCTTATTTCTCAAACTGAGAGGCTGGTATTTATTATTTAATATTTCGCTAATTGAAATAACCCCCATGTTGATAGAATATATTTGGTTTTAAAAATCAAATTTTTAATGTTTTTTTTTTTTTTTTTTTTTTGTAAAATAAATTCTAAATAACTATCAGGTATACTATATTGACAATATGATGCCCAGATTCCAATAGGATTTCAGGCTCGGGTGGAATATAGTTTGCAGTTACATATTATTAAGTCGAATAATGACTGAATTCTTTTGGAGATAAGGTATTAAAGCAATCTATGACAGTTTGAATACCTTAAAACTTTCTCGCTAAAACCGCCAATCATTAAGAAATATATTTATTTTGAGTCGTTTGTATTTGAAAAAAGACTGCTCTTTGATGACCTTGTCCTATATTACACAAGATGCTCAACGGGTCTTAGCGCTCACCTAAATAAGCTTTGCAAACTTGGCAGACCTTCATGTCCTGATACTATACAAGAATTTTCAATATCATAGGCGTATTGATTAATGCCAAGAAGATGTTTTAAGTCTATAGGTAAAAGTCAACGAACTTCTCAACTTTAAAAGAAATATGTCTACCATTGGCTTATTATTGGTTCTGAAGAAGTTTAAAAAATGCTCAAGTTTTTACGACTCAAGATTCACTACGCTTGACGACAGACAATTAACGATTACTTTACATCACCTTCAGATCGATGGAGAATCGGTCACGACTATTTAGCCTCCGATAGAAGAAAAATCAATAAATTGAATAAAGACTTCCAGACAGTCTTATTTTTTGACATTTTTCGTAAACTTTATAAATGTTTCTTTCTTTTTTGTTTCTGATCATCTTTCTTATGTCCATGGTCATCTTTCGGTAAATTTATTGTCATTCTTCTTGATGCGAAATAAAGTATGTAAAGTTTTTAGCCCTCTCGGTCTATTTCATTAAAATGCAAATTATATTAAGTTACAACGACCTTCAAGTGCGGCCAAGTTTGATGCAATAAAAAGTTTCAGTTTTCATATCATATCACTAATTGGATTGTGAAATAAATCATCAATATTTTGATTTAACAGTCCATCTTCGTTATCCCGCATCATAGATAACTAGCTGTTTCAATCATCACTTATCCATTTATGCGAAAAAAGGTATCAGACAATTTTAATTGATCAATTAAACTTAAACGAAAATTAAACTAATTATTAGACGTGATAAGTGTTATATGTCAAAACCCAAAACGACACGCCAATCTTTGTCTAAATCACAGTCCCAAGCAAAGTAAAAACTAACAAATTCCATCAGTAAACTTGGATGAGAAAATTTGTACCAGTCTTCGAAGTTTCTTCTGTTTAGCTGGCTAAACCTGCCATAAATTTACTGCTATTGATGTTGCAGTAGTCTGGGTATTACAGTAATATCAATTTAAAAATGTTTTAAAGTTAAAATGTTCATGTCTATCTGATAACGGTTGTAAATGTTGGAAACGATGGTTTTCTTAATATTTTTGGTACATGGCCCCCAATAATTAATTTCAACATTTATCTAATATTAGTTAAGGAGTACCTCTGATTTTGATAAAAAATCATTAATAAAACAAAGAAACATACCAATCAATGTCACAACTAATGATGTGTCCCTCCCGAAAAAAAAGATGTACCTCTACAAACAATTAAGGGAGTGAAAGTAAATTTTTTATAAAATTTTATAAACGGAAAGTTATACATCGACTTTTTGTTCAAATGTAAAAGAGTCTTCGTATCTTCTTTTTTTCTCGTGGTTATTTTGATGTATAATTTCTGAAACAATTTTCTTTACACAAAAACGTACTAGTTTTAAATGTCGAAAAAATTGATGACGTCGGATCGTCACTCATAAGCCGCCCCTTTCCAGCTAATTTTACACAAAAGAAAAAAATGCTAAGACAGCTTTCTTATTGTGTGCAATGTATAAATTTGCAATTGATAATCGAGAGACGCTTTCAAGATATTTTTGTTGAAATAAAGTTTTTCCTTCAAAATATTGTATTTTCGACCAATTTCTCTCATTTTCTAATCTGCCGATTTTTTTGAACTACTTTCAGTCAGACATATTTGATTGACATTCTTCTCGCTTTGATCACAATATCGGCATGCAGAAAATGTCATTGTGTATTTTGGATACAAGTGTCATACTTTTTTGCCTTATATGTATATGCGCATGTGATCTTATATAACCCATATTGACTCGGGATCTGTACCACTGTACAGTGCAACCTGCAAATGTAGGGCTAGTAGTAAGGGACTCACAATTACTGAAACTTATTAACTCATTTCGTTTGCTGGCTAAATATGAACAGGACATGTCAGTCATATCAGTACATATTATTGGATAAATCAGCTAACATCATTAAACAGGGTTGGACTGGAGTGTCTTTATGAAATATTCTCAAATAGGAGGAATCATCTCCCGTATTAGTTTAACATGAGTTAACACAGCACGGGTTTAAATTTTACTGTCTGTTTTGATGCCAATAACCCGGCATTATTATTTTAATACAATTTAGACATGCAGAGTTGATTATTTTGCCTCATTAAAAGTTTTAAACCAAGTTGACATTGCACAAATAGCATTTACAATAGGCTATTTGGAAGTAGGACATAGAAAAAGTGAATACCAGTTAAGTGGGTTGCATATGACTTGGTTCAAAATTTAAGTCCATATATCATAATTATCTCATACTAATTTGAAAACGTTTAGGAATTTCAGTAATTTGTGTTAAAATCTGAAACATAAATACCACCTTCATTCTGGAAAATTCATGGAAACTGGTTTGATAATAACATTAGGAAATAAGTTGAGGCAAATGCAGTGAAATCCATGACACAATATATCCAAATGGCCATTATTAAAAAAATATTTGTAGCTCACTATTCCAGATTTATTGGTTTATCAAAATCTATTCATTATTTTCTACTATAATTAAGAATTGATTGGTTGGTAAACACGCTCCATCTGATATTATTTCACTTATAATCAGGTTAATGAGATGAAGGAAAAACTAGGGAAAACACAGCCCCTCACCAAGAGAACTGGCAAACTTTCTGACATAGTAAGATTTTAACCTATACTATGACCTGTATGCTTTATTTCAGACACGGGTGCATAAAAATTGCATTTGATAAAGAAAAAAGGTAAACAGTATCAAGAGAAGCATTTGTAAATGTGTCATGATATATAATTCCCAGTATGTAAAGGATATTGACATGTGTTGATCTTATTAATTCTTTATAAAATAAAACATTCATAAATGCCTGAGGATATCTAATTCCTAGTGCATTGAAAACATTCTTATGTTTTGATTTTTACATGATATTAGACATTCAACATTATTACAATTTACAAAGTAGATTTAGTTACACATGATGCATTTTTCTTTGAAAATGTTTCACTATGTGTAAACAGTAATAACCAGTGTTCATTCTAGTCAATTTCCAATAAAACACAATAACATCAATAATTTGCAAAATCTAATGTTTGATGTGACTTATAAGTCTTTTAGGCTGGATGTCAAAGCTTGTATTTATGAAGTATGTGATAGTTTTAGATACGAATATGTATATTGTAGCTTTAATATATGACAATGTTATAAAATATTTTAAATTCGAAGTCTAATATTGAATGTGGCCCACTAAGGCCTTTACAATGGGGTAATTTGGCAAAATAAAGGACCAGTGACCCTTTCTACAATATACACTGACATATGATCCCATATAGATATGCATGCAGTTTGTATTTATTTGTAAATGATTTATCTATATATTTATCACAGCCAGAGCAACTAGAAAGTACTTGTTACCCATAAAATCACCTTTTTGTGAGGTTGCTAAATTAAATTTGATAATTTAGTCCTTTAATACGCTATTATGTCCTACTTGTTATGCAGTTCACAAACAACACTATCACAAACTTTCTATCTAACTATCTGTCTGTTTTAAAAGTTTTTAACTTTTAGTAATTCAAGATTTTTTTATATTATAAATGTTAATTCCCTATATATCAAAATATTTCTTTTATTATTTTCACAGAAAGTCTAAGGTTCATCTTAATGGTACTCACACCACACCCATTTCATATGTTAGTACCTTGAGTAAAGACAAAAAACAACTGATTTTGATCCCCGTTTATTTATTTATTTACTCATTTATCATCATCACTAACCTGCTCAACATATTGTGTCCCAGCTGTAACATAATTTTGTGTATTTTTTATTTATTATTATTTATATTTATTCATCTATTTATTTATCTATTTTATTATTTATTTATTATTCGTTTATTTAATTATTTATTTATTAAAATCTCTAACTTACTAAACATATTGTATCCCAGCTCTAACCTTATTCTCTGTACAACTTCTGATTTATATTTTAACCTACTAACATATTGTGTACCAACTCTAACTTAATTTTCTGTATAATTTCTTTATGAAATAATTAATTTCTATATAAATTATCATCTCTAACCTGCTAAACATATATAACGATATATCGATAATTTACCGGCGTAAACTACAATAATTTTCTAACATTGTAATAAAATGTTAGAATAACTATTCTTTACATAAAAAACATACCAATTTTTTTTAAAAAAAGAAGAAATTTCTGTTGATTTTCAAAAAAAAAATAGTTATGGCCGGAATATCAGTAATTAAGTAAATGTGGCGTTTTTTTCTCGGACTTTTTGATACATGTAGAAAGTTAAGTTAATCCCTCATATGCCTGCACAATATTCATAGCTAGAAATGTTAATTTTATGGTAAAAAACGATTCTGAAAATGGCAATTTCTTTCCGGTTCAAACACTTACCAAAAAGTAATTTCTTTTTATTTGCCGCGGAGGGTCGCATAAATTAAAACCAATACACAATTTGGACCTAGCTACCACACTGTTATTTCAAGGAATATCTGATACACATATCTTGTTGTTCCTTTCGTTGTTTGTAAAATAACGTCACCAGTAAGCTAGTTAAAGACTACTGCTTGCAAAACAAATAGCGAGTGGGTTCATACAAGTCTCTCACATAGTAATTTAACCGCACATTGAGAAATTAACCTCAATTTCATCAAAACATATGTAATCTTGTTATCAATGTCTAAACATGTGTTTTTCATTACATGCATTTGTTTTTGTCTGTGTGATTGTTTAAATAGTTGATATCTCGTGTTCTGCGTTGCTTTTCTCTTGTCAATGATACATTTTAGTTACCAAGTTATCCTCTATTTAATATTGTACTTATACTAATGGGTATAGATTTCTTTTTTACTTATTTATATGCCTTCTAGGTGTCAAGTTTTAAATTTTAAGCCATGCTATTGCAATTTTAAATATTTTAAATATTAGTAAAATAATTTTTCCAAGGGGAAGAAATTTCAGTTTTAAGTTGTTATGATCCGTATTTTAATGTGTACACTGGTTTCAATTTAGATAAATGTGTTGATTGTCCGTAAGCATTCGACGTTGTTGGTGTATCAATTAAATTAAAGTTGCACCCTTCGGCCATCATTTACAGTTGCATATAAAACGACTGAACGGTATTCCTAGATTGATATAAAAGATGTTAAACATTAAAACGGCCATGTTCTGTTTGTTGTACTTTTTTCTAATTATATTTGTCTTATCTTCTAGTGTCACTGCCAATGCTGAAATAAAGGAGTTAAAATTCTTTCTTGAAGTTCAGTCAAGTTTAAAATGGAATAAACGGATTTTTGGTGCTCTAATACGTAATGTGGTAGGAATATCTCTTCTAGGATGTGTTAAAGAGTGTCTTTACACGACAAGATGCCAATCAATTAATTATGGAAGAAATCTACAAATTTGTGAATTAAATTTTAAATCAGCGAACGTTACGCATGAGGGCGGTTTGGCACCAGACAAAACAGAACGGAATTCAATTATAGAGGAGGAGGGTATATTTTATGGCGATATGGAATATTGGAAAAAGGTAAGAATTTCTTTACACTAGTATACTGGTACTCTTAAAGTGGAAGCTTATGTAGCTGGCTAAACAGAAGGTGCTTACCCTTCCGGAGGTCCCAGCCTTACTTCCCTGGTGGAAGTTCACGTGTCTAACCTAACTTGTCAGTTCCAAACTTTTTACTTTGCTTTTCGATTGTGATTGGAACACGGATTAGTATGTTAGCTTTTGATTATATTCAAATGGGAAAAGGTTATATTGCAAGTCAATGCTGATCAAGGCCCTCGAATGTCTTTAGTCTTTACCTTTATGCTTATTTTTTGATATTGTAAATTAGCTGCTTTAATTTTTGTTTAAATTAGCATCACAATATACTTCAAGAATGGATTTATTCATAATGGTGTATTATTTAAGAGATGCTATAAAGTATTATAGCTAATTCCCAGAGCATTAAAATGGCAAGGAAATGAAATGCGGAAACTAGATACATATGTGACCAATGCAAACTTACACAAGAAGAAAAGTCACCTTTAAGGATCCTTAAAGCCCCCTTAAAGACTCATTAAATGGGGCTTTAAGGATCTTTAAGGGGTCTTTAAGGACCTTAAATGTGTCTTTAAGGTCTCTTTAAGGACATCCTTAAAGATCCTTAATGGAACTGAAATTTTAAGGATCTTTAAGGCGGCTTTAAGGATCTTTAAGGATTCGTTTAATAAACACAGAAAACAATTTCTTTACATTTTTTTAAATTTTAAATTTATATAAATGTGATGTTAAATATAATTATTTAACTTATTATACTCTTACACTGTTTTTATTTTATTTTATTGTTTTATTTAAAAAAAAATATATTTTTTTTTTATTTATTTATAAATTTGTAAATTTATAAAAAATAACTTTTATTTAATCATTTTTCTTTATCGATTTATACTAATTTTGGTTGTTTTGCAAGTAGTCCTGAAATCACAAATAAAGAAGAACACATTATTTAACATCATTTATTACAAATTTACTTATCTAATTTCGCTCGCAGCGGGACTTGAACTCACTACCCTTAGTTCCCCAGATTACATCCTTTCCTGACTCTACATCCTTATCCATTAGGCCACGGAAGACATGAATATGCATTATATTTTAAACTATATCAGTACCCGGTAGCCTAAGGATCACGTGACTAGCTCTAAATCTTTCAGATTTAATAATAAAATATATAAATAAAATGTTTTACTCCATTTTAAAAATATTTTATTATTATTATTATTATTATAGTTTGCTCTTTCATTCTTGAGAGGAATAATTTTTAGGTTAATTTAACTGACTTAAGATTTCTGATCAAAGGAAGACGGGCATATCAAACCTTTACCTGTAATACACTTATTTATCTGACTGGCAAACATCACTTTTATAAAGATCAATTATCGATCAGATATCCATTCCTATTTGTATAATCTTAATCATACTACTGCTTTTTTATTAAAATATTTCAATAATTCTTGAAATTAAAACAATAATTTTAAGTAAATTTTATTTAAAATTGTCTTTTATAATTTAGTTACATTTTTGTTGTAATACCAATACTTATTTCCTTGTTTGATAAACAACTATAATATTGTACCAGCGACATTTAATAATCTGTACAAAATGGAAGGACGAGTTTTAATGATAATTTGTTATAATCTTAATCTATCCTTCAAAATCTCGCATTTAACTTAAATGACTGTTTTATGAGGGAAACAGTGAGAATGTTAAATAAAATAATTTCAGAAATTAATTCAATTCGCGGTGAGAGAGAGAGAGAGAGAGAGATGTTAAACATTATAATAATAGTACTCTTTACAAATTGAAACAGTAGAACTAGCGACATTTCCTACTGTTATAAATCTGGTAAAACTTTTAAAAAAATATTACCATTGTCATACTCAAAAGCGGATCCGAATGAATAGTCACTACCCTTTTTCAAGTTTTGGATCAGACCCGGCCAGAGACCAAACCCGCGACCTTCCACTTCTGGAGCGGACAGTCGACACTTTACCGAGCTGGCTGCTACCGAAGTGGAAGGTCTCCTTCCTCCCCTTTTTTCCACACTTGTTTAAAATTATCTATATGACATCCATCTGAACATTCAAGTTAATTTTATTATATTAATTATTATTACATTATTATACTAAATAATCAGTATAATGGTGCAACACACAAGAATCCTTTTTACCAGAAAATAGCACTTATCATTTTAGATTTGTTCCATAAAGCCAATAACGGACGGATAGAATAAAAAGTCAAATGAGATGGAATTTATCTATTAAAACCAATTAAAAATAAAAAAAATGTACAAAAAATGTACAAAATTGGGACTTTTATATGAAAATAGAACTTTGCGCTATAAAAATATACAAAAAGATAATCTTATGTGCTAAAAATGTACCATTCTAATTAGCTCTCTCTCTCTCTCTCTCTCTCTCTCTCTCTCTCTCTCTCTCTCTGGGCCCTGACCCTTGGTCCCAATATTCATTTATGATTAATGGAATCACTCTTTATGGAATCTGTCCTTGAATAAGAATTATTTTTGAAGTACTGATAACAACCCTGTTTAAAATTCATGCTTTCTGACAAGACAGAAGTGTCTTAATTAGTATTACTAATTAACGTCATTTACTAATACTAACTGGGTTCTTTCATGCCTAAGTGATCAGGTAAATAACATTATCACCTAAGACTTGTCAGCACTACCTGAATTCTTTCATACCTCAGCGAACTGGTACATTACATCATCACCTGATTGCAATTACCTACCTGTACACGAATTAATTAATCAGTACCACTAATTAACTGGTCCATCCACTGGTTGCTTGACAATTTGCGGTAAGCGAGAGGGAAAAAAGTCGGAAAGCAGGGGCAAATGTTGGGTGCCCCCTCCCCGCCCACCTACCTCCATCCCGCTGGATGATTTACCATTTTTGAATTATTTTTAAACAGAATGAAAAAAGTACACGACACTGCAAATCCAAATTCTCTCTCCTCTCTCTCTCTTTCTCTCCTAGATATGACAATATTCCAACGTCAGCTGCAGACTGCTAATATCTTTTTGTGTTTGAACAACACCATTTGATTTATTTCTGGAGAAAACTTTTTTACTTTTTTCTCAACATAATCAGGATAACGGGATAGCAGAGTATAGAGTTTCATTCCTGTGTCAAGATTATTTCACTTATATCATTATTTGATTCAATGAATAAAATTCTAGAATGGCCAAGAATGTAAAACCTGAGCGAACTGACAAATTTTCTGAGATTATGGCCTGTCCCAGTTTAATATTTTGTCAGTTTGTAACAAAATTGTATAGTCTTGTGTAGAGACTTTAAGTTCAAGGATAGTGATAGAAGAAATCGAAGTGCATTGAGATTAGAACCAATATTCGACAAGCGAGTTTTCTCACACTAGATTTTCCCTAAAGATGTGAACCAAGGCAGTGAGATCAAGATTTTGCTGTTGTGGCGGCCGTCAGTTCTAGGATTGTGGATGAAACGGAAACACACAGAGAACCCCATTTTCGGCAAGAAAACAAATTAAAACGATAATTTACTTAAAATAAATGCCGATGATATAAATGTTTTTTCTTTTAATTGTTTCATTATAAATCACAACTTTATTAGCCCGAAATTCGTAACTTGGATTGTGGACCTATTCTATGATTAGAAAATCATGCTTATAGTTTTCGCTTGTGGGAAAAAGTTCCGATAGACAACTCTCAGCTCCGAGTTTCTCTCTCTCTCTCTCCTCTCTCTATCTATCTATCTCTCTCTCCATAAACAACTTGATCAGAGAATACAAGTTATTTTACTGGATCGATCGAGAAATTATTACATGAAGAAGATAGTGCAAATGAATCTACCAGTTTTGTCTATGAAATTGTGGTTTATTTATTTATTTATTTATTTATTTATTTATATGATTGTTTATTTATTTATTTGATTATTTATTTATTATTATATGATTATTTATTTATTTATTTATTTATTTATTTATTTATTTATTTATTTATTTATTTATATGATTATTTATTTATTATTTGATTATTTATTTATTATTTATATGATATTTATTTATTTATTTATTTATTTATTTATATGAATGCACATTTCAAGGTCATGAAATAAGAAATATCAAATAATGGTAGTTTAAAAACTGATGATGTACAAGTCTTCGCTCTGCCTCTCTCTCTCTCTCTCTCTCTCTCTCTCTCTCTCTCTCATATTTCATATACTTATTAAAGTTTTTAAAAATATTTATTTATTTATTTATTTATTTATTTATTTATTTACACACAAATAACAATTGGTAAAAAGTATCTAAAGTATCCCTAACATTACTACTCATGTAGATTAATCATCAGATTCCATTAAAATTCAAATCCATCTGGTAATTAAAGAGATTAACAACATACGGTAATTTTTCAGGTAGAATATACTATCGTCTGGTTAAAATGAGTTTGAATTTGCTTCTGTTATCAATTAGTTAGGTAAGTTGTTGATGAGATACCGGGGAAATGTTGATGATCATCAATTAGGAACCATGATCTGTTTATTACCTATGGGCATAAATATAATGATAAATAGTCAAAACTACACTTTTTTTAGTTTAATAAATAAATAAATAAATAAATAAATAAATAAGAAGTTGTACATTGAATCAATTTAGAGCTGGGACATAATATTCGGAGCAGTATACAGATTATAAATAAAAATAAATAAATAAATAAATAAATAAATAAATAAATAAATAAATAAATAAATTAATTAATTACTTTGAAAACAATCATGAAATTTTATCACCGGACATTTATTTTTAATCGCGTTTTTCTCCAATTATTTTTGTGTAATATATACCAAATAAATAAATAAATAAATAATAAATAAATAAATAAATAAATAAATAAATAAATAATGGGCATCCTTAGCCAATTCAGGGTGGTTGAAAAAACACCATTATATCATTTAAATACATGTGTATGTCAGGGTGATCCTTAAAGATCCTTAAAGCCGCATTAAAGATCCTTAAAATTTCAGTTCCATTAAGGATCTGTAAGGAAGCCTTAAAGATCCTTAAAGAAGATGGTGGTCCTTAAAGGGGTCTTTAAGGAGGCTTTAAGGATCTTTAAGGACATCTTTAAGGATCTTTAAGGATTCCTTAAAGACCCTTAAAGGAGGGAGTTGGTCTTGTGTTATATATCTTAGTAGGCTTGCAATGTATGAACCTGCATTATAATACCAAGTAAAAACTACATAAAATGTTGTATGACAAACGCAATCAGTTTTAAATTGCTATTGTGAACTTTCCTGTTCTTTGCAGCAATTTACTTGTCAATGATTCTTTTGTTTTGGTGTCATAATTAACACTTATAGAAGGGCTTGTTATACTAAATTTCCTGCAATTTAAAATTTGAAATTTCTCAAAAACTAAGGCATACTCCCTCATGCAAAGTATTTCCTTAGCTTAATTTTGTAAAATATATTTTGGTCCTTTGGGTAGCTTTTCAACATCTTCTAAATAATTTTAGTTTCATAATTTTGGTCAAAGCACTACTGATGAGGAATTGTATTCCGAAACGGCCGTCTAGTGCTGTAAAATTAAAACTGGTATAATATGTAATTTAAACCCCTAAGCCGATATCTCTGCTGGTGGCTGGTGCCCCGAGGATATCACAAACTCAGTAGGCAATAATTTCGTATTATTGTCAGAAATATACTATAATTGTCTAAATTTCCTGCAAGTTAAAATTTGAAATTTCTCAAAAACTAAGGTATACTCCCTCATGCAAAGTATTTCCTTAGCTTAATTTGGTAAAATATATTTTGGTCCTTTAAGTAGCTTTTCCACATCTTCAAAATAATTTTGGTTTCATAATTTTGGTCCAAGCATTACTGATGAGGAATTGTATTCCAAAACGGCCGTCTAGTGCTGTAAAATTAAAACTGGTATAATATGTAATTGTTTCGACTACAATAAAGCAAGGTGCTTAAAAATAAATTTTTGTGTCTGTTTCATTGAGAAGTATGATGTCTCGTCTTGTTTTTAATTGACTTTGGATATATTTGACTTTCACTTGTTCCATGATTGTTTCATTCTCAATTTTATTTCATACTTGGCAGGTGTAATGAGCTAGATCAGACGTGTTTACTCTTCCAGAGCACCCAGACTGACTTCTCCCTTCGAATACTGAGTTTAATTTGCTAGCTGTTTTATGTTTTAACTTACCTTTTCGGATTGTGATTGACACATTGACCGATATATTTGTTTGCATTTAATTATGAGAATAACAGAAATGGTAAATATCGGTTATTTATACTTCCAGGACAATGGAATTCTGTGTAACAATATAACATGCGAGATAAATGAGAGATGTATGCTATATAATACAAATAACACAAATTCGTGGTGTGAAATTTCAGGTAATACCTTTTAAATTGTTGATCTAAAAGGCATAACCAGGTGTAACCTACAAGAGGACATTTTTAATAAACAAAAGAAATTGGTATATTTGTGTCTTATCTTAAGCGTAAGTGAGTGAGTGAGTAGTTTTTTTAAAGCCGCATCAGCATTATTGCAGCTATTCGCGGCTAGAAAAAGTCTTAAGCGTAAGTGAAAAATGAGAAACGAAATATTTCTTCTTTAAACAATTACCATTATGGGTAAATATTACAAGTCTTGAAATTGATACATTGTGTAATTTTGAACAAAATAACGTTTTCATTTGTTCGGAATTTTTCGGATTAACATGACAAGAGATCTTAGAAATTTTATTTCACAATAAATATGCCATAAAATCTATTTACATCAATAATCGTTAAATTGTTTCGTACTTTTTGATTATTTATTTATTTCCTATTTTGTATTTATAGATCTATGACGAAATATTCCAAAAATGAATGTATTTATTTCAGTTAAGCATATAATACTGATTGACATTAGCTTCAAGAGTTAAAACCGTTGTCTTGATTCTTTCAACGTAACGCCATCATTTAATAAATACAACAAATGAGAAATAATGCATTTAAGAAGAATAT
This sequence comes from Anadara kagoshimensis, assembly GCA_021292105.1. Lineage (NCBI taxonomy): Eukaryota > Metazoa > Mollusca > Bivalvia > Arcoida > Arcidae > Anadara > Anadara kagoshimensis. The sequence goes on along the minus strand of CM037874.1, from coordinate 10,681,636 downwards.
AAATTTCTTTTTGTCATTTCAGACTGTGGTTTGGATCTGCCATACGTAAACGGTGTATCGGTGGTGGACGGTATTGGAATAGGTAAAGGTTATCACAGAACATACAGTTGTGACGAATACAAAGACATCAACAGTTCTATTGTTTGTCGACCCATTGGGAAGTGGCCACGTATTGAATAAAACTGCACCAAAGGTAATTCTATTGCAAAATTTCATTGAAAAAAAAAATTATTCATTATTTAAGATACTATCTCATTTTTACTTTATACTTATTTTTAGTATGTAATAATTTAAGCCAAACATTTTTTGACTAATGACAAATTCCTTTACACGAATGAATTCTCTGATATCTCAGAAATGACAGGAAAGAAATCACACTACAAAAATCAAAAGGCTAAATTGCTCTGGCAAAATCGACTGCAAAAACATGAAGTTATTAAATGAAAAACGAGATAAAGATATAAACATGTGGAGTACTGATTCAAAAATTGCAAATCAAAATCAAACATACCCATTTTATGTAAACATCGAAATCCAAAAGCCAATTAAAAAATTTGTAAATTGGCAGATTTAGATGTATACATGAACTTTCACCAACGAAGTGAGAACGGGTGCTTCTGAAGGTTAACGTTATATCTTCTTAGGTACACCTGTCATGTATGAAATTGAAGGTGAGGACTATTGATTTTATAGAATGTAGTCGAAGACAATTACGTGTATAACTTTAAAACACTTTAGTCTATATACCAATAATTTCTAATAACCACAAATCATTATGATGTAGCAATTCATTTTATTCATCCGGTACTAGTTCACCTGTGAACAGTATAATATAATATCCCATCAATAACATTTCACAAACATAAGTATACCAGACAACCATTGCCCAATCGTTAGGTCATAAGCAAGGTCTTTAAAGTAATTAATTCTAAAATTTAGACAAATTAAATAAGTCTCGAATTGTATTGTTTTTTTTTTATTTATTAAGTATAACGATTCAGACAAAGGTGAAACGAGTTGTAATATAGTTTGAGCGAGATGGTAAATATTGGAAAAATGTATATATAAAACAAAAAAAGATATATACTCTCCACTTTAAATAATGGCATATGCAATTGATCAATGTGGCTATCATAACTAAACCAAATTTTAAATTATTAACAACTCACAAAATTATGCAATTTATCTTTTACAGATCTCGATGCCTGCAATAAAGCTGGTTATATTTATGAAGAAAGTTATGATATATGTTATAAAATTTACTATAAGAGGAATAACTGGACGGATGCCAGGAACACGTGTCTCTCTGAAGATGCTGATTTGTTTATTATGGATACAGCACCGAGATATAATTTCATAGTTTCCTTGAATCTAAATGTGTCAGGTGAGTAAAATAAATTGAAGATTAAATCTGGCTTATAAGTATATTATCTATTATACCAGTGATAAATTGACAATAATAGACAGTCATGTCGATACACAATTCGTCATCAATTGTGCTTGGGGAAATATAATTCAACTGACAAAATACGAAAACTAAATAGAATAGGAAATACATACATCAATAAAAATTGTCTTAGCTAGCTAAACAGGTGCTTACCCTTCATGAGCACCCGGCCTAATTTCCTTAGTGGAAGTTCACGTGTCTAGCCTGACTTGTCAGGTCGAAAGTTTTATTTTTGCTTCTGGATTGTGATTTGTACATATATAAGTATTTTTGTTTTTTATGTTAATATTCATGTTTTAGAACAGACTTTTAAGACACAACTTGTTAAAGTTTGCTCCATTTTGCTCCAGAATTTTTAGGAGCGTCAGATATTGAGAATGAAGGAGATTGGAAATGGGTCGATGGAACTTTCTTCAATAAAAGCACGCTTTCAATACCGTCACATCAAGTGAAACTGAATAACAAAGGAAATGGAATCAGGAATAATACGTGGAAAGAAGCAGATTGTTTAAGGTTGAAGAAAAATAAGTTTCTTGATAAAAATTGTGATTTTGAACAGGAATTTATATGTGAAAATTGACAACAAATCCAAAACACCGAATGTATATGTTAAAATTGACAACGAATCAAACACACCGAATGTAAACATGTAAAGGCAATGTAAAGGAAATTGAGTCAGCTATGATGCCTTTGAAAAGGCAGATTGTTTAAGGTTAATCACAAGAAAATAAGGTTCTTGACAATAATTGTGATTTTAAACAGGGGTTTATATGTGAATAACAATGAATCAAACAATCCAAATGTCAAGATGTAAAAGATTTGAAGGAAATAGTCAATAACCATAGCTGTGGTTGGTCAAGACAGTTTTATCAATTTTATTTCATATATGTAATTTTGCTTCTGTATTCCAATATATGCTACATTTATCTATTTATCTTTTTTACAGATGTTTAAATATTATACAGGTGTCAATTTGGGACATTTAGTAATTTTATTTTATTTTATATACATTTATTAGGTAGTAATTTGAGGCCTAGGCAATCATCATTACAGGGCTGTCGAAAGTTTAACACCGATCCTTTTTAGCTATATCTCTACAACTTTTGAAGAGCTACAATCTACCTCTTGGCCACTTGACACTGAGTTTCCGAGTAATTTGTTTTGGTCAGCATTCGACAGAACTGTACTTTGTATCATTTTAAGAGATTCATAAACTTGCTCCTGTCGCGAATAGCTGAAAAAAGATGATGCGACGCTTAGCAACATACCAACAACAAGAACGTGATAATTTTGCACTGTGCGATTTCCCTGATCAATTTATTTTTTGATAATTATGCCACTCTAATCTCAGAACTGAAGTTTATTTTGTATTTAGTTTTTAGTGTGAAGGTTTAAATGTTTAGTTGACTAACTAATAGTTATAAACACCATTATTTTTCTTTTATAAGTCCCCCACTAAAGTATACCGTGTATAGTACCAAAGGTTTACTTTCCTCCTTTCGTACCTCCGACTTTTCGTCAAACTTGGATGGTGCATGTGTTGACTAAGGAGTTCTTGCAATATCGATTTCATTTTACAGGAAATTTATATAAACAGATACCAAAGGTGTGCATGTGTCCAGGCTTTTCAATTGGTTGAATTTTTCATAAGGTACTGTTTGTTTAACTTAGTCAATATCATTGTATTTTCCACAGGTATAAGGAATCGCCATGTTTACGTCTGGAGCAGGTCACATACATTGGCTTATCTAAACGGCCCGTTATCTAGATCTAAAGAAACCTGAGTTAACTGAGTTATTTTTGCAGTATGATATAATAAAATGAAAATTGTTATAGTATTATGTCAAATATTTGATGTATCACCTCAACAAGTAAACCGAAGCTTTACCGTCTGCGATTTCAGATTTCTTGTTGGCCAATAAACGGTATATCGGGATTTTTTCGATAAGACAAAATAGCAAGTGAAATGTTCGCTGTGTGTTATTTTCAAGCTATGGGTATATCAGCGCGAAAAACTTTCCTATATACCGGTATGCAATACGGTAATTAAATCATGACAACAAACATTAAACAAAGAATTAAACTTAAATAGACTGAAGATATTTTTGATAGCTCATACACAACGCTCGTTCAACTCAAAAGTATAAATGAAAATGCAACAATTTTCGCTCTAATACAATTTTTTGTCAGAATAACATGCCGTCAGTTCGTGTGAACAAACTACAAGCTGAAGCCTTGTTACAGATTTTGTCGAAATAAATGGAGCGAAACAAAACAATTCGTTTGGAATGTTGAGCGCTAGCTACTCGTTATTAGTAATTAACTTCATAAGACAGGGACGTATTACCTTTAAACACCTGTGTCGTCCACGCTTGATGATTGACTTTTCACCTAATAAGGCCATACCGATCTGCAATTTGTATGGCAATGTCAGTATCACCGTATTTCCGGTTGTTTCATTACTTAGGATTTTCCGACTATATTAATTAATTAATTAATAATTGTTCAAACATCAAGCAAATTAAACCGTTTTCACTTACACGCAATTTTGCCATCACTAGCGAATACATATTCATGCTGTAGCGAAATGACACGACGTATGGAATGGTGAAATGGACAAAATACCACAACTACTCAAGTGAAATTTTCGCTAGGGGAAATTTTAGCGATTTTTCTTCACCGTGAATTTAGTTAAGATAAGACATACGCGAAAAATCCCAATATACGATAGAATCACCAGAGTTGACAGGGCTGATTCATGTCACTGTCGGCATTCCAAAGTATCGGCATTTGCATGCACATATCATTCTTAATTACCCCTGAGTGTTTATCAGAGTTTGTTACAGTTGTAGGGCGAATAAGGATTCATTAAAAATGTGAAATGGAAGGACGGATTTGGATTAGTTATCAATGAATTACTATGACAAATAATTGTGATCAGTCACAGTATACCAATTTGTGCGAAATAACTGTCAGTTACGCTTGATTAATGAAGGTGATGAAACCATAAACACTAGTGCAACTAACATACATGTAAATTTTTTAAACTGAACAACAGTAAAAAACAACTTCGAAATTTTGGGGGGAAATTAGCATTAAAAATTATTTGGGTCTAGAATTCAGGTTCAAATAATCGTAAGTATTCGAAAAAACGCAGTTTGAATAATAGAACATTTTAATAAGATTTATAGTACAACACATTCGAAACCAGAGGGGAACTTGGAATAAGCGTGGGTATTCGAAAAATCGAAGTTCGAATAAGCTTTGATATGCTCACCTCATAGAGTAAACCTGTGCACTCTATATGCATTCACTTGGATCTTAACACTACCCATTTATCGGGTGGACCTTCAAGCGGACAGGTCAAAGTTGTTTACCTATACCATAGAATTTATTTCATAACGTAAAAACATTGACCTGTCCGTTTGACCTTTCAGTAGGAAAATAATATAGAAGGGTCTATTCAATATATAGGTAGTGTTAGGATCCATAGTTAATACATACATCTATACGCATTGCCATGATTAGTGTTCACATTGTATAGACGAAATATACACGCGTAATCCCTATTTCTGAAATTAATTCGTCCATAATGAATATTTGAATCAAAGGTAAAACGGTCATGTCAATGTTGTTTGCCTAAAACAATAATCTGCATATCTACATTGACTTTATTGAGTTTCAAAAAACTGTCGCGTTCTATATTTAGAAATGTATGTTTTTATTAATATTATACATTTATTATCTTGAATCGGGTAGATATGAACATTTGTTCACCCGCAACAAGTCATATTTAACCGAGGGCGAAACCCGAGGAAAATGTGACCTGTTACCGATGAACAAATGTTCATAACTCCCGCAAACAAAGTCAACAAATTGTTTATAATACCGAAAAATAATCATGGTTAAACAGAAGACCAAAACAGTATTGATAATAACACAGCCGTGACCAATTCTCCATCGATGACGTCATATCCGAGTGACTTTATGGTGTGATCTGAATAAGTGAAATATTACAGAGAAACTCAATTGCGTGATGGAAATATAACACTTCTATCCTGGTCATATGACGGCGCTTGTTAATTTTGAGTATTGTATTGTCCACGGGTGAATATGATATATTTGGAAATAGTGGATATGGGTATCGCTATGACTTGTATTCACCTATTCAGCGACTTTCCAAAAGAGCGTTTTAAGGATATGTATATTTTATAAATCCACCCGGGCCTATTTTTTTTAAAATAACATGTAATCGCTTTTTTAGTAACCTTCCAAATGAGTGTTTTAAGGATATGTATATTTTATAAATCCACCCAGGCCCATTTATTTAAAAAATACCCATTTATTTTCTCAGAGAAATAGATATGGTTTGGTCAAGAAAATATAAATTCAATGTTTCCTTTTTGTACATATTGATATCACATATATTAAATATGTGAGAAAATTAAAAATCTTGTGTCAGTTTTGGTTCTATAAAGGCAATAAGAATACACATCAACATTTCCTTTCGTCCATTGATGCATATTAACGTTTTTTTGCTATTCCCAGTTAGGGTTTAAACCCACATACTTAAAAAATAATAATATTATAATGATATTATTGCACGAGCAGTTCGACATTATTTCAAGTTAATTTGATTAAACTTTCTTTGACATATGAATCCTAGACTCCTTCCACATTTTGTGTCATGCAACTTAAAATATGTATTAATCATTAAGCAATCAGCCCCAACAGTGTATGCATTGGCGTCATCATCAAGCGTAAATAAAACCAAACTTGTTGACAGGGAGCTGCCATCGACCCATCGCCAAGTACCTTCTATTTCCATATCTGTGGCTCCGACCCAACCTAAATATCATATATGAAAAGAAATTTAGAAATAATAATAATAATTATAACATTATTATATAAAATTTTTTGAAAAATGAAGCTTTATCATTAATTGATTTAAGGTCTACACAAAAATTAAAAATGGCTTGATACACAATCTCCATATCTTCAATTTTATTTTTTGTTTAAGGAACCAATCTCTTCCCTGTGAAATTACATCAAAAGCAAACATACTAATCCATATCCGAATCACAATCCAGAAGCAAAGTAAAATCTTCGGAACTGACAAGTTAGGTTATACACCTAAACGTCCACCAGGGAAGTGAGGACGGGTGCTCCAGAAGGGTAAGCACCTCCTGTTTAGCTAGCTACACTCGCCACATGTGTAATCAAAATTGTGTTAAAGGAACATGGAACTATGAGACGTCAAATATATCCAGGGCAATCCTGTGATGACGGCAATAAAACTTTTTAAGGGCATTGATAAGCCTAGGCTTGCAATATCCATGAGTCAAAATTTTATTTGCAAGCAGCCTACTAAATTGTACAAAGTCCCCGTAGTTGGAACAAGCTCTTCCATAGCGTAAAAAAGGAAAGTTGACGATAGAAAAATTAAAAAACTTGAGGAATCAGTCGTCTCTTTCAATTCAAGCTCACTAGGATAGATGACATTTTATATGTCAAAACATATTCAAATGTTAATGTAAAAAGTATGATTTTTATGTTAAATTTGATCAAATTAAACCTTTTTTAATATATTTTAACAAGATGAATCATTACTATGATATTTGTTATCAACGTATTAGGGAAGTTTGTGAATAAACAATGTATACTTACTACGTATGTTAAGATTCAATGTCTTGATGACGTCATAGATCGCCAATGTATTAACGATGATTAAATCGGCATTTTCCCCTTGACATATTTTTCGAGCCTCTGTCCAGTTTCTTAATTCACCATGGACTTTCAAACATAAACTGACATCTTCCCTAAATTGGAATCCTGCGTTTTGGCAAATTTCTGTGAAAGTATTAGCGTGAAACATATTGTTAGAACCAGTTTAAAAGCAGAACTAAAATCTTTAACATACATGTTATGGCGTTATTATTGTCTATTATCGTCTATTACATACTAGCAATAACAATCAAAAGCAACAAATTGACAAAATGGAATATAACTAAGCATATTCTTGTTTTATTCCAGTCCAACATTTGAGTAAATGTTATTTTGCATTTGCAATTAAAAATCAACCATAGCTTCCACATTCTAGAAACATATGGAAAAGATTTGAACCGAAAACAAAAAATACTACATCTTACATTTATAACATGGATTTATTTATAAAAACAAATTGACTGTGAAAAGATGGTTACCTATAACAACAGAATGAATAAGACGGACAAAAAGCGCATTACGGATTTATATTATTCTGACAAATAACAATCATAATGTTTTACTAATCAATTTAATTCTTTTTAATATCTCCCATAACTTTAAAAATAAACAAATAAATGAATGAATAAATAAATAAGGCTGCATCATCAGTCAATTCAAGTGGATAAAAACTGGAGAGGATCTGTTAGGTACAAATGATATGCGTTTATTATATCGAAGTTGGATTTTTATATATATATAGAAATCATATTTACCAGAGATATCTATATACTTGAACATTTAACCTCAAGGGGGCCTTTATAATCCGACGACTAAAATTAGGTCTTTGTAGGTATTTTTGATGTCAGGTTATGTCGTTTTCCAATATCAGTTGTTGACAGTTTTATTGTATTGACTTTGACCATTGATATTTTATAATACTGTTTTTAAACATCATTCATTAGATTGATAATTAAAATTAGTTCAAATCAAAAACAAACATACTTATACATGTCCGAATCACAATCAGAAACCAAGTAAAAGCTTTGGAACTGACAAGTTAGGCTAGACACGTAAACTTCCAACGGAGACGTGAGACCGGGTACTCCGGAAGCGTAAACACCTCCTGTTTAGCTAGCTACACCCGCCATGTGTGCAATCAAAATTGTGTGAAAGGAACATGAAACTATAAGACGCCAAATATATCCAGGGTAATCCTGGACACAGACACATCAAACTTATCAACAATACTGTTATGGCTACCATAAAACTTTTTGAGGGCCTTGATAAGCCTAAGCTTGCAATAAACCCGAGTCAAGAATTTATTTGCAACAGCCTATTGCGTTGTACAAAGTCCCCGTAATGCGAAAAAGCTCTACCATAGCGTATTAATTGGGAAACAAATACACCATAAGCAGGAGAAGCAGGTATATTGCTGCATAAAAAGGAAAGTTGACAGTAGAAAAATTGAAGTCATCACCTTTGTCATAAAGTTTCAGATGTAGCCTTTCGAGTGCGTCATAATTCAGGTATAAGTCCAAATATGAAGCAAAACGTGAGGAATCAGTTGTGTCCTTTATTTCATGCTCACTAGGATAGATGACATTTACATAGTCTCCAAATTTAGGATTAAGAGACAGAACGTCATCTATATATCTGTATGTTTAGTTAAATGATTTAGCAACAGTCTTCTTTACAGATTTACCAAGGTTCTGATTTAATTCTGCTTCATAAGAATATAGAAACAAATCAGCAAGCAATGGTGCACAGTTTGTACCAATTGGTATACCGATTGTTTGGTTAAAAAACATATTACCAAACATAACAAATATGTTATCTATTAAAAACTCCAACATTTTTTTGATGGTATCCTCAGTATATTTTTGTTTGGAATCCGTGTGATGTTTGACAAAATAACCCTCTTCAGCACCAAATATTTGTATCTTGGCTTACCGTTTTTGTAAAAGAAAGACAAGTGAATAATTTCTTTAAAGGGGCAACTCTCCTATAAAAAGGAGATTATACGAGATCTTCTCATAATGGAGGTGGCAAATTTGAATTGTGACAGATAGTGTATACAAGATGATTTTTTTCTGGAATCTTTACAATTAAGGCAAGTTAAAAGCTAAAATTTGTCATATATATCAGCCCAATACCAGAGAACAATCGAGGAAAATTTGAGAATTTTTTACCTTGTATTTATGTCTTAAATAGGATTTAAAATTTCGAATTGATTCAATTTGGTTGTTGTTCACACCTGAGTAACCAACAATGATTGACAAGACAAGTGTTTATGTTTACCTTGGTAATTGTTATCTGCCACGTGTGTATTTGGCGCCAATAATCAAGAAAAGAAATAAAATCCATTCCTTTCTTTTAATAATCTAATTTATATCCTCATTTTAAGTTGAATGATCAAATAATGTTTTCTACTCACAAAAGATAGTCAAGTAGAGAAATCAGGTGAATCACAAAAAGAATAAGACAAATTTTAAGTTTGTTATTGTCATAAACATTAAATTAAACTTCATCACTCTCATTTATGTCCTATATAATTTATTCCTGGTGGGTTAGGATACTAGTAAAGCTCTGACTAGTTTCAATACACAAATGGGCATTATTTCACGCCTAGTGATTACAAAGTTATCTAAATTATTGTTTGACAATGCTTCATGCTTTCTTTCTAAGTATTGTTATTTTTACCAAACTCCTTGATCATCTAAAAGTTTTATATAGGTTTTTCCTCAACAAATTATTTCCTGGTCTTGGAGCCTGACCTTGTCCTAACTACTGTTGTCTACATGTAGTAATGCATGGAATACAAAGACAATGACTACACAAGTTTTGTTGTACATTATCATTATGAATATCGCCATCACTATCATTGTCATCACCACCATTATCATTTCCGTCATTTCTTGAACAGTGGGTTATTGCCACTTCAATAAGTTCATCTACACCCTGCTTATTGCTTATTTCTGTGTTTCGTATACTGGTATATCTAATTTTAGCGGGAAATCGGGAATGAGGATTGTTGGTTTCATAACACAGAAAAATTTAGACATGAATTAAAGGTCAAGATAAAATGTATTGCTGGAATGCCATTAGCAATAAGGGTGTGTTACTGTAAGATAACCATAAATTTGAGGTTTAGTGTCTTGTGGTCAAGATACATTGTTGATAATTAAAAGATATGACAATTTAATTTTGACTAATCTAGTGAAAATATTTCACTTTTATCAGTTGTAGTTGGTAGAATCCCACATGTCATATTATAAACCATCTAATACGGATCAAAACTTTGTGAATTTTTTGAACAAAAAATGTCAGGAATAAAATTTTCACTTTGTGTATATATAAAAATAATTAAGGATTAAACTTCTATGGACAAAATGATATACCTAACACCATCTATAGTAAGTACTTTAATTTGTTAAATCTTTATATTTGCCATGTGAACATTCTATTAACAACATCCAGGTGTCTATAAATAGAACACAGGTAAAGACTAAATTATCATAAACACGCCCACAAAACTCGCTACCCCGGTAGCGAAAGTTGCCCCTTTAAGACATTCTTCCACGACGGTAGAATTACAATATCATAAAATAAAAATAAATACAGAAGAAACCTACGACACGTAAAATGGGATAGTAGGCTAGGGAAATGGAAAATAAGTTGTATCATACCATTACAAATTAGTTATTCAGACCTACCTTTGTCACAGTTTAGTTCAATACGCGACCAATTCCCATCATGCTGACAAACAATAGTTCTGCTGATGTCTTTCGATCCATCACAGCTGTAGGTTCTGTGATAATATATACCTATGCCTTTCCCGTCTATCACTGACGTACTGTTTACGTATGGAAGATCAACTCCACAGTCTAAAACATCAATATAAAGTACATAAATTTAAAAAAAACCTGGAGTGAAATAAAATTAAGTAAGTAACCTATAATTGTATTTTTGTTAAAATCTGAAAACAGATTACTTATGTCTGCAAATCAAAAACAAAAAAAATGAATCATAAAGCCAAGGAAAAAAAGTGTAGCAGGATGCTTTCGAAACGTAATCACATCCTGTTTAGAAACTTCAACTGCTTTAAAAATCGAGTTACCTATATTATGTTTCAATTATTGTGAATTTTCAAATAAAGTCTAGAAGATGTATAAAAGTATTTATGATACTATTTAATTTTTTTCTCACTTAAAGTTTAATCAATGGTTTCTAATAAAACGAATGATATTTTTGGTATATTTGACAGTTTTAAAAATGTCCAAGTACTGACAAAAATGAACTGTGTAAGATAAAAATATTGGATCATATTGGTAGTATGAAAAGTAATATATTTCGGATAATTTAAATCATTGTTACTGGGACAGTAAAAACAACCATTACAATTACCATTTTCAGAAATTATATCATTAAATTATTATTTGATGTTCGTCAATGTTCGTAAAACATTAATTAATTAGTAAAATGTTTGCAATTTAGTTGAACATATGCCGAGCTAAATCAATATAATTTTGAGCGTGAATAATTTATAATTGTTATTGATTGCATTCAATGACGCGCAAAAAAGTAGAAATGTCCTAATGTCGTTTCTCATGACTATCGACTAATGGAAAATATGGATTACGGTGTGTATCAACTTTGAGAAAAGCTTATATATATTTATATTACTTTCAAACATTCTTGTTAATAAACAATTAAGTGAAACTAAAAACAAAATAGTTTACACATTTAAACATAAAGCGTTTTATAGCTATGGATAAGATCCATGTTCTCAATTCAGAAAAGGTTCATTGTTTGTCGTAAAGCTCTGTTTGAATTCAATCGATCAAGCGTTCTTGCACCCAGACGAGCACATCGATACTCTTTTGGTCACTATAAATATACACTGGTGCAATGTTTTTTAAAAACACGCAAGAAATTGACTTTCTAGCTATTATATTGTTTTTTAAAACACCATTAAACCTCACATCGAATGATTACCTGAAATCTCACACCATCCAATTTCTCCATTCTCTCTGCATCTCTCATTTATAGAACACGATTTATTGTTACAAAATGACACGAACATGTCCTGAAGAAATATCACAAATACAATTATTACTTAAGATTATAAATATAATTACTTTAAATAAAATGATATTGGAAAAAATGCAACTGAAAAACGCTTACAAGAGTAAAATAAGAAAGGCAAATTGTAAACAAAAAGGAAAAACAAGAATCAAAAACTGCAAACACAGATTGGTACCATTGAACAATCTAGCTTTTCCAAGATAGGGGCACCTCTGCAAATTTCTCCATGTACAATTGTTTTAACTATAACTCTTTTTTTTTTTTTTTGTTGTGTTTGTTTTCTAACCGCTCTATTTGATGATGACGGCACATAATTCGCTAAGGAAAGGCTGAATTTGAAATCGTATGGCAATCTTGATGACTTCATTTTGTCAATTGTCGACTTTCCTTTCCTAAGCGGCTGTATAGCTGCTTCTTCTGTGTATAATGTATTTGTTTCGCAATAAAAAAGCTATGATAGAGCTTGTTTCCATTACGAGAACTTCATACAACGACGCAAGCTGCCTGCAAATAAATACTTGACGCAAAGATATATATATATATATATTGTAAGACTAAACTTATAAAGACCACCAAAAAGATTGATGACCGAAATCAGAATGTTTTTGATAAGGATATATTCGACATAAATTATGTCTCAGAGTTCCATATTTCGTTGGACTACATACGTGACGGGTATAGCTAGCTAAACAGGAGGCGCTTACCGTTCCGGGACACTCGGCCTCACTTACCTGGTAGATACAACCTTCAATGTTTTTATTTTGCTTTGGGAGTATGATTTGGGTATGAAATAGTATGTTTGGTTTAAATTATGATACATAATTATACTTGGGAAGCATCCGATCCAGTTTACTTGGAGTCAGTTCATTAGGCTTTAGGGTTATGATTTAGATATGTTTTAATTAACTGGACAGTTTTCAATGTTTACTGATTTACACGTTAGTCAATATGTTTTTTATATAAGTATTTTTGATAAAGCCGTACACAGTAAACAGTACATCATTTTTGTATTCTTTTAGATATAGTCTAATGATTTGTTTTTCACAATATTTTCATGGCAAAGAATTTTGATTCGGGGGTGTAACACCTAACTCTCCATTTTTCGAAAATGTTAGAACACTCTCAAAATGTCATCAAGTAATAACTGTTTTGTAAACATCGAAAGAAAATATAAATACCAGAAACTTTTCTGTAAAGGATATAAGCCGAAAACTGTCCAGTATGTAAAATATTGGACTTGTCGAGGCGCGAAGCATAAAAAGTAAAAATGAAAAATCAAGTAAATCAGGGAAAAATTTATGAATATATCAATCAGTATCACAAATTAAGAAATAAAAAAAATAAAAATATAAAAAATATTTTCCTTTATGTAACCACTAAATTAATTCTAGAAAAAGTTAAATATAGTAGATCACCCGTCGTTTACGTGACTATTAACACGGTTTTTGAGAAATATAATCAGTCCTCGTTAGTGATCGATATTGTCATCACGCAAATGCACGAAGCGCGCCAAAAATATTTACATTCAACCTATACTGTCAATGTGTTTGAAGTTAATCGGGAAATCATTCCTCGGATTTGGAAACTTAATTCTCTAAAACAGGGTTGTTCAAAACTACATTTTTATGTTATAAATGCAACGACTTTATTGATCTGCATTCAATTACCCGTGATTTATCTTTATAAAAATGTGTTGGCATTATGCCCGAATTAAGTCATAATGTGCCAGACACGTAACTTTAACCTGATAAACCTGTTTTAAAGCTTGTAGATGTGTGTAGATTGTTTGGTCTTTATAATTGTTTATTAATTAATGAAAAGTTGGTCAACCTGTGTAATCTGCGTATATAAGAGTGAATGGTGTGTGTGTGTGTGTGTGTGTGTGAGAGAGAGAGAGAGAGAGAGAGAGAGAGAGTGTGTGTGTGTGTGTGTGTGTGTGTGTGTGTGTTGTAAAATATCTAATGTTTATAGTTTGCAGGTCGAAGCAATTTAATAAAAGGGCAATAAACGGACCCGTGTTGTTGTAACGAACCCTGCACCATTTGAGATATTTGCTTTCGCGTATCGGATTTTTTATGATTTGTCTGATTTTGATTGTAAATCATATTTAGTTTTGGTGTTAGTAAAATCAATATACTGATGTTTTTTCTTTCTTTCCAATTCCATTGTTTTTGAACTGGAACGGTGCCAACAATCTAATATATTGTGAAAACATTCCAATAAGTTTGAACATATTGGACTGTTGTCACAACATATTGGAATGTTGGCACCGGTCCAGTTCAAGTATGTTGTATATTAGACGCAAGAGAACAAAGGATGACGTCATAGGAATATTTTAATCCTTTAGATATACTAAAACTGTTTAGATTTCTTGTACTAGACGAACGAAAGAAACAGATAATTTTTATGCAAATTATAAAATACAATTGGGTTTTCCTGTAACACAGTAATCCGGCCCAGGAATTAGGGACAAATGATTGAATTACAAATTTCACCTTACCTTTTTCCAGTATTTCATGTCTCCATAAATGAAATTTCTTGCCTCTGTAATCGTAATCTCTTGTGCTGTTGCCGTAGTGCTTACATTCAAATCTTTTTCTGATTTATAATTTAATTCACAAACTTGTAGATTTGCTCTGTAGTTTATAGATTTGCATCTAGTTGTGCGAAGACATTCCTGCACACATTCCAATGGTGACAGACCTATCATATCACGAATCAGAGCATTATAAAGACGTTTGTTCCATCTCAAACTAGACCGAGCCTCAAAAAGAGAATCAAAATCATTTACTTGCGCATTGGCAGTAATAGACAACAAATGTGTGTGATATAACACTAACAATAAATAGTAAACTAGCTTGGTTATGTAAAACATTGCAATAGTCAATCCATTTATAGCATGTAATGGTATAAATTTACCATTAGAATATGCTTGTTGATGAGATGAAATATAACAGATGATGTCTACATGTATGGAAAACTAACTCACAATTAGGCAGCATATATACGCTTGAAAACAAAATATAATACATGTTTCTACCTTTGCTTTTAAATTGTCTTATCACCTCTGGGAAATCTATTCTTTTAATCAGTAATTCACCACTGTAATGTAACATATTAATAATGAACAATATTTATAATGACTGAGATCTGCTTAACTGATTATGTTCTCAAAAATAATTGCTACTTAAAAGATGATAAACAGACACACCAATTTATGTTTAGAATGCAATCCCAAAGAAAAATTAAAATTTTATAAGACATACAGACCATAAATGTCTCTCATTTCAAATCAATATTCATCATAT
Organism: Anadara kagoshimensis; assembly: GCA_021292105.1. NCBI lineage: Eukaryota > Metazoa > Mollusca > Bivalvia > Arcoida > Arcidae > Anadara > Anadara kagoshimensis. The sequence goes on along the minus strand of CM037874.1, from coordinate 10,666,090 downwards.
TCGATATTACTGTATAGTTGTTTAATTGTGCGGGGAAAATATTTCGCAGTTCAGAGACTGAAACTTATTTGCGGGTATTAAATTTTACGGTCCAGTTGCCAGTGTTAACAATTTTCTGTACAGATTATCTCAGTCTACGGTTAATGAATGTTACATAAAATTTATCACTGAGAATATACAACAGCTGTGTTGTGTCAGTTCTATTATATGGGGTCGAATTTTGGAGAATGACCGAAAAGGATACCAACAAACATTTCAGCTTTCACAATGGATGCCTTAGAAAGATCATGAGGATTTACTGGCCAGCTAAGATCACTAATGAGGAGCTCAATAAAAACGCAAACACAGATGTTATGAGAACGGTTCTGACAAGATCAAGATGGCTATGGATAGGTCAGGTGCTAAAAAGCCAACTATCAATATCACTAGAGTTGCTCTCAGATGGACGCCTAAAGAAAAAAGGAAGCAAGGCAGACCCAAAAAAACACCCGGAGGAGGACTGTTGAAAAAGAAATGAAGGAACATCAATTAACTTGGGGAGAACTGGAGAAGATGGCATAAGACAGAGACAGGTGGATACTCTAGTCCTTGCTTTATGCGCCCCCTGGCGTAAAAAGGGCTAGGTTGGAAGGTAGATATAAAATTGAGCGGTCCTGTTGCCAGTGTTAACAAATTTTCTGTACGGATATCTTAGTCTACGGTTGATGAATGCTACATAAAATTGTTCACTTTGTATTTAATTTCGCTCTATGACCATGTTGACTTTAACCCTCGAATATAGCGAAAATTAAATTCCCATTGAATAAAAGCAATTACTTTAAACGTATTTAATTCCGCGTGTATCTATTTTTCGCGGTATAGGAAATTAAGGCATATTCAAATAGTTAAATATTCGCGTATTTTTTTAAATATACATTATAACAAAATAAACATAATATAATTTTCACTTGGAATTTATTTTCCCGCAAAATAACCGAAAATAATACACTGCGAAATTAAATACGTTTACAGTTTAAAATGATAAAAGGCGTTTCCATATTTTAACTTGAACTGGATAAAATATATTGACAATATGATGCCCTAAATTCTACAAGGATTTCAGTGTGGATGAAATCTGGTATGCAGTTACATATTTTAAGTCGGATACTGGAAATTTTTGTTGAATTGTTCTGGAGATAATGCATTTAAGCAATCTATGACAGTATGCTGTATAATTACCTTGCTAGAAACACTGGTCATCAAAAAAGTCTTCTGAATAATATTTTGGGTCACCATGTATTTGAAAAAAGTTGCTCTGTCATGACCTTGTCGTATATAGAACAAGAGACCAAATAGGAAATATTGATCACCTAAAATCAAGGTCAACAAGGTGTTCAGGGAACATAATACCCCGCATTGGTGAACATCAGTGAATTCCATACAAAGTAAATAAAAAACAAATCAGAAAATCAAGATAAATATTTTTAATAACCTAAGTTTTTTTTCCTATGTTTAAACTTTCAACAAAAATGGGTACATAAAAAAGACTGTAATGATATTATAGGTTTTTGCTATTTATAGTAACAAGAACCATTTTATATACACTATATTTCGTAAACTAAAAACATTACGAAAAACCTGTGATTTCTGATAACCTGAGTTCTTTTTATCTATTTTTTAAAATTTCAACAAATTCGGTACATTAGTAAGGATGTAATGTACATCTATTTAAAGTGATGACGGTCATCTTGGATATATAATAAGACTGTCGAGCAATCCCATAACACTCACCACCACAATAAATCAACTGAATGAGTTCCAGTTCAATCGAATGTTCGTTTTTTAAATGCACGGAAACCAAATTATCCACAAACACACACAAACACAAGCAAACAAAACACACATACGCACACACACATACGCACACACACACACACACACACACACACACACAGTGGTATTACTATACTCCCTCAGGGCGGGGGATAATAAGCAATGCAATCTTAGTAGACCTTTATGTCCTGATACTACAAATGGTGTTTTAAGGTCATAGGCCTTTCGGGTCATAATTGCCTGGTTTTGTTACTGTAGGCCACTCTGACTTTGAATATAAGTAAAAGTCTACCAATTTTGCAAAATAAAAAAGACTTTGTCCAATGAGCATTCATACCATATTTTACTATCATTAGGTAACTTGTTCTGGACAAGAAGTTGAAATTCTTAATTGTTTTCGACGCCAATTCACGACGCCCGGCGACAGACAAACAACGATCGCTGTAGATCCTCTTGAGATCGATGGATAATCGGTCACAACTTTCTAGTAGTGTTTTCCTCCGATAAGTTTCGATCGGAGAAAAATCAAAGAAACGGAGAAAGACTACCAGACTGTCTTATTTCATTATTTTCTGAAGACTTGATACACGTTTATTTTTTCTCTCTTTCTTTTTTTCTTATTACCATTGTCATATTTCGGTATAATAAACAATTTATAGTCATTTTTCTTGATGCTCAATAAAACAAGTTTTAGCGTTATGTAATAAAATTCCCGTGTAATTACTGTACATTACAGTCTTTAGCCTTCTTGTCTATTCCATTAAAATACAGATTATATTTAGTAAAATTTTTCAACTGCAGCTAAAATTGGACTACATCAATCCTTTGCACTTCAAAAAGTCATTCAATGTCATCGTAAAATTCAAGTTGTCGTACTCTCTGTAATTGAAATATATCGCCACTGTTTTTAATTCGTTACTTAATTACACATATATCAGTTTTAATTATACAGCACTAGACGGTCGTTTCGGAATACAATTCATTACCAGTAGTGCTTGGGCTAAAATTATGAAACCAAAGTTGTTTTCAAGATGTTGAAAAGATTACCAAAGGACCAAAATATATCTTACCAATTTTAGCTTAGGAAATATTTTGCATGAGGTAGTTAACCTTAATTTTTGAGGAATTTCAAATTTAGATAATAGTATATTTCTCACAATAATACACAATTATTGCCTACTGAGTTCGTGTTACCAGTCACCAGCAGAGATATCGGCTCATTGGTTTCAATTACATATTATACCAGTTTAAATTTGTTTAATTTTACAGCAAAGTTAAACATTTAAAACTAACAAATTCAATAAGTGAACTTTCACCAGGAAGTAAAGACGGGTGCTCCGAAATCACATTGTTTTTACTAGTTACACCTGTAATTAGTTAACTGCTATTATTACTGATCAGTAGACTAGTGATTAAAATAATGTCGATTTGAAGATGTTTATAGGTAAAATGTAGATGTATTCCTGAAGAATGCTATCAGTAATGGGGCTATAGTTGTCTTAATATCTGTCGATATTTCTTAAAAGGTATCATATATTCAATTTAGGAGTAAAATTCCCACTGATTTTGACTACAATAAACCATTAAATAAATATAAAAGAAATCATACTAATCCATATGTGCAGTTGTCCATTACTAAAAAACGATACACTTCAACAAACAATTGAACGACGTCAGAATAAATAAACAAAGAGCTATACATGGACGTGAAGGGTCTTGTATGTCACAATCAAAAACAAACGCACCAAGAACATTATACATGGACTTTTGTTCAAATGTAAAAATAAAATGTTGTACGTATCTTATCTTTTTAACTGAATTAGTGTTTATTTGTCTTGGTTTTTTTGTTACACAATATGATAATTTCATTTCAATTTTTATTTAGTACAGTGCGATTTCAGAGAAAGCCAGGCATGTCATCAATGAATCTATTTTGTGCAAATCAAACCTTATGGAAGCATTTAAAAATTCCCCTTATCCACGATTTTTATTTATTTATTAATATTTATTGTAATCATTGAATATATTTGTATTGTATCCATATATATAATAAATAGATAAATTGTTTTCAAATAATAAACGCAAATTAAAACAAACTTCGTTTAAAGCAATATTTTGACTATAAACGAACTGTGCACAAGAGTTTATTATTGTTTTATAATTCATAAATTTTTCTATCCTTACTTTTGCTTGGTTTTAAATAGGGAGAGGACACTGACCTTGCCATCAACATTACGTAAAACTATTTTAAATCAATTAAATAACATAAGTAGAATTAGTACATATTTTAGTTGTGTTGCCCAGTCAACATTTCTTTCAATTATATCGGGGCAGAAAGTTTTTGATGGTAGAAAAACGGAGTACCCGGATAAAAGAACAGACGTTTAACAAGCGAGTTGAAAAACTTTAATTATTGATCAGATGAAATGTTAGTTACCATGCGTTACTTGTAGTTTACCCAATATGGCATAAATAAATAATTATATGTCTCTTTCAGAAACAAGAATGCCATCATTCAATCTATTTTAAATTCAAACCATTTGATTCAATTCTCATTAGTAAATTGACGATAAAACACTGGTTTATTAAATTAATCATTTTAAGTGATAAAAAATATTTTAAGTCAGAATATCTCTTCGCATTATATAATTAAAAAAATCCGCAAAATGGCATTTGTAATAGTAACAACTTATAATGGGTAATTAATGATCGAGAATATGAAAGGTAATATTAATAAATGCAAACAAAAATCAACATCAAACTGATGGAAATATATTAAAAATCATATTTTAATTCAACCTTATTTCATAAAAATTATCATCTTAAGATAATATGTGATACAGTTTTTCAACAAGTAATGGGGTATTTCACTTTTTTGTGATTTTTGTAAAACTCAATATTGGTGCTCCAAAAAAATAACAAAAAGTGAAATTTTCAAATGTTTTACCTAAGGGTACTATATGCATGTAGTTAGTCATATCTTTTTGTTCGTTTCGTTGTTTGTGAAATAAGGTTACTTGTAAGCGATTTATAGACTACTGCTTGCTAAAATAATATTAAGTGGGTTGATTCAAAGCCATTAGATAGGACTATAACCGCACTTTGAGACATTATTCTTATTCTCATTAAAGGTATTTAATGATATTATCAATTGTCTGAACATGTGTTTTTCATTACTTGTTTTTAAATGTTTGATTGTTCTACTATTAATGTTTTGTGTCCTGCGTTGCATTTACTGTTGTCAATTATTTCCTGCAAGTTAAAATTTGAAATTTCTCAAAAACTAAGGTATACTCCCTCATGCAAAGTATTTTCTTCGCTTAATTTGGTAAAATATATTGTGGTCCTTTGGGAAGCTTTTCAACATCTTCAAAATAATTTTGGTTTCATAAATTTGGTCCAAGCATTACTGATGAGGAATTGTATTCCGAAACGGCCGTCTAGTGCTGTAAAATTAAAACTTGTATAATATGTAATATGTTATATACCAAGTTCTCCTCTATTTTATATTGTACTTATACTAATGGGTATGAATTATAGCTTATTAATATACCTTCTAGGTTTCGCTTTTGAAGTTTTAAGTCATTTTATTGCAATTATAAATATTTCAAATACAAATAAAATAATTTTTCCAAGGGGCAGAAATTCAAGTTCTACTTTTTTAATGTACACACTGTTTTTAATTAAGTTAAATGTGTTGATTGTCCGATAGCACTCAAATTGTTGGTGAATATTTCTATCAATTAAAGTAGCATCCTCCGGCCAAAATTGATTCGACAGCGGTATATAAAACGATTAAACGGTATTACAAGATTAATATCAACGATGTTAAACATCAAAACGGTTATGTTCTATTTGTTCTTTATTTTATTTAATGTATTTTCCTTTTCTTCTAATGTCACTGCCAATGCTGAATTAAAGGAGTTTGAGTTCTTTCTTGAAGTTCAGTCAAGTTTGAAATGGAATAAACGATTTTATAGTGCTTTAATACGTAGTGTAATAGGAATATCTCTTCTAGGGTGTGTTGAAGAATGTCTTTACACGACAAGATGTCTATCAATTAATTATGGAAGAAATCTACAAATTTGTGAATTAAATTTTAAATCAGCGAACGTTACACCTGAGAGCGGTTTGGCACCAGACAACACAGACGGGAATTCAATTATAGAGGAGGAGGGTATATTTTATGGGGACATGAAATATTGGAAAAAGGTAAGAATTTCTTCACACCTCGTAGTAAACTGTAAGTCTTAGAGTGGGAGCTTGTGTAGCCAGCTAGACAGGAGGTGCTTACTCTTCCGGAACACCCTGCCTAAATTCCCTGGTGGAAGTTCACGTGTCTAACCTGACATGTCAGTTCCAAAGTTTTTACATGATAAGGAAATGAAATGCGGAAATTAACTACATAGGTGACTATTGCAGACTTATCTATTTTAGCTTGCTTGCAATAAAAAATACGACTAATTCTACAAGTTCTGCTTCATGCTTGAACATGCATTGTAGTGAGCTAGGCCAGACGTGTTTATCCTTCCGGAGCACCAGGATTGACTTCTCTGAACTTCATTTACCAATTTACCAATTTTCAAGGTTTTAACTTTCCATTTTTGGGATTGTGATTGACACATTGATCGATATGTTTGTCGTTTTTTAATTATAAAGATGACAGTGATGGTAAATAGCGATTATTTATATTTCCAGGATAATAACACTCTGTGTAACAATATAATGTGCCAGATTAATGAGAGATGTAGGCTAAATAGTACAAATAGCACGAATTCGTGGTGTGAAATTTCAGGTAATAACTTTTAAATTGTTTCTCTAACAGACATAACCAGGTGTAACCTACAAGAGGACATTTAATTAATCATAAGAAATTGGTATGTTTGTTTCTTATCTTAAGGGAATAATCTAAGCGTAAGTGAAAAATGTGAAATGAAATATTTTTTCTTTGAATGATTATGAGTAAATACTGTAAGTCCTGAGCTTTATACATTGGGTAATTTTGAACAAAACAACGTTCAATTTGTCTTGAATTTTTTCGCATCGTTCCGTTGACGTTTTTATTAATGCGATATTATCACACCTTTTTACCGTAGCTTCATGACTTGTAATTATAAATATTAAAACGACACGAAATCTTAAGTAATTTTATTTCACAATAAATATGCAACTAAATCTATATTACATCTATAACCGTAAAGTGTGTGAGGAGAAAAAACAAAACAACGAATGTATTATCTGAATGTTAAAGGAATTTATTCTTTCGATTTCAGTAAAGCTTATAATACTTAATGGTAATAGATTCTAGAAACTAAAACTGTTGTCCTAATTTCTTGAAAAAACTACAGCACTAAATAAATACAGCAAATGAAAGAAAAAGCATTTAAGAAGAATTTAAATTTCTTTTTATTATTTCAGACTGTGGTTTTGATCTACCATACATAAACGGTGTATCGGTGGTAGACGGTGTTGGCATAGGTAAAGGCTATCACAGAAAATACAGCTGTGATAAATTCAAAGACATCAAGAGTTCCATTGTTTGTCAGCCTGACGGGAAGTGGTCGCGTATTGAATTAAACTGCACGAAAGGTAATTCTATTACAAAATTTTAATTGAAAAAACTAATGGGCATGTTTTTTTTTTTCAAAAAATATTTTTTATTTAGGGTACTATCTCATTTTCACTTTATATCTCTTTTGAGTATGTAATAACTTACATCCAAACTTTCCTTTACAACTTCCTTTACATTGAATAGATTTCCAGATATCTAAGAACAAGATATATAAACACTTTAAAAATCTAAAGTCTAAACTTCTCTAGCAAAATCGAATGCAAAATAAAATTTAAGTTATTTAATGAGAAACGAGATACAGAAATACACATGTGGAGTTACTGGTTATAAAACTGCAAATCGAATTCAAACATACCCATTTATGGCAAAATCGCCATCCGAAAGCCAAACAAAAATGTGTAAACTGACGAGTTGAGGTATTTACATGAACTTTAACCAACGAAGTGAGACTGGATACTTTTGAAGATTAACGTCCTGTCTACCCAGGTACACTTGCCACCTGTGAAAATAAAACTGAGGACGAGTACTAGTACAATTTATTATATATAATATAGTCGAACACTATTATAACTATAAAAAACTATAGTCTATATACCAATAATTTTTGTATAAACAACAAATCATTACGATGTAGTGACTCATCTCATTCATCCGGAACTAGTTCACCTGTAAGCAGCTTACAAGAATAACTAACAAATTGAGTATAAATCCCATCAATAACATGTCACAAACCTAAGTACACCAGACAAGTATTGCCCAATCGTTAGGTTATTAGTAAGGTTTCAAATGTCATAAATTCTAATTATTAGGACAAATCAAATAAATCTCGATTTTTTATTTATTTTTTATTTATTCAATATAACGATTCAGCAAAAAGGTGAAACAAGTTGTAATATAGTTTGAACGAGATGGTAAATGTTGGAAAAATATAAAAATAGATAGATATATTTCTATCCACAAATGGCAGATGCAATTGATCTATGTAGCTATCATAACTAAACCAAATTTTAAATTATTAACAACTCACACTATTATGCAATTTATCTCTTACAGATCTTGAAACATGCAATGAAGCTGGTTATATTTATAAAGAAAGTTATGACATATGTTATAAAATTTACTATGAGAGAAATAACTGGACGAATGCCAGGGACATGTGTGTCTCTGAAGATGCTGATTTGTTCATTATGGATACAGCACCGAGATATAATTTCATAGTTTCCTTAAATCTAAATGTGTCAGGTAAGTAAAATAAAATCGAAGATTAAATCTGACATATTATTAATATATTACGTATTATGCCAGTGATAAATTATCAACAGACGGTTGTTTCGGAATATAATTCATCATCAGTAGTGCTTTGACAAATATAGTGAAATAAAAGTTTTATCACTTTCATATCCAATATTTAAAAAGATCAAAACCGAACTTAATAACCCTGTATCTTTTAATTATTAAGTTGTCATTCATCAACCACAAACACAGCGATCCTTGTACAGTTCGCAATCCAACAGTAAAACTTTGACAAATGGCAAATGCAAGTTAAGCACTTGAAATTTCAATATGCAAGTAAGGTTTGCTGCTTTCTGATTGTTAGTACCTCCTGTGTATCTAGCTACACCAATCACGCGTGAAAACAAAATTTAGAAATAAAGGAAAAATTCGGTTGACATATTGTCAATTCCACTGACAATGGACAAAAACTAAATAGAATAAGCAATGCATACAACTCTATGAGAAAGTTAAAGTTTGTTCCATGATTATAACTTTGTCTAAAATGGATCTCTATGGATATCTATAGTTATTAAGGGTATTTTATTGTAAGTTTTCACATTTGTAGTATGGATAGGAGCTTCAGATATTGAGAATGAAGGAGATTGGAGATGGGTCGATGGAACTTTCTTCAATAAAAGCACGCTTCCAATACCGACACATCAAGTGAGACTGAATAACAAAGGAAAAAGAATTAGCAATGATACCTGGGGAGAAGCAGATTGTTTAAGGTTTAATTACAAGAAAAATAAGTTTTTTGACAGTAATTGTGATTTTGAACGGGAATTTATATGTGAAAATTGACAACAAATCCAACACACCGAATGTAAACATGTAAAGGAAATATAGTCAGCAATGATACCTGTAAAAAAGCAGATTGGTTAAGGTTTAATCACAAAACAAGTTCTTAACAATAATTGTGATTTTGAACGGAAATTTATATGTAAACAACACACGAATGTAAACTTGAAAATGAAATGTAAAGGAAATAGAATAAGCAATTCTACCTGTGGAAAAGGTTTAACAACAAGAGAAAAATAGGCTTTTGACAATGATTGTGATTTCGAACTGGGATTTATAAGTGAACAATTAATATGAATCCAACATACTGAATGTAAACAAAGACATGCTATCTACTGACTGTGTCCAACGGAAAAAATACTTGACCCTTGTAATAAAAGGGTACACGTTTTAAAAAAAAATAATGGAAATACGGCGCATGCTTCTCATAATTTGACCTTATCAAAATCCTTGTCAAGAAAGATATGATGCACTCTACTCGGTGATTTTATTACCTTTTTAATCAACTACCTTCTGACTTTTAAATTGGAAAAAATACACAGTTTTTTATAACCTGTGAAAATTTGAAAAATCTGAAATTTGCTATTTAGCATACTACATTAAGACTTGTATTTAATGGGATATCTGACAATAACCATAGTTTTAGTTCGCCAAGGCAGTTTAATACAATTTATTTCATCATTGTAAAGTTTGCTTCGGTATCCCCATATATGTGACACATCTCTAGCCTTCACTGTTGTTTTGGAATGTTTATGGGTCAAATTAGGAAAATCTAGCAATTCTCTTTTCCGGAAAAAATACATTTGTCAGGCAGTATTTGAGACCAACAAAAACCCTGCCGTCCTGAGATATTTTTAAATCGCTGGAAATGTTTCCATATCTTGGTGTAAATTAACGACAATATTATTATATTTCAAGAAAAAATGCACAAAAAATTGGATTAACAAGGCTAGGATGATTCTGATTGGAAAATGTTTCTAGTAATTGAAAACCATTATTTCCGATTTTGTTCCATCAGAGCATGTACATTTCACGCCCATATACATAGCGAACATCGTTATTGATTGAGACAAAACCATACAGTACGCACTGCAATGCCCGTTTCGTGATTTTTGATCCCATAGCGAGTTTTATAAATCCGCAAATATTAAATCAACGAAAAGATAAGAAATGAAAACAACCGTGAATATTTAAGCTCGTGGAATTAAGCTCATTTATGCTTATTAAAAGCCACATTCAACTGGGTTAAATTTAGGTTAAAGTTTGGTAGCTCTCAGAATTCTCTTTATTTTATGGAATGTTTTTTATATAATTACTTTTATAATGTTTCACATTATGTACTGAACATGTATCATTACTTTTACACTTTACTGTACAAAGTATAAGGTTATGGACAACATCTCTCACTGCCTAGGTTTGAATTCTACTCAAGATGAGTAAGAAAATTTGTCGATTCGCTTACTGAAGGGAGGGGATTTTCTCCTGGCAGTCTGGTTTCCACCATCTTCCCGAACTGACCATTTCGATTTAGATGAGGAATACTGACTGTGGAGTGTTCTTTTTTATTCCACTCCACGCTTTGTTATTGTCAATGAAAATGTACTAACTACTATTGCTAGATTTGCATCATTCCTATATATGTCATTCAAAGAGGTGCTCCCACGTTTAAATTCAGCTGACCATTTTGCCACTGTGGAATAGGCAGGACCACTGTCACCGTACACCTCGGCCATTCGCCGGTGAATTTCTTAAGCATTTGATCCCTCTACTGTAAGGAACTTTGTTACTGCCCTAAACTCAACATTTTGATTTTTTATCATTGCTTGATGGTCACCAACTTTGAATGCTTTTGAGAATTACACAAATATGTTGTGACAAATAAACTTGATGTTTAAAATGGCGGAATGTTGTTTTGTCAGAAAATTGTGTTACGCTTGGCTGAACACGCTGTTCCATGAACTTTCTGACTTCCCCTCGTATTTTTTGTTATGGCTGTAAATGTAATATATGTTTAGAGCCAATAAAGACTTATTGAATTGAATATTGAACATACAGCTGGCAGAACTACTTTTTATACAAGCTGATCACGGTAAGCGGATTTAGAGAGTCTCTCTATGGAAGAGCAAAGAAAAATTTTCTGCCCTTTCCATAAGGATGATGAGAGGTCTGATAATTGAATAATATCTAAATGGTTATATATGTAGTTTGAACTGGAAGTTTTTCGTTACCGAGTTTCCATATAAGGTTCTGTTTGTAGGTTCTTGTCGGTCCATATATATTAATACAGCTGGTTTTAACGGGTTGAATTAGAACCTCTATTTCTTTGATTTTTCACATCTGTTGAAGACTGTATGTTGGCGTACTAGTATATGTTATGTCATCTGCCAGTGTTGGATTTCCAGATTTTATGTCATGAACCAAAAACAAACATACTAATCCATTTCCGAATCACAATCCAGAAGCAAAGTAAAAACTTTGGAACTGACAAGTTAGGTTAGACACGTGAACTTCCACCAGGGAAGTGAGGCCGGGTGCTCCGGAAGGGTAAGCACCTCCTGTTTAGCTAGCTACACCCGCCACGTGTGTAATCAAAATTGTGTGAAAGGAACATGGAACTATGAGACGTCAAATATATCTAAGGCAATCCTGGACACAGAGACATCAAACTTATCAACAATACTGTGATGACGGCCATAAAACGTTTTGAGGGCCTTGATAAGCCTAGGCTTGCAATATCCCTGAGTCAACAATTTATTTGCAAGCAGACTACTTCGTTGTACAAAGTCACCGTAGTGGGAACAAGCTGTACCATAGCGTATTAATTGGGAAACAAATACACCATAAGCAGGAGAAGCAGGTATATTGCTGCATAAAAAAGGAAAGTTGACAATAGAAAAATTGAAGTCTCACGTTTGTCATAAAGTTTCAAATGTAGCCTTTCCTTTGCGTCATAATTCACACGCGGATGATGGACATTTTTCTAAGTAGGAGATAAAACCGTCTTTAAACACTAAGTACAAGAATTATGACTAAACACTACCTTGTCGGACTCTTTGAGTCTGTAGAAACCATTCTGATTGAACCTTATTTGCAATAACTACATTTTCTGTGTTCACATGAAAGTAATTTATTAGTGACTATAAGGTGCCTTTAATGCCTAATTTGTAGAGTGTTACACAGAGCAAGGACGGATTCAGCGCGAACTAAGCCCCCCCCCCCTCCCCCATCAGCGAAGTACACAATTAGTCTCTCTCTCTCACACATGCACGCACGTGTAAGGAAAAATATATGGATGCAATAAATACCAGGATTCAATATATACCATTCCGTATCCAGTTAGGTTTTATACATAGACGATATCTTCATCCTCTTTTAATAGCACGATGGGCAAGCAAGCTTGATCTTGAGTACAGGTAAAATGATAATTCTAATTAACCAGTGTTTATAATTAATACACATTTAATTCATTCACTACACAATGTACAACTTGAAATTAAAATCTCTCTCTCTCTCTCTCTCTCTCTCTCTCTCTCTCTCTCTCTCTCTCTGAGAAAAAAGAGAGACAAGGTCAATTGAATGAGACCTTACAAACCCAGATCCCATGTCACTGTTCAAAGAGGTTTAATCACTAGGTGTATTGTAATAATATAATTATTTATATAAGAAGAATTATTGGACGAGTGAGAAATTTAAATCTTATTACTGCATTTTTATTACCACTAGTAGGTAGCCCACATTCAGGGGTTTCTGGTGTAGGGTGCTAGCTCGTCTCTGACTAAAATGGTCAACCCCTCGGGTGAGATTTCCCTATCCTACATGGATTCTTATAATATCATTATGCATGTAGTACATATGTTACCTGGCTAGAATTTGAACCTACGACATCCAGATCAGTGTAATTAAAATACAAACATGCATTTCCATGTTCCAAAACACAGTAAAAAAAGGCAAAGTAAAACTTTGCTAAACCTAACAAACGCCGTGAATCACGTGAATTTCACAAAGAAGTGAGGTTGGGTGTTTCCAAAGTTAACCTGCTCTTGCATTAAATCAATGGATTTATGAGTATAATAAAGCATTTGCTTTCATCTTCCTATGTTTGAGATCAAGACTTCCGCTTGAAGAAACGATAATAGAAATGTCTATCTTCGCCTTCACTTTCATATCTTCACCTACTCTTGCGAACATGACGTCGTATTGCAGGGAAATGACATCCGACAAGTCTATTTTTTTATATAAATTTCCATTGCGTTTCAATTGTTTATTTTTGAAGAATAGAAAACATAATTTTATTTTCTAGTTTATACATCTTGTATAAACCAAAACCACGTACATTCTGTCCGAAAGTTGTATTTTTTATGTAAGACGTTAAATAACAAAGTTATATTTACAAACATGGCGTCAATGTACATATAACTGATCACCTGTACCGCTCTCTTTAGTAAAAATTTTCAAGCCCGCCACGTTAAAAATGACATTCTATTCCAAATGCCATGTTCAAACACCATACATGTAGTGGCATAGCGTGCATACAAGCGAATAATCCTGTGCTTGCACATAATTTTTTAATAAAAAAAATAAAAATAATTCAGACTATCATTAGGCCTACGTAAAATGAAAATAAAATACAAAATATTGCGAAAATAAAACAATGATTTTTTTTCCAAATTTTAAACAGAAATTTTGTCTCGCTCCTAGTCTCGTACACAAGGTTCCACAGTGGGAAAACGGTCTAACTAGTGTATTAAACACAAACATACCAATCCATGTCATAATCAGAATTCCAAAAGCAAAGTTTAAACTTCGAAAACTGGCAAATCAAATTGCAAACTTGAGTTTCTACGAGGGAGGATGGGGGCAGCCAGTCACACCCGCCATCGTGAAACCAAAACAAAATTGAAATAACATGGAACTATATGACATTACACAAAAAAACCTCAGATATAAACCCGACACTCTCAAAAACACTGTGACGACGGTCGTATGCCATTCTGAAATTGTGGATAAATATATAATTCACATAGAACAGTGATATATGTTTAAGAACAAAATAAAGGTAGGCGGATTTAAACTTGCCAATGTATATTTATTTATTTGCAGGATTTAGTTTTATCAGGTACAAGCGCATTCATTATTCTAATTCGATTTTTTTTTAATTTCCAATAGGCATCCCGAAACCTGAAACCGGTTATGCGCATAAGAACATCCTGTCTTTTAGGTAATGTCAAATATATTTTCAAATGCATTTTTTAAGGTTTATGCATAGTGACTTCTTTATAATCGATTTTTTCGGATAAATATTTAATGTTTGCAAATGTTAAATATTTTAAAAATAATTCAGTTTTAAACACATCAGCTACTTTCAATTGATAACACAATTTCATCATATATAATAAAACTCCCAATTTATCAAAGTAGGCTAATTCATAATTTCTGAAACTGTCAAGGTATCATGTGTGTGTTTCGGTTAATAAGTAGTGTATACAGTTTTAATTTTACAGTAGATTAAAACGTTTATTTTATTATTGTTGATCATTTAAATAATATTTAAACATAACTTACCGATCAATAATATTACTAAAGAATAATCAAAAATAAATTGCGCTCAGTAATTTGTCTGTAAAATTTTAAATACTGAAAATATTTTGTTTTTCTTGATAAAAAGTTTACAATAAACCGGCTTAATATTCTCTTTAGCTTTTCATAATGTATTTTTGCAATAATACAACTTTACTGAGAAAAAATTTGACAGTTTCTGCACTGATTGTAAATTCACAGACTATATGATACGCCTTTCCCCATGTGAGTCTTTAAAAACAAATTTATGCTCTGTTTAATGGTCTTTTAACAAATGCTTTCCGACGGTATATGCGTTAGAAATTAGATGTTGAAATGTATATGTACATAAATGAGCAAAGTTACCTGTCTATCTTAAATTTATATTCTCATTTATTCTCAGAAAAATGTTATTGTATAAATAAAAATGTATAATGAACATCTCAAACCTAACATTGCTACTACCGTTTTAATTGTAGCTTGAGCAACATATTCACGAATTTCAGTGACAGGTTTGTGTTGCTATAATTACTCATGTAACTTTAAAAATACATTTGTATCAATTGCATTTATTCATTTTGCATGTTCTTCAGCCTTTAAGTCAATCACATGTGACACTTTTTGCACTTTAAACGAAAGCATAGTAAAATTGTTGGGTCTGTCATAAGACGTGGAGTCAAAAATTTAGATTTAGGTTTTGAGAAAAAATTAGAGTGCCATCCATTTCTGAATAAACTTCAGTAGCTACTTTGTATTGCGAATAAGTACAAACAATATAGAATCTAAAAAAGAAAAGGTTTACAGTCAAGATTTCAATTCTTGATAAAGACTTAGCTGTCGAAACGTAGGGCATTGAAAAGTCGCAAGTGAAAACATGTACTTGAGAAGACAGCCAAGCTTAAACATAACTGACACTAAAACACGTTTTTAAAAAATACACGCATACATTTTAGAATCACTGATTTTAAAATATCTAGCTTTGGGCGGAAGGTAGATTAATGTTAAGTGTTTTCACTGAACATATTTTTGATTGATAGGTTCAATTTTTATAGTTTTAATGCGTGTGTTGGAAACATTTATGTCCTACAAAAGTCGAAGTTTAAAAAGTTGAAATTGTCATATTATCTCACACTGCGCAAAAATATATAAACATACAATATCCAAAAACAAAATTAAAACTTGAAAACTGGCAAACTACGTTAAACACGTAAAGTTTCAGCAGGAATGCGAGATCGGGTGTCTCTGTAAAAAAGCAAACAAGATAAAGATATACCTGTATTCGGACCACTGATTACCTTGGACAAAAATTGAACATAATTACAAATTTAAGTGTTCGCGAAATATTATCAAACTGCCGTCAAAAGCATGCATGAAAGGTGAAATTAGCTTCCAATTTACCTTCTCTTGAAAAAAGATTTTAAAATTACTTTGAAATATATCAGGTAGTTTGCTAGTAATTGCAATAGGAGATTTGGAACGCCATAAGACTTAATATTTCACCAGCGTATGTATTGATCATGCTATAAAAAGTGAGAAAGTACCCTAATGTGTCTTCATGTTCTGATCTTATAATAACGCAAACCGTCTCTGTTAGTACAATGAGACACCCGTTGCAAATACTGACCTATCAATTATCCAGACATTGTTTATTCCAGGCAGTTGAGTCTAATGATACTCTTTGATTTAAAGACTAACTCATCAAAAGGTTCTAATTTGGGATGTCTTTTGAAATTCAAATGACAAAAAATAAGTATAAATCATCAAGCTATGTTTTGTCAAAACATACAGGTTCATTCTTGTTTGACCTTAAATATTATCTGAACGTCATCACAATTTTGACGACAAGTACGATGTCTTTATATAAAAAATTACCATGAATACCTTTTAGAAGTTTCACAGTTCAATGTCCCTTTTTATTTCTCAATTTTGATTACAAACGTGAGGATGTAGCTAGCTAAACAAGAGGTGTTTACACTTGGAGAAACTGGCCTTACATCCAGTTTAAGTTAATTTGTCAGTTTTCGAAGTTATTTCTTTGCATAAGTTTTTTATTTGGACATGGGTAAGTGAGTTCGTTTATTATCCAAACTTCCAAATTACCTTGATATTGTAATATTTATTGCATTTTAATGACTATAAGTCTTTGTAAAATTTTTCCTAAAAGAGAAATAACAGTATCTTAACAATAAGTAACTTTTATGTTGGGTTTTGGTCAAAACACTACTGAATTGTATTCCCAAAATGCCGTGTAGTGTTGTAAAATTCAAACTGGTATATTATGCAATTCATATGAAGTAATTTGAAGCCCGAAATCACCATCATATAAATACTGAGTCACAACGTTTGTTATAGAGCGTAAATGTGTTTATTTTCGCAGAGTACTACGTGGATATGTCTAAATGTTTCATAACGCGAAAATAAATGCACACATGTTTGCAGTAGACATTTTTTTAACACAATTACAACAAAACAAATAAAACAACAAATAAATTTAATTACAGATGCGCATGTTCCCCTTTATTATAATTCCTTTTGTATATCTAACATCATTTTGATAAACACAATATGGTTAAAATACGAAAGCAAATTATATTTATTTTCTAAAGTTGCTGCTGGTTAAAAATTGAAATTTCTCAAAAACTAAGGTATACTCCCTAATGCAAAGTAATTCCTTATTCTCTTAATTTAGTAAAATATATATTGATCATTTGAGCATCTTTTCAACTTCTTGAAAAAAAGTTGATTTCACAGGTTCTAGGCACTACTGATGAGGAATTTTATTCCGAAACGACCGTCTAGCGCTGTTAAACTAAAACTGGCATAATATGTAAATATTTAACATCATCAAAAATAATATTTTTTGTGATATTGAGATGTTTAATAATAAACTAAATATGTGGGTTATTAGCAACAATATTTGGTAAAAGTAAACGCAACTAAAAAAAAAACATAATGCAATTTAATGAGACATGTCTGAAAAGATAAATTCCAAAACATATTGACATCTCTGATTATAAATCAACTGACTTTAAAAATCAGAATTTGAATTTTATTACCTGTTATTTGATAGAAAAACATTGCCTGCAAAATTGAATTAAACCATTTTTCTTTGACATATAAAACCTTGTGTATTATCACAATTGTTGTCATGGAAACGGTTGTTATAATATCTTAAACAATCCCCGTCGTTCGTCGTTCCCTGGGCTTTATTATCTAGAATAATCCATTCCCAAGGAACTGAAACCGTGTCTTCTGAGAGTATGCTTCCATCCACCCATCGCCAATGACCTTCCTCTTCCATATCAGTGGCGCCAACCCACTCTAAATATAAAAGTAAAGCGTTATAACAGATAAGTGTTTTAGAATCATTAAAAAATTGTTCTTAAACTAGCTGATATTTTACATGCACGGGACTTGGAACAGTGACTGCAACTATTCAAAGTAAATAATTTTCAATATTATATCTAGCCTCTTAGTTAAGAACCATGAATTTGCTTATACTGAACTGTTTTTATATAAATTCTGATTCATCTGGACGAAGAAACAAACCAGAAAGCAAGGTGCTCAAATTTATGTTATCTGTCAAAATTCAACACTGAAAATCTACCTTCAGTATATCTTCCTTTATCATGTTAGTACTCATGCTGCAAGACAAGATAACCACAATATCTTTACAGTTCTAGATCATTATATTTTATTCAAGAATTTTGTAAAAGAAAGACGAGTGAATGATTGCAAATGCATATAATTTCAATTTATTATAAACTTTTTGAAAGTCACTCACTAGATATATTCCATTATGAAAGGTCACAAACATTCCAATTATTTTATAATCGGAATCAACAAACATATTTCTTTTGAAAACTTTTTCTACTAGCTGGATATAAAAATGAAAATTAGAAAAGCAATTATTTTTTACATACTATGAATTCCGAGGAGTAAATCATTGATAAACTCATATACTTCTGTTGTATTGACAATGATTAAATCAGCTCTTTCACTCAAACAAACGCTCCGAGCATCGGTCCAGTTCTTGTATTCACTGTGAACTTTCAGACATAGGTTTATTTCTTCTGAATAATTGTATCCGTCCCTTTCGCATATACCTATAAAAGTTTAAAAAAAACTCATTAGATTTAATCGGATTTGTTGCGCAATCTATTAATGATAAGTATCCCCTGTATTCAGGAAACATATAAAAGAATTTATTACATTTACCTTTTAATTGGCATTATACACTCGTATCGAAGAAGAAAATTCTGGAACGGGGAGGGGGGATGGGATAACAAAACACTAAATAAAATCATGTTCCCTCGGCAAGCTTTTTATAGCATTTATTGCTAAAAAAGTTATCGATTTAAATAAACAAAAAAAGATTTTTTTAGGTATTTATCATATATTACATATTATACCAGTTTCAATTTTACAGCACTAGACGGCCGTTTTGGAATACAATTTCTCATCAGTAATGCTTGGACCAATATTATGAAACCAAAATTATTTTGAATATGTTGAAAAGCTACCCAAAGGACCAAAATATATTTTACAAAATTAATACTTTGAATGAGGGAGTAAACCTTAGTTTTTGAGAAATTTCAAATTTTAACTTGCAGGAAATTTAGACAATTATAGTATATTTCTGACAATAATACCAAATTATTGCCTACTGAGTTTGTGATATCCTCGGGCACCAGTCACCAGCAGAACTATCGGCTCAGGGGTTTAAATTATATGTTATACCAGTTTTATATTTACAGCAATAGACGGTCGTTTTAAAGATGTTGAAAAGCTACCCAAAGAACCAAAATATATTTTAACAAATACTTTGAATGAGGGAGTATGTTTAACTGTACATTTTGGAATTCGTATGTGTCGAAAAGCCGTATAAGACAAGATTTTTATATTTAAGAGAGATGAAAGTAGGTTTCAGCGGATGAAGAAATTCTGCAATATTGTCAAAAATAAAACTATGTTTGACTTTTAGCGTTACTAGATATGTTACTTAATGATAGGAAAACAGAATTTTCTGATCATTTTTGAAAATTTTCAAAAGTATGAATTTTATTAACCATTACTACATCCTTAACGGAAAAACAGTTTTATTGTGAGGACTGAACAAAATTTCAAATATTTACCAATTCGTGAGTAAATTATCAGTCTAGGTGATGAATCTCTTAACCGAAGATGAAATAATAAACATTTGACACACATAATACATGCGTCTTTATTTAGAGATATGGATTACTTAATCATTTTTTAACAAATACAAAGACAAACAGTATTAATTTGTACGAATTCGCTCACTCAGTTTCTGAATATTTTGGGCATTAAATATCAAATTTGCAGGGTCATATCAGGGGAATTTTTAAAATCTTAAATTTAAACAAAAATCATGCTGATTTTCATAATTATTAAGAACTATAAAATTGATTATAAAAATTTGAAACAAATAAATCAATTCAGTGCATTAAATCGGGTTTTAACTTTAAAAGTTTTTAACAATAGTGTTATATTTCAGTTTGGCAATTTTAGCTGTTTGGTTGCCCTTAATTTCACTTAGAAAGGGATTGGTCCCGTTCAAAAAATTGAGAGACAGTCCTGAATTCAAATGCACTTCAGTTAATATTTGTATAACAAAAACTCTAGTAAACTACAATACTGAAATTAGTATTGAGAGTACCCCAATATTTGATGTCCCCGTAGATAAAATCATTTTCATCTGTCACCACCACCGGGTCCAGCATCGGGGGTCTATTTATTTCTTCCGATTGATAATTTAATTCACATAATGGTAGATTTCTTTCATAATTAAATGATTTACACGTTGATATGTTAAAACATTCATCAACGCATTCCAAAAGTGAAACACTAAAACGCTGGCTTATATAAGCATTTCGAAGACGTTTGTTCCATTTTAAATTAGAGTGTCCTTTAAGATTAATCTCAAATTCCTTGAAAGGAGATTTGACCGCACAGATAAGAAATGTTATATTGTAGATAATGATCAACCATGCTATAATAACCCTTATGTTAAATTCCATAGTTGGTATTACTCCATCGAAGGAAACGGAATCTACTATTTCAAGCAATTTGCATCAAAAACATTTGATAACTTGCTAAATAGGTTTTATGATTTTTATCTTACAATTGTACAGCAAGCCAACTCATTTTTATCATTTAAGCTTTAAATTTCCAAACGCCGGTCCCAACACTGCTGGCAAATGAATAGTCTGCTTTAAAACAAGTCATTCTTATTTCAAAGGCCTAAATGAAATGTATGAATGATTCAAAACGTTTCAAAGACAACTGCTTTGCATAATGGAAATACATTTAATAAAAAATAAAAAAGTTGTTTGATGTTCAGCCAATTTTTAATGCTATATCGTGAGGAAATATGAAGATGCATCAACTTAAATCATGGAGAATGTAAACATCACATAAAGCGATTTTAAAAGCATTAAGGTTGTGAATTGCTTGCAATTCTTTCAAAGTGAAATGCTGTAAAAGGGCCTTACACACATAAAAAGAAATACGTTATTTTTTCAACTATTTCTTTCGTTTAGTACTATTTATGTAGATAGATGCAAGTAGATTGGATGATATGTAAGCTTACCATTCGAGAGCACCTAGCTTCACTTCTAAATTGAAAGTTCACGTCTTGAACTCAAAAACATACATACCAATCCATGGTCAATTCAAAATTCCAAAGCAAAGTGAAACACTGAAGCTATCAAATTAGGTAAACTTACACCAGATAAGTGAGGTAGGATACTTATTTCTCCAGCTTCAACGTTTTTACTTTGCATTGAAATTGTGGTTTGGACATGGACTTATATGTTTAAACCCCAACAAACTAGTTTGATTACTATATAGGGAACACTATGTTTGTCTGAGTAAAATCGCTCCCAAGTTATATCTCATAATTCCTTTACTAGACTAATAAATCTCCACATGGATAATCTTCATGGTCAAAAGATGTGCCGTGACTTTGCATCAAGGTCATATCGGAAAGGTAAAGGTCGCGGGAGAAAACAATCAACACTTGTAGACGTTGGGAAAAACTACTTGCCTTTCAAGAAACAGTTCAAGTTGTGTCTGGTATATGAAATACAATACGAAATATAAATTGATGTCCACGTCTGGACAACTTGTTCAACAAATCGAATACCTTCAAAATAGCCGCAATGGTTCGACAGATCAGAACTCAAACCAATAATATTAACTTAAAATTCTACATGCAGTAGCTGATCTCTGTTCTTGATCTTGATTTCAATTAAAATCTAAAGCATCATATTGCTTTTCTTGAAAAAATATACTTTTTCAGGAATCATGTATCTACTTGATATACGGAAACAGGTAATCAAATCTGGTTTCCGTTTGATGTTGTCAGCCATATGTTGTTAAGTTGCAAATTTTCTTTTTCTATTGTAGAACTTGAAGCGGAAAAACAAATGTGTGATTTAGTGACAACCGATTACAAAATAGGGGTTTGTTAGGTCCTTCTAAAAGTAGTCTCACAAAAACCTGGAAACAATTTTACTATAAGATATCTTGTTCGTTCAGGCTGTAGATTTAAAACTGGGCTTTTAGAAGACAGTGCAATCTTGCGTTTTATGCCACATAAATTAATATTGTAAGACGCAAACAATTTACAAGATGATTATTTTAATTGAAATATCCTGCCATGCAATTTGAATGAAAGTCTCTGAAAATTATAGTGCAGTTCTGTCGAAAATTTAACACTGAGGTAAACAAAACAACTCGCAAACTCATATGTAAAGTGACCGAGACATGGATAGCTGGTGATCAAAAATATCCCAAGTGATATATAGCGGCTTTTGAGAAATTGTCAAGATATACCTAACAAGGGGTGAGCTGGCTCCAATTTATTAGATTAGTGTTAAACTTGAGACAGACCTGTATCGAATGATATAAACAATAAAATGCCAAAAATAAAAAAAATGAATCCACAGATATGCTTTTAATCCAGCTACATTTCGATTCATTGGATCGTAATATTAAATATCAATGTGAATTTTATATTACTAACTTTGTAACTGCGTACAAATGATTGTGTCCTTTTTTATAAACTTCATATTTTGTTACAGATAATAGATTCAAATCTATATACTTTGTAGTTGATACATACCTAATCTCGGCATTATCTGGAAAAATCACTTTTAACTTTAATAAAACAAGTTTTTAAGAAGGGCATTTAACTTCATTAATACAGCTAAAGACTGATAGATTGAATGGGGTTTCCGTCCAAGTCAAGAATAAGACATCACAATTGTAGGTGAAGTTACAGAAATATTGACCTTTGCAGTGCGCGCAGGTCAATGGGCAGGGATGGTTTTTTTACGAACCACGCCTGCCGTGACACAGAACAATGGTTTAAGGTCATTTCCGAAGGATCCCATGACTTTCATTTCTAAACGCTGAGTACTTTGCTAGACACACTACACATTTTTTTGATTTTAGCATAGTAATAAATTAAAACTATTTTAAAACCTTCATCAAAACCCTTGTACTTGAAATTTATTTATCATCATGCATTGCTTTGTGTCAAATTCAATATAACATTGATAAATTGAGGGCATGTAGTTTACCATGGAACTGCAGTTTAACCATGGCTAAAATGCACACATCGCTCATCGTGTTTAAAATCTTTAATCAGTAAAAGCTATGATGACTGTTTAACAAAAGGAATTTAAATGAAAACAATACTATTCTATGAACATGATGAAGTACATTATTTTTGGAGCATTTTGTGTTTTTTAAAAAAAAAACCCATTTATACTACTATAATTTATTTAGTTTATTTAATAATACCATATATAAGTTTTCCAAGAGAAATTTAAAACAAACATACCGACCAATACCCTAGCTACAATCCTGAAAGCAAATCTGGCAAACAAAATTTAGAACTTCCTCTATAGAAGTAGTGTTAGTTTCTCCGAAGGGGCAAGAACCTTCTGCTTCTAGCTAGCCATATTCGCCACATGCGAAATAATTCTTGAGATTGAAACGAATATGGAAACTATGGGACGTCATATATATCCAGGATAATTTTTGATGTAGAGAAAAAGAAAAGCTTATACAGTCAACCTTTCTATAAAGGCCATCTTCGGGAACCAGTAAAAGTAGCTTTTATAGTCATGTGGTCCTTATATACAGGTCCAAAAATATGAATAAAGCAAATTTTACTGGTCTTTATAAACAGATGACACTTACGTAGAGGTTGCCTTTAGCACATGTTTGACTGTATTACTTTGTGATACTGTGGCTATATAAATAAAACCATTATCTATGCAACGTGTTTAATTTTAAGTCCACATAAAATGCAAACATTATGTAAATTTCAAGCGAAATAATCATAAATTTTTTATGAGCTATCCTACACTTCTTTTTAAGTCGGATATTGGCATGTATAATATATGATTTATTCATAACAGAAAAGTGCTTTCCGCTAAATTAATAATCAGTATATGACACTAATGATTCCACTGTGGGTTTCTTTTTAAAAACTGTTAAACAGCGTTACACAATTCAAGTTACAAAAACAGCATTTCAGTAACAAAACAAAAAGTTTAATATATGCAAACATTTAAACAGTAGTACAGAGTAAAAAAATATCAATCGATAACAACCATACCAAACCATGTCCAAAATAGCTTTTTTTCAATGAAACTTTCAAATACCAAGTGACAAACTTTTAGTAACACTAAACAGAGCGACACAAAATGTAAAATTATTTTGTAACGCATTTTGGTAGACTTGCATACCAAAAACCAGACTGAGGAACGGACAGTTCAAAAACATTATCCCCTTCGCAACTTCGTTGCTTAATAAGGCTATAATAAATGGAAAAAAAGGTCGAAGAATAGGTTATTTTCAAATCGAGATTATCAGTTTATTATCTAGTCTTTATTCATGTCGTTGTACTTTGAAACGGTGTAGTCTCAGCGTCAAACCTGAGTAGATGAAAGATAACTCTGAAAGTTTTGTCGTTGGTCATGATGCAAGACCATGCAATTGCAGTTTCATAGTTCATGGCTTAAAAGTCGTTTCTTATAATCTGAAACTTGTAGAAGCTTTCTTTTCCTTTTTTTATCACTTGATTTGGAGTGAGGTTTTGTTAAAAACCTGTTTGACAAATTCATAATGAGCACCACCAACAAAGTATGAGAAGTTGGTTTGAGGAAAAACTAGCAGCTTATTCATATGTCACTTCAAGAGCACTCGGCATTATTTCCTTGTGAAAATTCACATGTTTAACCTAATTTGCCAGCTTAGGTGTTTATTTTAATTTGAGATTTTTGTTTGAACACGGATTGAATTTTTTGTTTTAAAAATCATACGAACATAATAAGTTCGAACGTCATAATTACACATTTTATTTTCAGTAAAAGTGTCATTAAAAAATCAATACTTCTGTGATTATGAATTATGTAGGCAAACAAAGCTAACCTATTCGTTTGACCTTTAATGAAAACAAAATCATCACAGACCAGTACATCTTTGTATAGGCAACACAATATGTTATATTGTAAACATCATGGGAACGCGCATAGTGGTTGTATTAACTGCAAACACTTACACTACCTATGAATTGGGTGGATCATGCTATATGAATGCTCGTTATAAAAGGTCAAACGTACAGGTCAATGCTGTTTGCCTATGTCACCAAATTTGAGCAATAGACATAAACATAAATAACAGTATCATAAATAAAGATATAGTAATTATTATTCTTATTAAAAACAGTCAAAAATGAAGGACTCGATGTGACATTTAAGTAGTCATCAGTCCAGATAATTTTAGGGAGAGATTTGTTTTTGATAGTCTACTATTGTTCTATAATTATAATGGTATAGTGTGTCAAGTTTGACCTGGTCGTTTGATCTTTACTTTGAATATTAGATTTGGCTAATAGACTGTGTAATTTAGGTAAGACAGAATGTTTCATAACCATAAATAACGGGTACCTAGTATTGCTTTTTATATAGTTCCTAAATTATACAATGGATACATCTGTTTGAATATTCAAATTAAAGGTCAAACGGCCAGGTCAAACTTGAAGCAAAACATAAACAACAGTATAGGTAAACCGCTTTGACCTGTCTGCTTGACCTTTTATTCGGAATATTAATTTACAATGATCCACTCAGTACATTGGTACTGTCAGGATTCATAGTTTATACATAAAAAGTGAGTGTTCCCCATGATGTAGACGATATACTGAGTAAATATCTGTGTTCCCTACATAAATATACTGATCCATATTATATATTTAAATTTAAGGTCAAGAGAACAGGTCAATGTCGCTATTGTTCTTATTATCACCAAACATCAACAGTATTCCAAAAGGAACAACTCATTTTGACACTTGAGAATTCATCTGTCCAGAAATTTTCCGGGAGATCTTTGGATGGTACTATATCAGCATCTTCGAATAACAGAATCTTGCAGTCGGAAAGAAGATCTTTAAGAGAGTCACCGGCCTTGACTAGCTTTGGTGTATTTATTTTATAAAAACTCGCTTTTGAACTCCAATTAATTCCATTTCTGTAATAATAATAACATCTATTGTCAGAAAATGTTATTTTATCAGTTTGAAAATACAACAGCACTTTTTATATAATCAAATAAAACTTATAGTCAGTTTGACAGAAGAATGAATATACAAATACATTAACAAAGATCAAAAGAATAGATTAAATTTCAGTAGATCAGATGCCATTGAAAATGTATGATCTCCGGTTTGATAAGAGATCTTCAACTATACCACTGTGGTAGCTCAGTTGGCAGAGTGCTTGCTCTGTAAGTGGGAGGTTGTTGTTTGACAAACCGTGTCTGACCCAAGACGTTAAAGTGGGAAGTGACTGTTCTTTTGAAATGAGGCCATGTGTTCTGGAAAAGTAAGCATCTCCTGTTTAGCTAGCTATACCCGCCATGGAAGTGAACCCGAGTGATCCGGCAGGGTAAGCACCTCTTGTTTAACTAGTTACACCAAAATTGAGAGTGAAAGGAACATGGAACGATGGGACGTCAAGTATATCAAGGGCAATCCTGGACACATGGACATCAAACTTATCAACAATACTGTGATGAAGGCTATAACACATTCAGGGGCTCTGATAAGCTTATAAATAGCTACTAGTAGGCTTGCAACATCCCTGGGTAAACAATTTATTTATAACCAGCTTGCTCCGTTGTATAAAGTTCCCGTAGTAGGAACAAGTTCTTTACCATAGTGCATTAGTTGTAAAATACACCATAAGTAGGAGAACCAGTTATACTGCTGCATAGAAAAGAAACGTTGAAAAAGTCATCACATTTGTCTTAGTTTCAAATGTAGCTTTTCGTGGGCATCATAATTGAGGTATTAGTGTTAAATATGAAGCAGGATTTGAAGAATAAGTCATATCTTTTATTTCAAGCTCACTAGATAGCATTCACATAGTCTCCTAGTTTCGGATTGTTACGAGACAGAACAGCATCTATATATCTGTATGTGAAGTTAAATGATTAGGTCACAGTCTTCTCTCCAGTTTAAACAGCAAATTGAAAGCAAAAGATTAAAAATACTTGCTTCAATTATGCTAACACTGCTTGTACATTCCAGTGACATGTATCGCCAATATGAGGAATGAAATGTAAACATAGACTTACTACAAACAAGAAAAGTCTTGTGAGAGACCAATACACGGTCTAATACATTGTCTAGTTGTTATTTCACATCGAGCCCTTGACCTATGCACCTGTTTTTGTTATATGACACGTTGTTTAATGTTTATTTACATTTGTGCCAAGTTTGATTAAAATCAATTCATAGACATAGCAGATATGGGGCGGATATGACATAAGTTGAGTAATGGTGTTTAACGTCCCAGTCAAGAATATTTCACTTATATCGAGACGTTGCCAGCTATAGGCGAAGGGGTGAAATTTTGCCAGTGTGTTGCACTGACACGGGACCTTGTTTATCTTAAATTCCCATCCGAAAGAACCGTGACTTTCATTTCATAATGCCGAGCGCTTGGCGAAAGAATAGTCACTACCCACTTTCAAGTCTTGGGTCAGACCCGGCCGGGGATCGAACCCACGACCTCCCACTTACAGAGCAAGCACTCTACCAATTGAGCTACCACAGTGGTGGATATGACATAAGGATGAACAGCCAAACGAACAGATAAAAGGGGTACCTGTATTGTTTATATACCCCAGAAACTTCAGTGGCAGGAGTATAATTTATTTATACTATGAATCAAAGACAAGCACATCGGACTATATTTAATCCAAGAAATGGTAACACAGATGTTTTTCTTCAAATATAGGAGGTGTTTAAACAACCTTATTTTCTATTCTATTTAAAAAATTACGAACATATGTTTTTCCTAGCAATTTCGAATTGGAATGAATTATAATAAGGCAAGACTTATTAAGTATAAATTTAGTGAGAGTCATGATAAATCACAGCTGGTTTTTAATCTTCAACACAGATTCTGAAAATATTTAAATTTCCATGAAGAACTTTACTTACCTGGCTATTGATTCAATATCTGAAATCAAACAATAACAGTAAATTGTTTTATATTTTTATGATAAAGAAAAAATACATAGTTCAGGTTTTATAGGACTAAGTGAAGTGTGGATATGAATTTTAGCCTTTTTCAAAAAAAATGTTTTAGTTAAAATGCATATCAACCAAACACAACATTCCAGATAAATGTATACATATGAATAATTTGAATACAAGTCAACAGACAACGAGAGAATGGTATTATATTGGGAATGCTGTTGCTCATAGATTTATCACAATCCTACAAAGCTGAAGCCGATTTGTCTAAAGTGTAAGCTTACATATCACATGGCCTCTCATCGATTATATTCAAATCCAACTTGAGACATATACTAGTGTGAAAGAATTTGCCACTTTACTTGTTGAAGGTCGTTGATTTTCTCCGGACACTCTGGTTTTCTGGATATAAGTGAAATAATCTTGACTGGAGCATTAAAATGTCTGTGAAACATCATAAGATTTACAACAGAAAGCACTCAAATCATTCTTACCTTTTTGTGTCAGCTTCACGGTTCCATCTACGTAACTTAGCAACGGTTTGTCTAAATAATGGACCTACAATAAAATGTAGACATTTGTATCGGCACACAGTATTGAACTGTCTGCTTGACTTGTCTTTGTTTTAATTTTGTTATCTTGTGTCGTTATTTTATATTGGCTATAGCAACGTACATTCAAACAACTTTATTACAACTCATGTAATATCAGAATGACTTAACTTTCTAATGTAGTTGTTTTCAGAAAAAAAAATGCGTCAGGTCAAATTCCTTGAAATTAAGGCAATCAACTTTTAAATTTCTGCATTGGGATTTATATAGACATTAATGTAAAACCGAACTGAAAGCAGGCGTCGAAGATTTGTTGGACAAAATGTGACAAGACCAAAGATCCATCAACGAGGATATAAACTTTGTAAAAGAAAAGGTTTGTGCAGAAAGGATTCTTACTTCTCTGTATGCCCTCGATTTGACGACCTTCTCTCCATCTGTGACAGACTTCAGCCATTGTACTGGTGACTGGAATTTTTCACCTCCAACACTTTCTATTTTCCCTTCTTCATTCAGTGAACCTATGTAGGTTATATTCTAATAACAAAAAAGAACAGAAACTTCTCACTTCTTCATCCAGAGGATTGAATCCAGTAAAACTATGTCACAGGTAATTTTTTTTTCTTTTTCTTTTTGCATTAATTCCTTTTCATGACAAATAACGCTTTGAGTAAAGCAACACTTATATTGTCACCTTACCAAAAATTCGCACTCAAATTTCTCGTTCACAAACTACTCTACATTGAAAGTAAATCTGTACTTCAAAAAGAGCTAATCCAGTTACTGTAAGCATGTGACAGCAAAACAAACCTTTGTTTTAGGCACATGGATAAGGTATAAAGCTTTGCAATTTCTTTCTACAATATGCTTGTGATGTCTCGATATAAACTACCCAGAATCTTTAAATCCATGCTAACTTACCTTGCACGTCATGGATAGAATATTTTTTCCAGGTTTCAAAATGCCTTCATTTAAAAGATAAATTAATGACGGATATTTCAGCTCTCTGTCATTTACTTGTGTACTCATAGCATTAACGACATCCTGCAAGGTAGACAATACTCAATTATAAAAGGAACTCCGATATACAGTAGTGTTATAGTGTGAGATATTAATTTTACATTAGTTAAAACTTCAATGATTGACTGATTGAATGAGGTTTTACGTCCCAGGCAATATTATTTCAATTATAATGTCGAGACGTCACCAGCTATAGGTGAAGCTGCAGAAGTGGTAACCCTTTGCTCAGGGCAATGTGCAACAAGGGTTCTTTCACGTACCACACTGTGACACGGAACATCGGTTTTAAGGTCTAGTTTGAAGAACTTTGTGACATTTATTTCTAATTGCCGAGTACTTGGCGAAAGAACGGTTTTCGAGTCTTGGCCAGACTTATTAGTATATCAACAAGACCACGTTTTATTTTAAATACTTTTACGATTTGTTAAGTTCATACACTGTTAAATTATACACAATTTCATGATTTCCTATAGTTTCTATAATACAGAGAGAGAAAGAGGGAGGGGGCGTTTAAGTTAAAGAATATTCCACTTATATCGAGATGTCTCCAGCTAAAGATTAAGTGGCAGAAATGTCTATCTTTGTGGTGTGCTTAGGGCCATGGTTCTTTTACACGAGGCATCGGGTATTAGGGTCTTTTTCTATGACCCATGACTTTCATTTCTGAATAGAGAGTTTGACGAAAGAACAGTCACTACTAGTTGATCAGACCCTGAACGATGTTCAAACCCACGACATCCCACATACAGAGCAAGCACATTATCGAGTGATTCTGTCTCTAAATTTGTTAACTTATAATCAAATAATATAACTGTATATCTACCTCAGATGATTGCTGAATGTTATTTGTTTTCTTTAGCGTATCATTTCGGGTAGTGTATATAACATCGCTTTTAGCTCCTAGATGTTGATTCTTCTTCTGCACACATATAACTTTTTTCGATTCGTTTTCGTCATGTTGAAGTTGTGAAAGTCGCATTTGAACTCTACGATGTATTTCTTGTGACTTAACCGGAAACACGTCGCTACAGGAAGCAGTACTTGGAGATATATTTTCAGTTGTGTTTTCTTTATGCAAATAAATAGGTGACTTGAATTCAGGCCTTGCAATTGTTTGTTGTGTCCCAACATTCTGAAAAAAAAATGAAGAGTTCAACCTCAATCGATCGAGAGAGAGAGAGAGAGAAAAGAATTTTTACATTAATGAATTTCTTGTCATGTCTTTACTCGCGGAAACATCATGGCTGTTGTTGAAGATTAAGCAAAATGTTTTATCGTGAATCTTCTATTCATCCCGTTAACATAGTTAAATCTAGTAACACTTAATACAATTGATAAAAACTATAAACTAGAACTGTCTCTTGAGAGCCAAATATCCTCCTCTCCCCCCCCCCCCCCATTGACCTTCTAACCTTGACCTTTGACATATGTAAATAAATTTGGTATGCAACACATTGTCTCATGTTGGTTTATATTTGTGCCAAGTTTAATCAAAATCCATCCATAGACATGGAAATTATGGAGCGGACAACCAGATGGACAGACAGATGGACAGACAAACAAGCAAATGGACAGCCACCGTGATTCCTATATATATATATATATATATATATATATATATATATATACTTCCTAAACTTTGTTTGTGTGGGTATACAAAATTTGTGTTTACAAGTTTTCATCTACAGCAAGTAATTGCAATTGTGAAAGTAAAAAAGACCCTCGACATTAAAAAATATATATTATCAAAATTTTGATATGATTATTTTCACTTGAATCAAGTCAGAAAATTATTTTAATGTTGTCAAAATAAAATTAATAAAATGTACATTTAGCAGACTGGCAATAAAACAAAGTTACCGTACAAACAAAACAGACAAAAAGTGGTTAAGTAATTACATTGAAGTAATCAATTTTGGGTACTTTGACATGTAAATAGTTTGCACTTACCTTGTCAACATTTGCTGCTGGTGGTACATGTTCCCCTGGAATTGTCAGTACTTTAGCAGCCCCACTGGAGGTATTGTGGACAGCAGGAACTGGTACTAAAATGATTTGCTTGTTGTTATTTTGGGGTCCAAGAACTGTTGCCATTTTCATACTTGCCATATTTGCAACGCTGCCAGAACTGCTGTTAAGTTTCATCAGATTCGGATTTTGAGGCTTTGGTGTTATTTGTATCAGTGTGTTCGGTTTGGGTTGTATATTACTTGGAAATCTTATTTGATTGTTCTGAGTTTGGGACCCAATTATCTTTCCTGACAAGAGGCTAGTGATGCTATTTGAAGACAGGTTCCTGAAAGAACTATTTCTAGAAACTAAAACTGTTTTACTCTCAATATTATTTCTTTGCAACTCCGATTTTTCTGCATTAGGTTCCATTAACACCATAACCGCATTCCTCTCTTCTATATTCTTAGTTTTGCGATTTTCTAAATCGGTGGATGCTATTTGCTTTGTTCCTCGGATTGCTTCTTCAGCGGAAGCTACTTGCATTGTTCCTTGGATGGTTTCTTTTTGTTCATTTTTATTCTGTTCTGTGTCACTTAATTTCTTGCTAGCTAGTTTCTCTTTCATTAAAATTCCTAGTTTCTGGTGATTCTGATAAACTCTAAACACATCTTTCTGCCTGCCACTTAGCTGATGTACTGAAGACTTCAGGACCATCTTCTCAGCTTTAGTCTTGTAAGACTTCTGTATTAAGTCTGACAATCTCTTTCTTTCTTCTTTGTGATATTCAGTTATCTTCTTTAGAACATTTTGTAATAATTTATATTTCTGTTTCATCTTTTCTACTGCCTCCACTATAATGAAAGGAAACAGAAAATGTATCTTTATTTACAATTAATATGCATGTGCCTTGGCAATAGCCAATTCCACCAAGAGCACAACACAATACTTAAGCAAAGACTTAAAAGAGCTAAACATAATAGAAAAGGGTGAAAAGGTAGAGGTGAAATAATTTGTTATCCACAGAAGGAATCACAAATAAAATTCTGACTATATTTAGTTATAGCTGTAGGTGGTAAATAAGAAAGTAGGTTGGTTGGGATCTAATTTGGATACCTTTGACCAGTTATGTCCCATGTCTATCTAAAAGCATGATTTCAATTATTTTTTGTCTATGCTTTCATGTTTTTTTTTTTCAATTTGATTGTATTGTTATAGGCTAATATGTGTTGTTCCGCTTATTGTATATTTAATATATTTTAATATATAATGCTTACTTGACGCCATTTTGCTTTTGGGATTGTGATTTGAACATGGTTAGGTATCTCTGTGGTTGATTGTAATGTGTTGTCGTAAATTTGTGTTTTGTTCAAGCTGTTGCATAGTATATGTATTTATTGTGCTTACTGTTTATCGCAGCGCCATCATTTTCTAGTTTATTCTTCAGCTTTTCTTGAATCTTGTTCATTTTCTCTATTACTTTCTTCTCCCTATAATGTTGCTAAATAAATGTGTATATTGCATTTAGTTTGACCTGACCATTTGACTGTCACACAGTCTGTTAGCCCAATCACATATTCAAATTAAAGGTCAAAAGGCCAGGTCAAACTTGATGCACTATACTCAGACATTAGGGAAGTCATTCGTGTCAATACACGGAGCTGTGGTACGTAATACCAAATACATTTTGTAAAAACCAAAAGATTTAATAGGGCTCGTGAATGCCCGTGATCCTAAACTGAGAATCAATAAACTTATTTGATTAATAGCACGTATATATTGTGTGAAATGACACCATACGTCATGGAAGTATGTCAACCAGTAATTTCAAACTGGAAAACACGTTAAGCTAATTGAATTGCGGTTCTCAGTATTCCTAAAGTTTGTGATTTATATTTTTGAAGTCGATCTATATAGTTACTATGCTTCTCATAGAAAAACATGTATAAAACTCAACCAATTGTTGCTTATCTTCATGATTAGATGAAATTCTGTTCTGCACGTTGTACTATACAAGTGTAAATTTAGGCCTGTCGAAAGCGGAACATTAAGTCAACAAGTGCCGAACCGACAGCTCATTTCGATCCCTCGTTTAGCTATATCTCGGCAGGTTTTCGGCAGCTGATACCCATCTCTTGGCACCTTTTTGACTGCTAACAATCCATATTTCAGCCACTTAAAAAACAGAAAGCTTATCTTAGTGATAAACTTTCGACAGGTCTGCACTGTATATGTTCTAACCTCTGGTTTCGATAGATTTTTCCAGTCTTCAGTTGGATTTATATTTTCTATTGAGGATTGGCTACTCGTGCTACTGGTCTGTGTGGTGGCTATGGTATTGTCAGTTTTCTGAATTTGGTCATCTAAGAAAAAAAAAGTTAAAAATCAAATACTGTAGATCACTTATTTTTCGCGAGTAGAAAATTTCGCGTCAACACCGTCTTGGACTTATTCGCGAATATTTGAATTCGCTTTTGGAATCTTATTGAATACAACATATATATGTCAAAATAGAAATATCTGTGTGCTGCAAATATTCGCGTCATATTTGAATTTGCGAATGGGATGAGTCGCGAATTTACGCGAAATAAAAGTGATCTACAGTATTCAATTATGTTTATTGACCAAATTAAAATTAGAATTTGGAATCATATTCTTTAGCTATGTAAATAATAGCAAAATCAAAAACAAACATACCAGTCCATGTCCAAATCACAATCCCAAAGCAAAATAATAACTTTGAAAACTGACAAATTAAGTTAAACACGTTAACTTCCACCAAGGAAGTAAGGTTGATGCTCTGGAAGGGTAAGCAACTTCTGTTTGCCGTGTGTAATAAAAATGGAAAATGAAAGGAATTTGGAATTATGGGATGTCAAATATATCCAAAGTAAAAAAATATCCATTTAATTTTATACAGGAATATAATTTTCCAAGTTCAATCGGTGACGTCAATTTAGTCATGAAGTGTACTGCATACAGCGCAGTCCACCGTATTAAAACAGTATCTTGCAAATTATGAAAATGGTTTTTTTTCTTCATTGAGCCACTTTAAATATAATCAACTACCAGAAAGGCCGTGTATCAACCATAAACCTACTTCTAACAATAGCATTCACAATCTAAGTATCACTTTCTCCATAAACCTTCTTTTGGGGGTTGGGCAATTGAGGACATCGACTGTAAACTGCTAAATGTTTATGTGATTTGTCCCATTAGCACTGCCATATACCAATTTTTTTTTAATTTAATCATTTAATGCATTCCAAAAACACAGATGCTAATCCATGTCCGAATCACAATCCAGAAGCAAAAACAAAAACTTTGAAACTGACAAGTATATAGGTTAGACACGTGAACTTCCAACAAGGATGTGAGGCCGGGGGCTCCGGAAGGATAAGCTACTCCTGCTTAGCTAGCTACACCCGCCACGTTTGCAATTATTTTTACGAAATAATACCAATGCAGGAAAACTTACCATTTCTACAATCTCCCACTACTTGGCTTAATGTCAGACAATTCATCAAGCCATCTTGTTTCTGTGAGGCCAATACAGTGACTTCCTGCGAGTCGACATTCAGCATATTTTCTCCAACAATATTTAAGTGTTTCTGTGTGTGAAAAATTGACTGACTTTCCGGTGCCTGTGTTTCGTCCTGTGAATTTTGTGTATCGCCAAACAAAGATTGAGAAGCACTGATGCTCCGTGTGGGATTGTCTACTTCCTCATTTGACAAAGTAATCTTTGAACTACTTGGCAGTTGTGAACATATCGTCTCCTGTGTTTGTACATCACCACCAAAATCAGCATGCTGTACCAATGGTTTCGGAAATCCAAATTGCTTCACATTATTTTCAGTTCCCTTTTTACTACCGCTGGTGTAAGGCGGTTTCCATGGCTTCTTTGATGTTTCTTTACAAGACCCTTGTAGTTTTGTGATTTGTGCTACTTTGTTATACCTTGCTGGGAACTGGTGCGGTATGCTCCTGACCCTTGTATCAGACAAGATAAGCTCGGAAGCGTTTGACTCAACATCAGACATGTCTTTGTCAGGCTCTGGAACTGGCGTAATCTGTATCGGGTCTTCCTCGCCATACATGTTACTCTGTCTTGCTGAAGATTGTATTGGAATTATTGGAGAACTGTCCACATCTGAAAAATGATATACGAAAACATACCAATTTATGTCCAAATCACACTCCCATAGCAAAGTAAAAACTTTGAAAACTGGCAAATTAAGTGACACGTGAAATCCACAAGGAAAGTGACGTTGGGTGCTCCCGAAGGGTTAGCCCCTAATGTTTAGCTAGCTACATTCGCTACATGTGTATTCAAAATTTAGAATAAGAAGATCATGGAATTATTAAATGTAAAATATACTCAACAAAAAAGTTAAGGAGCATATCAAAAACATTATTTAATTTTGTAGAACGTAAATCATATCATTTCATTTTCACATTTGTCATAATTTCATAAAGGAGATTTAATTTCATCCACAAAAAATTACTTCATTACATCATTTAAAACAAGAAAAGAATAATTACAGATAAATCCACACCTAAATGATCTTCGCGCTTGTAAAACAATGATGCTTTCAATATTTACATCCAAATAATGTAGCGAGGTGCAACCGCACCAGCAACACAGTGTTGAATTGTAAGACCTTGTTGTATTAAACGGTTGCTTCCTTGCCTGTAGTCAGTTAAATATGTAAACCCTTAAATGTAAAAAAAACAACATTGAAGTTTCATGCAAAAAAGTAGTTTAGTATTTAGCTTTTTACTTTTTACACCAAGGTGGCCAGGATATGACAATTACTTCTGAAAACTCCAAACTAGGTTCGAACCAACTGTTGACTTTGGCGGCTAGTGGCAACACAAATCGGAAAGGTTGCCCACTCGGCTACCGATCTACCGGTGCATTTGATAAAATATACTTAAATATAGTAAACGTTAGTTTCACAATATCAAGAGATTCAAAAATTTTCGGGTCGGAGGTCCGGGACCTTGTCATTTTACATAGGGACCATTGATATTTAAACTGTGAAAGTCCAATGGACCTGCCATTTTTACCAGGATAATTTTATTTTTTCTGTATGATAACATATTGCATAAGCAAACTGACCTTTCACTGATGACATTTAATACATGTAAGACCTGCCAAAATTAAAGTCACAAGGCCCTGGACCTCCCATTACAAAATCATAGTTTTTAACCCCTGATTATATCTTCATTGATTTAGATACATTAGTAAACTATCTACGTAGTGACAAGGTATATATAATGTCCCTATACGGGGATTGTACTGTACCTGCCCTAGTGTAATTTCCAGGAAAACCTTCATCTGTACGAGACGTGTGTAATCTACACAATGAATATACATGTATATGCACATCAACATCAATTGTATGAAGAATAAATATAATATTGCTGTTTTGAAATCTAAACAAAACTAGTTTATGTTAAGGGTTTTACATTATTTTACATTATCTGTATTAATACAATACAGATTCAGTAAAAAACTACATTCCGACTGTCGAATTGGTAAAATTTGTAGTTCTGAAAGTCAGCAATCTACATTATGACATACTTGCAATAGCTTAGGATCCTCGATACAACAATGTTAAATTGTTACAATATCTGACACATTGTGCAGGTAAGAAAAACTACTTATAATTTCCTAGTATTTCACTATTCAATTTGGGAAATTTAAGTAATTTTAATTTAAGTTTAATTAAATTTAATTTAATTGATTTACAGTCATTTTCTTAGGGGAAACTATCTTTATTCGGTATTAATTTTAGGCAAACAAATTCACAGCAGATTTAAGCTATGTTATATTTTTCTATGCTGCAGTCCTAAGTAAGGGTGTCCTCTCTCTCTCTCTCTCTGTTTGCTTTGAGACTACTAATATAAAGTGAGATTCAAGATACAAGAAACTTCATTTAGAGTCGAATAACTAAGCTCTGTAGAGCTTGTAATTCGACAAAATAGAAAATTATTTTATGTATCCTCGTAGGCAAACGATAAATCCCAAGGTATTTTACATCTTAGTATTCTTACTGTGAACAGTATAAAAACGGGGTGGAGACCGACCCATATCTAAAGTTTTAAAACTTGGTTTAAGTATATTTAACATGCTATTTCAAAAAAAGTTATTTAACATTAATATCTTACATATTCAATCCCAGTAGATTTGGAGACAGAAGATTTTCGCTGTTTCTTGTCGTATCGCTGACAAAAGATGCGTCAGTTACATCACTATCATAGCCTGTGTCCATGCGGGTTTTATTAGCCATGACTGGACCGGGTCTGTCAAATAAAACATTTTCTTTTAATTAGGAATAATTAATTTTGAAGAACACTGAAACTTAACTACTACTACATAATAATAATAATAATACTTTATTGGAAAACTGAAATTGTACAGTGTTATCCATTACATAATAATAACAATAAGACTTTATTGGATAAAACCGTAGTCGCAGTGTGCATCCAGTAAAACATGTATATAAGACTAGACATAAATTAATTGATTCAAGTATTGCCATTTCTATAAATGGACAACTTATGGTTCTCAATAAACATCTAGAGATACAGGTAAAATTGTTTCATATAGAAAGAATTTAAAGTTCTATAATATACAGGTAATAATAATAATAATCATAATAATGATGATAATAATAATAATAACACTATAAAGTAATAATCCTAGTCCCTGTGGTTCAGTGCATTTCGCAGAAAAGTGTGAAGTGCATTACATTCTATGACATTAGTTGGGTTTAAAACCTTTGTTATAAGTATATTGTTGTCAATATTTGGCTGAGGGGGAATATCAAAAGCCTGAAAGAGATTGCTTCTAAAAACTTTTCGGTAGGGACATTCTAGGATAAAATGAATTTCTGTTTCAACTTTATTGCTAAATTTGCATAATCTTTTCTCCCTGGATGTCTTGGGCTTAGTGTATCTACCACGTTATACAGACATGCCGAAAGTTTAACACTGAGATAAAGAAAATGAGTAGAATCTCGACTGTCAAAACATATGCCTGTCGAAAGGGTACCGAGATATTGATAGCAGCTGGCGATAAGCTGTCAAGATAACTGATTAGGGAGTCGGGACCGAGATAAGCTGACGATTTGGCATTAATATTAATTTGTTATCTCAAGTGTTAATCTTTTGACAGGTCAGTACCCTGTACTGTATAATTTACGATTAAACTCACGTGTCCTCAGTTTACCTTCTTTTTAATGAGTTTCTTTCTCCCGCCATGTAAACTTCCTGTGTATGATAATTTCGAAGTATGACACGGTTAGGGCTATATTTCCGGAACGTCAAATGTTGCGCGACCTTTTTCTCAGAAGTCTAAAGAGAAAACAGTTTTTCAGTGATAAATCAAGTATTTATTATTATTATTATTATTATTATTATTATTATTATTATTATTATTATTATACAAATACGACGTGTTATATATTTCACATAATTGTATTTCAAATAAATAGGAGGAGTTTCCAGATAGAAATAAATAAATATTGCTAAAGCCGTTACATTCACTTAAACTCAATCAATATAAGTGTTTCAAAAAATTTAAATTCTCTAAAACCCCAAATCTATCATTTTGAGTTTCATATTTACTATTTCTTAACAAAAAATATATTCATGAAAACTTCTGACTTGTCTTGTGATTTTGATATTGAGAGACTGATTCATTATACTGAGAACTTGCTCTTGTTTGAGTCTCATTTATCTGTAAATTTAATTGGTTTAAGTGTAATTTATGGAAATAAATATTGTTTATACCAGCGATATTTAATACTAAGTTTAAAATACTGTTTATACCAAAAAACATGGTTTCTCCTTATCAAGATGATCCGGTTCTTGTCGAACCTGATCCGTTTTGTATTTTATAATTTTAAATCGCCCGGAAGTGTTCATTGACAACAAACACACTGGCGGCGATTTGAGGTTGAAGACAGAAATGGTCTGAAATAAAACGATATTTGCCGTAGTCCGACTGTACACAATGTGTTTAACATTGTTTGTGCTTCTTGTAGAGTTTTTGCCGTACCTGTGTGTCGTGACAGTTCCAGTTTATGGGTCATTTTGCGGAGTTGAACTGATACTAAGACTGTCCATTCTTCTGTATTTTTATGTGATTTTCAATGGTTTTATCCCGAAAGTATTGGTAAGATTTCCTGTAGATATTTTTTTAAGTTTTAAGTATCAGTCAAAAAACGAAGAATAAATATTAAAGATTGGAATGACTGCCACACCGTGGAAGGAGGGTGTTGCACTTGACAAAAGCATGTGCCTGTTTTGTGTCATTATTGGACTCTGTGTAACCTTTAGCTCAGTCCCACTTAACACTGGAAAGAGATTGAAACCAGGACCTTCCATAGCATAGGCGAGTGCTCTGCAAACTGACTTACCCAGAACACTACCTCTCCTGCCCCTGTTATTGTTGAGGTTCCCAGTGGAAAGTCTTGTCCAATTTCCCACAGGTTGACTTTATATGGCCACAACATTGCCAGTCTGTGGCTTCTTAGGGCATTAATAGTTACCAAACTGTAACTGGAAGGAACATAATACAGAGATCAAACCTAGGACAACCCAAGATATATTGACTGTGCTCTATTAACTTACAAACACTATTGTCAGCATTTAATGGGTGACCAAGATTCTCAACAAACATTTCCACATTGATTTGTTGATCACTTGTTTTTTGAAAATAAAAAATAAATTACAGACTTGTTAAGAGTGAATTGACTTTGGTAGCAGTTTAAATTGTTAAAATAATAGGGTTTGGCCACTGTACCACATGATCAACACCCCTTAACTTTTGTGCAGGACAATTTAGAAAATCTTTATGCTGCTAATTCCCTGAAAAAAGTTGTTTATATAAGAAAACATGAACATACATTTTTTTCAGATATCCAATGGAAATAATAGTTCTGCACAAATGTTAGGGGTATATCATGTGGCTTAGCGTGGTACCCCATTCATTCATTGTGTAATCCAGGGCATCTTACCACTGTAAATATATTTGGTTGACTTGTACCAGGCTTGATTAAAAGTGACTTGATATTCCCAAAATGTGCTAGAATACTGGATTTACATAAGACGTTGTAGGTTTGCCCACATATAAATCAGTTTGTACTGTTCAGCATCACATGATTCCATACCTAAACTTTGGTGTTTTTGGTATTCTTTTTCAGCCTCGCGTGATTCTGATGATTCCATATTTAAACTTTGTGTTTTAATTTTCTTTTTCAGTATCATGTGATTCCATATTTAAACTTTGTGTTTTAATTATTCTTTTTCAGTATCATGTGATTCCATACTTAAACTTTGTGTTTTAATTTTCTTTTTCAGTATCATGTGATTCCATATTTAAACTTTGTGTTTTAATTATTCTTTTTCAGTATCATGTGATTCCATACTTAAACTTTGTGTTTTAATTTTCTTTTTCAGTATCATGTGATTCCATATTTAAACTTTGTGTTTTAATTATTCTTTTTCAGTATCATGTGATTCCATACTTAAACTTTGTGTTTTAATTTTCTTTTTCAGTATCATGTGATTCCATATTTAAACTTTGTGTTTTAATTATTCTTTTTCAGTATCATGTGATTCCATACTTAAACTTTGTGTTTTAATTTTCTTTTTCAGTATCATGTGATTCCATATTTAAACTTTGTGTTTTAATTATTCTTTTTCAGTATCATGTGATTCCATACTTAAACTTTGTGTTTTAATTTTCTTTTTCAGTATCATGTGATTCCATATTTAAACTTTGTGTTTTAATTATTCTTTTTCAGTATCATGTGATTCCATACTTAAACTTTGTGTTTTTATTATTCTTTTTCAGCATCACGTGATTCCATACTTTGGTGTTTGAATTATTCTTTTTCAGCATTATGTGATTCCATACTTAAACTTTGTGTTTTAATTATTCTTTTTCAGCATCATGTGATTTCATACCTAAACTTTGGTGTTTTTGGTATTCTTTTTAGCATCATGCGATTTGGATGATTCCATACTTAAACTTTGTGTTTTAATTATTCTTTTTCAGCATCATGTGATTCCATACTTAAACTTCAGTGTTTTTGTACTGGTAGTGATTTACCTACCACTCAACCTGATACCTTATCCTGTAATTTGGCTGTATGATAAGTTATTATG
This sequence comes from Anadara kagoshimensis, assembly GCA_021292105.1. Lineage (NCBI taxonomy): Eukaryota > Metazoa > Mollusca > Bivalvia > Arcoida > Arcidae > Anadara > Anadara kagoshimensis. Next base: position 10,623,789 of record CM037874.1, on the reverse strand, counting down.
GGTCTCAGAACCTTTCCTTCTTGTGGCAGAAATTGTGTTGGCCTTGAACTTTGTAATGAAATGCAGCCAGAGAATGATAGAAAAGTGTGAAGAGGAGGAATCTCCACTGTGGAAGGTAACCACAAAATCGCTCTTGTATTGCAATAATATACAGAACAATTGTAGCTTGTTGAGTTGAGATCTGTAATGTTGTTTAACATTCCAGTCAAGAATATTTCACCTTATATCAAGACATTGCCAGCTATAGGCAAAGTTGCAGAAATTTTGTCTGTGTTTTGTGCTGATGGTAATATACATCATGGTTCTTTATCATGCCAAGCCTACCATGACAAAGAACCTTGTTTATTTTAAGTTCCGATCCAAAAGAAGCGTGACTCATTTCATAATGCCAAGCGGAGTGCTTGGCAAAAGAACAGTCATTACCCACTTACAAGTCTTGGGTCAGACCTGGTAGGGGTTCAAACCCATGGACTTAAACTTATGGAACAAGCAATCTACCAACTGAGATACCGCAGTGGTACATAACTTGTTGATGAGGTCAGTATGTGTTTTATAAATTTTCTTCAATAGATAAAACACATCAATGACATCATTAACATGCTAAGTTATCTTTACACATGTTATTAAATTCCAGCAAACTGTTACTTATAGAAGTTAAGATAATGTTGACATTGGTAATTGTAATTCAACTTCTGTACATATTTCAATCCAAATACTCCAGGGGTCTTTCAGCCCATTTGAGAATGGGGCCAGGGCCCTTGGAATTGGGAAAATAAGCGGCGTTTTGTGTCATTTTTTATGAAAATTCAACAAGAGACAAAAACATTACATTCAGACATTTACTGGTCATAATTAACTTATTAATACAAATTATAATTCTATTTCTCTATCTTTCACGCCTCTGAATTTATTTACAGCATGTTCTAGCTGTGTCTGTGAGAGATGAAGGTATAGAAATTGATTTGGAAAACACCATATTGATGTCAACACAAACAAATAAATTGAGAATATTACCATTATCCATTGGGGAAAAAACATGCTTTATTGCATTGGGAATGGGGCCCAATTGTGGTCTCAAATTTGCTTCATTGAGACCCCTGTATTCTGAGATTTTGTTTTCTTTTCAATTTAGAAAGAAATACTTTGACAGGTGTGATTGTTGATCATTTTTTGTTTTTTGGGGTCTTTTTTTTTCATTTACAGGCTGGTATGGTGTGTTTTTCCTCGAGTTGTTATGCTATTACAGCTTCTATGGCTTGGGAGATCTATACAGAGGGAAGCAGAACACAATTCTGGTATGTTCACAGACAAACTGTAAATTCGTAAAATTTTCATCTTTATTTATTATTTTATGTAAATTTGCATGACCTATTATGTATAATAATGGATGGCAGTGTTCAATGGTTTTGTTTGCCTCAAATTACTATAGATTAAAGGTAGTTTTTTCTGTAGAAAAATTATTAAAATTTTCCAAATTGACCCCTACAAATTCTCCAAAAGACATTGAAGACAAAAGGTGTGTAGCCCTCAAAGTGGGTTTCAAAACTAAGTGGTCATCTGGCCATCAGTTTAAAATTTCAGGTTGCCAGTTGAAATTCCAAGTGGCCAGTCAATCTTTTCTTCCAAATGATGGAAAAGTAAGGCATCTTTTAGGTATGAAGGACAAAAATGCACATTTTTAAAACTGACTCGCACTCACTTACATACATCAGTGTTATTAATAACAATAATGATGGTGTAAAGTGTCCATTATATTGCCTGAAATGGCAACAGTATCATAAAAATTGTGTAACACAGTAATAATATCTGTTTTCTGAACACATAAGTTCAAATTTTAAAGCTGGCCACCATTTACAAATTTTAGGTCTCCAGACACAATTCCGGGTCCATTTGGGCACCATTTACGTAGACAAAATTGAGAGCTTTTGTGTCACATATGTTGGAATACAAAATCAAACAGTTTACACTGATGAAATTAAGTTGTATAAAAGTATCTTGACCAACCAAAATTTTATAAATTGTTACATTACCATCTTTGTAAACGTTTGCTATTTACCCAATAAATTTTTCCAACTTAAAGGGTAGAAAGTAGCTGTTGAAAAAGGTAAAAAAATAAATGATAACTGTGTATACTGCTTGATTTTGATACACATTAATAAATCAAGCATCTGAAGGCATAATGTTTAATCACTTTTGAAAATTTTTTTTGCAGGATATTATTCTTGGTGCTGCTGGTCCCATGTCTAAGTTTACTCATAGCATTCTAATCTAAGGTTTAATTTTCTTTGGATTATTTTTTTTTAAATTGTTTCTATCTATAGGATTTTATTCTTGATATTGGTACTATGTATACATAACATAACCTTTTAAACTTTTTTATGATTTTTTATAATTTTGTTTCTTTTAGCGGGGCTTTATTCATGATATTGGTCCTATGTCTAAGTGTATGCATAGCATTAGGTTTAACTTTTTTAGGATTTTTTATAATCTTGTTTCTATTTGTAGGGTACTATTCTTGGTGTTGGTCCTGTGTCTAAGTGTACACAACATGATGTGGATGTCACAGGAAGGTATTCATTTTATATATACTTGCTACCCTTGTCATTTTTAGTCGAGTTGCAACAAAGATGTACTTGACTATTAATTTGGTGATGTGAGTTGGTGTGCGGGCTGGTGGGCAGCAATTAGTTTTCCATACCTTTTTCCAAATGCCTTCATATATTGAACTGATATTTAGTATGCAAGTCAATCATCATGAGTTACAGATCAAGATTGAGTTTTTTTTTTTTCATTTGGGTTCACTGATTTCAATAGAAAAATGGGCTGTGGTCTTAGACAATTTCTTTAAAATAACAGTTTCCAGACTTATTTTCTAAATGCTTGCAGATATTGAACTAATATTTGGTGTGTAAATCATACATCATATAGATATTAAATTGCAACTTGATGTGTGCACCCTGGTGCCTATTTATACATGTTTTAGATGTAGTATTTTTATAACAATTTATAATTTATTAGCAAAAATTTTAGCATATTGGTCCTAACTGCTGAAAATTTGGACATTCTATTTCTTTAATGTAATTGACCATTAAACCTTTGCATAAGGTATGTATACACCCACAGGTGAGCGCAAAGGCCCATGGTCCTCTTGTTTGTACTTGGTATAAAGCCTTTGGAATTGTGGAATTAACCATCATTTCATGCAATTTGGGGAAAAATCTAAATGGGGTAAATGTATGGTATTTTGTACTTAAGCCAAAATATTTGGGGACAATATAAGTTTAAACATTGAGAATGGGGTTCAATTTCTGGCCCCAAATTAGGTAGATTGACACCCCTAACAATGACTGATGATATTTTAGCTAATATGAACCAAAGTTTCAGATGCACGATTGCTATGATCAACTCTCTGCCCCCAGGCTATGCAAGCTTTTTTACAGAAATTTTAATCATTTAACAATTATGCCACTTTGTTTACATAATTTTACCATGTACAATTTCAGGTATATTGTGTGATGCAGCGTTTACAGGGCTGTGTTCAATAGCTGTGCTTTATGCTATGAAAGAAGAAACAACACTTGTGTTACACCCGCTGAGAGCTCCAAATTCCTGGTATCAGTAAGTATCATAATACATTACGCAACAAACACTTTTTGTCATTTCAAACTTGTGTAAATCAAATGATTAAGGTCTAAGCTCTTTACGTTTTTACAAAATTTAATTTTATACAACCAGTGATTTTGTTTGCCTAAAATTACTGCCGATTAAAAGTAGTTTTGCTTGGGGGAAAATGGTTAAATTTTTCCAATTTGACCACTCAAATTCCCAAAACAACAAATTTCAGATATTGTCACAATATAACATCTTTGCAGTGAGGATCTTAAGCTATTGCAAGCATGTCATTATGTAGTTTGCTGTATTTCAGAACTTCAATTTTTCTCAATTTAAAAGGCAGAAGGTAGTTTCTAAAAATTGTAACAAAATCACAGACAACTTTAGACAAAATTCTGTTAAGCTACTGCTATTTTTTTTATTGATCTGTTATATTTTTATACCCCCATGCTTCCTCTTACACCTGCAAACAAAAGTTTAGGGTGGTATATAGGAACTACTCTGTCTGCATGTCCATCCATCTATCTGGTCATTGTGGACTGGGGTGTTAATCCCTCAATAAACTGCTCAATTTTTTATTTGGTTTGTTTTTGCATTTTAAGTTTTCACTTTTTCTGCATTTGACAAAGCTATTGCTTTTTTTTATCTTAAAATGTGTTTTCAAATGATGGGCAATTTGGAAAAAGTCTAAAAATGAATATGTCATGTAAAACCAGATATTGTAAGAGTGATTGCCCTTTGTACACTATGACTGTCATACATATGCAAGAATGTCATGCATATATGTTTTCAAATTAAATTTTTTAAATAGACCAGAATATCAGTAAATTTTAGATTCCTGATGGCTTTTAACTTTTCTTGGATCTAGAATTTCATAAATGATAGGGGTGTCACGATATACCAATATACCAATATATTGCCATTTTACCGGTATTTAACTTTATCACATATCCATTGAATCTCACTATAGCGATACATTACATTTTCTTGCCATGTGATACAAAGTTCCGTATCGCACATGTGCAATACAATATTCCGTATTACCATAGTAGCTGGAACTACTTTTAGGGGAATTCCCTTTTCCGACAACAATAATATGACGTCATTGATTGGTTATAATGTGACGTCATGTTAAGTTTGGAGAATTTTTCGAGTTGGGAGAATCGCGGACGATGTTATATAATTTTGTAAAATCAATGTTTGGTTTTTAATTTTTTTCCCAGTGTTTATGATGGTATTAGTAAAATGTTAAGCAATGATGTTTAAACGAAGAGTTATCTGTTGTTTTTAATTACTTCTTTAGCAGTTTTTTCCAGTCAGGTATCAGATTTTTCGAATCAGGTCAAAAAGTCATATAAAATAGTTGATTGTGAATTCATTGACAGATTAAGCCATAGAAAGGTTTTCATTTAGTTTGGTAGGGTATGTGATAAATACAAAACCACACGTGTGGTTTTGCGTATATATTTCACAGCTTTTGAAAATCAGTTGTTTTATCCATATTTTCTTGTCTTTTCTTATAACAATCAAACAATTCTTACAATTTTATCATTTGCATACAATCATTCAGGTAAAATGGTATATGTTGAGTTGAGTAATGATGTTTAACATCCCAGTTAAGATATTTCATTTATATCGAGATGTCACCAGCTATAGATAAAGATGCAGAATTTTTCCTGTGCATTGCGCTGATGGCATTATGCAGCAGGGTTCTTTACCTTGCTGCGTCTACCATTTATTTTAAGTTCTCATCCGAAAGAACCATGGCTTTTGTTTCATAATGCTGAGTGCTTGGCAAAAGAACAGTCATTACCCACTTTAAAGTCTTGGGTGAGACCAGGCCGGGAATTGAACCCATGACCTGCCACTTCACCAACTGAGATACTGCAGTGGTATAATTGTATATGTGTAATAACAAATATAGTGTCACACTGTGGAAAACCATAAAGATATCCAAATTGTTCCACATTGTTTCTAATATAAAGGCAAGCTTTTTGAGTTATCAAGTTTTTATATGTACCACTAAATTTTAAAATTTCATGATCCTCTGGCTGTCATCTAATTCAAACTTGTTATCCTAGGCCTTTCGAAAGAAAGAGGGAAATAATAAATTCAAAGTTCAATCCATCTGTCAGTTCAGACCCTTCTTGTCTAGAGTAATTCTCCAAAACTTTAACTATAATGCACTATTTTATGAATCTTGGTCAAAAGCATAATCATTGTTAGAAGATGTGCACATCATTAGCCTGATTAAATTGTTTCAGCCATTTTCCTGGCAGCTATGGCTCTTTGTATATTGTATTGCAAATCACAAAAAATACCTACTGGTGGGGATTCTAATTCACTGAATTTGCTTTGTTAATATCAAATTTGATATTCCATCCTTTGGTTCCTCCTGAGTCCAGACACTTCTTGTCTACAGTCATTCTCTAAAACTGTGACACACTATTTTACAAAATATTGATAGGAGATACTCATATCAATAACCTGAAGTTGGTCTCCTAATTCTCCTGGGAGTCATGGTCTTCAAATGGTGCAAATAACAAAAAAGTATGTATATGCAGGGGATCCTAATTCACTGAACTTTACCTGTTACATATACTGAGTATTACCTACAGGCTTTTACATGTATATGTGTAACAAATGTTAATAATTATTTTTCCTTTTTTTTCAGGTATAATAAAAGTCTTTCTCTACTTAACCTTGCAAGATATATTATGAACAGTTCTGTAGGTAAGTTTGAAAAAAGTTTTGATACACATTTCTCAGTCTTTCAAATTTGCACTGGTTCCGTGGTCCAAGGTCAATAATTTTTTTCTTGGGCCTGTGGGATTTGAATATTAATGCCAGCAAGCTTGACTGGCTTGTAACAAAATCCCAACACATGCTATCATTTGAATAGGAATTGCTGATTTGTCTGTGAAATCTAATCTGGGTTTGTAAAACTCCATTACTGGTCCAAATTGTGTGTAACATCTAAAACCTTAGCCTTAGAAGATATTTACTGAATAGTTCTGTAGGTAAGTTTGAAACATTTTTGATACACATTCTTGGTTACTAAGCCTCTAGTCTTCTTTCTTGAACTGGTTTTGTGGTCTAAGGCAAGTAAATTTTTTCTTGGGTCAGTGAAATTTGAATACCAGTAAGGTTGTGTCAAAATCCCAAGACAGACTATTCTCTTCCAGATCGCTAAAAATATGTAAGAAACATGGTTCAAATCAGAAGGGGCTTTGTGGCATTGGCCCTAAAAGTATAATTTAGTTCCCCAAAAATGCTGTGGGCTGTGGGCCAACCATGGCCCATCTTTTTTCACTCTTAGTTGATTCTTGTGAAAATCTTGTTTTACCTCTCTATAATTCATTATACATTGTTTGTTGATTCTTTAAGTTAAAACAACTGGTTTTAGGTACCATGACATTATATCTTATGCATTAATAAAGTAGTGTGGATATTTCAATTCTGATTGATCTTTCGAAATAAAATTTTCAAGTTTTTATGTAGACCCCATTTTTGAAAACATGGCCCCTATTTTTTTTAAGCCTGGGCAGGATGACCCCAGTAACTACAGTTCTAGTACACTTAACACTGAATAAAATTTTATTTTTCAGATAACGCCAGTTTGTCCATAGAATTTCTGATGAAGTTCCTAAGGCCATTTTTTCTTGTGACGCTAGGCATTAGATTATACAGTATCTTATATATTATAGAAAAAGTCAACGAAATTAGCAATGATCTAGAGGTATGTTTAATCAATGTACTGTTATTAAAATATTTTTATTGCCACAGCACAGAAGGGATTTAAAATTCCCCCGGTCTGAGGTTCAATACCTAATTGCTGTCGCTGGACTTACATTTCTTCTCAAAGCAACACAATGAGAGCATAGTTATTCCATTAAAATGCAATAATAGGTACATAGAATGAAAGTGAACTGTGTTGAATTATTAGAATGGGGGTGAACTGTGTTGAATTATTAGAATGAGGATGAACTGTGTTGAATTATTAGAATGGGGATGAACTGTGTTGAATTATTAGAATGAGGGTGAACTGTGTCGAATTATTAGAATGAGGGTGAACTGTGTCGAATTATTAGAATGAGGGTGAACTGTGTCGAATTATTAGAATGAGGGTGAACTGTGTCGAATTATTAGAATGAGGGTGAACTGTGTTGAATTATTAGAATGAGGGTGAACTGTGTCGAATTATTAGAATGAGGGTGAACTGTGTCGAATTATTAGAATGAGGGTGAACTGTGTTGAATTATTAGAATGAGGGTGAGCTGTGTTGAATTATTAGAATGAGGGTGAACTGTGTTGAAATTATTAGAATGAGGGTGAACTGTGTTGAATTATTAGAATGAGGGTGAGCTGTGTTGAATTATTAGAATGAGGGTGAACTGTGTTGAAATTATTAGAATGAGGGTGAACTGTGTTGAATTATTAGATTGAGGATGAAATATGTTGAACTATTAGAATAAGAGTGAAATGTGTTGGAATTATTAGAATGAGGGTGAACTGTGTTGGAATTATTAGAATGAGAGTGAACTGTGTTAGAATTATTAGAATGAGAGTGAACTATGTTAGAATTATTAGAATGAGAGTGAAATGTGTTGGAATTATTAGAATGAGAGTGAACTGTGTTAGAATTATTAGAATGAGAGTGAACTGTGTTAGAATTATTAAAATGAGAGTGAAACGTGTTGGAATTATTAGAATGAGAGTGAACTGTGTTAGAATTATTAGAATGAGAGTGAACTGTGTTAGAATTATTAGAATGAGAGTGAACTATGTCAAACTATATTAGAATGAGGTTGAAATGTGTTGAACTATTAGAATAAGGGCGAATATATTGAACTGTGGAATAAGCATGAAATATGTTGAATTTTTAGAATGAGGGTGAAATGTGTTGAACTATTACAATGAGGGTGAAATGTGTTGAACAATAATGGAATGAGAGTAAAGTATGTGGAACTATAATTGAATGAGGATAAAATATGTTAAAATTTTAGAATGCGGGTGAAATGTGTTGAACTTTTAGAATGAGGGTGAAATGTGTTGAACTATTACAGAGGGTGAAATGTGTTGAAATATTTATTTAAAAGAAGGTGAAATGTGTTTAAATATAATAGAATGAGGGTGACGGGTGTTAAACTCTTACTTGGGATAAAAATATGTTCAACTATTAGAATGAGGTGAAGTATAATGAACCATTAGAATCTGAGGGGTTAAATATGTTAAAATATTACTATAAGAATGAAATGTTTTGAAAATAAAACTGATGTGAAATGTGTTTAACTATAATAGCTTTAGGGTGAAATTCAAATGAGGGTGAAATGTGTCTAACAATAATAAAATGAGGATGAAATTTGTTGAATAATTGGAATGAAGTTGAATTGTACTGAATTATTATAGAATGACACTTTGGAGCTTTTCCTTTTTAATTTTTATGCAAAGTCAGTTTAGAAATTTTTACCAACAAAATTTGGAAAAATGTATGTTTTTCGGCATTGGGAGTTGGTCCTTATACCAGGCCCTGTGAGTTGCCAGAAAAATACCTGTTTACTCATATTTTAGAACCCTGTAATAACAACTGAATTACAAATGGATTATTATTTTATTTCAGGAGGAATATTCAATTGAAGACATAGATGAATATGAAGTATCACCATGGCGATCACCAATAACAATGAAACTAGCTGTAATATTCATGTTTACACAGATGACTATTAACCTGTTCTACGAGAGTAGAGGAATATCATTCAGCTCATTTTATCCATTCAGTATTCTAGAACAATATTATCCAAAACACCTTGTGTTAAGCAGAATTATACAAGTTCTGCTTGTAAATAAGTTTTACATGTACAGACTGTATTATTCTGATGATTGGGAATGGAATTTTTTCTTTTCATCAACAAAAGATTATTAATGTTTTTCTAAATATGAGCATAATATGACATTGCGTAAGCAAAAAAAAGCCATTAGGCCATATAAAATTAATTCCTAGATTTTCATCTCAATCTGCTACACTTTTTTGGCCTGCCCCAGAATTTTTTTATTTTTGTTTTGTTTTCTAATAGTTTTTAAGGCCCTTTCTGTTGTCATTACTGTTATTTTTTTTTTAATCAGGAAAGAACTTTTAGTAAAAACCTTTCCACAGTTTCCACAGCAACAAGCAAACAACTGCTATGACTTGTACCTTTCAGAATGTTTGGTTTTCATCAACAAAAGATTTCTGTAAAATCACTAATATTCGTGGGGTTAAAAATTCATGGTTTTGTAATTTAAAAATATTTTGCCAGTAGAAAATTTCATGGAATTGTGTTTTGTGAAAATAAATCCCATTGGGGGTCTTGGTAATTAAAATTTTCGGTTGACATTAAATTACGTAGTATTTACCTACCCATGAAAATGGCTAAATTTAATCCCCCTTGCATAAACAATATATAGTTGTGTATCAATTATTTTTATATTTCTCCATATAGCTCAATAAGTAAAAGATCTGAAAAGAAAATCTCAAACTTATTAGATTGTGAAATTCATTTCAAGATTTCTGACAAATATATAGTTGTGTACCAATTATTTTTATATTTCTCCATATAGGTCAATAAGTAAAAGATCTGAAAAGAAAATCTCAAACTTATTACATTGTGAAATTCATTTCAATATTTCTGACAAATATATAGTTGTGTACCAATTATTTTTATATTTCTCCATATAGCTCAATAAGTAAAAGATCTGTAATAGAAACCCTTTAACTTATTAGATTGTGAAATTCAGATGACGGTTTCTGACAAATATGTACAGAAATACTGATTCCAGGGTAAATGTCCTTTACCGTTTAAGAAGAAATATAAGTAGAAGAAAATTTTTGCGGTTTTGACCACCTGAACTATTTCATGATCAGAAATTTTCACGGGCAAGACTATCAAAAATGTACCAAGGGAAATAAATAGTTTACCCCGAAAAGATATGTTCACGTTACAAATGTCACCATGAAAATCGAAAATATTTCTTCCTCAAGAATGTTTCTTCCTAAACAGTATTTTATTATGGCAATAATATTACAATATTTTTGTACAAAGTTTTTGTATATTTCTAGTTTATAAGTAAAGAAATTGTTGAAGTATATTTTATCTGAGTTTTTTCAGTTATTTGAACACATCTATGAAATCAAATCCAAGTGAACCAAAAAGTCGAAGAGTGAAAAGTCAATATTTAATTTAAATTCCTTTTAGGTCGAAAAAGAATAGAGTTTAAAAATAATTTTCAATACAAAATAAGATGATTATTTAAGTCTAAAAAACGTACCAGTACTTTGGAACAGTAAATGGCACCAAAAATGTCTTTGTTTTTAAATTATGCATCATGAGACAATTCCAAATTGTGTCAGGTTTTCACAGTTTTCATGCCCAATTTCAAACATCTTGTTTAGACTTGTCATGAATTGTTTGGCCACCCTGAGACATAAATTCATTGTAGTGTCGATTATGTGTATGTTGGTATAGCCCATAGCCCATAGCCCAATGTTTGGGGTATTGTGATGCCAAGTTAACTAAACTTATTACTTTGCCAAGTCTATTTCAATAGCTTTTCAGTTTTAAGCGTCCTATGTAAGAGCCACAGGTGGCCTACTCTTTTTCGAACTCTACAGAGGTGTCTTTAGCGTGCACTGAGACATGGGACCTCCCGATTGAGCTTCATCAGAAAGACAATTCTTGTAATAAGATTTTTTACAGCTCTAGTATGGGCTGGAGATGAAAATTGCCTCAGAATATTTCCAAGTCCCTGGTGAGGTTCGAACTCACAACCTTTGACTTTGAAACCCAGTGACAGTACCACTCTGTTATGTCGACCATTAAAATTTCAGACATAAACAAAAAGGTAAGAAACAAGACACACAAGATTTAAGATTGGCTTTGCACTGAAACTGGACAACATGGCCCCCATGATATGAATTTGAATTTCACATAAAACAATTTTGATATAATTTGACATGATGAAGCTTATAAGTGAAATCCATGATGATCACATGAAATCCATGATGATCACATGAAATTCATGTAACATTCACATGAAATTTGTGTAACATTCACATGAAATTTGTGTAAAATATATGTGAAATGAGTTTCACTTGGAATTCAAAAAAAAATGGCACTGTAAGCCAATTGTTTCTCATTTTGATTATAAATATGATAAGGAGATTACTATCTACACATGTATCTATAACCCAATCTATCCCAACATTCAATCAGGGATGGACTTTAATTTGCCACACAAAAATTGCATTTTTGACTGAGAAAGTCTTGCCATGATGGAATAAAGCCATAAAGTCCTATCCCAGTGCCGATGGATGCCATGTGTTCTATTACAATGGTGCAGGAGTTCAAAATTCCTTAGGTCCGAGGTCTGGACCTTTTGATTTTACACTGAGACCCTTTATAGTTAAACTGTAAAAGTTTGATGGACCAGCAGTCTTTTACCTGAATAATACTGCTTCTTCTATAAAATAAAATTAGGTATTCCCTATTCAACTTTCAATGTTCATATTAGACTTTCAAAACAAAATGCAGAACTACCGACTTCAAATAATGGCAAAAATTCTTGGACCTTCCATTAAAAAACATAATTTTAAAATTTGTGGTTTGTCTATTTTCTATAATGAACATTCACATTCCAATTTAAACCTAGAGTTATTTCCCTTAGACTGCTACCGAATACTATTCAGCTACAAAATCACAGAAATTTTTCATCTAGGGCTTGTTTATTTGATCATGACAAGGAAATCCCTGGTTTTATAGCATATGCTATCCAAAGATATTGCTACAATTTTATACCATTTCAACTTATTGTTGACTGATTTTAAGACAGTGTCAGTCGTGGATTTTTCAAACTTTGCTCTTGTCAACTACGAAATATTAGTACACAACTGATGGATTAAATATTAAATTGGATATTCATGTCACTTTGATTTTGGTAAAATCTCAAATGGATCTGCTTCTACTATTCCAAGTGTTCAAATTCAAAATATTTATACAGTAAAACCTTTCTTAAAGACCACCTCTATATAAGACCACCTGCTTTTAAGGGCCAGTTAAATTTTATCCCCATTGCTCCTTATTCATTATATTTGAAACTGTATAAGAGCATACTTTAAGACCACCTCTATAAAAACATCACATGTTTTTAAGGACCAGTGAAATTTTATCCAAATTGCTTACAAATGTTATTTGAAGCTGTATATAGGGGCCACCTGAACATAAAGGCCACTGGTTCATCTAGGTGGTATTTATAGATATGATTGACTGTATTATGCATACGTATTTAGAAAAGTGTTATGTCAAAAGTATCTAAGATACTAGGATAATTAAGATTTGGGAAAAAACCCTGAAATTCCAGTAAAGATACAACTCATTTTATATAATAAAAATATTTAGTTTTCAAATGAAACTTACAATTTGCTAAATATGGTAGTGGATAAAGTTTACCTTATAGTACTCATAAAAAACAAACTCAAAATTACAAAGTAAAGTAAAAACTTTGAAACTGACAAATTAAGTTAAACATGTCAAGATGCACCAGGGAAGTGGGGTCAGGTGCTCGGGCATTTTGCTGCCATATCATATCATAATATGTCCAAATCAGATTACATTATTTTTTATGTCTGAAGACTTCACTATGACTGACTATACCACCATAAGCTACATCTCCAATTAAGCCAGAGATGATATATGTTAAAAGTGTTTTGTACGGCGTTCACGACAGTGAAAGCGTACATTGCTATCGCTTTCCGCCAAGATGGGGCTTCTTTACTATGAAATAGTACGAATCGAAAATAGTGCGTCTTGTAAATGAACATGAAAGGAATATATCTGTTTTATCATGATATATGTATTCTGAGACGGGTAATGCATTTTGTTACATTTGCAAATTTGAAATAAATGTTCGGAATATATTTTTATACCCCCTTCAAACGAAGTTTGGGAGGAAGTATATTTTAGAATCACCCTGTCTGTCCACCGTCTGTGCATCCGTCTGTAACTTTAGTCTTCTCCTCTGAAACCACTAAGCCAATTTGAACAAAATTTAGTGTAGAAGGTCCTTTGGTGGTAAAGATTGAAAATTGTACCCGGCATGTTTGTCAGAGATCCAAGATGACGTGGTTACTATAAAAATCAAAAACCTATATATAATGGCCATAACATCTTTATTTATGTACAAAGTTTGTTGAATTTTTAAACAAAGAAACTTCATACAATGGTTCAGTAGGGTAATGCTATTATTCTAGGTGAAATTGTGTTTCATAACCAGAATTATGTGACAGTGTTGAAAACCATTTGCTTTTAACTGGGACATTCAGGTGAGCGATACTGGGCCTAATGGGCCTTTTTCTCAGAATCGTTTCTTTTATATACCTATCTGAATTTTCGTATACTGTGGATAGTAGGTAAATCTGTTTCCAGTACATAGTGATTAAGATGTTAATTATTCAGTCATTTGAAAAATGTTACAGCGTTGGTATTCAAAAATTCGGAATTTTAATTTGTGAAATACTGAAAACTTCATCATGATTGACAAGAGGTCTGAACATCTTCAATCAAACAGGAGATGACAAAGGTTATGATCAGCATGTCTGTGTCACATTCTACTAAACTCCCTCTCTCTCTCTCTCTCTCTCTCTCTCTCTCTCTCTCTCTCTCTCTCTTAAAAATTCAAATTGATTTGTTGTTTCTATAGCGACATGGCAGATAAAGTACGATTTCAGTGAAATGAAGTCCAATGTTCGTTAAACTATCTGAAGGTTTTAATTTCTCAATATTGAAATTGATTGTCAGTGACATTAGCAACTTTATAATGTCGCTGGTAACATCTAACAGAAATAACAATCGTAGTTAATTTGTTAATTCACCATGGCTGTTGAAAAGTACAGAATCTCAAGTCAACGACCCGTGTTTATCAAGGCTATTGTCATTATTGTTTTAGCAGTGTTCATTCTAGGATTTTTTAGGACCCAGTTGTTCAAAGCTTGATTAGTTTACACAATGATTAAGACAAATTCAAAACATCAGGGTCCAGTTGTTCGAAGATTGATTAATTTAATCAATTGATTAGTCAAAATTTGAATTTTGCATAATTTTAATTTTGTTGTGGAATTAAATTTGAAAATTTCATAAAATGGATAGAATTTTACCAAACTAAACACATTGTTATAAAAACATCAGTTTGATGATATTATGTTGATTTGTATTGATGTTTTTAATTTCTGTTAATCACTGATAAAATTTACCAAGCTTCGAACAACTCGCCCCAGTAAATATCAACATATAGGCAAACAACATTAATATTGACCTGTCCGTTTGACCTTTCATTAGGAATGTTCATATATATCATACATAGGTAGCCTTAGGCATGTAAACGTTGCCCATGATTAGTGTTCACATCAGGGGCCAGTTGCACAAAGCTTGATTAGTTTAATCAGTTGATTAGTCAAAATTTGAATTTCACATAATTTCAGATCCGTTGGGAAATTAAAGTTGAAAATGTTCAAAGTAAGAATTCCATCAAATCTAACTATATGATTATAAAACTTTAAATTTTATAATGTTATTTTGATTCTTATTGCCTTTTTAATTTTTTGTTAAATATTGATTAAACTAATCAGTCTTCGAACAACAGGGTCCAGGTAAACAACATATACACGCATGATCCCTATTACTTACCGTAAATACTGGATTTAATTATATAAATTAAAGGTCAAGTGGACAGGTCAATGTTGTTTACCTTATACGCTTTAGTTTGAATTCAACACAATTTCGACATTTTCAACATTGATTTCACAACATATTTGAATTTGAAATTATGCAAAGTTTAAATTAGACTAACCAGTTGATTAAACAAAATAAATTTCGAGCAACTAGTCCCAGATGGGTCCATTGTCAAAATAAAGTCCTCTCAAATACCATATCATAATATTTTTGCGCTTATGTAATGGTAAATGTGGTCCACTAATTAAAGGCCTTAACAATGGTGCCAACATTTGTCAACATAAAGGATCCGACGTCCTCGTGGTACTCTCCTAGAAAGTGTAAAACAGTCCAACCTGCCTTTAAGGTCACCTCTATATAAGAACCACCTGTTTATAAAGCCCAGTAGAATTGAACCGCAATTGTTCTTTATTCATATTATTTGGAACTGATATAATATGTAATATAAAGGCACCCTGTCCATAAAGGTCACTTTTACTGGTTCCATTGGGTGGCCTTTATAGACTGGTTACTGGTTCGACAGAATTAAGGACAGAAATGACATCTAGACACGTGTACTAGCACGTATATTGTTCTTGTACTGTGTAAGGAAATGTTATTGATCCCTATATATATCAGGTTGAAAGCATACATTCTTCAGTCCGTTCGTCACACTTTTTATGATGTATATTTAAAGACTCTAATTATGGTTAGAACCATGTACAGTAGAACTTCGGTTCACGCCATCATTTGTTAAGTTAAATTTTGGCATTATCTATATTCAACAAACGCAGAGCAAATAGGTTTTAGAACTGTTTTGCGATAAGCGAGTTGGGACATTAAAAAGGGTCAAGTTTTTGGTCAAGCCTTCTGGCGTTTTTAGTCAAACAGAAATCCTGACAGGGCACTTGAGTGTTACTTTCATCAGAACTACCTAACTATTGGTAGTTTTGCTGTATAAAGGAATGGCATGATGGCGTGATTTGCAAACGCCGCGTTTATACCATGTCCAATACTTGCTCTCTCTCTCTCTCTCTCTCTCGTACAATTGACAGTGTTTTAGGTGTTAAACAATGACATGTCAGATTTTATAGGAAATGTCCCGCCAGTCGAAAGAAAAAAACACAATAAAGCTCAATGGTTAAAACACACACACACACCACACACACACACTTATCTTTTTTATTCATAAGTAATTTTTAGCAGTAATTTTATATACAATGCGACGCATTGACCTCGTAAGAACACGATGTTGGTCGTGTCATTGGCCTGTTGGTAGTCTATTGAATGATTACAGTGTTTTACATTGACTTAGAATAATGTGATTATGCAAATGTGATTCCCATTTTGTGCTTTCAAATTATAGATAATTATACTCAAGCAATATAAGTCACAAATATCGGTAGGAGTTGCGAAGATTTCAAAGAATTCTTTAAAATCAAGTGAATTTGGTTTTCATTATTTCTGACATTTACTAATTTTTTGTGAAACACGTTTATTGAGAATGATATCCCGATGACAGCTTCTTGTGTGACTATTTTTAATTGGGTATTCTTTGCATGGCGTTATTGAAATCTTTTTACTGTCAATCTTTTTGTCAAACAATGATTTCTTCATCTCATTAACTCATTTTTGGCATTTGGGTTAACACTGGAAACCAAAAGCCATTTACAAATTAATTATTTTACCGGTGAATTTGCAACATTTTTTTGATGTAGCTTTCGCCTACAAATTGTAACCGAGTCTCAAGTTTTCTCGCTCAGTAATTTTTACCGCCTGATGATCTCAGAATTCAAAATTATCCAAAGCTACATTACCGACCTGTCGAAGATTTAACACAGCTAACAGAAAGGTAGTCGAAACTCTGGTGACGAGTGGTCAACATATTGATAGCTAGTGACAGAAAAACTGTCGAGAGATAGCTGAAATATCTTGAGATACAGCTTTATCGACCGGGGCAAGATAAGCTGCCGATTCCTCGCTAATTTGTTTTCAGTGTTAAACTTTCGACAGGTATGTATTGTATGTTATTCCATTGAATGCTGATGTTCAGAACTAGTTTCGGTACCCAAGTGGTATCACCAACTAGATTCGAATGTCACGCCTGCCAACAGTGTTCCAGTTCGCTTGCCGAAGTTTTGTAGAACTGACTGCCGATAAGTGAAAAATCTTGACATGAGCATAAACACCATCACTCCACTTAACTCTTGACATGAGCATAAACACCATCACTCCACTTAACTCTTGACATGAGCATAAACACCATCACTCCACTTAACTCTTGACATGAGCATAAACACCATCACTCCACTTAACTCTTGACATGAGCATAAACACCATCACTCCACTTAACTCTTGACATGAGCATAAACACCATCACTCCACTTAACTCTTGACATGAGCATAAACACCATCACTCCACTTAACTCTTGACTGGAGCATAAACACCATCACTCCACTTAACTCTTAACATGAGCATAAACACCATCACTCCACTTAACTCTTGACATGAGCATAAACACCACCACTCCACTTAACTCTTGACTGGAGCATAAACACCATCACTCCACTTAACTCTTGACATGAGTATAAACACCATCACACCACTTAACTCTTGACATGAGCATAAACACCATCACTCCACTTAACTCTTGACATGAGCATAAACACCATCACTCCACTTAACTCTTGACATGAGCATAAACACCATCACTCCACTTAACTCTTGACTGGAGCATAAACACCATCACTCCACTTAACTCTTGACATGAGCATAAACACCATCACTCCACTTAACTCTTGACATGAGCATAAACACCATCACTCCACTTAACTCTTGACATGAGCATAAACACCATCACTCCACTTCACTCTTGACTGGAGCATAAACACCATCACTCCACTTCACTCTTGACATGAGCATAAACACCATCACTCCACTTAACTCTTGACTGGAGCATAAACACCATCACTCCACTTAACTCTTGACATGAGCATAAACACCATCACTCCACTTCACTCGACGTCGTTAAGTTTTATAAAGAAAATCATTCTTTACAAAAATGTAAAATTATTCCAATATTGGTATAAAAATTATAATATGCACTTTATTAAAAAAATTGTGTAACCGTTCATGCTTGCAAATCGTAAATTGGATATAACGCTAATCACGTTTAATGGCGTACAGTCCCGTAAGGTCACGTGACCCTGCGCATGCTGCGGTATTAGCAAAATGCAACAGCGCATTCAAATTTTTCTTAATTTCTTAATACACTTATATCAACTTTGACTTTTGTTTAAGATCAAATACACGAATCAATTACTAATATGATTTTAAAAGAATAAAAATCCCGATTATTAATTAAATTGAATAGCCAGAAATAATATTTACAGTACAGTCCTGTCGAAAGATTAATATTAATACTGAGCTAATTGCGAAAAGGAGCCTAAGACCGATTGTCGTGTGACCTAGATCTGTAAATGAATAGCAAGTGACCTAATTTCGAAAAGCTGCTGGTGTCGAAAACCTGTCGAAATACATGTATAGCTAACGAGGGACCGAGTTGAGTTGTCGAAGTTCGGCGCTAATTCGTCAGCTAAGCGTTAAGCTTTCGACTGGTCCGCACTGTACTTCATCTTTATAATTTGTAATCAATAAATTCTGTATCCCACCACTTAATAATATTTTAATTAAACTACAAAGGGGGATAAGAATAAAAGAAATCAATTTATTCGTACTGAAAACTCACAAGCTTCAATAGATAATGCTCTAAATAAAAAAAAATCATTTACAATATCAAAATTGATATGAAGTTCATTAACATCGTTGCTAATGAGTCTATTAGTCCACCGTGTAATGTTATTATCGTTAATCCGACTAATAGAAAAGTGCTCCCACGTGTTTTTCTTAAATATCAGTAACGTATACACGTTTCACGTTGTTTTTCTCGCAATTATTAATATTTTGTTCAGATTGTGCTGCGAACAGAATACTCTAATAGAAAACGATTTTAGGCGCAATTACCGGTTTAACTTTTTAAATTCTGGGAATTTTCGTGCGAAAATAGATTTTCTATGCGATTGCACTAAGTTAAATTCTGTCGAAGAATAAAAACAAGGTTGCTAATTGGCAATATTTGTTACAAGATATGATTTGGAACAATTTCGCTAATGTAGAAATGTATAATGTTGTGTTTTCTCCTCGCAATCTTAGAAAACGTGTGAGGGCGTGACTGATAGATGATGCAAGCATTCTTTTAGGATCGAAAGCCCTGATGATACAAGCATTTGTAGGGCTTATCATAATTCGTGTAACACCAGTTAAACATAGAATATAGAGACCTGTTGAAAGTTTAACACTGAGCTTTCGCTAAAAGAAGTCGATGTTTGGCTTCAGAGCTACCGAGGCGTGGATAGGTAGCAACTGCCGAGCTGTAGCTTAACGATGGACCGAGATGAACTGCCAGTACGGTACTATAATAATTCTTTAAACTAGTGTTAAACTTTCCACAGGTCTGTACTGTATCTTAACTCTTAAATACAAGCTTTAACTTACGATATTTAATTTTTGAAGTGATTGAAGATTGAAGAAACCTGTTTGTGTCGTAGAGTACAGGCCCCTCGAGGTTTTACACTATGCTAACTAGTGCCAAATCCTCAGCTCATCTTAATCCAACTTTAGCTATATTTCAACAACTTATCATCAGATGCTATATATGCCTCAGCAGTTTTTCAATCACTAGCTATCCATTTCTCTGCCACTACGCAGCTGGAATATTTTTCGTTGCCTCAATAATAAACTTTCGACAGGCATGTAATGTACCCCCCCTATTGCAATGTGTTCTTTGACATTTAAGCGATCAGTAATTTTCCTCAATAATTAAACATCTTGTCACTTTCTCTCCCTTATATGATATCGAAAGATAAAACTTTTTATACAAAGCCTTACAAAGACTGTCGTACTAAATTTGTTTCTCTGATTAACGAAGGATGCGACTTTGCACACGCTCTGTGTACGCAAACACATATATGTATACCTTATAACCACCTACAAACGTCCATTACATTGTGACCAAAACAAATATATCAATCCCATGTCTTAATTACAATCCAAAAGCGAAGAAGAAAATGAAAAAAAAAATGACTAATCAAGTGAAACACGTTGATTTCAACCAGGAAAGTGAGGCCGGTGCCCTTGAAGTCTTAGCACCTGATTAGCTAGCTAGCATCACCTGTCGAGTGTGCAGTCAAAATTTCGAATAAAAGAAACATGGTTCTATGGGACGTCAAACACTTTCAGCGCAACCTTGATCACAAAGATATCACAATACTGCGACAACGATAAAAAGGGGCGACAAACAAAGCAATATGACAAGCCTGATGGCGTTATTTTTTTTCTATTGTCAATTTCCTTTTATATGCGGCAATATACATAATTGTCCTGCTTATGGTGTCTATGTTTCACAGTTACTATGCAATGGTAGAACTTGTTACTATACATCTGAGCAAGCTGCTTATAAATAAATTGTTGACTTGGACAGATTACAAGTCTAAGCTTATAAAATTTTATTGTCGCCATCACAATGTTTGTTAATGAGTATGAGTGTGTCCAAAATTACCCTGTATAAAATTACGTAACATGTTCCTTTCATTTTCAATTTTAATTTTACATGTGGCGGGCTTCCTGGTGGAAGTTCACGTGTTTAACTTCATGTGCCAGTTTTCAAAGTTTTTACATTGTTGAGCATTTTATATGGCTTCGTTTTATCATGTTACGAGGTGTATTCTAATGTCTATATAAAAACGTTTTCAGTTTGACAGTACGTTTTGAAAGGTGCAAATTCTATAAATTCTATATATATCTTTGGTGCAGCTAAAATACAATTGTTTTCTTTTTTCAGCAGAACTCGAGTTCGATCGTTTTTCTTCTTAGTCCTACCTCAGTTTTCCTTACTGGCTAACGGATCATAGCACCCCCCACCGCCTAGATTCGAATCCCACCCCGGGGCAGATCCTCGTGTGAGAAAGTTTCTCATACATTTCCACAGGCGTCTCTGAAATTCGATATTTAAGAAAGAATCTTGACTTGTGTGTAAAACGTCATGTCATTTAAAAAGTGGAAGCGCGTGGCCTAGTGGTTAAGGCGTTGGACTCATGATTCGAAGGTCGTGGGTTCGATCCCTGGACCGGGCGATGTGTTGTGTCCTTGGGCAAGACACTTAATTTCACGTTGTTCCAGTTCACTCAGCTGAAAAATAAATGAGTACCAGCAAAATACTGGGGGTTAACACTGCGATGGACCGGCGTCCCATTCAGGGGAGAGTCTTGTACTCTCAGTCGCTTAACGCCACCGAAACCGGGATAAGCTCGGGCCTGATGGGCCTAATGGCTCGGGACAGACTTTAACTAACTTTAACTTTCGCTAAAAGAAGTCGATGTTTGGCTTCCGAGTTACCGAGGCGTGGATAGGTAGCAACTGCCGAGCTGTAGATTAACGATGGACCGAGATGAACTGCCAGTACGGTACTATAATAATTCTTTAAACTAGTGTTAAACTTTCCACAGGTCTGTACTGCATCTTAACTCATGTAATGTCGTTTAAAAAATAAGCTTTAATTACGATATTTAATTTTTGAAGTGATTGAAGATTGAAGAAACCTTTTTGTGTCGTAGAGTACAGTCCTCTCGAAGTTTAACACTGTGCTAACTAGTGCCAAATCCTCAGCTCATCTTAATCCCGCTTTAGCTATATCTCGACAACTTTTCATCAGATGCTATATATGCCTTAGCAGCTTTTCAATCACTAGCTATCCATTTCTCTGCCACTACGCAGCTGGAATATTTTTCGTTGCCTCAATAATAAACTTTCGACAGGCATGTAATGTACCCCACTATTGCAATGTGCTCTTTGACATTTAAGCGATCAGTAATTTTCCTCAATGATTAAAAATCTTGTCACTTTCTCTCCCTTATTTGATATCGAAAGATAAAACTTTTTATACAAAGCCTTACAAAGACTGTCGTACTTAATTTGTTTCTCTTGTCAACGAAAGATGCGACTTTGCACACGCTCTGTGTATTCAAACACATATATGTATACCTAATAACCACCTACAAACGTCCATTACATTGTGACCAAATCAAATATATCAATCTCTTGTCTTAATTACAATCCAAAAGCGAAGAAGAAAAATGAAAAAATGACTAATCAAGTGAAACACGTTGATTTCAACCAGGGAAGTGAGGCCGGTGCCCTTGAAGTCTTAGCACCTGATTAGCTAGCTAGCTTCACCTGTCGAGTGTGCAGTCAAAATTTCGAATAAAAGAAACATGGTTCTATGGGACGTCAAACACTTTCAGCGCAACCTTGATCACAAAGATATCACAATACTGCGACAACGTTAAAAAGGGGCGACAAACAAAGCAATATGACAAGCCTGATGGCGTTATTTTTTCTATTGATAATTTCCTTTTATATGCGGCAATATACATAATTGTCCTGCTTATGGTGTCTATGTTTCACAGTTACTATGCAATGGTAGAACTTGTTACTATACATCTGAGCAAGCTGCTTATAAATAAATTGTTGACTTGGACAGATTACAAGTCTAAGCTTATCAAGTTTTATTGTCGCCACCACAATGTTTGTTAATGAGTATGAGTGTGTCCAAAATTACCCTGTATAAAATTACGTAACATGTTCCTTTCATTTTCAATTTTAATTTTACATGTGGCGGGCTTCCTGGTGGAAGTTCACGTGTTTAACTTCATGTGCCAGTTTTCAAAGTTTTTACATTGTTGAGCAATTTATATGGCTTTGTTTTATCATGTTACGAGGTGTATTCTAATGTCTATGTAAAAACGTTTTCAGTTTGACAGTACGTTTTGAAAGGTGCAAATTCTATAAATTCTATATATATCCTTGGTGCAGCTAAAATACAATTGTTTTCTTTTTTCAGCAGAACTCGAGTTCGATCGTTTTTCTTCTTAGTCCTACCTCAGTTTTCCTTACTGGCTAACGGACCATAGCACCTCCCACCGCCTAGATTCGAATCCCACCCCGGGGCAGATCCTTGTGTGAGAAAGTTTGTCATAGATTTCCACAGGCTTCTCTGAAATTCGATATTTAAGAAAGAGTCTTGACTTGGGTGTAAAACGTTATTGCTGCGCTCCTTTCTTCATCTGTGAGATCAAACAATCGTGTTGAAACAATATAATGGAAACTAAAATCTCTGATGACGCAAGCATTGATAAAAATTAAACAAGAGCCATTAAATATGACAGTTTTCATATGGAATATTAGAAACCCTTTGTTTGCTTCCATCTTTAATTTGAACCTCGTATGACATATTCCGACATGGGGTTTGTGCATATAAAAAACCCTCAAATATGACAGTTTTCATATGGAATTTTAGAAAGCTTTTGTTTGCTTCCACCTTTAATTTGAATCTCGTATGACACATTTCAACATGGTCTTGTGCATATTAAAATGCGTTGTTTCCTTTTGTCAACGATTACTCTTCTTGTCACTTTCTCTTTGCTATCTTATATCGAAAGATTAGAATCATTATAAGAAGGCTTGCAAAGATGTCAAACTTAATATTCTTTCCTGGTTAAGGATTGAAAACCCATACAATCACGATGTGCATTAAGTCTCTTGTATTGTAAACCATTATTAACCTTTGTTTAACTTTTTTTTTGCTATTTGCTATTTTCCACTTGATCATTATAATGGTTTCAGTACGCAGTATGGATGATGTAATGTATTGGCTTCTTCTCCAAATATGTCACTGAAAATGTGTCAAATTCTACAACTACATTATAATTATTATATTTATTTATTTACATGTATTTATTTATTTATTTATTTATTTATTATTTTGAACTTTCTCGTATTACAAACAAAAAAAAATGGTCACTTAGGATGCGACTGTGTACATATTCTACATGTATGTATGCAAACACATATACACATGTATGTCAATTTCGACAACTATATTATTATTTTTATATTTATTTATTAATTAATTTATTTATTAATTTATTTATTTATTAATTTATTTATTTATTTTTAATTATTTATTTTTATTTATTTATTTATTTATTTGTTTGTTTGTTTATTTGAAATATCTCGTAGTGCAAACAAAAATGGCCATTAATATTATTATTATTATTTTCATTTTTTCTGTAAATCGAATAAAATCGTAAAAAGAAGAGGCAAAGAAAATGGACCAACTCACAATATTTTCATTGAAACATACATTAATATGAAGTCTTGCTCGCCGTATGGTTAAAAGAGCCAAATTACGGATCATGAATGTTAAATCTTCAAATCCTGCTCAATAAGATTTTAGTGTGAAGATGATATGGTTGGTAGTTTGCTTGTCGGCCAGAGGTGCGGTGGTTTTTTTTTTTTTTTTTTTTTTTTTTTTGCATCAGATTACCTCCACTACCCCAGAACTGACTGCTGCGATATAAGTGACAGAATCTTGACTGGAGCGTAAAACACCAAAACCAACATTAGATCTAGAAGTATGCGTAAAGCAAAGCAGCTAGGAGGTTAAAATCTTAACCAATGATAAACTTTAATACATTAATGAAAAAATATGAAAGTGACAGCTAATAAAGACTGAGCATTTGTAAAAACATTACCATTTTTGCAATTGTCAATTCAAACTGCATTCTCGGAAAAAATCCGAAAGAGTACTAGTCTAGAAAGTTAATTGCCATTAATGATGCCACGTAACTTAACACTTAAAGCCATGTCCCTTGTCCATTTTATGTCGCGTCGCTCATTTATACAATGCTATTTCCGTGACTTGTTTCTGATATAATTGTACGAAGAAACGCCATGTCATATCGCCAATGTTGTGAAAAAAACATAACAAGGTATCGTACATAGGGAAAATGGGCTTGATACATAAATCAAAACTCATGAGAATTCATATAACGTCGTATAATGTGCTTAAAATGTATTATTTAGCCATGAACTGGCGTTTATATAGTGCTAAAACTCCCATTGCAGTACAAAGCACACCAGATATCTTCTTTACAATTATATTTACATTTTGCGTTTTTATATAAAAACTTTTTCTTTTAATTCTGAAAGACATAAAACATTTGCTTACGACATACATGTCCAGTCAACAGCTAACTGAATGACGCCATACGTTAATTTATAAAACAAAACGACGAGTATCATCACGTGACCAAAGGTATCTATGGGTAATATAATTACATTTTGGTCTCAAACAGAGTCGTGTAGAACAGAAACATAGGAATGTATTAAGTTTTTATAATAAAATATAATGATATGCGGTATGGGTATTTATGGCCCCTTGGTTTTAAAACACATGGAATGGTTCACGTTGGACACCACTTCATGCAATTGTATGGGAATTGTATGCTGAGCAATTAGAGTTCATTTATTGGAGTGTCAGTCTAAAATCGTCATTTTTATAAAAAAAAATTCTAATAAATATTTTTGACTTCTCTTGCCTTGTGTCTTTGATTGCTTCAATTTTTCTTTCGTGTTCTTTGTTGCGTTATTTTATTTTAGCTGTCGTACTGGAAAATGATTTATATAAAGTTATATCCACAGCTCTCTCTCTCTCTCTCTCTCTCTCTCTCTTTCTTAAACATTCAACATTATAATGGTCAGTGGCGGATTCAGCGGGGGGCGTAGGGGACGCACGCCCCCTTTATGTCGCTAATAATACATATTGTTCATTTTGATTTTCATACTATGATACAGGCATTTTGAATGAAAGATTTTTTCCTCTTTGATGAAGCTCAGATTGCACCAGAATGCAAGATTTTTGCGCCATTTTTTTCAAAATTTTCCGGGGGAGCATGCCCCGGACCCCCCTAGAAGGTTCGAGTCTTCGGCTCTCACATTATACGCCCCCTCCTTTCTAAAGTTCTGGATCCGCCTCTGATGGCAGATCATATAATGTATACGTAGTTGGTTGCTGTATCCCTATATCCAAGTGCATGCTATTGAGATGCATTTCTTTGCTACTTTTGTTTGTTGTTTTATATTCTTTGTTGTATTTATCTGTTACAAGGCTTTCAACCACAAATGCCTTTCTAAATGAGAATCCAATTTTTGAGATTTTGCTTTAGTTTTACTGATGTATTTTGTGGTTTGGCCAAGCATTTAATACCAATGTATCATACAAATTATTAATTTGCTGTTGCATTTCATTCCTTTATCTTAATGAGCAGATTATTCGTCACATACAAGAACATACTGGAGAATCATTTATTTTCAAGGTCCAATTTTCGAGATTACAAGAATATAATAGCATTTTTTGGATGATACATTCGTGTTTTGCTGCTGTAATCATATGATGAGTTTTTAATCTTTCTTAATGAAATATTCAAAACACAAAAAACGACATTACCCTTTAACCCTTTGTTGACCAATCGTGCGAAAACGCACGATTTGACGGTTTTAACACACACCCCATCTTTCAACCGATGATTTCGAAATCAAAATAACCATGGATTTTAATAAATTTGGTATCACTGGAAAGAGGAATTCCTCGGGTTTCTCGCTGTTATAAAATTATTGAAATGTAAAGCCACAATAAAAACTTCTGATAGATATGTTTTCAAAAACATGGTGGAAAAAAGAACGTTTTTGCCGTATCCACGGGTAATTTGATTTTCGTTGAATACTTCGGGATATCTCAATAACTAAAAAACATTTAAAGATTTCCAACCAGACATCATTAGTACATTATTCAATGTCTCTTCTGGTATAAAAATTATTTTCAAAAATTAATATTAAGCAGTTTAATTACATTTTAGCTTACATTTTAGGTTCTTCCTGTTTCGGAGTCAAAAAATGCTTGAAATGACTTTATTTAAGAAATTGTGCGAAAAAATAATGATGCATTTTTTGAAAATAATTTTAACTTGTATGTTGTAAAACTATAGAATTTTTCCTCACAAATGTTTTTTAAATTTCGGAAAAATATCTTAAAAGACCGAAAAACGATCGAATCAAACTTTGGGTCTAGACAATAAAAATAGCAAGAAAATATAAAATTACGTACGCGTCATCCAGCAGTACAAATTGACATAGATAAAGCGTCTTCTACTACGTCCGTAACATACTTCTATATATATGTACGATTAGGGGTCAAATATTAGACCGTTCCTCTGATAGAATTTTTTTGTTGTCACTAAAAGTATTAGTCCCATTAATATATGTCAGAGTGTGACCTTCCAACGGAACACAAACACCTGCTTAACAGCATTATTTTATCTTCTCTGTAAGTTAGGTTTTATATGTAATTTTTTAAGTTTTAATATTGATCTCAACCAAGAAAAAATATTTATTAGTGTGTCTTGATAAATTGAAACCAAATTCAAGCTACAATTTAGCCTAGGCCATATTTAGTTGAATTTTCCATCGGCAAATGTCTTTTTTCCCTTTTTTGAATTTCTCTTAAGATACTGTATAGTTGCTTTAATTCATGGGGATTTAATTTTGCTATATTTGCGGGTCTTCATAGCACGAAATTAAATACAAAGTCAATATATTTTATGTAGCATTCATTTAACATGGACTGATATAATCCGTGTAGAAAATTGTTAACATTCGCCACTGGACTGGATATGTTTTACCCCGCATAATTAATCAACTATACAGTGAGTAAAACAAAAATCAGTAACAAAAATATCACCATTTTCTCTAAATTAGTATAATATCGTGTAAATTCTGAAAATCTCAATAACAACTTTATCATTTTTGCAAATCAGTTGGCAAAGTGATCGCTTCGTATTTGGCTGTCGACGGTTCAAGTCCCGTTAGGCTGTGGCCAAAATATGAAAGTCAGTAGTGCCTGTTCTTTCGCCGAGTCCCATGTATTGAGGAATGAAAGGTGTGGGTCATTCGGGTGAGACCTTTAACCCCGATGCCGCATGTAACTGTAGGCGTGACACTAAAATCCCTTACTACACGGCCGACCAGAGTGGTTCAGTGGTAGTGTGTCCGTCTCGAGAACAGGGCTAGGTCAGATACCGCTTCTTTACCTGTCGCTCGGTATTGAAAGAGTAGCGATTGGTTCACCTGGTGTAAGTATAAAATGACTTGGAGAGTGGTTTACTTTCTGCGGCATAATGACTCTGTGAGTTAGCACCTTAAAATTCAACCCAAGTGCATGCTAATAAAACACATCTCGCGCATACACGAACCTGTTCTTATGTTAATCCTTAGAGATCACTAAACTTTTATCTAGCCGTAAATAGCAGATGTTGCTGGTGCGACTTTGAAAAAAAAGCATTTTATCCATCCAACCAATTTTAATGTATTGCTCTGATAGTACTGCAAAGACAAAAAAATCTGTCACTTTTTAGAGTTCCCTCTACTATTTCAGAAATCTATGATACAAATAAAAATTACATATATATTTGGAATTTAGTTTTTGTAGCGTCTATAAAGAACTAGTGTAATATTTAGCTGTCTCTGCGAATGCACCCCAGACTACTAAATAAGCAATGTTTATATTTCTGCTACTTTTGAAGATACGAAAATTCAAAATTAGCACTTGACAGGAATGAATATTGGGATCTTATTTGATTTATATTTTATGACGATAGTGTATGGAGATTCGGCAACTCGCCTGTGCAAATTTAGTATCATATTTTATATTCTGATATAAGCACTGGGCTTTTAGGTAACGAGTAAGTGTTGAAAACGTATGGAACGGATCCGAGTGTGTGAAAAAGTGTCAGTTCGCTTATCAATGTCAGGTCGTTTCTTT
This sequence comes from Anadara kagoshimensis, assembly GCA_021292105.1. Taxonomy (NCBI): domain Eukaryota; kingdom Metazoa; phylum Mollusca; class Bivalvia; order Arcoida; family Arcidae; genus Anadara; species Anadara kagoshimensis. The sequence continues at coordinate 10,594,664 of CM037874.1, read as the reverse complement.
AGATACTCTGATTCCCTCCTTCGTTTTGAATATACGTGAAATAATCTTTACGAGACTTTAAACTTTATTTATCTATTGCACTCATGGAAATGTTAGTAAATTGCATTGTTTCGAAACTTAATCGCATTTGTACCACTATGTATTTTAGACCACTGCGGTAGCTCCGCTGGTAAAGTGCTCGCTCAGTGGGTTCGAACCCCTACCCGGTCTGACACAAGACTTGAAAGTGGGTAGTGACTGTTCATTCTCCCGGCACTTGGCATAACGAAATTGCGAAATGAAAATCACCCTACTGTAAAATACCATCAGCGCATCGCAATTGACAAAATTTCTGCACCTTCGGCTAAAGCTGGCGACATCTCAATATAAGTTTTCTTGACTGGTACGTTAAACACCATTACTCAACTCAACAATGTATTTTAGTGAATAGTAAAACGAAGAAGTAATTGTCAAATCATCTTGAATTGACCAGGTAAGGCGGGGATTATTTGAAAATGTGTCGCGAAAGGACTTCATGATTTGGTTTTCTATATTAGAAAATATTTTCTACATCTTAAAAACAACTACCGCCCTGAAACAAAGTGAAACTTAATGAAAATAAACTAGCATTTATTTATGTCGCATAAAGCATTTTATTTTTCAACTTGCGGCTTTTTAGGGAAAAAATGCAATTTTAGACATCTTTATGTAAATATAAAATAACCTATACAAGACCACCATGTGCTACTTTATTATTTCTATGTACTTTTAAACGGTATTATTTAATAATAATAATAAAGAAATCAAAAGAAGTACAACAGAACAGTGGAGTTGGTTTGCGGTGGCACAGTCAATATAGGCGATGGGAATATATTTATCGATCTTTTAAATTTTGATTAAAGAAACCCAAAGTCGAAATACATTCGAAATTTTGGCAATGTTGAGACTGTGCTCAGTCATAGTGACATTTATAGAACAGCAGTATCATGTAAACGTCATAAACATAAACCTTTATGTGTTATCCTTAACAACTGAAATCCCTACATTAGCAACACCAAACTTAACCAAGACCACGACGCCATACACTCAAATAATAAAAACAGACAAACAAGACAAGACCAAAAAACCCAAGCACAAAATGAGACATCTTGTTATAAATTTCTCGACTTTAGAAGGGCATTGAATGAAATCACTAGTGATGTGGTTATTAGTGACTTTACACATTTTGGTTGTTATCCTTGATATGGATAGCTCTTTATCAAGCTCATGTGATCTCTATGCTATTTAAGAAACGTCCTATGTCAGCATTACAATGTCTTCTAACTTGATTTTCTTTTTAAGGTTTTTAGATGTCAAGTGAACTATGTGTTGATAATAACGCCTTTTGAGAATGGGATCTTGTAAAAGTGCGCATGACTTTTGTCCTTCTGGTTGCCATGGATATTGCATAATTTCTAACCTCCAAAGATAATATTTTAAGGATGACTAAACATGTTCTAAGAATCTGTAGTTACTTGACCCTTTTTTGTAAACATCGATGACAAAACGCACATTATGTTACCAAAATAAAAAATCCTCTTAACATCGTGAGTTTTGTTGACCTTTGGCCCCAGGTCACGTGGTCATATTTTTTATTATTAGAATAGTTAATCCTTTTAAAACATTGCCAAATACATTGGCCAATTATAACACCCAAGGTTTACCTAAGTAGACAAACTTACTTTTGAAAATTTCACAACAAAATAGTTTAATCAGACATTTTTGTTGAAAATCCGATGTACGTGATGTAGAGTTATTCCCCTTTGTTCTATAAATAGAATGGTAAATTAAATCCAACTTTACCTGATATTTACAACATTACTTGTGGCTACCAGATTATATTGGTTTTTCAATAATATACCAAAGGGTCTTTCCAGAAAGCGAAGGGAAATATGAAATTTGCTTTAAAAATGTTCAAAAATGACCTTCAATGTCAAATTTGACCTTGGTTCACGTGATCAAGGTCACTCTGTTACATATTTATTGGTATGCGAATTAAAGCACTGGGTCTCCCCTACAAGTTGATACCTAGGTTATATACTTATACTAATACATTACGACACACTGACATGTATTGTAAAATGTATGTGTTGGGTACAGAAAATGTGCTAAAAATGCCTGGTCAACAAAGGGTTAAAGACAGCTCGTAATAAATTATTTCGCTGACATATAAGTTCGTTGCTTAGGGTGCCCACTAAAACACCGACAAATGGAAGATCACGAAAATAAATGCTTTTACATCATTTGCCATTCTGTTTCCAATACACTAAATGCACAATTTAATCTGTATCTCAGGACTTAAGCTAAATTAGAATGGATTTAATCCTTACATAGACAATGCACGTATATCTGTTTTGGAGACAAAATAACATTTATTTCTCTTTTCCCTAATGCAAAGAGCTTCTTGATACCAAGACCTTAGAATGATTTATTTGAACAAAATTCCTTAAAATCGATATTTCATTTTACTTTTATTAAATAACACATTTTCGGAATATATTGTGTATTTTTGTTAAAACATAACTGTCAGATGCTGTATAAGTGATAGGAATCAATACTCTAAATTAGATTGGTATGTTTTCTTGGAAAATGATTTATAGCGGCCAGTTATCGCTCAGTTAGTAATGAAACCGAATTTCATTTAATTTACCGTGACTATGCTTTCAATCTTAAAGACTCGCTGATCAAAAGAGAAGCGCTTTATTCAGTACAGACCTGTCTAAAGTTTAACACTGAGCTCACAAAAAGGAGTCGAATCTCGACTGCCAAGTGGTCGATATATAAATGGAGCGTAAAGCTGATGAGATGAAGATAACGGATGCCGAAAAACTGCCGATACATAATCAATGGGGATAGAGAGTAGAGTAATGGTGTTTAACGTCGCAGTCAAGAATGTTTCACTTATATCGAGACGTCATCAGTTATATGCGAAGATACAAAAAAAATTTGTCTGTGCGTTGCGCTGATGACATTATACAGGGTTCTTTATCGTGCCAAGCCCACCGTGACACGGGACCTCGTTCATTTTAAGTTCCCATCCGAAAGAATCGTGACTTTCATTTCGTAATGCCGAGTGCTTGGCGAAAGAACAGTCACTACCGGCTTTCAAGTTTTGGGATAGACCCGGCCGGGGATCGAACCCACGACCTTTAATGACGAAAGAGATGGGCTGCCGATTTAGCAGCAATTGGTTAACTTAGTGTTAAACTTTCGACATGCCTGTACTGTACGTTCTAAGTATCGATTTTGTTTTTTATATGCTAAAATTAGGTTATATCTAAACTAACCTCAATGCTGGATTTATTTTACAAATAATGGTAAAAATAATTCAAGTAAAATTAGATTGTTATTTTATCAACATAGCTTTGAGCCGGATCCAATCAAGTCTCCTTAGTAAAGACCTGTCAATCATTTCATTGTATAATTAGTTTATTAAATTCCGGCCTGACCTTTAGTTGATTCATTTTATTTCATATATTGGAATGAGTGAAATAATTTAAAAGGCATGGTCATCAGATTTTGAAGAAATGTTGATCAAATTGAAACAAATCAAAGGACGGTTTCGTCTGATATCAGCAGCTGTATTCTCTGATTTACACAAACTAGCATTATCTTGCTGTCTTTGCTTCAAATAATGTAAAAGCAAATTTTAACCAAATTAATAGCCAATCTGTAACGCAAATCACATCAAATGAAATTGGATCTCTCTCTCTCTCTCTCTCTCTCTCTCTCTCTCTCTCTCTCTCATCATCATCATCTTGATCATTGTTAGTTCAAAACTCGAAAAAGAAAGAATTAGATGATATGTTATGATATCTCTCTCTCTCTCTCTCCTCTCTCTCTCTCTTCTCTCTCTCTTAGACTTTATCTTGGATATTGTTTATTGTTTATTCAAAACATGAAAAAGCGTAATAAGATCTCTCTCTCTCTCTCTCTCTCTCTCTCTCTCTCTCTCTCCACAATTCATAATTTGGTTAAGATCTATCTGAGCTATATCTAATTGGTAAGTTCCATTTTTAAACTATAAAATATAAAAAAACATTAATTTAGGTTCCCTTGCCAGTTCTTGTATAAAATCAGACGCAGATTGAATACTGTCAATACAAACACGCCAAACGCGCGTCTTTAGTGATCTAATAAATCAATGTTGATTTACGTGTGCTAAATCAGGAATATACAAATTAACAACTAAAGAATTCTTAAATGTAGATCCTTAATTACTTTATAAAATCAAAAAAAATATAAAAATCCTGTGACGTCATGGACCTTCCTGTGTTACATAAACGATATGTTTATCTTACATACATGTAATTGCGTGTCACCTACACATACTTGGTAACCCCGCTGTTCTTGTCCAAAATTGCTTCAAAATATTTATTTTGAAAAAAAAGAAAAAAGTCTAATCTTGGCAACTGTACGGAACCATACCGATACATTGATCTTTTGAATTTATTTACAACGACCTTTAATGAACAGACTCTAAGAATAAATTATCCAGTTGCAATGTATTAAGTATTTAAGTATTTAAAGATGTAGCGATACCATGCTAATCGTTCTAACAAATTAAAAAAGGGTTCGGCAAAAAGTTCCTGTCCTGAAATAGGTATGTATAATCAGGATATTTAAAAAAAAAACCCAAATGTATTATTATTACCATAAGAAAATACTGAAGGCGGGCCATCCACTGGGTGGCTACCGTTTTGGCTGTGCGGTGTGACATTCTTGAGCAATATGTTTGTCAAACGTGGTGAATGTGGTGTTTCCTGTGTTAAGAATACTGGTTGATACTTCTGCATTCTGATATGCCAGATGATAATTGTAGGAGTTTAACGTCTGTATGTGGCATGTCGGACAATGTACAGTCCGTTGTTAAATGGGTTTTGTGGGGAATTCTCTGTAACAACCCACTTTGAAAAAATTACGCACTTTAAAAAAACACCAAACTGTTGTGCTAAACCATTTTTGTCGCGATTTGAAAAAAAAACCAAAACGTGTTGAGCTTGTCTCAGATTTAACGCAATTTTTTTTCAAAGTGCGTAATTTTTTCACAGTGGGTTGTCACAATGCTCACGTAATAATTATTTTTAATATCAAGTCTAGGGTGAACAGCTTGTATTGTGATGGAATGAACCAATCTAGATTAATGTAAACGCTGAGAATGTGCATGGACTAGTGTAATTGTCTCTAGCAATTCGTTTGTTTTAGGCATATCAAGTTGGGTTAAGACCAAAAATCTGTAGAGTATCAGTTTTATAATTTCTGGAGTTGCAACTTCTGTAGTTTTTCCGAGTACATATAAATACAGTCAAACCTGTCTATAAAAACCACCCAAGGGCACCAGTAAAAGTGGTCTATATTGGCAGGTGGTCTTTATATACAGTTCAAATAATATCAATAAAAAGCAATTGGGATACAATTCTACCGGTCTTTATGAGCATCTGGTCCTTACATAATGATGACCTTTTAGGCCGGTTGGACTGTATAGACAGGAATGCTCATAACATCAAATTAGTAAGATGCATGTTAAGTTGGGTAAATGTAGAAAATGTAAGACATTTTGACGTTTGTAAATATTTAATATCAACAACAACAACCAACAATTTGTGTAACTTTTTTATAATTGTATAATGTTGTTATACATGTGAGCATTTACACTTCTCTCTATTCTTACAGGGGGAACGTGGTAGCAAAGTGGTCAAGGCTAAAACCTTTAAACCCGAAGGATGTCACCGCTGTGAGTTCGACCTCAAGTAAGAGAGAGTTTTGTCTTGTCATATGCCTTAACTATATATATGTACAATAGACTTTCTGAAATATTGCGTGCTAGTTTACTTGGACTCTAAATTGTGTCATTATGGTGCATGTAGGTCAAAAACACCCGCGGAAACTTACATAAAAGACTGAAAAAAACAAGCCTCCCCAAGACAAGCTGAGAAATTGCTGACTTGGCATTAAACAACATTAACCTACATGTACCAATGTATTCTTACTTTTAAAGTAAATCTCTAGTCTTATTTCATAAAACAAATTTAAAGCTTAAAACAGACCGACTGATTTGTAAATAATATCATGGAAGGAAGTAATTCACAAGTTGTTTTACAAAATTTCTTTATTTTTTATCAAATTCTTATTCTAAACAATGTGCAAGAATGTTTTAATTTTTTCTGTTTCTGCATGTAAAATTTGCTTTAATTTATTTTTATTCAGTTTTATTAAAGGCATTAAAATTTTTATAATACCGTAAATTCACATTACCAAAATCTGTTTTGTGCATGACGATGTTGAATCAACGATAATGTTTTGGAGAGTATAAACCTAAAGCACGGCTTTATTCCATTAGTACTTTAAATAATCATTTTTGTGTTTATTCAGAATTAATTACGTGAATAATGAAACCATCGCTTTAATTCCGCTGAAGCAAAAACACAATCTTAATTAGATTGAATTCCGTTACACAAAGTGCTTGAAAACAAGATTTCGAAAGACGTTTCCCATTTAGTCTAAAATAAAAAAAAAAAGAAAAAACGAAACGAGTCATACTGTCAGTCGGAATATGACTGTAACTCCCATGAGAGAACATTTCTTTCACAGTTTATCGGAGATAACTGATTTTGCCGTAATAGATTTAATGTGTTCATTTAGAGCTGTAGTTATCACTGGAGAAAATGTTGTCAAAATACTGCCGAGTGATAACCCTTTTCTATTAAAACTGTCTTTTTCCATCTCCTAATTTCAGTAAAACAGAGGCTATGGAAAGGGAACTTGAACTGGTCCATTATCGGATTCTGATAATTAGTTTTAACAAGAAGAATCAAGGAGAAACTATGTATTTTGCACATGTTACTTTCTAATGTCGCCGTTGTTGTGGCAACTTGATAATTTTAATGCTTTGTTTAATTGCACTCTCTTGAAATGTGTATGCGTTTGGCTATTTCTATAAATGTGACCGATATATTTCAATGTCAATGTAAAACAATGGTAGCATAGTTTTTCTTGACCATTGATTGACAAAACCCCGACTAATAATAAAAAATGCGCAATGCGACAAAATTGTGGCCACCCAATACATGGTGTGCCTCAAGTATTTTGCTATCTGTAACAATGTCGATAGCCCATGGTTTTGAAATCCATCTTATAATACCTAATATACTATTTCAATGTATGAAACTTTTTGTTTTTCTTCTGTTTCCGGTTTCTTCACTATTATTATCATTATTATTTTTTTTTTTCCTGATCACTTCAAGCGACTTGTTGTCCACCATCTTTCTCTTAGACGCATCAATCAATCTCATTCAAATTTTCAGGGAAGATCCCTGTACTATAGATCTATTGCTATGGGGTAGTTAAATCCGGTGGGGGGGGGGGGGGGGCGGGTCAGCGGGGAAGGGACAAGGTTGGGATCTTTTTATATTGATTGTATTGAAAACAATAATCATCAATTTTGCCATTAATACTTTATTTTGTACTATAAAACCATACATATTCATGATCAGCATCTCAAGGTGCACAAGTCCCTGTCAAAAGATTTTCCTTTGGGTATCAGGGAGGGGTGGGGATGGGCGGGGCAATGTGCTAACTTTCAAACAGTTGATATCCTCACCCCTAAACTGTATATTTTCTGGTTTCATATGAAAGGATGAATAGAATGATACTTAAGAAAAACCCATGGGGTCATATCAGTGAGGGTGGGACGGATAGGCTGTTTGCTAACTTTTAAACGGTAGAGATCCCCACCCCTAAAGGATAAACTTTGGACATATTTGGAATATATATATATATATATTATATATATATATATATATATATATATATATATATATATATATAACAATAAGTCTTGGAATGGTGTTCTAGAGTCTTTATATAATTGTAGTAAAAAATAAAGAAATAAACATATCTTTAAGTTTGATTAAAACTTTTGACTTTTCATTGAGTTACATATTGTATTTGCTTAAAAACCCCTACATGTCGTGTAATATTGGCTAAGTTCTTCAAATTAAGTTATGTGATCTTTTTGAAAACCTAATTTTTCAAGTGAATAAAATTATCACATTTAGACTTTTAATGGTTTTAGGAATGTGCTAGCTACTTCGGGTGGTCATAAATGGGTGAAAATTGTTGGGGGTGGTGGAAGACTGTCGTCACTGTGTTGTCACAATTACAATTTTAGTTATTATTATTATTATTATTATTATTATTATTATTATATTATTATTCAGAACATGTACTTAGTACCACGCATCTACAACACACACACACACCACACACACACACACACACACACACACACACACACACTGAAATCTTTTGTAGTAAAATAACGAACTTTTACAATTTAAAAAAAAATCACAAATTTATAAAAATTTAAGATTCAATTTTTGACTAAGATACATTTGTTTCCATTTCGATAATTTCAGTTAATATTATTTGTCCTTTGTAAATGTTTGTTTTAATTTTAAAATACCAACTTGATGTATCGCATATGCTATATTTATAATTAATTTAAACCCGGAAATATTTTCAACAAACATTAATTTTTAAATTATAACATAAAACGTATAACTTTCAGCTTTGATTTCAAAAGAAAAGATGTAATGCTTTATAAAAGCCATAAAACAAGAAAATGATAGATTATCATCATCAAGTACAGATCTGTCAAAAGTTTAACACTTAGTTAACGAAAACAAAAACCTGGCCCAATTCTTCACAAGGAGAGAACAAAACCGAGTAGCCGAGATATAGCTAGCTAGTGGCAGATAGTAGGTAACGTGTTGAAAAATAGTTGATATCATGGGTTTAAAGTCACAGTCAAGACTATTTCACTTATATCGAGTCGTCACCACCTAAAGGTGAAGATCCCTTTGCAGTGCGCTCAGCGCAATGTGTAGGGAAGGTTTTTCAACGTGTGGCGCCTGCCGTCAAACGAGGCATATGTTCCGAAGATTCCCGTGATATTCATTTCAAAATACCGCGTGCTTGGCGAAAGAACAGTCACAACCCATTTTCATGTCTTGGTCAGACCCTACTGGGATTTGAATTCATGACCTCCGACAATTCACAAAACGAGCACTCTACCAATTCAGTTACCGTAGTAGTAATAAGTTAACATGGCTCCTGAGCTGTCGATTGGGCACTAATTCGTTAGCTTAGTGTTAAGCTTTCGACAGGTCTGTAATGTACTACTATCAATGTTATATTATGTCATTTGAAACAAAATTGGATATAAAATGAAATAAAATGAGGAAGTTTTTTTAAAAATTATTATCTGGCTTTAAACTATTTCAAGAGTAGCACATCTCATGCAAACTAGTTTCATCTTGTTTTGGCTCGATGACAAATCTATCAGTTCATATTTAAATTTTCAACGTACATCCATGGATCACTAGCTGTAGAAAAAGATGGTTGATGCGATCTAGTAGTGTCATTTTGTCATTTAATGGACGGCACGTCCATTATAACTGCTGACCGGCTAATGTTAGGAATTTTACTATTAGCGGTCTAAATACATATTCTTCTTTTTTTCATTTTCTTCGTTTGTTATTTTTCATGACCATTTTGTTTTTCATACATAAACATATCTGTTCTTAGCCTGATAAATCTATTCGCATTTTTATTCAGTGTTAAGTTCTCATCGTTTGGTATTGCCACATAACATTGCATTACTTTATAAAAAAGAGCAGTTCTTAGGACTAAAAATGTTAAGAACAGACCTTAAGCTTGTTCTCTTGCTTACCAATAGTAATGGCGAAAATTTGCATTTAACATCAACCAAAAAAGCTGTTAAAGGCTAACATTTTTCAACCAAACATGTTTTTAACCTATTTGAACTGAGTTTTTTTGTGATACATACACATATACTGTTCTCATCCTGATAAATTTATTTGCAAATTTTCTTCAGCGTTTAGTCAGTCACATCGTTTGGTATTGTCTCACAATATAATATTGCATTACTTAATGAAAAAGAAACAGGACTAAGAATATGTTGAGGGCGAACCTAAAGTTTATTCTCTGCTAACCCATTATAATGGCGAAAAATTGCGTGCATTGGTCAGAAATACCTCATAGTACAACATTGCATTATTTAATGAAAATTCTCCGTTTTATCATAACAATGGCGAAAATTGCATTCAACATCAACAAATAATATAAGTTGTTAAAAGGTTAACCTTTTGGAACCAAACAGTTTGTTAACCTTTTGAACTAAGTTTTTGTATACCGTTCTTATCTTGATAAATCTATTAGCAAATTTTCTTCAGCGTTTAGTCAGTCACATCGTTTGGTACGTTTTGTCCCACATTATAAATTATAACATTGCATTACTTAATGGAAAAAAGAAACATGATCAGGACTAACAATATGTTGATAACAAACCTTAAGTTTATTCTCTGCTAACCCATTATAATGGCGAAGAATTGCGCCCATTGGTCGGTATTATCTCATAGTACAACATTGCATTATTTAATGAAAATTCTCTATGGCGAAAATTGCATTCAACATCAACAAATGGTATAAGTTGTTAAAAGGTTAACCTTTTGGAACCTTTTGGAACCGAACCAAACAGTTTAGTTTATTAACCTCTAACTAAGTTTTTGTATACTAATCCCATCCTGATAAATCTATTAGGAAATTTTCTTCAGCGTTTAGTCAGTCACATCGTTTGGTACGTTTTGTCCAACATTATAACATTGCATTACTTAATGAAAAAGAAACAATGTCATGATCAGGACTCACAATATGTTGAGAACGAACCTTAAGCTTATTCTCTGAATAATGGCGAAAATTGCATTCAACATCAATAAGTTGTTTAAAAGTTAACGTTTTTTAACCAAACAGTTTATTAACCTCTTTGAAGGAGATTTTGTCATATATGAATGCACAGTGTTTTAGCCTGATAAAACTATTTGCAATTTCCCTTAACTTTTAATTCACATTATTTAGTATTGTCCCATAATATAACATTGCATTACTTAATGAAGAGAAAAGGTTCTAAGAACGGATGATTTAATAGGAACAAATCTTATTCTCTGCTTACCCATAATGATTGCGACAAATTGCACCATACAATGGATAGTTTAAATCTATGATTAACTAAATAAACCCACAACATGCAGAGCAACTAATTTTCTCGATTCAGATCCTAGTTTTCAATTTGATGAAATCAACATTTATTTGTATTATACGAAAATAACATTGTTTATTCTCATTTATAGAATTACGTTTATATACCCTTTGGTTCCCCCGTTATCAGGAGAAAAAAGTTGCATGACACCAAACTTCGTTTTCCGGACGACTACACGCCGACAGCTTGGTTAGTTTAGATCGTTACAGATTCCACAATGTTCGACCAATTGATAAGTTACTTCTATTAAGTTTTCTGACATATTTGGCATACTGGTGATTACATTGAAGTATTTTTTCTGATTATCTTTTAACTTGGAATGGCATTCTCATACAGATTTGACAAAGAAAATATTTAATTAAAAGATAGAGTAAACAAGACTAAAGAAGCAATTTCAATCTAAGGTTAAAGTCACATTTTATCAATAGCGTTTCCCTTCCACTAATAACCATTTTAATTTGTTATTGCAGAACCCATTCTATCGTTAAATCAGATTGAAACTTAAAATAACATGGTGCAGTTTATATGCTGAAGCTAAGGTTTAAGTGTATTTTCTTTAAATAAGGTCTTGTAAAAAGTGTTATTTGGCGCCATTCTAATACGTCAAACTATCCGATCTAATCACATTTCTTTCTATATTAAAGAATTTCTTGCGATTTTTTCTTCAATGAAAGAAGAATAAACTAGAACACACAGGGACTTTGTACAACGAAGTAGGCTGCTTGCAAATAAATTGTTAACTCAGGGATATTGCAAGCCTAGGCTTATCAAGGCCCTCAAAAAGTTTTATGGCCGTCATCACAGTATTGTTGATAAGTTTGATGTCTCTGTGTCCAGGATTGCCTTGGATATATTTGACGTCCCATAGGTCCATGTTCCTTTCACCTAATTTTGATAACACACGTGACGGGTGTAGCTAGCTAAACAGCAGGTGCTTACCCTTCCGAAGCACCCGGCCTCACTTCCCTGGTGGAAGTTCACGTGTCTAACCTAACTTGTCAGTTCCAAATTTTTACTTTGCTTCTGGATTGTGATTCGGACATGTATTAGTATGTTTGTTTTTGAGTATATGCAAGGCTGTTCCATTGTTTTTATTTCACTCTCGATGACGTCACTGTTATTTTATGATTCGCTGTGTTACCTCCTACCTCCATCACGCTACTTTGTGTCGAGACGTTATTGTTTTTCAGAAAAGTATACAACTATGTGAGTGTTTGAAGGAAAGAAGAATCCCCACGCCAAAAATGACTCGTTTATCCATCATTGTTTTGTTATATTTGTATGTGAAATTGTGAGTTAATCAATTGATTATTGGCAAACCAGTTACAGTCAAGCTACAAATATTGTGTCAAAACAACTATGGCTATGGGATATAATTACGGGAATTGAGGCATTGAAGCTTCCTGTCTATCAAAATGACGTTACGGTGCTACTGTAAGTGTTATTACTAAACTTCTTATTCATGCCTAAAATCTTAATATATATATATTCTCTTCAAATAACATGTTTCTAAAGAATTTAACCTTTTGATGGAAAATAAAAATTGACTAGAACTGTCACTTGAGAGTAAAATACCCCCGATCCAACATTTAATGTTTTCCCGTGACCTTGACCTTTCTTATATGATCTTGGTTCAAGGTCATGATATACCTTTGGACTATGAAGATTATTCATGTGAAGCATTGATGAGATATAGCCCGGACACGATTTTACACGGACAGACAGACATACATACCCCATCAAACTAGTTTGCAGGGGGGGGTATAAATATATGTTACTACCTTCTTTAGATCTGTGACAATTTCAAATTATTCGAGATCAACGTTGCTTTTAATTACGTATATGTGTAAACATTGGTTAATAGATACAATTTTATTAGTTTAACAAATTATGTTCTTCAAACGTCACTGTGACGTCAAATACCAATGGGTAATTAACTATGACGTCACGCCCTCATTCTGTTATCTATAATTCATTCTTTTTCAGTTTCTCCTTGGCGGCGTTTCCAATACAAAAACATTTGCACACAGATCATCTGAAATGAGTGACGTGTGCAAATTTAAAATAAGACGTTCAATGTGTCAAGAAATAGCAACATCTAATTTCACACCAGAATAAAAAAGAAAATCGGAGAGATTATTGAGTTAAATATGTAAATGTTCTCTTATATAGCTTTAAACGATTTAACTGTGCTCTCTCTGAATACAGAAAAACCCACAATGTCTTGTATATATAGACATGGTAATGACTAGCTATTCCGTGATCAGAAATTTTAATCACCCTTCATTCAGTACGTTTTATCAAATAACGCACGGAAACTAAAAAATCAATACATCTTTTTTTTCATGTACATTAGCAAAAATTTTAAATTGTATAGTGTTTCTGATTTTTTAGTCGGCGTTTTATAAATTTTGCGTGGCTGGCGTTAATGAATACCATGTAGAAGTCTAAAGGGTTAGGTATGGTGGCTGTTTTGTACCATTTCGTCTTTTCGCATACTGTATTTACAAGGCGAATTGCATTAAAGTTGATTTATTAAACATAAGATAACCAAAGATTTCTATCGAAAAGATTGGTGAAAGCATTTACATAGCAATAGCTAAAGCGACCAAGAAACATTACATACAACATTTACAAGGTAAATTGCGATAAAGGTGATTTAGTAAACATACAATAATCTAACGATTTCTATCGAAAAGGTGGAACAGAGATTGGAATAAATAGTTGCTGAACCTTTTTACATGACCATGACAAAAGCGACCAAGGATTAGTGCAAACAAGTAGAATGTTTCACACTAGGCTAATCAAAAACAAACATACCAATCCATTCCCGAATCTCCAGAAATACGGTAACTTCCACCGGGGAAGTGAGGCCGGGTGTTCCAAGGCTAATCAAAAACAAACACACCAATTCATTCCCGAATCTCCAGAAATACGGTAACTTCCACCGGGGAAGTGAGGCCGGGTGTTCCAAGGCTAATCAAAAACAAACATACCAATCCATTTCCGAATCTCCAGGAATAAGTTAAAAACATTGAAACTGACAAGTTAGGTAAAACACGTTAAATTCCATCGGGGAAGTGAGGCCGGGTGTTCCAAGGGTAAGCAACTCCTGTGTAGTTAGATAACTTGCCACGTGTGAAAAAAATCATGTCGAACCAGCAGCTGATTTCGGTTCTTCTTGAACTACGATATCTTGATATATTTATCGGCAGCGGCTATCTTTCTCTCGACAGCATCCATGTCTTGTTCATTATAAGTCGATCTTAAGACTCCTTTACGTAAGTTCAATGTTAAACTATAGACAAGTCTGCACTGTAAACCACAATAAAGGAGTTGTGTAAAAGAACAAAACAAGAAAAAACAAGTAAATTGATAAGTGAAATTAGGATCCCCCGCCAGCAAATCTTTTTGTGATTTTGCACTTATATGTTCGAAGGGCAAAAACTCCCACGAAGATGAACAAACTAGGTCGGGTTAACGAAATGTGCATCTCCTATCAGTGCTAATGCTTTGAACCAAGTTTCATGAACTAGTGCTTCATAGTTTTGGAGAAATTGCGCAAGCAAGAATTTCGGATGGACGGAAGGAAATTCGAATTTAATATCTTCCTCTTTCTTTGAAAGACGGGGGATAAAATGCACCTTAACACCATTGCTTATGCAATACTCACAGGCTCCTGCATTGCACCAACCATATTGGTGTCAATGATGAAATAAAGGAATATGCCCAGTTAAACACAAACATGCCGCTCCACGTTCAAAGCCAAAAGCAATACTGGCAAACAATTGAACTAACACAAGGGAAGTAAGGCCAGACGCACCTCTAGCTAGCTACACCGACCTTGTACTTAATAATCAAAAACAAGCATATCAATCCATGTTCGAATCACAATTCACAAGCAAAAACTTAGAAACTGACAAGTTAAGTCCAACACGTCAACGTCCACCTGGGAAGTAAGGCCGGATTCAGCACCGGTAAGCACCTACTGTTTAGTTAGCTAACCCGCCACGTGTGTAATCAAAATTGAGTGAAAGGAACATGGAACTATGGGACGTCAAATATATCCGGGCCAATCCTAGACACAGAGACATCAAACTTATCAACAATACTGTGATGACGACCATCAAACTTTTTCAGGGCCTTGTCAAGCCTAGGCTTGCAATATATCTGGGATAAGCTTAACACATATTACTCACCATACTTGAGTGTTTGTGTTAAATTATTGAGTATCTATCTACATGTTCTGATCATTTAGAATACAAATTATTTTCGATTTCTGTGGATTTTTTTTCAAATCATAACATTATTTTGCTTAATGCATTTGTGTTGCTTACGGGAAATAAACGGACGGGGTAACTAAATACATCTTTACGAAGTCATTTGATAAGCTTATTTTAAGTCCCTAGAGGCTTTGATATTCTGATGAAAAATTAATAAAGTTGGACAATAAGTTGCGTTTTGTATCACGCGTATCTCGGAAAACCTGTTATATAATTACCGTGCACGAATTGCGTTTATACACGCAAACCAGTGACAGGTCTAAAAGATTCTCATGTTTAATGCAATATTCAGGCTTATGTGTAGCGTTGGTAACAATGCGTATGTATAAATCAGTGTCCTATTGAGTTAAAATGTTACATATAACGTATTTGCGAAGATATTTCTCCTGTTTAATGCAATCTTCAGGCTTATAGGCAGCGTTGGTAACAATGCGTATGTATAAATCAGTGTCCTATGAGTTAAAATGCTACATATAACGTATTTGCGAAGATATTGCTACTGTTTAATGCAATATTCAGGCTTATAGGCAGCGTTGGTATAAATAAGTGTCCTATTAAGATTAAATGCTACATATAACGTATCGGCAAAGATATTGGTACTGTTTAATGCAATCGTCAGGCTTGTTAGTAGCGTTGGTAACAATACGTATGTATAAATAAGTGTTCTATTGAGTTAAAATGTTACATATAACGTATTTGCGAAGATATTTCTCCTGTTTAATGCAATCTTCAGGCTTATAGGCGTTGGTAACAATGCGTATGTATAAATCAGTGTCCTATGAGTTAAAATGTTACATATAACGTATTTGCGAAGATATTTCTCCTGTTTAATGCAATCTTCAGGCTTATAGGTAGCGTTGATAACAATGCGTATGTATAAATCAGTGTCCTATTGAGTTACAGTGCTACATATATATATAACGTATCGGCGAAAATATTGCTACTGTTTAATGCAATCTTTAGGCTTATAGGTAGTGTTGGTAACAATGCGTATACATCAGTGTCCTATTGAGTTAAAATGTTGCATATAACATATCGGCGAAAATATTGCTACTGTTGAATGCAATCCTCGGGCTTATAGGTAGTGTTGGTAACAATGCTTACATGTATTACATGTATGTATAAATCTGTGGGCGAAAATATTACTACTGTTTAATGCAATCTTCAGGCTTATAGGTAACGTTGGTAACAATGCGTATGTATAAATCAGTGTCCTGTTGAGTTAAAATGTTACATATAAAGTATAGTTGAAGATATTGCTACTAAATTAGATTGAATAAAAGGGTCGAATGAGTGAGTGGAATAATGGAGTTTTACTCCCAAGTTTAGATAAGCTCTGCATATTCTGCAAAATTGGCGTGTTAAAAAATGCGTTATTGTTGTAGCGTTCCAGCTACACTTTTTCTTTGCAATCTATGGTCCTTAAATCTTTGTCATATTACACTCATATTGCGAAAAATGCTTGAGTATAGAACACAAAGTTAGATAAACACTGAATAAACTGTGAAACATAGAGCGTGTAAAAAAGTATTACTTTTGTAGCGTCCTAGTCAGCCATTTACATTACAATCCGTAATCCCGGATTCTTTGTCCGTATATCCAGTGTTTATCTGAACTGGGGTTAGGGGGTTTGGTAATAATCAAATGGATTGTGTCATATACATTTGTTTTAAAAATGAATCATAAAATACATTAAAAAATATTGTCATATACCATTTTTTTGGAATGTATTTTATGATTAAACTTTTAAAAAAATGTTTTTTTAATGTCTTTATTTTTTATCAAATTTAAAGAATTGTATATAAAACAATCATATTGATTATTAAACCCCAAGTTTGGATAAGCATTGGATATACTGCAGAATTTGACGTGTAAAAATTACGTTACTGTTTAGGCCTTACGTTACAATCCGTGGACCTTAAGTATTTGTCATATAATACAAATGCTTGAGTAAGAACACTAGATTAAATAGGTACTGAATATACTGCAAAATATGGTGCGTGTAAAATCGTGTTACTGTTAGAGCAGCCTTACAGACACCCACTTACTGCGCTATCCGTAGTCCCTAAATCTTTGTCCTGACCATTTAGAAAACAAAATAGACATTTTATCTCGTTAGACAATTTGCCCTGGATTTCTGATTTTTTAAATCGTATTATTATTTCGCTAACAAAACCAAACTCTATCTATAGTTACAAAATACATTTGATAAGATTATTTAAAGCCTTTAGGGACTTTGATATGCATATGCACACGAGTCATTGATAGCATTAGCTAATGGCTAGCCTTTCGCATTAAGGTTACTGTGGAAAAAAAACGTTATGTCATAAGTCTTTACGAGTGTGTGTGATTGTCTATGCTCGTAACAAGCTTTAATAAGTTTAATGTTTCACTGACAATGTTTCGTTGTAGTGGTAAACACTGGTAGAATACTTGCTCCGTAAGAGGAAGGATGTTTTCCGATCCCGCTTCTGACCTAAGACTTGAAAGTAGGTAATGACTGGTCTTTCACCAAGTACTCGACATTAATATTATGAAATGAAAGTCACCGTTCTTTCGGATGGGAACTTAAAATAAAGGTGGTCCCGTGTCATGATAGGCGTGGCATGATAAGGAGCCCTGCTGTATAATATCTTCAGCGAAACGCACAGGCAAAATTTCTGTACCTTCAACTATAATTGGCGACGTGTCGATGTAAGTGAAATATCTGGGACCTTAAACACCATTACTCAACTCAACTCAATAGGGTAACCCAATTTCATGAAATGTTCTACGGAGTAAAACAATCTTTGAAGTTTCGGGATTACTGTTTTTTGGTTGCTTTTGAAGAAAGTTGCAACAAACGTGCACTTGGTAATATTGACTTGAAACGTGAGACAATACATACGTATGACAGAAACAGTCAAACAAGACAGGATTGCACTTTAAAGAACGCTCCTAGCGCACGCACAGGAAAGCTACTTCACCTAAGCCAGTAACGTCTCGATATAAGTGAGAAATATTTGACAGGGACGTAAACCTCCATTCAATCAATCGTAGCTCAGTTGGTAGAGTGCTCGCTCCGTAAGTGGGAGGTCGTGGGTTCGATCTCCGGTCGGTTCTGACCCAAGACTTGAAAGTGGGTAGTGACTCTTCTTACGCCAAGCACTCGGCATTACGAAATGAAAGTCACGGTTCTTTCGGATGGGAACTTAAAATAAACGAGGTCCCGTGTCACGGTGGGCTTGGCACGCTAAAGACCCCTGCTGTATAATGCCATCAGCGCAACGCACAGGCAAAATTTCTGCACCTTCGCCTATAGCTGGCGACGTCTCGATATAAGTGAAATATTCTTGACTGGGACGTTAAACACCATTACTCACTCACTCACTCTATTCCAACAATCAATATAACTTATGAAATAGAAAATACTTTCTATTAACAAATAAAAAGTAACTTATTAAAACGAACTCAACTATCCAAATTGACATTTAAAAATATTTTACAATTTGATCTTGATATAAAAGGACGTGTGATATATGCCGCACTGCATATGATATATCTATTTAATAAATTGATAACTTGTGTTATTAATATAATAATATTGAGATTAAAATTATAAAGCAAAATCTGTTAAATAAAGTAAATAAAAGGGAAAATTACCCGACCTTTAACCGCGCAAAATATATTTAAATAGGTAGTGTTTCCTAAGCGTACAACAAAACCGTGGGAGAAGCAACGGGAATTGAAGTCTCCTGGTCCGTCTGATGAATTAAGCAATGAAATTATTAAATGTATGCTGTCATTTAGTTATGATTGAATGCCCACGTGGTTAACCCCCTTTGATCTCGTAGTAAATTACAGAAAAAGTAATAACTTCATATCGATCACAAATAAACTAGAAAAAATTGTGCAAATATCCATATGCATACAGATATATATTATTTTGTTTTTCTTGTTGTTACATTTAAGGTAGGTGGGTGTGTAGTTGGTAGTTTTTAGTTTTTGAAAAATGAGCAGCTAGTTCAGTTTCTTCGTTAAATAAATCCGTGTAACATTATGTTCTTTCTCATAGTATGTTTGAAATTTTAGCTTTTTTCGTGATAAACATAAATACAAGATCACAGACCTGTCAAACGTTAAACACCGAGCTAACGAAAAAGAATCAAAGCTCGAAAATAAAATTGACCTGTCAATCATTACTATGAGCAGGGGCAGCCGGTCTCACTTCCATTGTGAAAATTCACGTGTTTCACTTAATTGAGTATTTTTCCAACTTTTTACTGCGATTTGAACACGGACCTGTTTGTCTGTGTCTTTCTGGATTGCAATTTGGACACGGGCCGGTTTGTCTGTGTCTTTCTGGATTGCAATTTGGACACGGACCGGTTTGTCTGTGTCTTTCTGGATTGCAATTTGGACACGGACCGGTTCGTCTGTGTCTTTCTGGATTGCAATTTGGACACGGACCGGTTTGTCTGTGTCTTTCTGGATTGCAATTTGGACACGGGCCGGTTTGTCTGTGTCTTTCTGGAATGCAATTGGACACGGACTGGTTTGTCTGTGTCTTTCTGGATTGCAATTTGGACACGGACTGGTTTGTCTGTGTCTTTATGGATTGCAATTTGGATACGGACTGGTTTGTCTGTGTCTTTATGGATTGCAATTTGGACACGGACCGGTTTGTCTGTGTCTTTCTGGATTGCAATTTGGACACGGACCGGTTTGTCTGTGTCTTTCTGGATTGCAATTGGGACACGGACCGGTTTGTCTGTGTCTTTATGGATTGCAATTTGGTCACGGACCGGTTTATCTGTGTCTTTATGGATTGCAATTGGGACACGGACCGGTTTGTCTGTGTCTTTCTGGATTGCAATTTGGACACGGACCGGTTTGTCTGTGTCTTTCTGGATTGCAATTTGGACACGGACTGGTTTGTCTGTGTCTTTATGGATTGCAATTTGGACACGGACCGGTTTGTCTGTGTCTTTCTGGATTTCAATTGGGACACGGACCGGTTTGTCTGTGTCTTTATGGATTGTAATTTGAACACGGACCGGTTTGTCTGTGTCTTTATGGATTGCAATTTGGACACGGACTGGTTTGTCTGTGTCTTTATGGATTGCAATTTGGACACGGACTGGTTTGTCTGTGTCTTTATGGATTGCAATTTGGACACGGAGCGGTTTGTCTGTGTCTTTATGGATTGCAATTGGGACACGGACCGGTTTGTCTGTGTCTTTATGGATTGTAATTTGGACACGGACTGGTTTGTCTGTGTCTTTCTGAATTGCAATTTGGACACGGACTGGTTTGTCTGTGTCTTTATGGATTGTAATTTGGACACGGACCGGTTCGTCTGTGTCTTTATGGATTGCAATTTGGTCACGGACCGGTTTGTCTGTGTCTTTCTGGATTGCAATTTGGACACGGGCCGGTTTGTCTGTGCCTTTCTGGATTGCAATTTGGTCACGGACCGGTTCGTCTGTGTCTTTCTGAATTGCAATATGGACACGGACCTGTTTGTCAGTGTTTGATTAGATCTGTACATGTATAATCTTGTTTTTACTTTTGTAAAGTGTATGTTTACCAGCTGTTCAGTACAGATTGTTCTACATACATGTAATCTTGTATTTGCATTGGCAAATTAAAGTCAAGTCTGTTTATTAATTTTCAGCACAAGATTTTATATTCCATTTAGAGAAATTAAATTGAAATTGGTTTCATATTTATTGTATTAGATAGTAGGTGGTCCCTCCTTTTATTGACGCTATCATCATAGGGTTGACATTCACTGCACGATTCCATGGCGTGCGTGCATGTGATATCTTCAGTACAGACTCGTCAAAAGTTTAACACTGAGTTGACAAATAATGTTAAATCAGTAGCTCATCTTGGCCCTTCGTTAGCTTGATGGCTAATAGGTAGTTGCTTACTATCTTTTGGTAGCTTTTTTGCCACTCTCCACTCTCTCTCTCTCTCTCTCTCTCTCTCTCTCTCTGTATATATATATATATATATATATATATATATATATATATATATATATATATATATATATATTATATAAATCTCGGCAGCTGAGTCTCGACTCCTTTTTGTCAGCCAAGTTAAAATTTTCGGCAGGCCTGTACTGTACTGTATGGTACAGACTGTCGAAATTTCAACATTAGGAAACAGATTAGTGGCAAGTGGGCGCACTATCTCTGTAGCTATATTTCGATAACATCTTCTAAGCCGTTGTCTTTCTCACTGCAGCCTTTCTAGACCACTAGCTAATATTTCGGCCACTTGATAGCCGAACTTCCATTCGTTAGTTCAATGTTAAACCTTCGACAGGTCTGCACTGTATATGTACTTTTAACATTATCTAAATGAATACAGATAACTGTTATTAGTTGCAATGAAATTGTGAAATACAAACTTGGTTTAATAATTCAAGAGAAATTGATTGCTTTTTATAGGCTATAAGCAATATATTTCATATGGTTTAATTGACTTGAAGGTGCATTACAACATACTGTATTGAAAAGATAGGTGAACGCAATTTTCATTAATTGGTTTCGAATGTGTCACTTTAGAATACAGATCTGTCGAAGGTGTAACACTACGCTAAAAATTATTACCTAATTGACAGCTCACCTTGGTCTCTCTTCAGCTATATCTCGACATCTGCTGTCTTGCTCTCAACAGCTTCTCGGTCACTAGCTATCCGTATCTAGGTCACTTGACAGCCGAGCTTTGACTCTTTTTAGTTAGTGTTAAACTTTTGACAGGTCTGTACTGTATGTTTTCATACTACACCCAGGTTTATTCCGAATTGATTGAAACTGTAATGAAAATTCTTCAATTACTTTCTAGCTATCGCGTTTTTCAAATTGTTTGGTTTAGAATTAATCTCCAGAAACTAGCTTTTTGTTTTGTTGACATTAGCTGATAGATAACCATGGCATTTTCTCTGTTATTATCGTATACCCATTATTCTAACACGGCATTAGTGATTTTTTAATAATAAAAAAGTGTCAAGTATTTTCTTATTGAAGATTTATATTTTTTCAAGATTTTCAATAAAAATTGGTTTTCAGAGGAGATTAACAGTATCACTTCATTGAATTTCTTTTCTAAAGAGTTATGAATTATAATAACAAGGTCAAGTAGATATCATTAAGAATTACTTCCCTTGAACCAGTTATGATAGCAAGACCTTGTAAAAATTGTATAAATTTTCATAAATTAGATAAATTAATGAGTTAAATTTACAAACAAATAAGATAATAAACAAGAGCAAGTTTCTTATATAAATCAGTCTCCCAATACAAAGAATTACAAAGAAATATCATACATGTGAAGTTTTCCATAAATACATCAACAATACATTTTTGTGAAGATGAAGTTTAAAAACTGTAAGAATTTATTTCAACGACGTCCGATATGATTAATATACGGTATGAATTGAATAAGAAATTTGTTAGATTTGACATTTTCGCTTGGTAAATGTAACCGGAGAGTGTTGGGCCATGTACAGTACAGAACTGTTGAAAGTTTAACACGATGATAACGAATTAATACAGCTTAATTATCTCGGTCCCCTGTTATGAAACATGTTTTCGGTAGCTGCTTTTTATTTCTCAGCAGTTTTTCAGTCATTAGCTACCTATATTTCGGACACTCTGAACCCAGACATTGACTCTTTTTTAATTAGCCTAAGGTTAAATTTTCGACAACTCTGGACTGGATGTTAAGAAGTAACTAGCAGCTTCTCAGACATTAGCTACCCATATTTCAGTCACTCTGATCCCAGAAATTGACTATTTTTTAATTAGCCTAAGGTTAAATTTACGACAACTCTGTACTGGATGTTAAGAAGTAACTAGCAGTTTTTCCGTCATTAGCTACCCATATTTCGGACACTCTGAACACGGACATTGACTCTTTTTTAATTAGCCTAAGGTTAAATACGACAACTCTGTACTGGATGTTAAGAAGTAATTTCATCCAGTAGATATGCAATGTGTTTGTTAAATTAAAATATAAATGACAAAGAAAGAGAATAATTCTAAAGAAATTTTAATTATTTTATCACACTTAAAGAATAACAATGATCTCTCTCTCTCTCTCTCTCTCTCTCTCTCTCTCTCTCTCTCTCTCTTGTTTAACCCAATTTGTCAGTTTTCACTTTGCTTTTGGATTGTGATTTCGACATAGCTTAGTATGTTTGTTGTTTTTTGTATATCTAAAATGAATTGATCTTATGGAATTTGATATGACTTTTGCCTATTTAAGTGAATATACATGATTGGATTTTATTCTGTCCCTATTAATTGTACTAGTTTGAAAAGTGCGACTTTTGTAAAAATATTAGGCTAAAGTATGCCTTTTATTATTCTCTTTTTTTGTGAAAAAAAACCAAAACAAAACAACACAAATCATGCTAAAAAACACGATTTGAAAAACTTTTGATTATAATGCAATTTCACATTACACTACAGTTGATAGTAAAATATGCATGCCTAGTTAGGCTTTCTCCTTAGCCGAAGTAATGAATTCCAATACCTTTCATGTGCATATTAACTACAAATGAAATAATATAACATTTGTTCAAATGCATGTTATATTTAATTTATGGCTTTTTATCACACATATATTTTATCACTGTTATTGTTCAACCGCGGGAGATTTTTTGATAGTTAATTTATTTTTAGGTAATTAACTAAAATATGAAAATTATCGATAAATTAATATTGTTCTAATAACACGGTGATTTATGTACAAATAAATGATTAACGAACCAGGTATAGGCAACATGATCGACCTGTCTGCTTGACCTTTTATTAGTATTAAACATGTAAGACAATCCACTCATTAAATGGATAATGTCAGGATTAAAAGTTAATAATACATACGTACACAATGCACGGGCGTATGAACACACGTACACCTGTGCTCACCTTCATATAAATGTACTAGTCCTTCATAATAAATTAAAGGTCAAACAGACAAGTAAAAATTGTTTGCCTGTAAAACTAAAACGTGCTAAATATGGGAAATTTCCACCTGATAAATTTAACTATTAGGTAATCCCCAGTTACAGTTAGAATTACACAATAACCGATTGTTGTAACCAATAAATCAATATGTTTATATAGTCTAATTTATCACTGGGTTTTTTTATTTAAAATTCAACTTCAAGTTTTGTACATATCAGTATTTACTTTGAACCCTTTCGTCTTGATATGCATTCTTTGTAAGCCCTGTATCACGTGATGAATTTTTAAAATTTTTATTTGTTTTTTTATTATATTATTATTTATTATTATTTATATTATTTTGTTTAAAGTTTTTAACTTTGATATTATATACTAGTAAATTTTTGTTTACAGCACACGCTAGTCAAGATCATATCAAGGGGTTCAGTTCTTGAATGGCTGAAGAAACAAAAGTACCCGGAAAAAACTACCGACCTTCGGCTTGCCAAAATGTAACTTTATGATATCGCCAATGCTTCATCCGAATAATGAAAACTCGATGTATGTATTATTTATTAAAACGTTGTACTTCCGTTTCTGTATTGAACGGCAAATAACTAACGGCTTCTCACTGACGTACAATTATGTTTGTACCAACCAAACTAACGTTAGCGTTATGATTTTCCCTACAATAAGCATACACAAAGTTACAATTATCAACAAAAAAATTCGATGTACTTTGTCGCGTAATAGTAAGTTGAATTTAAATTTTCTAGCTCGAAGGCCAAAAGGAGCCGTAAAGTATGTCATTATCCGGAGTAATAGTGGTTTTTTAGTTTACACTTAAAGGCCAATTAGATCCACAGACTTAGGACGTAATCTTCACGATTGCTTCTAGCATCTCGTTAACCTTAGTAGCAAACTTCCATTTTCTTAGATCGTTTCATGAGTGTTTGTCCATTTCAATTATAGGCTTTGGTTTATCCGGGCATTTGTCACAATTATTTTCTAGAATCAAGCCAATTAAACTGTCAGATATATTGGAAATGCTTTCTCTGTATAACGTTAAATTCTAGATCGATGTTCTCAAATCTAATATTTATCGCCTTACGGTCGTATCTCCGCAACAAATGGATTTGGAAATTAATAAACGTAATAAGAATCGTCCGGCTCAATATAATTCTTCTTTACTTCCTTGTATTAATTTGATAACAAACATTGAATACGAATTCTCTGTTTAATCTACACATTGCAGACCCGTGTACGTCCAAGATTTTTTTTATAAAAAAGAGGAAGTTTTTTTTTTAACTGGCAAATATGATTAGTTTTCGCATTGTAGAACCATGTATGTCCGCGATTCTTAATATAAAAAATAGGTAAAAAGAAAGCATGGTTTTGTTTTTGTTAACTGTCAAATATGATTGTTTTTTGCATTGCAGAACAATGTATGTCCGCAATTCTTTAAAAAAAAAAGATAAAAAGAAAGCATGGGATTGTTTTTGTTAGCTGGCAAATATGTTAACCAATACGAATATTCTGTTAATCTACACATTGCAGACCCATCTATGTCCGAAATTTTTTATAAAAAAAGTTAAAAAGAAAGCATGGGTTTGTTTTTGTTAACTGGCAAATATGATTATTTTTCGCGTTGCAGAACCATGTATGTCCACGATTCTTTAATTAAAAAAAATTAGGTAAACAGAAAGCATGGATTTGTTTTTGTTAGCTGGCAAATATGTTTACTAATACCAATAATCTGTTTAATCTACAAATTGCAGACCCGTGTATATCTGAGAAATGTTATTGAAAAATGAGGGGAAAAAAAGAAAACATAGTTTTTGTTAGCTCACAAATATGTTTACCAATACGAATACTCTGTTTAAATCTTCACATTGTAGACTAATGTACGTTCGGGGTATTTTTTTTATAAAATAAAGGGAAAAGAAAGCATTTTTTGTTAGCTAGGGAATATGTTTACAAATACGAATTTTCTGTTTAATCTTCGCATTGCATACTCATGTATGTCCGCGGTTTTTATATAAACAAAGATGGAAAAAGAAAGATTTTTTGTAATTGTTACCTGGCAAATATGTTTACCAATACCAATACTCTGTTTAATCTACACATTGCAGACCCGTGTATGTCCGAGATTTTTTATTAAAAAAGAGGGGAAAAAAAGAAAACATAGTTTTGGTTTTATGTTAGCTCGCAAAGATGTTTACCACTACGAATACTCTGTTTAAATCTTCACATTGTAGACTCATGTACGTTCGGGATATTTTTATAAAAAGGGGTAAAAAGAAAGCATTTTTTTAGTTAGCTAACGAATATGTTATTAACAAATACGAACTTTCTGTTTAATCTACGCAGACTCATGTATGTCCGAAGTTTTTATATACATGTACAAAGAGGGGAAAAAGAAAGCATGTTTTTTTTGTTAGCTAGCAAATATGTTTACCAATATGAATTCTTTGTTTAAATCTACACATTGCAGACCCATGTATATCCGAGATTTTTTTATAAAACAAGAGAGGAAAAAGAAAGCATGGTTTTATTTTTAATAGCTGGCAAATATGTTTACCAATACGAGTATTCTGTTTAGATCTACACATTGCAGACCCGTGTACGTTTGAATTTTTTTATAAAAAGAGGGTAAAATAAAGCATTGTTTTGGTAAACTGTTTACTAATATGAGTTTTCTGTTTAATCTACACATTGCAGATCCATCTCAGGCGTTTTCATTAAAAAACTAACATGGTTATTTTCTATCAGCTGTTGATTTTGACATACCGTTTTACAACCATCAATACGAATTATCTGTTTAATCTACACATACTGCAGACCAATCTAATTTGAAACCCGTTTCTTTTACTCTTTTACAATTACCAATGAAAATTTACTGTTAAATCTACATTCATTATAAAACAAAAGTAATTGGTAGTAGTTATGTTTGATTTTTTCAATTATGTTCACCCGATTAACTCTCCCAAGCTTTTTTAGAATCTGTTAGGATATGTTAACAGAGCAATAAGTTTTTTCGTTTTCACGAGAGAGAGAGAGAGAGAGAGAGAGAGAGAGAGAGAGAGAGAGAGAGAGAGATTGAAGCAATGAACTTTGTTCAAGTAACTCCATTTCTTAATATAATGTCTTGTAAATGATATAGGCCACTGGGTCCAAACTATATTGGACATAACTTTCCTATTAGCCACAGTACAAGTAGGCCAAAACCAATTTGGATTACCATTACAATAGACAATTAGGATTTCCGCTAACAATCGCATGATAGCACGACTTATTACATTTCTCAATACGTGACATCAAGATTCTTGTTGCCCAATCGGTTCGTTAAATATCTCGTATGACGGTGTTGGTTTTAATTTTGTCCTCCTTGCACTAGATGTTTATGCAAGGTTTTTTTTAATTTGTTCCTCCTAACAAAAGATTTAATGAGTAAATTACATATAGAGTGTTTGTTCAAGTAGCATTATAGTGTTATACGTCTTGGAGGTATCGAAATAAATTTAGAAACATGTGTCTTGTCTCTCAGATAAACATTTTTTTCTGGTCGGACCATGATAATACAATATTTTAAAAATTTGCACTTCAATATTTTAACGTCAAGCCTTTCATATATGGGATGTTTTATTTCATATGATATATTCTATGTTCAGATACTTTAAAGCTGATAGTATGTTATAGTATTGATACCTACAACATCTATAGCACTGAAATAGCCTATCGAGGTAAAAATTTGTTACTGTTAAAATCAAATCGAACAGTTACGCAGACGCCTTTAGTCTTAGCCGATTGAATCCATTCATACGGGAAAATACATTACAATGTTTATGTTTTTTATATAGTTCTCATTTCTATATGCCAATATACGCACATTCACTCGCTTCATGTTTTCTCATTCCTTTTCTTCTTATCGTCGTTCTTCTTCTTTTATTATTATTATTACAAAAATTATTCACCTCCATCTAATGTAATTTTTTTTATACAAAGGCGACTAGGAGACCAGACTGGTTTACCTTACAGAATATCTCCAGTTTCAGAATTCTAACATTCGATTTTGTTATTAGTTATTAAAAACCCACTAAAATGTTACAATCATTGTAATAAATTATTATATGCTTTTTATTGATAAATTTGGTTATTTGTATATCGTGTAAATCTTATCTGTTTACAAATAAAATGTCTTTCTTATGCTAATACAATTATTCCTGGTGCCGAGTTAATCACAAATAGTGTAAACTGTCTTGATAGAAGATTCATTGTAATTATATTACCATCGTTTGTGAACATAACAGCTTCAGTTCTCACAAACTCAAGGAATGACATTTTAATTGAAATAATTATATAATTGTTTCTGATTTGAAAACAATTGATTTCTAGTCTCTATACATTTTACTATCAGTTTAATTGACCCATGCTCAATTTTAATTATGTCAATAACATTGAATACCATACACATATCAGTGTTCGGCACTAAATGATTATCAATGGTTTTGTAATCAAATAATGTTTTATAATGCATGACTAAAACACACAAATTGCCTACTTTCCTCCAATTTCAAAATCGATTTTTTGTTCCATCTTTATAGATGAGCTTTGAAACATTGATATAATTAAACATGCTTATTGAGAAACCTTATCTAAATATATCGCTAATACATGACGTAAATAGCTCTCTTTAAGTTTCCCTGTTCTTGTTGTGTAAATATTTGTCAAACGCTGTATTAATATTTCCTTAAGCTAAAAAAGACAAAGGGAAAGGCAAGAGAAATACAAACAGTTAATGGTTTATCAATTTTCAATATTCACATCTATATGTTACGTGGCTTGTTAACAATTTACGACCAGACTTTAAAATAGCTGTTGACATTTTGCAATTGTCTACAAAAGGAGACCACCTAGGACGAAACTAGTAGCTAGACAATAGTAACGAAGATCTAAGATGTTAGTGCACTTTGGTATGATTTATTGTTGTACTGAACGATAAACAAACGACAATGGGAAGAATATAACCATTGTTCTTTGTGATACTCAGCGTCTAGTCATACATCTAAGACAACCATTGAAATACTGAAGAAACGTAAAGCCTGAAACCGTCTGAGTGGATGTCAAACGTCCCGACTACACCCCAATGGATTACGGTATCTGGGGAATCCTAAATCTAAAGATATATGCTTTATCTGGTCTTAAAAAATGAATGGAAGAAACCGGAACAATGCTACATCAATAAGACACTTTCAAATTGTAGAATGGTATATTACTGCCACCGTTTGCAAATTGAACATTTATTACAGTGAAATCTAAATTATTAAAGATGATTGAGTAAATACGTTAAGTAAATCGAGTTACGTTATAGACAGACTTCGTACTGTGTTATTTTTTAAATTTAGATTATATATATATATATATATATAGATTATGTTCGGTATTTATGGAGCACACCATATTGTATCATCAAATTTAATTCTATGGATGACCTTGAACTTTCACATCAACTTTCATTGAAGACCTGATTTTTCTACCTTTTCATTGCCTCCCATGGTTGACCTTTTCGAACCTTCGCTTTTCTTTCAATGTTCGACATTTTTCAACCTGTCCCTTTTCTTTAATTGGTACCCTTCTTGTACCACAAATTTGGCTTTAATGAACGACTATTTTCAACAGTGCCTTCTATAAGTGACCTTCTTGGATCTCCGCATAAACCTCCATGGATGAATTGTTCAGACAATAACATTGCATTTTAGTGCATTTTATATTGTTATTTGATGAAACACACTGTTTTTCACTTACAGGTATATAGAACAATATGGAAATAAGCCATATATGTGAACTGCCTCGTTTGCATGTGATCACCAAGCTGTATGCGTTATTATATTCCCCATACTCTATACTCTTCGTGTTTAGCAATCATGTTCTACGCCCGTCTATCTGTCCGTCCGTACGTATATTTTAATAAAACTTGGCACTAATGTAAACTAAAATGTGATGGTGCGTTGTATTTCACATTTAAGTGTGTAGGTCGAAGGACATGGTCATGGAGTCAAACCTCAAAACCCCCTGTTGTTGAGGTATGGCACGGGTTATAATTTTCCCAAGAGATTGATATAGTTTATGTGGCAATGGATTTTCACCCATTACATTTCTTTGTCAAAACAAAGAGAACGTAAACTATATAGTGCGTCAAATTTGACCTTGTCATTTGACCTTTAATTTGAATATTCAAACAAACATATCCATTGTGTAATTAAGGGGCTATAGCCTTTTAATAATTATATAACAACAAACGACCAGGTCAAACTTGACGCACTATATTTATTATTTGATTCGTTGTTTATTGCATTTTTAGGAAGACAAAGCCCTGCATTAAACAAAGACAATTCAAACATCAAGGAATCGTATCACATTTAAGTTAGTAAGTGATGCGATAATTACTCTGTCAAATCTCAGACATTCAACAAGATACTGGTAACTTAATACATTAGAGAGGTGACATCAATATATACACCAACTGTAGAACTACTTCATAAGTAAGTAGAGTACAAGCCTGTTGAAAGTTTAACAATGAACAAACCAAAAGGAGAAGAAGCTATTTTCCCGAGTGACAGAGAAATGGACAGTTAGTGGCCAAAAAACGCGATTTGGATAACTGCTGTCGACAACCTGTTAAGGTATACTTAAAACTAAGAAGTGGTAAGATAATCTGTTGATTCGCTACTTGGTGATTACTATTTCGACAGGCTTGTACTGAATCTTAATACATAACATAAAGGGAAAATCCAGACATTATTGAAACATGTCACAGAGTATTACATAATATGTCTAGTTGTATCAATGTAAGACTTATGTAATCATCTTAAACAATTCTGTCATTGTTTGATTGTGAATGATATAATATATTTTAAAAATGCGTAAATTTAAACACAAACATATCGATCAATATCCCAACCACAATGCAAAAATCAATTAAAAAAAACCCTTGAAAACTGGAAAATTGAGTGAATGTCCACCAAGGAAATGAGACCGGTTATTTGGAAAGGTAAGCAACCACCTAATGTCTAGGTAGCTACACCAGCCACACGTAAATTCGAAATTGAAAATGAAAGCGGCATGGAACTTCAGGCGTCAAGTACTAAATTTGGATACAGACACACCATACTTATCAACAATACTTTTTGACTGGCTTAAGCTTTGTCTTGCATTATGAAATAGCTTGCTAACGTTTCGGCTGACAGAATATAAAATAAAACAGGACAATTCAATTTATAATCATGATACAATATGCTAAAATGCTTTAGGTTTTTATTTATTTATTTACCCGTAGGACTACATTCGCTACATTTTTTATGACAACAATTCAACTATATATGTTGTCAAACTACACTTATTTATAAGTGCATCGCAGTTTTTAAAAAATGACATGTAACCTATACTTTTAATAACAAATGGTTATGACGTCTCTAATTATTATATCAATATGCTATACCTTTTATTAGAAATATTTATTTTTGGAACTTCAAAACGATAACATGCACACAAACATTGTTACATGCTTACAATAAAAATAATTGCATTATTATGTTACTATACCCTTTATGGATATACATATGACTTTGTGATGTGGTTTAATTTCTAAAGATACTGTTATATTTTATGCTATAACATGGATATGGCAAAGCTCTCAAAAGGTTTCATGACAGCCGTCACAATATTGTAAAATGCACCTGTATTAAGAATATCCTGGATAATTTTGGCACCCTATAGGTTCTTTTAATTCCTTTCTGCATCAATTATTATTTCATGCAGGTAGCTAGGAATGAGGTGCCTACCTTCGAAAGCACCCTGTCTCATTTTACTGGTGGAAGTTCATGTCTTTAACTTAATTTGCCAGTTTTACAATTTGTTTTATTTAAGCAAAAAATGTAACAAAACTACAAATCAAAAACAAACATACCAGTCCATCCCCAACCCTAAAACCACAAGCAAATAAAATCTTTGAAGCTGACAAATTAGATTAAACATCTGACCTTCCTCCAGGGTAGTGAGATCGAGTGCTCAAGGAGGGAAGGCGTTTTTTTTAATATTTTAGAATCATTATTCATTCTTAGTAAACTAAAAACACTTAATGCATTATGATGCAGGGAATGATACTACAAACTATAAATTACTTTTGAAATAAATGCCTTGATAAAACTTTTTTTGAATGTGGTAATTAATAATTTGTTACTAGGATATTTTGTCAACAAAACCGAGATGACGTTAGTTTTGTGCAATGACGTATATAATATTACCACTGTTTGCCCAATGCTACCATAGACTACATTTAAATGTTAAATTACATATATTTTATGATGAAAATATCATTTAAATCTGGTAAATAATTTGTTACTAAGGATTGGCGTTATTTTAGTAACAAAAGGGTGATGACGTAAGTTTTTAAAATTACCTTTTTAATGCTATCACTGTTTACCCAATGATTCTACAGGATACATTTAAATGTTAACATTTATAACAGACCTGTCGGAAGTTTAACACTCCGCTAACGAAATGGTGCCTAATTGCCAGGCAGCTCATTTCGTCAATTCGTTAACAACAGTACAGATGTGTCAAAAGTTTAATACTGAGCTAACGAAAATGACCCGAAGATTAGCTTACATGCCACCGAGGTATGGGTAGCTTGTGGCTTAAAAGCTACCGAGAGAAATATAAAGTAAATATTTCGACAGTTTTCGACAGCTGTTATCTATCTCTCGGTAGCTTTTCGTCCACTTGCTGTCGATATCTCAGCCACTTGGCAGTCGAGCTTTGACTCTTCCCGTTTTATTATCAGGGTTAAACTGTTTGTACAGGTCTATACTGCTGATGAATTAAATCACACAATGTATGTTTATGTTTAATGATCCGTATGTGTCCGTTAACATTTTATTGTTTGCATCTAATAGAAAGGCGTGACTTTCCCTAAAATCCCCTAAGGTTTTAACTTCCACGTAGTACGTAAAACAATATTACAAATTGCATTAAAGACAGTTCAAATTGCTTTTTAAATCTTCTAAATCGTGGTTTATTGTCGACTTGGCTGTTTTAATACTTCCAATTTGTCTTCCTCAATAGAGAAATTGGATGCTTTTTTCAAGGAATAGGAGATGTTAAACAAAAGTGATAATTGCTAAGATTTCTTCGATGGTTTCTTCATTTATTAAAAGCTTAAGGAATATGTGGATGTTATTACGAGTAATAATGAAACATATAAATATGTCATATCCTTAATTCCTTCCTATCAAGCTACAAGATATATGTCTTTTTGAAACCGAAGATCTGTCACATCGTAACTCATATGTTGGTGAATGCAAAAACTGTATATATTGCCTACTCCCACTTCTTAAGTAAGAGATTTACGTCGATGCCCTTGTGTAAATCGTTCTGATAAACTGATAAGAATTAACGGGTTCTTTTACACCACGATTCTTGAATACCTCCACTTTTAATAGATAGTTTTTCTAATGTGTATGGTAACGAAATGGGGGAAAAATTAATTTTAAAGATACAATGTTATGTCAAAAGAAAAGAAATAAAGTCCAACAAGGAAGAACAGGTTCTTTATAATATGCTCCTATGAAATGTAAATAGAGAAAAAGCTCATTTAAAAAATTGCAACAAAATGACACTGGCCAGAATAATAAAAAACACAACAACTTATAAAATAAAAACACACGATACAAGGCAGAACAGTACATTATCTTTCCCTATCAATCTACAGACTGAATGTTTTTTTGATGGGAGATCTGTCACACCGTAATTCATACGTTGGTGAATGCAAAAAAATGAACATACGACATGCTTTCTTAATTTGTATCAAACGTTTTACGTAAGAGATTTACGCTGATAACCCTAGTTAAATCGTCTAGATAAGCCAGACCGATGTGGATTAGCAATGTTTAATGTCACGGTTTCCGAACACCACCACCTTTCTTACATTTGTTTTCATTGCAGCATAAATTTGCAAAGGGGAAAGGTTCATTAAACGTTAAAGCGGAATGTCACCAGGGATATACATTTTAATTAAAAGCTACAGTCGAATGCCTACAGTTAGTATCACAAGCCAAAACAATAAATAGTAAGCACAAGAAACAAAGTAAAACAGAGATAGAATAATAGTTGTATTATAACTCAAGTATAGTGAATGCAAAAAATGAATATACGGCATGCTTCATTAATATGTATCATACGTCTTATTTCATACGTCATACTTTTTTATTCCATTAAGGGCAAAACCATGACGTTCAAAAAGAGAGAAAACGTTCATTTAAAAGTTCAAATGGAATGTTATTTTAATCAAGAGATGCAGTCGAATACATACAGTAAGTATCACAATCCAAACTAATAAATAGTAAGCACAACACACAAAGAAAAACAGTTGTCTATAATAATAGTCACCTCGTATCTCAAACGTCGGTGAATACAAGAAATGAATATACGACATGCTTCCTTAATTTGCATCATACGCCTTACGTTAGAGATTTACGCTGATAACCCTTGTGTATATCGTCGAGATAAGGATTAGCAATGTTTTATGTCACGGTTCCCAAACACCAACACCTTTCTAACAATCTTTTTTTTATTGCAGCTAACAGCATAATGTTTGCAAAGGGGGAAAAAGTTCATTTAAAAGTTAAAGTGGAATGTCAATAGGGATGAAAATTTTAATCAATAGCTACAGTAAGTATCACAAGCCACAGCAATAAATAGAAATCACAAGACACAAAGTAAAACAGTAATAGAATAATAGTTGAATTATAACTTAAGTGTAGGGAATGCAAAAAAAATGAATATACGACATGCTTCCTTAATTTGTATCATACGTTTTACGTTAGAGATTTACGCTGATAACCCTAGTGTAAATCGTCCAGATTAGCCAGACCGATGAGGATTAGCAATGTTTTATGCCACAGTTCCTGAACACCACCACCTTTCTTACAACTATTTTTATCCCAAGGCCAACATAATGGCGTTCAAAAAGGGAGAAAAAGATCATTTAAAAGTTCAAATGGAATGTTATTTCAATCAAGAGATGCAGTAAGTATCACAAGCCACAACTAATAAAAAGTAAGCACAAGGCACAAAACAAAACAGTTGTCTATAATAATAGTCACTTCGTAACTTAAACGTCGGTGAATGCAAAAAATGAATATATATCATACCCCTTAATTTGTATCCTACGTCTTACGTTAGATATTTACGCTGATGCCCTTGTGTAAATCGTTCTGATGAACCGATAAGAATCAACGGTTTCTTTTACGCCATGATTCTCGAATACCTCCACTTTTCACACATCTTTTTTTCTAACGTATGTGATAACAAAATGGGGGAAAGTTAATTTAAAAGTTCCAATGGAATGTCAATGAGAAAGTAAAATGCATTTAAACATTGCAGTATAATTCCACTAGGATAGAGGGGGTATTTTTAAAAGTGCAATAAAATGCAAATAGAGCAAAGCTCATTAAAATTGCAATAGAATGACAGTGGCCAAAACCCCAAAAATAAATAAATAAATAAATAAATAAATAAATAAATAAATAAATAAATAAATAAATTAATTAATAAATTAAT
This sequence comes from Anadara kagoshimensis, assembly GCA_021292105.1. Classification (NCBI taxonomy): domain Eukaryota; kingdom Metazoa; phylum Mollusca; class Bivalvia; order Arcoida; family Arcidae; genus Anadara; species Anadara kagoshimensis. The sequence continues at coordinate 10,558,680 of CM037874.1, read as the reverse complement.
TAATTAATTTAAAAAAACCTAATAAAATAGTAAACACAGCTCAAAACACAAGACAGAACAGTAAATAATCTTTCCCTATCAAGCTACAAGATATATTTCTTTGTCACATCGTAACTTGGCGAATGAAAAATATGAATATACTGCATGCTTCCTCAACTTGCATCATACTGATTTGACGCTGATATCCCTTGTGTAAATTGCCCTGATGAACTTATGCAACTATATCTGAATTCTACCATTTTTCATACACATTTTGTTCTATATCGTGACGGTTAACAGAAGAAGAAAAGTGCATTTAAAAACTTTTAGTGGCATGACAATAGGAAGAACATTTATTTGAAAGCTGCAATGGAGTGTCAATAGTCACAATCAAAACATATTCTTACATTCATCCATTTAGGATTTTATTAACTGTTCTTATGTGAACTTAGTTGTAACTGGTTAATAATAACAATTCCTAAAATGACATCACATTGTTAAATCCTGTAAACAATGGTGATAAACCGTTAATTCATTTTGAAAAACAGGATGATTTATGATGGTATTCTGTTGGTCATCTCCAGGTTGTTGGTAAACAAGCACCATATATAAACCCTGGCACCACACACACCCCCACACAAACACACACACGCGCGCGCGCGCGCGAGCTCGCAGACACGACAGATACAACAGGAATAGAGTTCTGGGACCCGCAGTCCAAGGTTGTTGAATACCTTTAACGAGACAAACGCACCATCCACGCCACAACTACACTTAATAAAGCACCAGTATCAGTTACCAGACTATAGTTTAGTTTTTGAGTGTTTCGTTATTAAAAGTACAAGCCACAACAACTAATAGAGAAAAGAATAATCACAAGACGGTTTGTAATCTCTCAATGTCAAGCTCTATGGATATGGAATATCCATCAACTCAATAACTCAAGTGCAGAGAATGCAAAAAAATGAATACGTGTCACACTCCCGTAATCTGCATCGTACGTCTTAAGTTGGAGATTAACACCGATACCCTTGTGTAATCGTCCGGGTAAACAGATAAGGATTATGGCACGATTTCTGAATACCACCATTTTTCATACATTTAGATAGCGTTCCTCCCACGAGCCCATGGAATACATAATGCGTAACGTCATAACCTTTCATTTTGACTATTAATATCCTATTTCTATGTGTTATATAAACCACTTATAATGTTTTATTTATGTATGCATGTATAGAAAGTTAATTTTTGTCAGGAATATAAATTGGATAATTCATGTTTGTATTACGTTTGATGATATAATGTGTTTTGTGTACAAAAAGGCAATTGAAAACTAAAATATTACATAATAATTTACAATCAGTCGCCATTCAATTCTATAGTAAAGCACACATACTCTCTCTCTTCTCTCTCTCTCTCTCTCTCTCTCTCTCTGACCACTGCGGCAGCTAAATTGGAAGAGTGCTTGCTTCGTAAGTAGGAGGTCATGGGTTCGAACCCCGAACGTATTTGACCCAAGTCTCAAAAATGGGTAGCAACTGTTATTTCGCCAAGCAATCGGCATTACGAAATGAAAGTCGTGATTCTTTCGGATAAAAGATAATTATACGAGATCCCGTGTCACAGTAGGCATGGCACGATAAAGAAACTTATTGTATTATGCCATAAGCTCAAGGAACAGGCAAAATTTCTGCACCTTCGCCTATATCTTGCAACGTCTCGATAAGTGAAATATTTAACCAGAACGTAAAACACCATTATTCAATTCAACTCTCTCTCTCTCTCTCTCTCTCTCTCTCTCTCTCTCTCTCTCTCTCTCATTGAACGAAACGTGATTCTTTTTTATCGTAAGCCACCCAGTTACAAAATGTTTTCCATAGTAAAAGATCCCTGATATGTATTAGCATTATTTATACTAATGAATTTCCAATGCTAATAACAATCAATTAAAACATTTAAAAGTCTTAACTCAGATCATAAATCCTTCGAACTGTCACATCTATTGTTTATAAAAAAAATTGGTCTAATCAACTACTGACGAGGAATTATATTCCATAAACGGCCGTCTAGTGCTGTAAATTATAACTGATATAATATGTAATTATTGGCCTTACCCTTGTTGCCTATAATACTGTGAAATAATCTCTCTTTGAGGTATTCAGTTTTCGTGGTTCTAAGAAAAAAATCATTCCGCGAGGTAGTAAATTTGTGGTTTGTGTTAGTCAATGAAAGGTATATATATATTAACCCGTATGGTAAACATTTTCTCTTTGGTAAAATTTTCGCTGCGATTTTTTTTAGCTCGAAATAAGCTAAAAATTTTACCCATGCAAAAATCCCTCCCTTTACAGTATTAGGCCGTTGAAATGTCAATTCGTGGGTTGGGGTATCCACGGAAACAACCAAAGTCGGAACACCAAGAAAATTTACCATTTCTCAGTAAATTTCTTGATTTTGCGTATATATGCACTGATTTGATTTATGCAACAGAAAACAAAGAAATGTAGAATATATAACGAAACCATATGACTGGAGTTTTTGAAAGAGTTTTGTCTAGGATCGATCCGCTTTTCACATTAAACAAGCCATTAATATGACGGGGTTTTGGGTACATGTACATTACAATTATATTTTTGTTTGTTTATATTAAAATTTCATCTCCTTAAGTTTAGATCTGTATCTTTAATTAAAAGTCTTGACTGCAATTTTGCGTCAAAAAACAGTTTAATGAAATTAGCGATTATTCAGCAACATTATTTGGTACGGTTTCTATTTCACACATATTCTTGTATGTTTTACGCTCAAGTCAAACGTATTGCCTTTAAATCGAGGTTTTCGATTCTAGAACTATATTGTTTGGGCACTGCATGTCCAGTGAAACTGTCATCGTCAGTCTTGCGGTGCTCTCCCGACAGATATGATTTGTTGCATTGAGAACAAACTGTCATGCCATTGGATATCTTGTGCCTGCAATGTCGCGATTGGAGCAGATTTTCAGTTTCAGAAAAACAAAATAGAAAATTTTAGCAACTTTCCTGGTAAAGAAGGATGAAAGTAATCATTTTTATTTCACGGAAAAAATGATGGAAATATATCCACTATTACACTTTTATGGGCTCTGTTAAGCCTAGGCTTGCAACAGAATTATTTAAACAGCCAAAACGGCTGTCTCTTGGAATCAGGGATTCGTAAAACTGTTTACATCAGTCAGTTCCATAGGCGATCCCTGGAATATCGGAACAAAAGTTTTGACTGTTCACAAAAGGCGACACTGTGTACTATTAAATTACATGGAATGTTCCAAAGAAATGACAATAAAATCTAATTTTAGCTCATCCTAGTTGAATGTTTGTGAATTTAGATTTAGAAGCTTTTAAATAGGTGGAAAATAATTGATGTATTTGTATAAAAAATAGTTTTATATAAAGTATTGCTTTAAAAAAATCCGGTGTTTTTAAAAATAACTGGTTATTAATTTACAATATTTGAACTTCTTCATAATATGACTTCGATCAAAATACAGAATAAGCAATCAAAAATAAATAAACACAATTGATTGTTCTATTTTCGTTTTAAACAAATTCTACAATAATAATCGATAGAAGAAGGATACATCGATTGTAAATATTTTTACAATTTTTTTCTTTATTAGTACAAATTCCCCATTTTATTTAACTTCCCATAGCAAATGTTGATATTGGACTACAAATTAATGGTCTTTATTTCAGATGAATTTCGTTCAATATATTTGCCCAACCAAGGTCTATCTGTGACAAATTGTTCTATACTGTACAGGCCTGTCGAAAGTTTAATACTGAGCTAACGCATTCATGCAAAATTGACAGCTTATCTCCGATATATCTCAAAAGTTTTTTCTGCAGTTCCTGCAGTACAGGCATGTCAAAAGTTTAACCCTGGGCTAACGAATATGTGTCGAAAAGGCAGCTCATCTCGGACCTTCGTTAGCAACGTAAATATCGGAAGCGGTTGTCTGTCTGTCTCTCAGCAGCGGTTCGACCACTAGCTATCTACAGCTAATCCACTCGGTACCGAACTTCGATTCGTTTGCATTAACTCAGTGTTAAACTTTCGACAGATCTGTTCTGCATATACACCCACCCCAACATAGCAACGGGGGTAATGATTTTTGTACACGGGGTAAGGATTTTGAAACGTGGAAAATGGGTCCGATTAAAACTGCTATTAGGGTTATATCTGAAATCTAATACATTGCAATACACATAGTGGCGAAAAAACAATTACATGTATCTCCCAGCAGCTTGTTGGGTCACAAGCTCTCCATATATCTCCCAGCAGCTTGTTGGGTCACTAGCTCTCCATATATCTCCCAGCAGCTTGTTGGGTCACTAGCTCTCCATATATCTCCCAGCAGCTTGTTGGGTCACTAGCTCTCCATATATCTCCCAGCAGCTTGTTGGGTCACTAGCTCTCCATATATCTCCCAGCAGCTTGTTGGGTCACTAGCTCTCCATATATCTGCCAGCAGCTTGATGGGTCACTAGCTCTCCATATATCTCCCAGCAGCTTGTTGGGTCACTAGCTCTCCATATATCTCCCAGCAGCTTGTTGGGTCACTAGCTCTCCATATATCTCCCAGCAGCTTGTTGGGTCACTAGCTCTCCATATATCTCGACTACTCGGTTACTCCTTTTCTTTAGCACATTGATGAACTTTGGACAGGCCTGTTTTGTAGTTAGGATAAATATTGGTTTAGCGTAGTAGTACATATTAAAATCTTACAAACTTGCTATACTGGAGACTCTGACCGATAAATTCAATTTGTCTGCCTAATAACAAGATTGATTGTTTCTGGTAAAAAACAATTTCTGAACAAACAACAAATACCTATGTTCTTTTTCTTTCTTTACCCAATATAAGAAATATTACTATATAAGGCCAACAATAGGCAATTTTCAGTTTAAAAGACGTTACTTCAGCACAGTGAAATATAAACACTGTCATCCATATTTAAAACAGGTTCGAGTGGTTTTCAGCTAAAATAGTGTTTTTGTCTTGGAATAATGTTGTTTTGATACCATAATTTTACATTTTTCATCATCACCTCATTAAATAGAATTATACAATAAGGACAAATATTGTAAATAACGAATCAAGTAAATCTTTCTGTTTGGTCGGGGTTTTTTATATTTCCAATTATTACAATGTATTCATCTAGCTATAGGCCCGATTGTTCAAAGAACTGTTAGTTTAACGAAATGGTTAAGGAAAATTCAAAATGTTATTAACATGAAAAAAAATTATATAAAAAACAGTTTTGATTTCAAATGCTTCTATTTGATAATAACAATTGTATGCATTAAATTTTGAACAATAATTTCAGAAATATTGCCAGAAGCACAAAATACAAATTTTATCTAAACAATTGGATAAGCTTACAGAGCTTGTGCAGCAAGTATCTTTGTTTGGTTATGAAGCCGGGTAAGAGTTGAGTAATGATGTTTAAAGTCCTAGTCATAAATATTTCACTTATATCGAGACGTTGTCAGCTATAGGCGAAGGTGCGGAAAATGTGCCTGTGCGTTGCGCTGATGGCATTAAACAACAGTTTTCTTTATCATGCCACGACTACCGTGACACGGAACTTTACCATCTGAAAAAACTGTATTTCGTAATGCCGAGTGCTTTGCAAAAGAACAGTCACTGACCACTTTCACGTCTTGTGTCAAACCCAGTCGGGATTTAGCCAACGCCATCCCACTTAAGGAGCAAACACGCTACCAACTGATCTACCGTAGTGGTTAAAAGACAGCAGAATTTCATTTTTTATTGGATCTACCCGAAGTCGATGGCATGTTACTCACGTATCTTCGAAATGTGTCAATTTATTTATAAATATAAGACAGATAAACAAACAGTTGATCATGAATGGTTTGATTTTTTTCAGCATAATAAGGCATTGATATATTGAGATGTATCATACTTAGAGCAAAAGTTACGGTATCTTATATATAAGGTTATTATTGTAATAGTGTATCTGAATAGCTAGCCGCTTAATAAATATAACAAAAATGACACTGAGAAATTATATTGTATATGAGTTATAACCATGCATGAAGATTATTTATTGACGCTCAGTGAAACAAGTCATTCAATCATCTCTCGTATTATATAAAATCACGGCTATTCTATTTCATATGGAGCCCAAAAGGCGAAATGTATGAAAAATCATTTCTTATATATTATACATATATATAATATTTTTATATATTAGCAAATAGTATTTCTGTTTATTCACAAAAGTTATTTCGTATTTTCGACAAGATATTTCGAATTTGCCAAAAAATAGTATTTCGAAATATTAATTTCTATATTTGCAGTAGTTATTTCGTTATTGCGGGATTATGGGATAGTTGGTTCGTTTATTCGCAAAATCGATTTGGTATTTTCGCTAAAACCGGTTTTTTTTAAACGGTATCTAGATTTTCTTTATTGACGCTCAATGAGACAAGTCATTTGAACATATTTCATAGGATAAAAATCACAAATATTCTATTCGGTTTTATACGGAGGTCGTAAGGTGATGTGTAAAAGTTAAAAAAAAAGTACATGTATTTTATATGATTGCAATAGTACTTCGTATTTTCTGTATAGTTAATTCGTATAAATACGTAATAGTTATTTCGCAATTTTGCTTAGTGAGACAAGTCACTCGATCATCTCTAATATTATATAAAATCAGGAGTATTCTATACTATTTTATATGGAGCCCAAAAGGCAACATGTATAAAAGTTATTTCTTATATTCGCAATAGCATTTTCCTATTTGATATTAAAATTTCGTTATATCGAAGTACTATTTTGTATCATTTTATTCTCAATAGTTACATGCATTTCGTATTTTCGAAACAGTTTTGCAAATTTTGGAATTGTTATTTCGAATGTTTGAAATACTAATCCGTAAATTTGCAAAATTTTTGTAATTTCGAAATAATTAATTCGTTTATTTGCAAACCTGATTTGGTATTTTCGCAATAGTTATTTCGTTTTTGTGAGACAAGCCATTTGATAATCTCTCACTTTTATACAAAATTGCGCATGGCAACATTTGTATAAAGGCTTTCCACAAATTCGAAACAATATTTTATATGATCGCAAAAATACTTCGTTATTCGGTTATTATAGTTGTTTCGTATACTCGGAATAGTTATTTCGTATTTTGGCTCAATGAGGCAAGTCATTCGGTTATCTTTCATATTATATCGTAAATTGCTTCACAACTTTATGAGAATTGGCACTTTCAAAATATTGTTTAAACTCTGTAAACCACAACAACTTGATATAAAGGAAACATAATGACCCATGAAGAGAGGCGCTCAGTGGTTGTCTAAAGCACACGCTTATTTACCACAGTGCCTCTAGCGCCTATGTTCGGTTTCCATTCGAGTCAGATCCTAGTGTGAGCTCCAGACACACCTTCGACAATCCAGAACTGACCACCTCGATATAAGTGAAATGTCTTGACTTTGACGTAAAACTCCGTAACCCAATTTCACCACTCCCTTTAACGACTTACAGTCAAACCTTTCCCATAAAGGCCACCCAAGGGAACCAGTAAATGTGGTCTTTATGGACAAGTGGTCTTTATATACTTGTTCAAATAATATGAATAAATAACAATTTGGATTCAATTCTACTATCCTTTATAGGCAGGTGGTCCTTATATAGAGATGGACTGTATAAATAAAGTTTTTGTTCTTTATTGCGTTGTTTATAACATACCTATATTAATTATATAGTTTTACGTATTGGCACTTGGTCTTATTACGCTTGCTGTAAGATGAAGCGTTTAGACGACCAAGATGAAACGTTTGGAAGAGTAAAGGTTATCGATTTGAACGGTTGAAGGGTCAAAATCATAATTCCAAGATAATCTATCCACACTAAAGGAATGGATGAATCAACCGGGATAAAAATTCATTAACTTTACTGTAATGGGGGTCAAAACATTTCCTTAACAGCACCTAAAAATGACACGAAAAACAGATTAATTCTCTAAATCACATTAAGCTAACGGGATTAAATTAAAAGAGAAAAATCATTGATGTTTGTGCCTCAAAGTAAAAGCGAATCATTTTCCAGATAAACGTTGTTTATCATGTTTTTATTTTAGTTAATTTTCGATTTTTTGGCTGTTAAACATATTGAACTTTATTACACGAAGAAACCTTGACAAACGAAACTGCCAATGTACAACTACAAAAACATTAAAAAAAAAAGTAACGACTTTCCACGCATGCTGACCGAAAGCTGATAGGCAAGTATCTAAAACTTTTCCTCAACTTCAACTGGTGACGTCCAGTTATAAGTGAAATATTCTATACTGGGTTGTAAAATAAAGTTCATTCAATTAATCGATCGATCAATTCATTTAGTGCCTTGATTGACTGCTTTATCATGAACTAGTGACGTTTGTGTTCTTAGTTGCATTGTGTTATGCACATGTTTTCATTTTGGTTTTTACGTTTGTTTGTTGTTTTGTTATTATTATTATTATTATTATTATTATTACTTTTTTGTTACATAATTATAGTACTTTGCAAATACTGAAGTGCTCAATTGTTCTCCTCTCCACCACCCCACTACTACAACCTCCTCCTCCTCCTCTTATTTAGTGTGTCCTTTCTATAAATTCATGTTTTCAACTTAAATTCTACAACTCTCTGGTTACTTTCAGATCTCAAATTGTGGTCTATTCGGATTAACGTACATATTTGGGTGGGGTCAAGTTGAAGGTGGGCTTAAATATAGGGATCTTACCTAGTGACCACACACACACACACACACACACACACACACACACACACACACACGTATCAATCTCATCACCATCAATCATACATATGACCTGTATATGTATTATCCTCTCACTACCGTAAATCAATCTCACCAATTTATCAAGATAAATCATCAAGGGCTCTAAACAATCAGCGGGTTTAATCAACTTACACACAGTACAGACCTGTCGAAAGTCTAACATCGAGGTAACGAAAAGGAATCGAAGTCCGGCTGTCGATAGCAAGTGACCGAAATTCTTTTGTAAGGCGACACATACTAGTACAGTACAGACCTGTCGAAAGTCTAACACCGAGCTAACGAAAAGGAGCCGAAGCTCGGCTGTCGATAGGGCGGACATGGAAGAGTGGTACTGTCACTGGCTTTCTAAGTAAAGGTTGTGGGTTCGAACCTCACTTTGGACTTTGAAATTTTCTAAGATTATTTTCATCTCCTGCTCATACTAGAGCTTTAAAAAGCTCAATACTAGTATAATCTTTCGGGTGAGACTCAAAACCTAGGCCCTGTGTCTTAAGAACCTCTGTAGAGTTCGAATAAGAGTAGTTCACCTGTTAACCATGCAGAAAACGCTTGCAACTACAAACGATTGAAACACACTGAGCAAAGTAAGAAAGAAGGATATTTGACGAGGGATAGGTGGTAGCTGTTGAAATATATATACCTAACGTTTGACGAGAGATAGGTGGTAGCTGTTGAAATCTATATACCTAACGTTTGACGAGGGATAGGTGGTAGCTGTTGCAATATATATACCTAACGTTTGACGAGAGATAGGTGGTAGCTGTTGAAATCTATATACCTAACGTTTGACGAGGGATAGGTGGTAGCTGTTGCAATATATATACCTAACGTTTGACGAGAGATAGGTGGTAGCTGTTGAAATCTATATACCTAACGTTTGACGAGGGATAGGTGGTAGCTGTTGCAATATATATACCTAACGTTTGACGAGAGATAGGTGGTAGCTGTTGAAATCTATATACCTAACGTTTGACGAGGGATAGGTGGTAGCTGTTGCAATATATATACCTAACGTTTGACGAGAGATAGGTGGTAGCTGTTGCAATATATATACCTAACGTTTGACGAGAGATAGGTGGTAGCTGTTGAAATCTATATACCTAACGTTTGACGAGGGATAGGTGGTAGCTGTTGCAATATATATACCTAACGTTTGACGAGAGATAGGTGGTAGCTGTTGAAATATATATACCTAACGTTTGACGAGAGATAGGTGGTAGCTGTTGCAATATATATACCTAACGTTTGACGAGGGATAGGTGGTAGCTGTTGAAATATATATACCTAACGTTTGACGAGAGATAGGTGGTAGCTGTTGAAATGTATATACCTAACGTTTGACGAGGGATAGGTGGTAGCTGTTGCAATATATATACCTAACGTTTGACGAGAGATAGGTGGTAGCTGTTGAAATGTATATACCTAACGTTTGACGAGGGATAGGTGGTAGCTGTTGCAATATATATACCTAACGTTTGACGAGAGATAGGTGGTAGCTGTTGCAATATATATACCTAACGTTTGACGAGGGATAGGTGGTAGCTGTTGCATTATATATTCCTAACGTTTGACGAGAGATAGGTGGTAGCTGTTGAAATGTATATACCTAACGTTTGACGAGAGATAGGTGGTAGCTCTTGAAATATATATACCTAACGTTTGTCGAGAGATAGGTGGTAGCTGTTGAAATGTATATACCTAACGTTTGACGAGGGATAGGTGGTAGCTGTTGAAATATATATACCTAACGTTTGACGAGAGATAGGTGGTAGCTGTTGCAATATATATACCTAACGTTTGACGAGAGATAGGTGGTAGCTGTTGAAATGTATATACCTAACGTTTGACGAGAGATAGGTGGTAGCTGTTGAAATATATATACCTACGTTTGACGAGAGATAGGTGGTAGCTGTTGAAATATATATACCTAACGTTTGACGAGAGATAGGTGGTAGCTGTTGAAATATATATACCTAACGTTTGACGAGAGATAGGTGGTAGCTGTTGTAATATATATACCTAACGTTTGACGAGAGATAGGTGGTAGCTGTTGCAATATATATACCTAACGTTTGACGAGAGATAGGTGGTAGCTGTTGAAATATATATACCTAACGTTTGACGAGAGATAGGTGGTAGCTGTTGCAATATATATACCTAACGTTTGACGAGAGATAGGTGTTAGCTGTTGAAATGTATATACCTAACGTTTGACGAGGGATAGGTGGTAGCTGTTGAAATGTATATACCTAACGTTTGACGAGGGATAGGTGGTAGCTGTTGCAATATATATACCTAACGTTTGACGAGAGATAGGTGGTAGCTGTTGAAATGTATATACCTAACGTTTGACGAGGGATAGGTGGTAGCTGTTGAAATGTATATACCTAACGTTTGACGAGGGATAGGTGGTAGCTGTTGCAATATATATACCTAACGTTTGACGAGGGATAGGTGGTAGCTGTTGCAATATATATACCTAACGTTTGACGAGAGATAGGTGGTAGCTGTTGCAATATATATACCTAACGTTTGACGAGGGATAGGTGGTAGCTGTTGCAATATATATACCTAACGTTTGACGAGAGATAGGTGGTAGCTGTTGAAATGTATATACCTAACGTTTGACGAGAGATAGGTGGTAGCTGTTGAAATGTATATACCTAACGTTTGACGAGAGATAGGTGGTAGCTGTTGAAATGTATATACCTAACGTTTGACGAGAGATAGGTGGTAGCTGTTGAAATGTATATACCTAACGTTTGACGAGAGATATGTGGTAGCTGTTGAAATGTATATACCTAACGTTTGACGAGAGATAGGTGGTAGCTGTTGAAATGTATATACCTAACGTTTGACGAGAGATATGTGGTAGCTGTTGCAATATATATACCTAACGTTTGACGAGAGATAGGTGGTAGCTGTTGAAATGTATATACCTAACGTTTGACGAGGGATAGGTGGTAGCTGTTGCAATATATATACCTAACGTTTGACGAGAGATAGGTGGTAGCTGTTGAAATGTATATACCTAACGTTTGACGAGAGATATGTGGTAGCTGTTGAAATGTATATACCTAACGTTTGACGAGAGATAGGTGGTAGCTGTTGAAATGTATATACCTAACGTTTGACGAGAGATAGGTGGTAGCTGTTGAAATGTATATACCTAACGTTTGACGAGGGATAGGTGGTAGCTGTTGAAATATATATACCTAACGACGGGGCGAGATGAACTGTCAATAAAGGCTCCAATTCCTTAGTTTACTGTTACACTTTCGACGTGCCTGTAATATAAATATTAAAAGTTGGCCAAGGTATTTGTTTTCCAATATTAAACCCCTCCTTCAATGGTTATTAGCTGATAAAGGTTGTAAAAATTCTTCGTTTAATTGACAGTCCGTGCACTATTGAGATAGATTAAATCTTAATCCGACGTAAATATGACAGATCATTAGCTTAATACTGTACATATGCAAGTACACACGGAATAAATCAATTCTAAAAGACTCTCTCTCTCTCTCTCTCTCTCTCTCTCTCTCTCTCTCTAAGTTGCTTTAAATTGGTTAAAGATAGAATAATAGAGACGGAGACAATGCGAGATAAATTGAATATACAGTAGACAATTTACTTGCATTTTTTAGATAATGTATGTCAAATGTTCCCACATAAACTACTCCATCGAAATTAGCGTTATATGGTACTTCAACCTACCTACCGTGACTTGGGTTCATGAATAATTCACACCAGTGGTGTTATCATTGTCCCCACTTTATCGATGCTTGACCTAAAAAGTGCCCTTAGATCAGCGACTGTTTCTCATGGAAATTGCTTAGTTATTGGGCTTTTCACCAATGGTTCAGCTTTTGGTAAAAAAACGTTCTAAATTCGATACAAGGTATAAACAGTATTGACTTGTACCCATTCATACTTGACATCATTATATTATTGCGGTAGCTCAGTTGGTAGAGTGCTCGCTCCGTTAGTGGGAGGTCGTGGGTTCGAGCCCAAACAGGGTCTGTCCTAGGACTTGAAAATGGGTAATGACTGTTCTTTCGCAAAGCACTCGGCATTACGAAATAAAAATCGCGGTTCCTTCGGATGGGAACTTAGAATAAACGAGGTCCCGTGTCACGGTAGGCATGTCACGATAAAGGGCCCTGCTGTATAATTATAATGCCAATCAGCGCAACTTTCAAGCAAAATTTCTGCACCTCCGCCTATAGCTGGCGACGTCTCGATATAAGTGAAACATTATTGACTGGAAAATAAAATCCTATTACTCAACTCATTTCAACTTGATTTCAATAATAACAGAAACAATGTGCATGGCGTCATCACATGGGGAACATTACGTCATTTTGCGGGAAAATGACACCCAAGTCTTCAAAATGTAGAAATTTTGAGTGCTTTTCAAATGTTCATTCTGGGGGTTTAGAATAAATAATTTTGTTTTGTAGTTTATATACATCTGGTATAAACCAAAATCAGGTACATTCTTTCCGATGGTGATATTTATTTTAAAGTAGAATGTTGAATAACAAAGTTAAATTTTTCTATCATGGCGTCGATTTATATGTAAATCGAATTTAAAACCATATATTGTCATTAAAATGGGAGAAAAACAATCTATTATGAGTTTATCCATAAAGGATAGGGAAATCTCACTCTCGGCAAGCCTCGTCTCTGACTGAAATGTTCAACCCCTCGGGTGAGGTTTCCCTATCCTACATGTATACTCATAACGGATTCTTATAATCACCGAGCAAAACGGGTACAGGTGCAGAAAAAAAAACTGAACCTAAAATCTGTAATTCAAACACATGTTTAGACTGCCATTCGGTCGTGTTTAATTATAATAAATCATAATTTGTACATTTTTCTGTTTAAATCATTCCTTTTCTTGTATCCACATGACAACTGTGTATTCATTTCATTTGAAAACTGTCTTCATGTTTTAATTTATAGCCCTGGACTTTTTATAATGAATATATACAGACAATATTCTTGTATTCTTAAGGATGTCATAGTACTGAGTATAATAGTTTTTGATAAACATGAATATTACATTTTATTAAAAAAAATCGCCTCTGATATTGAATTCAATATGCTTAGCAAGAAACAACCAATGACACACCTCGACATGAACAAAACAAAATAAAATGAGAAAAACAAATTCATTTTGAGACTGTGGATTACAAAACTCCCGAATTTGATAGGGCACTGGGTATAATAAGAAAATTGTATCCAAAAAAAAAAGAAAGCTAAATAATATATTACTAACTTAAGCCAAAAGCAACAAAAAAAAATCGCCACAAATCTACTTTTGAATGAGATTAAAGTCGGGACAGATAAGTTGTTTCAGTTGTCTATTACTTTAATGCTAAATTCATTCTTTGTTCCATTCAGTCTAACTCTCCATTTAAAAAGACTATTTGTATGGCTCGGAATTATTTTATTTTATTTATTTCATTTATTTATTTATTTATTTATACACATGCATATTAATACAAGTTTGAATTCATATTGTGATAGATGCAAAGAAATCCAAATCCTTAATATTGTCAATGTTATCACCAACGTTGTTCTTAAAACATTCATCTCAGTTCGACCTGAATTATGTGTGGCACATCTTAATGTTGGTTATGTTTTCTATTTCCATTTGTATTGAATCAGTTACTGTAAATTTACCAATTGTTATGATGTTAGAATAAGCAGTTACCATGCCGTTACGCTGTACGAGTCGCCATTTTCAGCAGCGTTTACTATAAAAATCTTATATAACTGGCGCCAAAATACAAATATTTAATCATGTTTATTTTTCAGTTCGATCGTTTTAAGTATTTTGTGGGAACTCATTTGATGTTACCGGCGCTGTCATTGAGTCGATAATTCTGTAGCTACATCGTGTTTGGATGAATTTTTCCGATATTAGATTTTTTTTTATCAAATTGACTAATCGTTAATGTTAGTGACCTTAGTCAATTAATCTTTTTTTTCTGTTTATTAAGAAGAATGATTGACCAAGAAACTGGACACGAATAAAGGTCAAACAAAATGATTGTCGATCGCTTCAAGAAAGAACAATCACTATGCACTTTCAAGTATTGGGTCAGACCCGATCGGGGTTCGAACCCACGGCCTCCCGCACTTACGGAGTGAGCACTGAGCTTCCGCAGTAGTTAGAATTACCTTAGAATTATGACATGAAACGTGACTACATTAACCGCTATACTCAATTACTCTATTCATTTAATTGATATTTGTTCCAGAGTAATGTGTCTTTAAATTCCCATTCATATAATACTAACGTATTATAGCACTGTTTTAAGAAGTAATTTCTCTTAAAACACAAAATGAATCACGTTGTGTTTGAAATTAAATATTTTCTAACGGAAATTATTTAGCACTTTACAATATGTTTAGAACAGTTACACGAGTTAAAATTAGATTGCACTCAGACGGGAAAGCAAATTAATTAAGCCTAGGTTTACATCTACCAAATAACTAAGCTTATTTAAGAACTGTTTATAGAAATATTTAGGTTCCCTTGGTACAACACTCAATCTGAGACCAGAATATACCAACTTTGATGTCAGAAAGTGCTAAATAAGTGTTAAAATTGTAAATACAGATATTGAATTCCTTTGTTTATTCAAGTTAACGGATTAATTTGCCTTTGTTTATTCCAATAATGTGCTGTTTCTTTTCATTTCCGGTTCACCGTCATGCTTTTTAATTGTACCGGAAGCTCCATGTTGATTTCATTTCAAACTTAATAGGATTACCGTAAACCGAATTTATATGTTTGTTTAATATTACGACAACCACAAACGAGTTTGTTATTAATCAAATTGTGTTTCTGGTTTTCTTGTAGATGTATTGATAAGCCTATAATATTGCCGCTCATGGCTATGGATTTGTTTTTCTGTCATAAATCATTGCCTGATATAGATAGATTTGTTTAAGTTATCGATGGTTTGGCAATATAGTGTAATGAAAATTCCCTCGTCCCGAAATTACAAAATATTTAGATACATTTCTTCCTTTGTGTTATCTACTTTTGTCCAAACGAGAGAAAAAATAGAATATCAATCGCATATTTTCAAATGACCCGACAATTTGATCTGATAGCAGTAAACTGCATCGGTTGCTCAGAGATAGAACTACCACCTCGAGTGCGGTAGGTCATGGGTTCCAACCTCGGACAGATCATACTTAAGACTTAAAATTTCAAGAAATTGCTACCTCTAGTCGTTATTAGTTGAAAGATTGCTGATTATCATGACAAACAACATAGAGAATATTTTAAGATAGTTTATTGTTAAACTGCTGACTTTGAACAACCATCGGGCCTAAGGATCATGATCACCTGAGCCAGTTGTTCAAAGCTTGCTTAGTTTAATCAGTCGATTAGTTATAATTTTAATTTTGCATCATTTCAAATATATTGTGAAATTAAGGTTGAAATTGGATAGAATTTCACAAAATTAAAGCATATTGTTATGAAAATATCAATTAAATATTGATATGCTGATTTTTATTGTTATTCTAAATGTGTGTTGTTCATTGGGTTAACTAAGTGAGCTTCGAACAACAACTGACCCCTGATACTTAGATACAAGGTGATGTTTGGCTCTGATGATTATATTTATACACTGAAATGATAACATTGGGTATCGAACATTGCAACTATGGTGGCGTGACATTTTTTAAAATGCATATTGGCATACAAATATGCTTCGTTTTAACAATATATTAAAAATAATAAATTAAAAATATAATAATGTTTAGAACAATGGATATACGTATAGGTTTTATAGATTTTTGCAATCAAACAAGGAAGTACAGCATATGTTTCAATTGACTGGATATCGGATTAATTATCCATTAAACTAAAATGCACCTGTTTTATTTAGATATGTCGATTTCATTAACGACTTGTTATCCTATTCCAACAATGGCCATAAACGATTTTTTGTGTTCATTTCTCCTAATGGATTCCAAGATCGAGTTCTTATTTTCGTGTTGCAGCAATAACCATAAGCGTTTTTGTGTCAATTGCTTCCATTAAAATCCGACCGCGTCTGACCAAGACTTGAAAATAGGTAGCGACTGTTCTTTCGTCAAGAACTCACTCGGCATTAAGAAATGACGTAGCATATTACCTTGAGCGCACTGCAAAGGTAAAAAAATTGCCACTTCACCTATAGCTGGTGACGTCTCGATATACCTAAAATATTCCTGACTTGGACGTCGTAATTCCTTATTCAATTAACCAATCCATTGGCTTCTAGGATCAAAACCCCCTGCCTGTTCATTTAAAGATTACAAAATCTAAATTTATAAAGTTACTATATCATATGCCTTTAATTTTATTTTATGCATCATAAAACTAAATGCACTATTATATGTCGGCATTTTCCAGGGACCATTTAACAATATAATACAATTTTATAGACAACGGCAAAAAACATGTAATAGAATTTCAAAAGAACGAACCTGTTCCAATTATTCCCCATTTTTATAACTCCTATTTTTGTGCATATAATAATCGCTTGATTGAAGGTCCCCGATCCAATCTGTTTGAAGTTATAATATTGCTTATTATGTTTCCTCAATTAGATTTTTCTTGCAGTATAACTGAACATTTATTGCCAAAAAATATTGATTCATGAAACATTTTATGTATTTTTCATATTTCATTTATAAATAAATAAATCAAAAAATGTTTAAAAATAGGTTTTTAATTTTATTTTACTGCAATATTTTTTACTAAGAGAAAATGCAATATAACAGATACATTTTTATGTACAGTACAGACCTGTCGAAAGTTTAACACTGAGCTAACGAAAAAGAGTCAAGGCCTGGCTGCAAATTGGCCGAGATATGGATACAGGTAATGGAAGGAAAACTAAAGAGATATATATGAAGCAGCTGCCGAAAAGCTGCCGAGATACAGAAAACGAGGGGGTGAGATAAGCTGCCAATTTGGTACTGAGTTGATTTTTTGTTAAATTTTCGACAAGTCTGCACTGTACCTATGAAATAAATTCGCGTATACTGATATCTCTTGCACTTGCAATAATCTTCTGATAAGCTAAACAAATCGGAGATTTTTATAGTATTCAAAGTGTTTTTTGGACATTAAACAGAATGGCATTCTTATCTTTGGTAGATTTTTGTATATTGCAGAAGTATCTATCTTAGGACCATTATCTCGGAGTTATGAAGTAATATGGGAATTTGTTATCTAATAACGAGATACAAATGTACTTGACATGTTATTCATGCAGAGAATATTATATTTGTTATATATAATTGAATTTTGAAATTATGACATATCATTTTTGTAATCATAATAGGTTTTAAATCGACTTATTTAATTTAGAAATCAATTTTCTAACCTTGCTATTATCTTGTTCTTCATGTCTCAGAAATCTGATGACGCATTTTTTTGTTTCCTGTTTCAAACTGTCGTAGTTCGAAGCTATTCGCATGTAAATGCGTCATGTCATTCTTTCATGTTATGCTAAGCATTTCATGCTATTGTCCTCTTTATGAACCACTGTGGTAGCTCAGTTAGTAGAGTGCTTGTTCCATATGTGGGAGATTATGGGTTCGAAACCCGGCTGTGATTTGATCACAACTTAAAAAAAAGAGTGACAGTTCCTTCGCCAACCGTTCTGCATTTAGAAGGTCCTTCGGAAGAGACCTTAAAACTGATGTCTCTTTTCATGGCATGCGTGGAACGTTAAAGAACTCTCCTTGCATTGCCCCGAGAGCATTGCAATGGCCAAAATGCCTGCCACTTCACATATAGCTGGTGACGTCTCGTGACGTGCTGGTGAAATATTCTTGACGAAAAATCTATTCAATCAATGTAAACTACCATAGTTTGAAACCCATATGGATGGTGTTATGTGAACTTATGTCCTTTCATGCCGTGCTATGCCTTTCATGCTACTGTGCTTATTGCATAAAAATGCAACGAAGCAACGCGGCAAAACACATTTTATTCAAGTACGTAAACATACTAGCATTCTAAAGTAAGTAAGTAATATTGCATTTCGGCGGTATGTTGTATTTTTACATATTTAAAAACCCATTGACATTAATTTATCACGCTTAGTTTCGAAATAAAAATACAAGTCCATGGAGGATTATAAAAACACGTGTTTTTAATATAACGCCATCTAATAAAGCGATTTGAACTGAATGTAATGTAATAATTATATTCTAGATTTACACAAAAAAGTGAGATGCATGTGCAATTTATTTATCTGCTGAAAGAACAACTTTGTCATTATGGCATTTGAACAGTGCAAGATTAAGTATATGGTATGTGATAGATTACACGTGCGATACAAGATACGGAGCAGGAAGGCACGTGATGGCACAAGAATAACGACATTGTATGATTACATAATAAATTTACTATTCCCCCTTGTTTGAATTACGCGTTCCATATGGTTGGGCATTAAGATTGGTTGTTTTCAAAATAAAAAATGTAAAAAAATTGTGAATGGAAACACTTGTATCGAAGATTAATATCACAAGACTTAAATATTTTTATAAAGTCGTTTCATTATTCATAAAGAGTGGAGTGGAGTAATGATATTTTAAGCCCCAGTCAAGATTCTTTTTCTTAGATTGAGGTGGTCAGTTCAGGGTTGATATAGGAATTTGGAGTGAATAGAATCACTTGTATTGGAGATTAAAAAGAACTTCAGCTAAGGCTTGTCCATGTCTAAATCGTAATCCCAAAAGCAAAAACATTTTGACATTGGCAAGTTTTGTTAAACACTTGAACTTCCATCAGATAAAAATAAGGTCAGATGCTCCAGAAGGGTAAATACCTCTTGTCCAGCAAACTGTTTAGTCTTGCAACCAAACGTTCCATTGAAAGACTATATGCCTTCTTTGGCAGAAGAAGGCATATATGACCATGTGACATCCTACCGATACGCCCGTATTAAGGAAGAGGGTTAAACAGTTTATATTATCATGCCGAATTGTCCTTGTGTCCTGAAATCACAAATTTAAGCCACCATACTGGGTAGCCTTATCGTTTTGCAGACAGACCTGGCAAATATAAGTTTAGTTTCAATGTTGATGATCAATGTTCTGACACATTATTGAAAGTAACAGAACACTGTAACACTAGCTTCAGAACAGAATTTGATTTAGAATCGTGTCATTTACCAGCATCTTTTTTAAAAACGAAAGCAGAACGATTGACGACCAGACCACTTAATTTTTCCATTTTATTTTATTTTTTGTTTCAAATCAATATTAATCAAGTATATTATAGATTTCTAGACAATGTAATTCAAAACAGATAAAACATTCCTTAGAACATAACATGAAATGTAATTACAGCCTTCAAAACAAGTCCGTGTTTGATGTACTGTAAATGTTGAAACTCCTGTTTAATCTAAAAATGTCTGCGATCATCAGCAATACAGCCCTGTCGAAAGTTTAACACTTAGCTAACGAAAAGGAGCCAAAGCTTGGCTACCTAGTATCTGAGATGTGTATATACTGAAGCCGAAATGCTTTTGAGACATACTAAGAAAGCTCCAGAAAAGCTCTCGATATATAGCTATTGAGAGTGATACAAGAGATGCCAATGCAGCCCTAGTTCGTTGGTTACGTTTTAATCTTTCGGTAGGTCTGTACTGTAGGTGTTTGTCTCATCAATTTGGTTATTGTATTAGATGTAAGATCTAAGTAAAGACGTTTGTCTTTTAACAATGTTTGAACGTCGTTACTTTATTTAACTAAACATTACGAAAAGTGTGGCGTTTGTCATTTAGCAGAGACCTTGTACAATATAGAACTGTCGAAAGTTTAACACTAAGTTGACTAATTATATTAGTGCTGAATTGGCAACTTATCTCTGTTCTCTATCTCTCGTTAGCTATTTCGTGACAATTTTTCGATAGCCGCTCTCTCTCGGTAGATTTTTGCCCACTAACCGCTATCCATATCTTGGCCAATCGACTGTCGAGCTTTCATTTCTTTCGGCTTGTTCAGTGTTTAACTTCCAACAGGTCTGTGCCGTAGCTTTTGTTTCATCAATTTGGTTACCCTAAATAATCAAACTATTCGAAGACATTTGCCTTTTAACAATGTTTTTACGTCGTAACTATATTAAATGAACATTTGCCATTTGTCATTTTTCTCTGACCTTGTAGACTACAGATCTGTAGAAAATTCAGCACTAAGCTAACGAATTTGTGACGGATCGGTAGCTCATCTCGACCCCTTATTCGTCGTTAACTACATCTCAACAGCTTATCGACGTGTTCTGTCTATCTCTTGTCATCTTTTATGCCTTTGGTTATCCATATTTCGGCCACTCGGCATCCAAAAATCGAATCCTGTTCTTTATCTAAATGTTAAGTTTTCGACAGGTCTGTACTGTAGCTTTGAACAACCAGGGTCTGAACGAAACGTTTTTCTAATTTGGTTTTCTATACTTTTTATTTTGATTGAAATTTCAGGAAAAGGGGGTTTACTTTTTTGAGAAACCAGTCCTGCTGTACTTTAATTTAGCAACCTTGGATTCTATTTTGAGGTCAAACTGGGTGTAGCAATTTAGAACATTTATCTTACAAAGATGTTCCAACATGACATTTTTTTAATTTTTAATAAACGATAAAGAAAATTCTCAGACATGATGTTGTCATTTCTGTGAGATAAGGCTACCACAAGCATCAAGACCTGATGTGATATAGGCCATCAAATTATGAAGAAATCGGGAGAGAGAAAAAATGAAAACCCAGTAAGACAAGATAAAAATATATACAGCACGAGAAGAATAGCAGGAGGCCAAAAACTACTAGCATGTGCAAGATAAATTATCAGAAATATGAAACTTAACAGCTTCAATAAAAACACATCTTGGGCAGAAATTGGCTTAGGTGTGGATCAAAATTATATGATATTCTTACGTTTCAAGTGGAGATATATGATGATACAAGCTTCTAGATGATAATGATACAAGAATCTAGAAGACCTTGATCATGACCAGCTGTTCCGTTATCTGAGCATCTGGTTGTAAAAAGAGGTTCTTTATATAAGATTAAATATACCGAACTAATTGACATTTTGACATTCTGTTTACATAGAGAAACCCGATTTTTAATGTTTATCTATGAAAATTATATTCGATAAATGTTACAAAATGGGAGTGTGTTTGCGACTGACGTGGGATAAAATGTTTACACGTGCAGTTTTACGCGTTATGCCTAATTAACAATTAATTAGATAATATAAAAATCAAGGTTATAAGGACATATTTTGCTCATATTTTTTTAATCAAGGTTTTGAGAAATTTATTTAAAAATCAAGATTATAAGGACATATTTTGCCAATTATGTTTTTTTAAAACATCAAGATTGAGAAATATATTTTCATTTTGCCTGCCAAATTGTTTTTTCCTCAGAAAAAATCCAGAATAAAGTTGATTCCTCTGAGCTGGAAAAGGACTGTGTTTCCTGGTCCCAGTTTCAAATCAAACACAACCATACCAGAATATGTACACATCACAACCCCAAAACGAAATGTGAAAACTGACAAATTAAGTGAAACGCGCAAATTTTCCTTCGGGAAATTTGGTCATTTCTCTTTCACTTAACTGCTTAATTTCATCGAATTTTGCCAATATTTTTTGTTCTACAACTATTAATTTTAGACTAATGTTGAATACAGATGTATTACCTTAGATTTTTGGAAAACTAAAAAACATTGACAGAATTGAGTTAAGGAATTTGATTTTGAAACTGTGCCCTGAATTGGCAAATTTTCACTTGACGTAATATGTTTCAAAAATAAAGAAAGAAAAAAAAGAAAAAGAAAAAAATGTCGATGAATAAGTAACAGTTCCTGTTGCGTTATATATATATATATATATATATATATATATATATATATATATATATATATATTATATATATATATATTATATATAACTGTAATTCGTTTTGAAATAATTGATATAAGCTTGAAGGATATCGTTGATAAATATTGTCGGTATTATTTTTTTGACAACTAAAGTAAAATAAAATTTTCAACGGTATCTGTCTTTGTTTTATTCCATTTTCTTTGATCATCGCTCTGTTCACCTGTCAAGGATTTTAATTTTACTTTTAGGGGATGGCTATTAATTACATAATGACGTGCACACTATAGATAGTACAGGCCTGTCGAAAGTTTAACACTAAATTAACGAATAAGTGCCAAAACGCTCATCTCCATTGGTCGTTAGCTTTTTAATAATAATTTATTTTAAAAATTTTCATTTTAAAGTGCAACCAGATATACATGCATTCTAGATATGCATGCATTCAAGTAATACAACTGTATAGATCATTGTTACAAAGCTATAATCTTGACCAGCCTAAGCAGGCTTACGATGCACTATCTCGAATGTGAATGTACATATATAGCGAGAACTACTAGTATTAAGTTTGACTACACAATATATGAATGTTTAATTTTTGTAGTGAGACACAGTATTTTTTCTTCACAAGGTCCCCATCTGGTGTAACCACTGCGGTAGCTCAGTTGGTAAAATGCTCGCTCCGTAAGTGGGAGGTCGTGGGTTCGATCCCCGGCCGGGTCTGACCCAAGACTTTAAAGTGGGTAGTGACTGTTCTTGCGCCAAGCACTCGGTATTACTAAATGAAAGTCACGGTTCTTTCGGATGGAACTTAAAATAAACGAGGTCCCGTGTCACGGCGGGCTTGGCACGCTAAAAAACCCTGCTGTATAATGCCATCAGCGCAACGCACAGGCAAAATTGCTGAACCTTCGCCTATAGCTGGCGACGTCTCGATATAAGTGAAATATTCTTGACTGGGACGTTAAACACCATTACTCAACTCAACTCAACTCCTCATCTGGTGTAGTGATATCAATATCCAGCTTTATATATCTCGACAGCTTTTTGGCAACTGTTATCTTTCTTTCGTTAGCTTTTCGATAACTAGTTATACATATCTCGACCACACGACAACCTAGCTTCGACTTCTTTTCGTCAGCTCGTTTCTAAATTGTCGACAGGTCTATACTGTACCTGCAGTTGTTTTTTTTTTTGGACGTATTCCAAAAATAAAAAGATACTGTTTTTTTATTTATTTATTTATTTATTTATTTATTTATTTATTTATTTGTTTATTTAGAACGAGTTACATATTTTACAGAAAAAAGCTGTACATACATAATCCATAATTAAGTAATCTTTATTTATTTATTTATTTATTTGTTTAATCATTTATTAATTAATTCATTTAGTACTATGCTTTGATATAAAGCCTATTAAAAAGTCTAGTTAAATTTCGACAGAACAGCGCTTCTGTCGAAAATATGACAGCAGTGTCAATAAATTGTGGCTACATGCAACATCATTCAAATATTTATTTCAACAAACAATTTTATTTGCGGTGTATTAGCTAAA
Source organism: Anadara kagoshimensis (assembly GCA_021292105.1). Classification (NCBI taxonomy): domain Eukaryota; kingdom Metazoa; phylum Mollusca; class Bivalvia; order Arcoida; family Arcidae; genus Anadara; species Anadara kagoshimensis. Next base: position 10,534,379 of record CM037874.1, on the reverse strand, counting down.
TGGGTAATAAATGTGTATATTTAGACTATTATTAAAAATCATTTAATGGAAACCCTTTAATATTGATCAACTAAATGATATTAAATAATAAAAAACAATTTCAAGTTTCAACTTGCAAATTTTTATTGAATTAACTCATGTGGTTTTTGTATGCGAAAAATCAGTTTACTTCAAAAAGGAAAATTATTTCCGCACTTGAATCTGACGGGAGATATTTCAATTTATTTCGCCTGATAACTTCCGAATAACACTACATATCGTATCTAAATGTTTATGTTCTAACCTTGGAACACCTTCAGATATATTTCAATACATCTAATCAAATGCTGTGAATTTATATCCTGGGGAGTTTTAGAAGATATAAATATTTTTTTGACCATTCAGTCGAAAAATCGGTAAAACTAATCCTGTTCATATAATACGCCACAATCACCCTACTTGCTGAATGTAAATACGTACAATGAACGGTTGCTTTAATTTGTTGGCTGTAAGCTTCATTAGCGCGACCTTGGAGAAACTCTTTCTTACAAGAAAAACCTCTCCGATGGCTTGAGAGATGTGATTTCCAAGTCTATAGCTAGCTTATTATTGTAATAAGAATCGTGACCCGTTTGAACAATGTAAAATAACTTTTCATTTATTTTTCCTATTGGCATGAAAAGAAAATATTTTTCATGCATATAAGCTTGTTTCATGGTAACTTGTGTCATATCAAATTTGATTTATTTTTCGTGTGAAAAAATGATCTAATGTTATTTGTTATGCTGACAGATCGTATATCTATAGCAATGTATGTGTTGATTGAAGTAATATAAATGTGTTTCTTCAGAAAGATGTTTTCAATGTCTTGAAGATAAAAATGACAGATTCTCAGAGTTATGAGATTAATTTCATTTAGCACATAAAATCAGATTGTTGATTTAAATATGAGAGAGAGAGAGAGAGAGAGAGTATAGATGTACAGTTTGAGCGACATGACAATGCAAAGATGAACGGTTTGAACGTTGCTAACTCGGGTTTTATTTTTTTTTTAATGCTAGCTTCTTTTTTCGTTCATTCATTCGACAGAATTTGAAATCCACTTCTGAAAATGTTACTTGAAGCGGCTTTTTTTTATAAAATCAATTTTTGGCTTATAGCTGTCTCTTGCACCTTAACGACTACTAATTTTTCAACAATCATGCAAAGACATATTTTAATTTTGGCTGCCATTTTGTTTTTCTATTTTGACCTACTTAAACCAAATTTCAGCTTCGTTTCTGCCTTATTCGAATTCAACACATCAGGTTTAGGTTAGCAGGTTATTTTGTTTGCTTTTTCTAGATATGACCCTTCCATTTCAAAATGATGACTATTCTGAAATTGTTTCTATCGGTTCGTTCTACCAGTTGGATCAAGGATCCATTATTATACTACAAAAACCCAAATACGGTTAAATACAAACAACCGTTAAACTAACCATACGTAACAGTGTTAATAAATTAAGTTAATTAAGTCAATGATAGTAGCTACTACGGTTGCTCTGTTGGAAGAATGTTCGCTTCTTATGTTAAAGGTTGAAGGTTCAAACCCCGGCCGGTGGTGTCTTACCAAGACTATAGATTAAAAAGCGACTGTTCTTTAGCGAGGTACTTGCCATTTAGAAATAAGTTCTTCGGAGATCGTAAAACACGATACCCCTTGTCACGGAAGGAGAGACACGTTTAAGAACTCTCCCTGCACATTAACCTGAGCAAACTAGAAAGGTAAAGCAAAACTTGCCACTTCGTTCTTTATCTGGTGACATTTCGATATAAGTGGAATATTCTCGAGCCCCATCCAGTCATTTCGAAATATGTGCTTAAAGAACCGCAAAAATTTAAAACCAAACATAATGGTATTTTTAATGAACCGCACAAAGATAACAATTTTACAGTGTTTATTATAATTTTTTAAGTCTGGCTCTTATTCATCAGCTTTTTTGTCTGCAATTACAATGGATGAATCAACGACCGAGGCATGAACCATTGGGATTAATTGCTCATTGACTAGTAGAATGCGACTATATCTATCATAAGCTGTTACTTCCTTATAACCTATTTGATTGATTTGGTAACAGATTGCTTTTGGCTAGCTTGTTTAATTTATCCCATTGTCTTGGATGTTGTTTTGGAACTTGTACAGTACAGGCCTGTCAAACGTTTAACATCAAGCTAACGAATTATTGCCGAATCAGCAATGCAGTTCGGACCCTTGATAGCTTTCTGACAGCTGCTATCTATGTCTCGATAGCTTTCTGACAGCTGCTATTTATGTCTCGATAGCTTTCTGACAGCTGATATCTATGTTTCGATAGCATTCTGACAGCTGATATCTATGTCTTGATAGCTTTCTGACAGCAGATATCTATGTCTCGATAGCTTTCTGACAGCTGATATCTATGTCTCGATAGCATTCTGACAGCTGATATCTATGTCTCGATAGATTTCTGACAGCTGATATCTATGTCTCGATAGATTTCTGACAGCTGATATCTATGTCTCGATAGCTTTCTGACAGCTGATATCTATGTCTCGATAGCATTCTGACAGCTGATATCTATGTCTCGATAGATTTCTGACAGCTGATATCTATGTCTCGATAGATTTCTGACAGCTGCTATATATGTCTCGATAGCTTTCTGACAGCTGCTATATATGTCTCGATAGCTTTTTGGCAGCTGCTATCTATGTCTCGAAATTTTTGCGGTCACTAGCTAATCATATGTTGACCACTCGGTAGTAACGCTTCGACTTTTGTTTGTTAACACGGTCAGTCGGTGTTGAACTTTTGACAGTTCTGTACTGTAAACGCCGTCGAATTTAGATCAAGAACCGTGTCAAGTTTGTTTTTAAGCCTTATATATGTAAATAGTATCCCACCAAACAGGAGCATTTGCAAACACCAACCAACATTCTGAAAAATGCCACAACATATTGTAATCCCTGTGGCTACATTTTTTCAAAAATATCCGTCGCTGAATACTTAATTGATTATTGTTTCGTGTTCTTGATTGGTTTAGATGTTGCAATGTACACGTTTTTTTAATTATTTGTGTTAAAGGGTTCTTCAGAAGATACCTTACACACCGATGTCTCACGTCAAGGTAGGTGTGGCACGCTAATGACCCATCTCTGACATTGCTCTCAGCAAACTTTAAAAGTCGAAATTTCCATAGCTGGTCAGGACGTAAAGGACACTGAATCAATGAATCAGATTAAAATTATAATATTGGACTGCTATGCACTATCAATATGTAAATGATTAATCTTTGAAATATAGTTAAAATGTGAAAAGAAAGTTTCTAAAAAACCATTAGAAAATCGTAACATCAATAGAATGCAAATGCGAATCCATTACATGAGACATGTAATGTACGGTACAGGACTGTCGAAGGTTTAACATTAAGCCACCGAATTAGTGCCAAATCGACAACTGAGCTTAGTGCCTAGTTAGCTATTTTTCGGCGGCAGCTGATATCTATCTCTAGGTAGCTTTTCCGCCACTTGAGATCAATATCTTAGCCACTACACTGCTGAACTGCAACTCCTTTTCGTAAGCTCAGTGTTAAACTTTCGACAGGTCTGTACTGTGGAGAAGAACACACGTAAACGCTGTTATGGATATAAATCATATGAAGTAATATATATATTATGTAAAATATCACTTCAAAGTGTGAGAAGGTCATAAATTATACACACAAATAAAAGTAACACGGGATTACCACACATCAAAATCTTTAATAAGTATAATGAACAAAACATACATCGTAGAATCTATAACGTACAGACCTGTCGAAAGTTTAACACTGAACTAACGAAAAAGTATTTGCAGTTCAGCTTAAATTTTTCAGTGGCCGAGATATTGATCTGATCAGGTGGTCGAAAAGCTGTCGAGAGATAGATATTTGCTACTGCCGAAATAAAGCTAACTAGGGACCAAGATGTGTTGCTTATTCGGCACTTATTCGTTAGCCGAATGTTTAAGTTTAACTTCTGACAGGTCTGCACTGTAGTTTACAGAAGCCTGGTAATGCCACGGCATCATCTTTACCAAATCTGATGTTTGACGTATTAAAAAAAAGACAATCAAATTTTTATAGTGTGACTTTGAAACATATCTCTAGTACAATAATCAAATCACTTTTTGTGTTTTTTCAACAAATAATTTTAATATTGCGCTATCACTGTTTAAAGACTTTGTATAAGATAAGTAAAACTTTGAAAACTGACAAAGACAGTCAAATGAGACATTAATTTTAGACGGTGCAAGACGGACAAGACACAGTACAGACCTGTCGAAAGTTTGACACTAAGCTGACGAGAAGAAGCGAGTGGCCAAAAAATTATGCCGAGAAATTAAAACTAGCCTATCAAAAATACCTAACGATATGCCGAAAAAAGCCGTGGGTACAGCACTAATTTGAAAGCTTAATATTAAACTTTTGACAGGCCTGTACTGTATATTATAATGGCCTGCATCTTTAAATATATTCCTTATTCTAGATAATACATTCTATGGCTTCTGCACAAAATATCAATGACATGTACTGGCGTGGTTATTCGTAAATAACATTGCGTACACAACGTATGTACAGCGTTAAATATCAGATCATAGCAAATGTGACCATGACGTATACGTAGAAATAAAAAAAAAGAAATAGAAAATATACTTATGAATATGTGTTGTTGTTGTTGTTGTTGTTGTTGTTGTTGAATTTTGCTTAACGTTGCATCAGTAATTTTTCATCTATTCGCGACGAAAACTACTTTAATATATTAATCTCTTAGGATTAATCTATGAACAAGTTCGTATTTAACAATTGAACTGTTTAGAAATGCGGTTCATAGTCGATATGAACGCAATTGATATGCAAGCAAACTGAATAACGCGCGTTAGCGCGTTATGATTAGTTTGCCTTGCATATCAATTGCGTTCATATCGACTATGAACCGCATTTCTAAACAGTTCAATTGTTATATTTACGTTTAAAACTATTTTCTTTTCTTTTTCTTGGTTCAAAATCATTTTAGAAAATTTTAATTCCGCGCTTTGTCAACAACGATTTTCGATTAACGGAACAGCTGATGGAACAGCAGATCCAACTGATCAGCTGTGCAGTTTGGCGCCAGAAATTCTAGGACAAAATAGTGCGTGGAAAAAAAACAACAAATTGCATACAAAATTTCTACTAAATTGTTCAATTTTTTATTAAATACAATTATTTTGGTAATAAATAATCACAATTATGCAAACTATATGTCAATATAGTTCCGGTTTTGTGTATTTCATATTGTGTATTCATACGCCGATTGTTGTGAATGGAATTCCCGTGACGTCACCAAGGTAGATCTTGCAGTTCATAGCCGATATGAACGCAATTGCTCTGAAACCTTGTGTAGAAGACAGAAAACAGACAAAATGTAAATATATGCATGTGAATTGCGAGTGTGTTTTATAGTCTGCCTTGTACCAGCGTGCTCTCAGGGCGACTTTAAGGTGCTAGTTCACCGAGTCAGTACGCCGCAGACAAGCGTAACACTCCCCCGGTCACATTATACTGACACTGGGTGAACCAGTTAAGGCCAACTACAAGGAAAATTCACTTTACCACATGTGGTCCGAGTGGAACTCGAACTCACAGCGGTGAGAGACCCTGGATTTGTAGACTGACGTGTTATCCATTAGGCGTAATATACCACTGCGGTAGCTCAGTTGGTAGAGTGCTCGCTCCGTAAATGGGAGGTTGTGGGTCGATCCCCAGCCGGGTCTGATCCAAGACTTAAAGTGGGTAGTGGCTGTTCATTCGCCAAGAGCCCGACGTACGAAATGAAAGTCACGTTTTTTTCGGATGGGAACTTAAAATAAACGATGTCCCGTGTCACGGTGGGCTTGGCACGATACAAAAGAACCCTACTGTATAATGCCATCAGCGCAACACACAGGCAAAATTTCTGCACCTTCGCCTATATCTGGCGACGTCTCGATATAAGTTAAATATTCTTGACTGTGACGTTAAACACCATTACTCAACATATCCATTAGGCCACTGCCAATGGTTATTGGTTATAGTACATACATTTCGTATCACCTAAATGACCGACTTAGCGGAAGTGTAACATATGCAGCAAGGCAAATAGATCGAAAATTGAGAACTTTATTTTCAGTATCAGATCAATTAAGACTGATTTAATGATAAAAAGACAAGGTTATGACGTCATTATGACGTAGTTAATGGCTGATTTTTTTAGAGTTATATTTATATATTGATATAGACTGCATAAAAACAATAAAATGCCGCCAGATGGTGTCAATGGTTTAATAAGCAAAAAATTGTTTTATCTTTTTTTATTTTTGATTATATAAACAACATGTCCTTGTCCTTCAATTGAAATAAGACATTTATAATTATTGACAGCAGTTGAAGGATGATATATGTGACTCTTCATTTGTCTATATTTGGTGGCAAGTAACATATGGTTTTTTTCTGACACGTAAAATGCGGCTAACTACAGTACAGAGTTGTCGTTTGTTCAACATTAAACTAAAGAAATGGAGCCAAAGCCCGACTGCCGAGAAACCGAGATACGAATGGCTAGTGACATAAAAATGGTGGCAAGTAAAATGTCGTGGTTAGTGTTATCTGACACATAAAACGCAGCTAACTAGAGTACATATATGTCGAAAATTCAACACTAAGCTAAAGAAAAGGATTCAAAATTCTGGTTTCGAGATTCTGTAATATGGATAACTAGGTTAGCTATTGATAGAAAAGTTGTTGAGAGATAGATAGCACATGCTGAAAAGCTGTCGAGATATAGCTAACAATTGGCCGAGATGAGCTACCGATTAGGCACTAATGCTTAACTTATTGTAAAATGTTTGACAAGCCTTACTGTATAAAATAATTGCTTTATAGAGCAATTCATGTTTTATAGCATGTTCGTGTTTAGGGACAACTGCTTGTAAGATTATTGTAATGGTTTATGCCACACCAAGTGGCATATTTAGTGTCCGTCAAAAGTCAAAGATTTTTATTAAGAAGGCTTGATATGTTTGCACATTTTTCTGTGTTTCCGTTTTCGTTTGTTGTGTGTGTTGTTCTTTTCTTCTTTTTGTTGTGGCACATTCTTTATTGTTTTTTTTAGCCATTAAAGTCAAACTTATAACCAAGGCGACACAATGAAACATTGAAAAGAAACCCGAAAATAGTTAAGTTGTACCTCTGAAGTGAGCCAAGCTTTACTGCATATACTAGTACTTATTTAACAAGGGAACGTACATACTCACATTCGATACAACACACACACACACACACACACACACACACACACACAGAGAGAGAGAGAGAGAGTTAATGTTTTTAGGCAACGCAATAGCATGAAATGCAAACTTGATGTTATAAAAATAAACAACATAAATACATCTAACTTTACTATATACATAATCAACAGTTTTTATTATTTATTTACTCTAAACAAAAATACGTGTAACTTTACTATACACATAGTCAAAAAAAGTGTTGTTTATTTAATTATTTATAAACATAAGCTTTATGTAATAATATTTGAATCTATTTGCTTTTATATGCCAAATACATTTACGTCATATAGATAGTAAACAACGATATATTTCGCCGTGTTTTGTTTCACACGTAAATAACATGGGCTATTATAACATCTAGGAGTTATTTTTAAAACAGCAATTATCTCAAATTTTTACATATTTCACATTCCCAATGTTTTATAAGAAAGGGATCCACAACATGTGTATATATTATGTTGTGTTGATAAGACATACGAAATTATTTATATTACTCTTTTCCATATAATTTTAACTATATCTAATTGACGCAAGATCTGATACCCAAACGTGTGTCTTGTCAACTGGAGAATATTGATTTCATTTATGAAATGCACTGTTGGTGCACCATTCAATTAATGCAACGAGAACATTTGACGTCATCACAACAGCGCGTGAAGCAATGTCTCTGTGATGTTGCAAAGTATAGTCGATGTCAAATACTTTATTCAAGCAAAAATATTTTAATTGCAAATATATGTATATGTTTATATTTGTATTGTTTTATTGTATTAAACTCTATAATTACAGGACTATAATGACCATTGCTATTGTGGCGTCACTTATTTCTTGTGTATGCCTATACGCGTGACGTCATTGAGTGGCTGTTCCAGCAATTGGTAATGCCGAACACGGTAGTGTTTGTAATTTATTTCAGTATTAAAAACAAAAAATTAAAAAATGTAAACTGTGTAGAAATGGCGTTTATAGCGTGAGTTATTTAGTTTGCTTTGCACGGCAGGCAATGGACGTTATAGCACTATAAACGTCATTTCTAGACATTTCAATGGTTGAGTTCTAGTACATTCACACATGGTATGTATGTTTTGCAGTTTTCGCTTTACTTGTGCACTATACTCTAAAACACCAAGTATATGAGCAGTATTTGCTTTCAGTTCTAAGTCTGAAGTAAGAAAATTAATGGAAATGTAAATAAAATACCTTGTAATAAGTGATAATTATGATTAATCTTTTTACATCAATGTTTGAGAACAAAACCTTCCTGGGTTGACGGTAGAAACGGGAAATAAAGTACATGTATCACGGCATTCTGTAGTTAGTTTCCACACTCCTGTCTTCAACATAAAGGGATCACATTTACTTGATCTACTCATAATAAATTGATAGATTTCATTTTTACTAAGCATATATTTATCAGTGTCAAGTTCTCACACCTTAAAGGTGAAAAATGCTTTTTAATTGATTAATTTCAGAAAAACGGATTACTTATATAATTTTAATTCTTTACTCTGTCTTACTTTTCTAAAAACGTGTCTTTTGAGCCAAAACTGTTATTATATGGATTTCTGTTACAGCCGATAAAATCCCATGAAAATCGGATTTCTGATTCAAAAATAAATTCGTTTCATAAACATGAACTATGTTGTTTTATATCGTTGATTCAAGAATTTGATGAGAAAATTTATAATATATAGTTTAACAATTACAAATGTCCATATTCAAATCACAATCGCAAAAGCAAAGTAAAACTTCAAAAACTGGCAAATTTAGTAAAAACAAGTGAAATTTAATCAGGGAAGCACTCAGGACCCAGGTCATCGACGCTCGATTAGTTTATTCAGTTATTAAAGCAAGTTCAAAACATCAATAAAAATCAATGTATCATTATTAAAACAATGTGCTTTAATTTGATGAAATTCTATCCATTTTCCAAATTTTCAAGATTAATTTCACAACAAATTTGACACCATGCAAAAATCTAATTTCAACTTATCAAGCTTCAAACAACTTGTCCCAGATTCCTCTGAAGTGTGTGCACCTCTGACTATCTAGCTAGCTACATCCGTTACGTGTGAAATCACGTAAGAACCATGTATATCATCACCATATTTATTTCCCTTTGTTGCAGTTCTTCTTTTTGAAGGACATAATGCAAATGGCAGCGGATACAAAGTTGATCATATGTGGCTACAGTATAGCACGTTATTCTGTGTTTAACAATTAAATCTAGATTTGAAAATATCGTGAATGAAAAATCTTTTAAATTGTTTACTGTAGCCACATAAATTGATGTAAAAGAACTATGTGAGAGAGATGAGTTGAGTAATGTTGTTTAACGTCCCAGTCGGGAATTTTTCACTTATATCGAGACGTCGCCAGCTATAGGCGAAGGTGCAAATATTTTCCCTGTGCGTTGCGCTGATGGCATTATGCAGCAGGGTTCTTTTTTGTCCCACGCCTACTGTGACACGGCACCTTGTTTATTTTAAGTTCCTATTCGAAAGAACCGTGATTTTCATTTCGTTATGCCGAGTGATTGGCGAATGAACAGCCACTACCCACTTTAAGTATTGGATCAAACCCAGCTGGGGATCGACCCACAACCTCCCACTTACAGAGCCAGCATTTTTACCAACGCTATGTGAGAGGTCAGTGTTCGAAAACAAGCCATGTCAAAAAGAGGCTTAAAATAGGTAGTGACTATAAGAAAATTAGTTGGCATCCTTTTACTATTTATTTACCCTACTTCGGGGAAAGCAAGATCGCACATGTATCATAAATTTCAATATGACGGGTACTAACCGTCGTTACTAAAAATCCTCTTTCGGTCCCATCCTTGCATCACATATCATTTTATGCGACAAACTATAAACCTGGGAGGGTGTTTACAATGATAATTTTTTACAAATGGCGGGTTTCGTTATGTTACGTAGTCATAACGAAAGAGGTTAGTGCAGCTCAAGAACGGATTGATTTTTGCGTAACTGGGATGACAAAAATCAATTTAATAAAGTAATAAAATGAAAATACATTTCTGCATTTTGAAACCTTTACAAAATTGACGTAAATTCATACTTAAAAACTCAACCCGACCTTTAAGCTACCCTACATTGTACCCCATCCGAACGTACGTAAATAAATTCTTCCGTCATCATTACGTCACACGAAAGACACCGCCATTTTGTCAAAATTTTTACCATTGTAAACACCCATCCAAAACACGTTTGGTGTATTAAAGAAGTTATAATGCATGGATAAGATCAAAATTTGGATTGTTAGCAACGACTCGGCTCATGTAAGTAAATGATAAATTGATTTTTAATCATGTCATTCAAATCTTTGAAATATCAGCGTTGTTCCTTTCTCTAAAACAGAGTAAACAGATAGTAGATACCAAACGGAATCTCCTCTGTATTGATGAGTTAACAATCTCATCTGATTTTCTAATACATTTTATAATTATTTGGTCAATTTTGATTACACACGTGATAGGTGTAGCGAGCTTCCCGGCCTCACTTCCATGGTGGAAGCTCACGCGTTTCACCTTATTTGTCACTTTGAATGTGGATTGTGATTCGGACATGGATTAGTATGTTTGTTTTTTAAATAGTAATGGACAATCGACAGAAGCATACTTTTGAAAACAAAGTTCATTTATCTGAAACACATGCTAAGTTGAAGTAAATTTTATTTTCATTTTTACAATTTTGCTTTACATTTTATAATTAGAATTATTTTTATCAATATTGATTTATCTAACGTAAATACCAACCGTGTTTTAAAGTGTTTATAAAGTGCTACTCAACTATTCAGATAATATGCAGTTTTTCTGTGTCTTTTTCTTGAAATAAAAAAAAAATGGTGTCTTTAAATAAATTATGCGAAAACATCTATTGTTATAGTAGAGACTTGTCGAAAGTTTTACACTGAGCTAACGAAATGAAGTCTAAACTTTAACGCTGGCTTGTCGAGATAGGGAAAGCTGTCGAGAGATAGAAGCCGAGGAGCTGTCGATATATAGCTGATGAGGGACGTAGGTGAGCTTTTGTCTCTATTCGGAACTAATTCGTTAGCTAAGTGTTAAACTTTCGACAGGACTGTAGTGCGTTTATACTAGAAACAAGATGTTACAAAGCTAATTGCTAATTTTGAATTAATCACCTGATTGTAATTAAGATTACAACGTGAAATTGATAATCAAAGCACAATATAGTCCTGTCGATAGTTAAACACTGAGCTAACAAAAAAAATGTCGACTCTTTGGTGCCGAATTTCCTAGAGGTGGATAGCTTGTTAAAAACTGCCAAGAGATGGGTGGTCGAGATATGGATAGTTAATGGCAAAAAAGCTGTCGAGAGTTAGAAAACAGCTGCTGTCGAGGTGTAGCTAACGAGGTAACGAGATGCGTCATACAATCCGATAGCTAAGTGATAAACTTTTGTACTGTGTAATGTATTAATTAAGCTTATATAGACTAATTAAGATGTTGTTAAAGTCATCTTTATCAGTATATTCAGAACTCTTTGTCATGTATTGTTTGCTATTGTTTTTTAAATTGCACTAAAACACAAAATTTAAAACCTGTTTTGATGTTGTGACTGTAAAAAAAAGAATCCATTCAGCTACTAGTGTAGTGCGCAGATCAAAGTGATTTTTTTTATTTTTTTTATCCTCAGTTTTTGCATGTTCAGATAATATTTTATAAATAATAGGTGTATATCTATAACATAATGTAAGTGTTATATATATATAAGATTTATGTATAAAAATTTCAAAGTAAAAGAATTACCAATTTTTATTTTCGAAACATTGTCATCTTTTTCTAATTATTAAATTATGTCTCTTGAATAATGTGTTTGTCTTATGTATCAACGAGATGATTGATGGATGAATTATTTGAGGTTATACGTCCCAGTCAATAATATTTCAATTATATCGAGGCATCACCAGCTATTTGCAGAATGTTTAACATTTGCCCTGCGCTCAAGACAATTTTCAGTGAGAGTTCTTAATGTGCCTTGACTGTCGTGACAAGGGAACTTGTTTTTAAGTTCTTCTCTGAAGGAAATACTTGCGAGAAACTGGAAGACTAGAGGTAACGCTTTCTTCTAAAGATTTTCTTTCGACAAAAATATATAAAAAGAAGGACTTCCATATGGATGTAGAAACCTAAAAATGTCAAGCATTTTTGAACATTTATGTGACAAATAATAATTCAAAAAAGTAATAAAGAACATTAAACAAAATATTTTAAAAAATATATAATAATAATAATAAAAATTCAGAAAAATGGGCTTGTTTAAGTCAATCGCGTGAATACTTGGGCAGAAACGCGAGGTTCTTACACACTGACTATTGACCTTTATATAAAGACAGAGGGTCGATATAGCAAAGAAACTTTATTGGGAATAATTAGAGACTAATCATGATACACAGTTGGTCTTTATACAGAGGTGATCGTTTTAACAGGTGTTTTATAATTTCAATCAGAATCACTATGTCCCCAAATACATTTCCAGTGAATTATTTTGCTTCAAATGACAAGATACGTTAGGGTATTAGTAATGTTAAGCTATTTGTATTCCAAGCTCATACGTAAAAGATTTGTTGCAATTTACTGCATGTTGCTATAACTATCGTGAATGATTGCAATGGTTCTCTGGGGTACCATAAAGCCGCGTAATTTAATCACACAGATCGAAACAAAGCTTCTCCCGAGCAAAGGATTTAAAATATTTTATCGAAAACGGAGAGATAAAGCAAGCGATTGACGAATTAAAACAAGTAAAGTACATGCCTGTCGAAAGTTAACACAGAGCTAACAGTAAAGATTTGAAGATTAGCTTTCTACTGGATACGAAATGTGGTCGAAAAGCTAACGAGCTGTCCAACAGCCGATAAGATTATATTGATAACATTGAGTCGGGATGAGCTTTTGATCCGGAATTTATTCTTAGCTTAATGCTAAATTTTCGAAAGGTCTGTACTGCACGTTGACAATAAAACGAGGTTGAAATAGTTAAATCAGACTCTCTATCTGAACATAAAAGATCCTTTAAGTAGCCGTCATGTATCATTCGTTTCGTTTAAAATCTGAATGCAATCTGTAATATTATCTGCTGTTTTTCAACATGTCTGACTCCAAATTTTGACGGTTAAAAGCTTAGAATGAGATAGACATCTTGAGAGTACATAAATAGTTTAATGCCAGTTTATAACTCAAAGATAAAACTTGATGACATGTTTATCTCTGGAATATTAATTTATCATCCAATTCAAATATTTGGAATGGGCTATACATTTATTTAATGTCATCGTGTTAGAAAAGCATGTGTAACTTTTAACCGAGCTTTGTTTTTGAATGATTCCCTGGTGCCTTCATTATCTTACCAGACGTCCATTATGAACTTTATTTTCAAATTATCGACTTAGTTTATCTTTTCTATGTCAAAATAAATCATTCTTCTGCTTTCAAACTTCATTATACTGCGATGGTGTTAAAATATAGTCCATCACATCGTAAATTTTATGTCTGTCTAAAGGGGAAGTAACCCTTCCTTAAACTACAAAATTATTTTATGTAAAGATAAGGATGTTAGTTTTAAGTGCTCGTGACATACTATTTCAAAAATGTTAATGATGGTTTTATTACGCAAAAAATGTTTGACATGTATTTCATTCATATGGTCTTAATGGATGAATGAGTTATTGATTGAATAGCTTGCCGAAAGTAGGTGGCTATTCCGAGCATTCAGGCTTCTTCCACGATCCTATAACTGGCAGACCCTATATAGCGAAGGAATTTGATGTGGTACGTAAAACACCATTACCTCGTTTATTTCAATTTTTAAAACGTCCATAAAGTACATTATCTACTCAGCTTTGGCAACGACCAGCGTTATGTTGTATATACTCTTAAACTTGGCAACAATTCGCCAAACGAACCATTATGATATAATACAACTGCGGTAGCTTAGTTGGTAGAGTGCTTGCTCCGGAAGTTGGAGGTCGTGGTTTGGAACTCCGACCGAGTTCACCCAAGACTTTAAAGAGGGTAATGACTTTTCTTTCGCTAGGCACTCGAAATGAAAGTCACGGTTCTTTCGGATGGGAACTTAAAACAAACAAGGTCGCGTGCCACGGAAGGCGTTGAACGATAAAGAACCATCAGTGCAACGCACAGGCAAAATTTTTGCACTTTCGTCTATAGCGATATATGTGAATATATTCTTGACTGGGACGTTAAACACCATAATTCAACTCAACCTTTATGATATAATGAAATGTTGCTACCAATAACCGAGAATGGTTGGAATAAAAAGCACGATTAATACAACTTACAATTAACAACATGTATCTCTTGTGACATGGTAATATGAAGCCTTTGAACAAATTGTATCATTCCTACATAAAAATCATTATTACACCATGCTTGATGATAATTACTTGATCGTCTTTAATGTTTTATTAACATGCTTTCAAAATTATTATCTGATATTGTGTCAATTGTCACACATTACCCTTTTAATGAAATAACAATCAATTCAATATTAAATGTACGTTCAAATTGATTGATAACTCGCTGATGAATTTTATGATAAATTTGATGCAGTACAGACCTGTCGAAAGTTTAACGCCGAGCTGTCGACAAAAGGACTCGATGCTTCGAAGATATGCTGCCGAGTATGACCGAGATAGGGATATCTTATGACAAATAGCGGTCAAGAGATAGATTGTTGCTGTTGACATATTCTTAACGAGTGGTTGAGGTGAGCTACCGATTAGGCCCTAATGCGTGAGTTTATTGTTACACTTTTGACAGGACTGTGCTGTATTTGGAAAACGGCCGTTACATGCATAAATTTCAAGATTCAAATACCAAGATATCAATTTTTAGTATCATAAAAGAACATTTTAAACAGTGTCTAATGATGAAGCTCACACTATAAATCTTGCATAACAAGTTGCCTCCGAGGCACATTTAAACGAATTCCTGTTTGGAACAATTGCAATATAGAGAAAGTTACGTAATACAAAAAAGATATCTCTCAATGTTCAAATAACAATCCTAAAGCAAAGTAAAAACTTTGAAAACTGACAAATTAAGTCAAACAAGCGAACTGTATGTGAGACTAGGTGCTCCGGACGGGTAAGCACATATGCTACAAATATATCTAAATTGATAAAAGCCGGTTTTTAGGCAACCACATATTTGAAATAGGTTAACTTTGCATGGTATGGAACTCGATTACTCAACTCGAGTTCTCTTAGAAAAAAGACAACTAAGATTTACAACATCACTAAAAATCCAAAGAGTTAAAAAAAAAAAAAAAAAAAAAAAAAAAAAACCACTTTGATATGAACCACAAGTGTGGTCTTATCTACAGGTACATTACGATACCTTTACTCAAGATGCGATAACCTACTACAAGTTTAATGGTTTTTATGATATGACAAAGCTTATCACACAGATAACCTATGTTAAGAGCCTCTTTACACCTCATACTCCATTAACAACCCTACTGGAAGTCTTATATGGCTTACTTCAATGTCAACAACTGGACACTACCAATATAGGTCAACAACAATGACCTGTCCATATAACCTTTTCATGAATAATATTCATATACGGTGATCAATCCAACACATGGGTAGTGTTAGGATTTTCGTGTAAAACAATGCACGTTTCCGGCTAGATGTGGACGAAAAAAATGCGTACATAAATGTTCTGCTCCGTAATCAGTATTTAAATAAAAGGTTTAATGTTTATAATGGTTAAAAGCATCGCTACAAACATATAGACCAGTTCAAAATAGGAAACATCATCAAAATTACATCAAAAATACTGATAAAGAGTCACAATATGTGAATACACTTATAAACATTGGATATATAGATAAAAATGTTGATTTTAATTTTTAAACAAAAAATATCGATATTGGTTCTGACTGTTCATAAGTTATAATTACCAATCCTCCAAACACTCTAGCGGAATTGATTAAAATCAAGCTATTATAATCTAAAACTAATGGATAAGGTTGTTAAAATTGATAAAACGATGACTTACGAGTACATTGTAAACTTGCCAGTTTTCACAGTTTTAACTTTGCTGTTGGCGTTTTGGTTTGAACATGGAACAGTATGTTTGTGTTTGATATTGATATTTAAAGCTTTTGATCTATGTTCATTTATTGGTTTCTTTTGTTGTTGTTGCGGTTGTTGTTATGTTGTTGTTGCGGCCGCCGAGTTCCTGAAATATGAATAATCAGTGGACAAAAGCTGCAGAGAGATAGATAACAGCTTCTTAAAAGTTGATTAGATATATGTGTGGGTAAAGATGGATTCAGATAAACTACTGATTCGGCACCAATCATTAGAGCAGTGTTTAATTTTCAACAGACCTGTGCCGTAATTGTTATAGTTTAAAACTTTTTTTTTTCAAAACCAAAGAACGTATAATGATGTTATTATTGGTAAAAACATCACCACAAACCCGCTCGCAGACACATAGACCAGTTTAAATTGGAAACAACATCAAAATTACATCAAAATACTGATAAAGAGTCACAATTTTCCAAAGTTTTTACTTTGCTGATGTGATTTTGATTTGAACATGGACCATTATGTTTGTGTTTGATATTCAAAAGTTTGGTTGTTTAACAAGACTTCTTTGTTCATTTCTTCACATTTTTGGTTTATGTTACTGTCATTGCTTTGCTGCAACGTTCCGAAATATGAATAACCAGTGGCCAAAAACCTGCAAAAATATAGATAATAACTGACGAAAAGCGTTGAGATATACCTAACGAGGGACAGATATGACCTACCGATTCGGCACTTATTCGTTGGCTTAATTTTCGACATGTCGGTACTAAAGTTAAAACATTTTTAAATCAAATAGCATTTAACAAATTATGTTTATAATGGTTAAAACGACATTACGAAACCTGCTCGCAGACACATAGACCAGTTCAAATAGAAAGCATCATCAAATTACATCAAAAATACTGATAAAGAGTCACAATATGTGAATACACTTATAAACATTGGATATATAGATAAAAATGTTGATATTTTAATTTTTAAACAGAAAATATCGATATTGGTTCTGACTGCACATAAAGTTATAATTACCAATCCTCCAAACACTCTAACAGAATTGATTAAAATCAAGCTATTATAATCTAAAACTAACTGGATAAGGTTGTTAAAATTGATAAAACGAAGACTTTACGAGTATTGACGAATACTTATCACCCAAGATAAATCATTTATTGGAATTCTGGACACTTTTATAAGAACATGTGCCAGTTTTAAGTTTTCAACTTTGCTGTTGGCGTTTTGAATTTGAACATGTACCAGTATAGTACTGGTATATATGTTTGTGTTTGATATTACAAACTTTTGGTTGTTTAACAAGACTTCTATGTTTATGTATTTTTCTTGTTATTATTTTCGTGTTTCAGCTGCCGAGTTCCTGAAATATGAATAATCAGTGGACAATAGCTGCAGAGAGATAGATAATAGCTTCTTAAAAGTTGATTAGATATAGGTGTGGGTAAAGATGGATTCAGATAAACTGATTCCGAGCACCAATTGTTAGGGTAGTGTTTAATTTTCAACAGACCTGTGCAGTAATTGTTTATAGTTTAAAACTTTTTTCAAAACCAGAACGCATAATAATGCCATTATTGGTAAAAAAACCACACACATTGCTACAAACTCGCTCGCAGACACATAGACCAGCTTAAAATAGGAAACAACATCAAAATTACATCAAAATACTGATAAAGAGTCACAATATGTGAATACACTTATAAACATTGGATATATAGATAAAAAGTTGATATTTTAATTTTAAACAGAAAATATCGATATTGAAATATGAAAATTTTGCGCAAATGTAGTGCACCCATTGGTTCTGACTGTTCATAAAGTTATAACAACCAATCCCACAAACACTCTAGCGGAATTGATTAAAATCAAGCTATTATAATCTAAAACTTACTGAATAGGGTTGTTAAAGTTGATAAAACGATGACTTTGGGTATTGACGAATACGTATCACCCGAGATAAAGCATTTATTTGAATTCTTAATACTTGTATAAGTACACTTCCCAATTTTCCAAAGTTTTTACTTTGCTGATGTGATTTTGATTTGAACATGGACCATTATGTTTGTGTTTGATATTCAAAAGTTTTGGTTGTTTAACAAGACTTCTTTGTTCATTTCTTCACATTTTTTGGTTTATGTTACTGTCATTGCTTTGGCTGCAACGTTCCCGAAATATGAATAACCAGTGGCCAAAAACCTGCAAAAATATAGATAATAACTGACGAAAAGCTGTTGAGATATACCTAACGAGGGACAGATATGACCTACCGATTCGGCACTTATTCGTTGCTTAATTTTCGACATGTCGGTACTAAAGTTAAAACATTTTTAAATCAAAATAGCATTTAACAAATTATGTTTATAATGGTTAAAACGACATTACGAAACCTGCTCGCAGACACATAGACCAGTTCAAAATAGAAAGCATCATCAAAATTACATCAAAATACTGATAAAGAGTCACAATATGTGAATACACTTATAAACATTGGATATATAGATAAAAATGTTGATATTTTAATTTTTAAACAGAAAATATCGATATTGGTTCTGACTGCACATAAGTTATAATTACCAATCCTCCAAACACTCTAACAGAATTGATTAAAATCAAGCTATTATAATCTAAAACTAACTGGATAAGGTTGTTAAAATTGATAAAACGAAGACTTTACGAGTATTGACGAATACTTATCACCCAAGATAAATCATTTATTGGAATTCTGGACACTTTTATAAGAACATGTGCCAGTTTTAAGTTTTCAACTTTGCTGTTGGCGTTTTGATTTGAACATGTACCAGTATATACTGGTATATATGTTTGTGTTTGATATTACAAAACTTTTGGTTGTTTAACAAGACTTCTATGTTTATGTATTTTTCTTGTTATTATTTTCGTGTTTCAGCTGCGAGTTCCTGAAATATGAATAATCAGTGGACAATAGCTGCAGAGAGATAGATAATAGCTTCTTAAAAGTTGATTAGATATAGGTGTGGGTAAAGATGGATTCAGATAAACTGCTGATTCCGAGCACCAATTGTTAGGGTAGTGTTTAATTTTCAACAGACCTGTGCAGTAATTGTTATAGTTTAAAACTTTTTTCAAAACCAGAACGCATAATAATGCCATTATTGGTAAAAAAAACCACACACATTGCTACAAACTCGCTCGCAGACACATAGACCAGCTTAAAATAGGAAACAACATCAAAATTACATCAAATACTGATAAAGAGTCACAATATGTGAATACACTTATAAACATTGGATATATAGATAAAAATGTTGATATTTTAATTTTAAACAGAAAATATCGATATTGAAAATATGAAAATTTTGCGCAAATGTAGTGCACCCATTGGTTCTGACTGTTCATAAAGTTATAACAACCAATCCCACAAACACTCTAGCGGAATTGATTAAAATCAAGCTATTATAATCTAAAACTTACTGAATAGGGTTGTTAAAGTTGATAAACGATGACTTTGGGTATTGACGAATACGTATCACCCGAGATAAAGCATTTATTTGAATTCTTAATACTTGTATAAGTACACTTCCCAATTTTCCAAAGTTTTTACTTTGCTGATGTGATTTTGATTTGAACATGGACCATTATGTTTGTGTTTGATATTCAAAAGTTTTGGTTGTTTAACAAGACTTCTTTGTTCATTTCTTCACATTTTTTGGTTTATGTTACTGTCATTGCTTTGGCTGCAACGTTCCCGAAATATGAATAACCAGTGGCCAAAACCTGCAAAAATATAGATAATAACTGACGAAAAGCTGTTGAGATATACCTAACGAGGGACAGATATGACCTACCGATTCGGCACTTATTCGTTGGCTTAATTTTCGACATGTCGGTACTAAAGTTAAAACATTTTTAAATCAAAATAGCATTTAACAAATTATGTTTATAATGGTTAAAAACGACATTACGAAACCTGCTCGCAGACACATAGACCAGTTCAAAATAGAAAGCATCATCAAAATTACATCAAAAATACTGATAAAGAGTCACAATATGTGAATACACTTATAAACATTGGATATATAGATAAAAATGTTGATATTTTAATTTTTAAACAGAAAATATCGATATTGGTTCTGACTGCACATAAAGTTATAATTACCAATCCTCCAAACACTCTAACAGAATTGATTAAAATCAAGCTATTATAATCTAAAACTAACTGGATAAGGTTGTTAAAATTGATAAAACGAAGACTTTACGAGTATTGACGAATACTTATCACCCAAGATAAATCATTTATTGGAATTCTGGACACTTTTATAAGAACATGTGCCAGTTTTAAGTTTTCAACTTTGCTGTTGGCGTTTTGATTTGAACATGTACCAGTATATACTGGTATATATGTTTGTGTTTGATATTACAAAACTTTTGGTTGTT
This sequence comes from Anadara kagoshimensis, assembly GCA_021292105.1. Lineage (NCBI taxonomy): Eukaryota > Metazoa > Mollusca > Bivalvia > Arcoida > Arcidae > Anadara > Anadara kagoshimensis. The sequence goes on along the minus strand of CM037874.1, from coordinate 10,513,508 downwards.
TAACAAGACTTCTATGTTTATGTATTTTTCTTGTTATTATTTTCGTGTTTCAGCTGCCGAGTTCCTGAAATATGAATAATCAGTGGACAATAGCTGCAGAGAGATAGATAATAGCTTCTTAAAAGTTGATTAGATATAGGTGTGGGTAAAGATGGATTCAGATAAACTGCTGATTCCGAGCACCAATTGTTAGGGTAGTGTTTAATTTTCAACAGACCTGTGCAGTAATTGTTATAGTTTAAAACTTTTTTCAAAACCAGAACGCATAATAATGCCATTATTGGTAAAAAAAAACCACACACATTGCTACAAACTCGCTCGCAGACACATAGACCAGCTTAAAATAGGAAACAACATCAAAATTACATCAAAATACTGATAAAGAGTCACAATATGTGAATACACTTATAAACATTGGATATATAGATAAAAATGTTGATATTTTAATTTTAAACAGAAAATATCGATATTGAAAATATGAAAATTTTGCGCAAATGTAGTGCACCCATTGGTTCTGACTGTTCATAAAGTTATAACAACCAATCCCACAAACACTCTAGCGGAATTGATTAAAATCAAGCTATTATAATCTAAAACTTACTGAATAGGGTTGTTAAAGTTGATAAAACGATGACTTTGGGTATTGACGAATACGTATCACCCGAGATAAAGCATTTATTTGAATTCTTAATACTTGTATAAGTACACTTCCCAATTTTCCAAGTTTTTACTTTGCTGATGTGATTTTGATTTGAACATGGACCATTATGTTTGTGTTTGATATTCAAAAGTTTTGGTTGTTTAACAAGACTTCTTTGTTCATTTCTTCACATTTTTTGGTTTATGTTACTGTCATTGCTTTGGCTGCAACGTTCCCGAAATATGAATAACCAGTGGCCAAAACCTGCAAAAATATAGATAATAACTGACGAAAAGCTGTTGAGATATACCTAACGAGGGACAGATATGACCTACCGATTCGGCACTTATTCGTTGGCTTAATTTTCGACATGTCGGTACTAAAGTTAAAACATTTTTAAATCAAAATAGCATTTAACAAATTATGTTTATAATGGTTAAAAACGACATTACGAAACCTGCTCGCAGACACATAGACCAGTTCAAAATAGAAAGCATCATCAAAATTACATCAAAAATACTGATAAAGAGTCACAATATGTGAATACACTTATAAACATTGGATATATAGATAAAAATGTTGATATTTTAATTTTTAAACAGAAAATATCGATATTGGTTCTGACTGCACATAAAGTTATAATTACCAATCCTCCAAACACTCTAACAGAATTGATTAAAATCAAGCTATTATAATCTAAAACTAACTGGATAAGGTTGTTAAAATTGATAAAACGAAGACTTTACGAGTATTGACGAATACTTATCACCCAAGATAAATCATTTATTGGAATTCTGGACACTTTTATAAGAACATGTGCCAGTTTTAAGTTTTCAACTTTGCTGTTGGCGTTTTGATTTGAACATGTACCAGTATATACTGGTATATATGTTTGTGTTTGATATTACAAAACTTTTGGTTGTTTAACAAGACTTCTATGTTTATGTATTTTTCTTGTTATTATTTTCGTGTTTCAGCTGCCGAGTTCCTGAAATATGAATAATCAGTGGACAATAGCTGCAGAGAGATAGATAATAGCTTCTTAAAAGTTGATTAGATATAGGTGTGGGTAAAGATGGATTCAGATAAACTGCTGATTCCGAGCACCAATTGTTAGGGTAGTGTTTAATTTTCAACAGACCTGTGCAGTAATTGTTATAGTTTAAAACTTTTTTCAAAACCAGAACGCATAATAATGCCATTATTGGTAAAAAAAAACACACACATTGCTACAAACTCGCTCGCAGACACATAGACCAGCTTAAAATAGGAAACAACATCAAAATTACATCAAAATACTGATAAAGAGTCACAATATGTGAATACACTTATAAACATTGGATATATAGATAAAAATGTTGATATTTTAATTTTAAACAGAAAATATCGATATTGAAAATATGAAAATTTTGCGCAAATGTAGTGCACCCATTGGTTCTGACTGTTCATAAAGTTATAACAACCAATCCCACAAACACTCTAGCGGAATTGATTAAAATCAAGCTATTATAATCTAAAACTTACTGAATAGGGTTGTTAAAGTTGATAAAACGATGACTTTGGGTATTGACGAATACGTATCACCCGAGATAAAGCATTTATTTGAATTCTTAATACTTGTATAAGTACACTTCCCAATTTTCCAAAGTTTTTACTTTGCTGATGTGATTTTGATTTGAACATGGACCATTATGTTTGTGTTTGATATTCAAAAGTTTTGGTTGTTTAACAAGACTTCTTTGTTCATTTCTTCACATTTTTTGGTTTATGTTACTGTCATTGCTTTGGCTGCAACGTTCCCGAAATATGAATAACCAGTGGCCAAAACCTGCAAAAATATAGATAATAACTGACGAAAAGCTGTTGAGATATACCTAACGAGGGACAGATATGACCTACCGATTCGGCACTTATTCGTTGGCTTAATTTTCGACATGTCGGTACTAAAGTTAAAACATTTTTAAATCAAAATAGCATTTAACAAATTATGTTTATAATGGTTAAAAACGACATTACGAAACCTGCTCGCAGACACATAGACCAGTTCAAAATAGAAAGCATCATCAAAATTACATCAAAATACTGATAAAGAGTCACAATATGTGAATACACTTATAAACATTGGATATATAGATAAAAATGTTGATATTTTAATTTTTAAACAGAAAATATCGATATTGGTTCTGACTGCATAAAGTTATAATTACCAATCCTCCAAACACTCTAACAGAATTGATTAAAATCAAGCTATTATAATCTAAAACTAACTGGATAAGGTTGTTAAAATTGATAAAACGAAGACTTTACGAGTATTGACGAATACTTATCACCCAAGATAAATCATTTATTGGAATTCTGGACACTTTTATAAGAACATGTGCCAGTTTTAAGTTTTCAACTTTGCTGTTGGCGTTTTGATTTGAACATGTACCAGTATATATGGTATATATGTTTGTGTTTGATATTACAAAACTTTTGGTTGTTTAACAAGACTTCTATGTTTATGTATTTTTCTTGTTATTATTTTCGTGTTTCAGCTGCCGAGTTCCTGAAATATGAATAATCAGTGGACAATAGCTGCAGAGAGATAGATAATAGCTTCTTAAAAGTTGATTAGATATAGGTGTGGGTAAAGATGGATTCAGATAAACTGCTGATTCCGAGCACCAATTGTTAGGGTAGTGTTTAATTTTCAACAGACCTGTGCAGTAATTGTTATAGTTTAAAACTTTTTTCAAAACCAGAACGCATAATAATGCCATTATTGGTAAAAAAAACCACACACATTGCTACAAACTCGCTCGCAGACACATAGACCAGCTTAAAATAGGAAACAACATCAAAATTACATCAAAATACTGATAAAGAGTCACAATATGTGAATACACTTATAAACATTGGATATATAGATAAAAATGTTGATATTTTAATTTTAAACAGAAAATATCGATATTGAAAATATGAAAATTTTGCGCAAATGTAGTGCACCCATTGGTTCTGACTGTTCATAAAGTTATAACAACCAATCCCACAAACACTCTAGCGGAATTGATTAAAATCAAGCTATTATAATCTAAAACTTACTGAATAGGGTTGTTAAAGTTGATAAAACGATGACTTTGGATACGAATACGTATCACCCGAGATAAAGCATTTATTTGAATTCTTAATACTTGTATAAGTACACTTCCCAATTTTCCAAAGTTTTTACTTTGCTGATGTGATTTTGATTTGAACATGGACCATTATGTTTGTGTTTGATATTCAAAAGTTTTGGTTGTTTAACAAGACTTCTTTGTTCATTTCTTCACATTTTTTGGTTTATGTTACTGTCATTGCTTTGGCTGCAACGTTCCCGAAATATGAATAACCAGTGGCCAAAAACCTGCAAAAATATAGATAATAACTGACGAAAAGCTGTTGAGATATACCTAACGAGGGACAGATATGACCTACCGATTCGGCACTTATTCGTTGGCTTAATTTTCGACATGTCGGTACTAAAGTTAAAACATTTTTTAAATCAAAATAGCATTTAACAAATTATGTTTATAATGGTTAAAAACGACATTACGAAACCTGCTCGCAGACACATAGACCAGTTCAAAATAGAAAGCATCATCAAAATTACATCAAAAATACTGATAAAGAGTCACAATATGTGAATACACTTATAAACATTGGATATATAGATAAAAATGTTGATATTTTAATTTTTAAACAGAAAATATCGATATTGGTTCTGACTGCAAAGTTATAATTACCAATCCTCCAAACACTCTAACAGAATTGATTAAAATCAAGCTATTATAATCTAAAACTAACTGGATAAGGTTGTTAAAATTGATAAAACGATGACTTTACGAGTATTGACGAATACTTATCACCCGAGATAAATCATTTATTAGAATTCTTAACACTTTTATAAGTATATTTATATCTGGATTGTCAGATATGTATGGCTCACTTCAACGTCATCGACAACCCGCCGAGAAACACCATACACAGCATTCTCCATCCGTTTTATAGCAATTTGAAATTTTTACGATAAATTTATTGTATATATAAGAAGAAATCAGCTTGACTTCACGTAGATTTAGCTTAATTTTCCAATTGAAAATATTAAGTACAGTTTCATTGAATTTTATCTTTATATATTTATGATTTTATTGCTTTTAATCCCGTTTTAAGTGGATTTGTCAGAAAACCGTGAAGTGTTGCATTCAAGTACCATTAGCATCATACATTGAAATGATCAAAGAAATCTGATACGGATATAAACACAAAAAAGTTTCATATCTCTCTCTCTCTCTCTCTCTCTCTCTCTCTCTCTCGTTGAAAAATAAGTTCCATAACTCTCTCTCTCTCTCTCTCTCTCTCTCTCTCCATGTCTGTCTCCCCATAAATAATTTGTGTCATTTAATTTAATACCCTAAGCTTTGAATATAAGGGAACGAGTTCGAACAATATTTCAAATGGACCGAACAATATTTCAAATGGAACAAAACTTTTTGTGGCTGAAAAGTTTTGCCATCTCTTTTGGAACAAAGATGTTTCAAATGGCACCTGTAATTCATGAATGTCTTTACAATTAATTGAATTAAATATTTTTACGATTTTAATTTTTTCAGATTTACGTTAATCAAAAACAAACATACATATCCTTGCAGAATCACAATCCAGAAGCAAAGTAAAAACTTTGGAACTGACAAGTCGGGTTAGACACGTGAAACGTGAACTTCCACTAGGAATTGAGGCCGGGTACTCCAGAAGGGAAAGCACCATCTGTTTAGCTAGCTATACCCGCCATGCGTGTAATTAAAATTGTGTGAAAGGAACACGGGACTATGGTACGTGAAATATATCCAGGGCAATCCTGGATACAGAGACATCAAACTTATCAACAAAACTGTGATGACGGCCATAAAACTTTCTGAGAGCCTTGAAGCCTAGGATTGCAATATCTCCGAGTCAACAATTTATTTGCACTAATTCATTACGATTTCAAGTTTTTAATATTTAAGTTAAGGAACACAATTGTGAAACTGGAGCTTGAGCATGTTTTCAGCTACAAAATGGTTTTACCATTTTAAATTTTGTTCGATATTACCCATGTTTTGCTAAGCTTATACTATTAAAATAAATGACACGCCAACGCAATCGATTAAGAATTACCTATTACGTCACGGAATTTAATGACGTCATAATAATCTGATTGACACTGATGAAATAAAGCACCGTAAAAATGCTTATGTTTTTTCATCTGGACCAGTGGACCATTACGTCATAAGGCCAGACGATAATGATCTTGAAAAAAACTAATAAATAAATGACGTCATCATTGCTTGATTTGCATGAACCAGCACATCAATTACTTATAGTTCTTCATTTTATTGCTGATACACAAACCGATCTTGATTAAAGAACAGCAGACGATTACGTAATAAAAACCGGAAGTTATTGACCCTCAAATCGATAAACCATTTATACATCTTAGAGACTTTGATAAGAATCAGGCGAGGTTGACATTGATGGATTTAAAAGTGTCCAAGACATTTTCATAAAAAATAAACAATGAATTTTTTATCGATACGAAGCGATAATCAAAGTTAATTTTAGCTCAATAATATAAAGAGGATATATATGGTACAGGTCTGGCTAAAAATAAACACAAAGATTGCGGATTGCTGCTAAATCAGCAACGTATCTAGGCCCCTCGTTAGCTATATATCTCGACAGTGTTTATCTATGTCTTGCTAGCTTTTACACAATTTGCTATCCGAATGGCAGTAACTCGAAAGCATAGTTTCGATCCCTTTGTGTTAGCTCAAATGTTAAACTTTCGACAGGTCTGTGCTGTACATGATTAAAGTCCTTGTCTTCATAAGATTTTTTTATTGTCACACCTTGCATTTTTATGTCTTTTCTGATCAGAAAACTTCGGGATTGAAAATAAAATTCTTTTGTTCCTAATCACGAAAGTTTACATTACAGGCTTGTCGAAATTTTAACACAGAGCTAAGTATTTTCTGCCTAATTGACACCTCATCTCGGCCCTATGTTACTGGTCTGTATCTCGACAGCTTTTCTCTTTCTTATCAGTTTGTTTTTGTTGTTTTTTTCCACTAGCTATCCATATCTAAGCTACTTGACATGTACAGTCGAGTGTTGACCGCTTTAGTTATTGCTCAGTGTTAAACTTTCGACAGGTTTCTACTGTATATCTTCCGAAAGATATAAGAACATCGATACCTTTGACCAACAGAAAATAAAAATATGCAAATGAAAATTTAAACTTGAAGGCAATTGATACAACGTTTAGAACTCTTTCATCAAATTTGATTTTGGTGCGTTATCTTGTTCAAGAAGTCTATTGGTTCCGCTTCGTTGAACATTTAAAGAATGGCGTTTTATCCGACAAGTTTGGTTGCCCTTTACAACAATGGAATTGTTAATAAAAATTGATAGGTCATTTTCGAACATATTTCAACATTCGATAAGGAAGCAGTATTGTAAAGTGCATCTTCTCTTTTAAATTTATTTATATATTCATTTATTTCGTATGTGCAGTATCTATTTTTCTACAGAATGTGTCGCATACCACTGTTAGGTGTTAGGTCAAAGGTGAAGGTCACAAGATCAAATTTTTAATTTTGGTGTCCAAATGTTGTGTCCCCTCCATAATTTACACATTTCCTAAGTAATATATTAATTGATTCATCTATTCACAATTTATTTATTTATTTATTTATTTATTTATTTATTTGTTTATTTATTTTTATCAATTCGTTTAACATTATTTTCATTGGCTGTTATCGTAATAACTGTTTCCAAGCCCATTTCGTAAACGAACACTTAAATAATAATTCATCTCATTTTTATCACATGTATCATAATTCTTTGTTGTGGTATATACAGTGCAGACCTGTCGAAAGTTTAACACTGAGATAACAAATTAAAAGATTAATCAACATTCCTTAACTTTCGGCACCTATTTGACTCTCTCTCTCGGCACCTATTTGACTCTCTCTCTCTCTCTCTCTCTCTCTCTCTCTCTCTCTCTCTCTCTCTCTGCAGTTTTTCGGCCACTGTTAATTCATAACTCGGCCTTCGACAGCCAAGCTCCCACTTCTTTTCGTTAGCTCAATGTTAAACTTTTACCAGGTCTGTGGTGTATTTATTGGGTCTTATTTACCAAAATAAATAATGATTTTTAGGGATTCATTCGCCATCAACATTCTAATTTGACCAGTTGGATATAAATGCAATAATGTTCCATTCATCCTTTTTCAGATTGTTTACCAGTCTTCACAGACCAAGAAATAAAAAATTCTTAGCTGGAACATCAAAATGTAATAAAAACCAATGTCAGTTGTCTAACTAATCTTGGTTAAATTACAATAAGTAAATGCAAACGCACGGTACAGGTGTGTCAAAAATTTAACACTGTGATAACGAAAATGCACCAAAGCTCGATTACAGAGTGACCAAGATAAGGATAGCTACTGAATGAAAAGCTGCCAGGAGAAAGTTAGCAGCTGCCAAAAAAATGTTAAGATAAAGGCAACGATGGGCCGAGATGAAATGCCATTTGGTTAGTTTAGTGTAAAATTTTCGACAGATCTGTGTTACATGTAGGATGATAACGAGGGACGGCGTGATTACAGGGTTGCTAAGCAACGGCGTGTTTTATAAATCACGACACTTACTCTCCGCTATTCTGATTACATATATCCGATTGTATCAATTATACTTTCCAATTTTGATCTTATAGTGTCAGGTTTTATCCTACATTTATACTGGCTATTGTCCAAAACCTATTTCTTCTCACTCAAGATATTGACATTTACTGCTAGGTTTCTCTACACAAACGTACAATTTTACTTTCTAGATTTTCACAATCAATAGAAGACAGGCAATTCCATTTCTAATCCTCTACAAGACTTTCATGTGATATTCATCACTTTGGAATATTTTCAAGCCGTAATGAACCCATTCTTGCTCTGTACAAGAACCTTCCTTCCGTAAAATTGTAATCTTGATTGATTTTTTATAGCTCTTTCTACACCCTACAATTAACTCTATCTAATATTTTTTTCTTGATTTTCATTAACTTTGAGAAGAGGTTGCTTTAATTCTACCTTTGCACTACGTTCTTATTAATTACAGTACAGGCCTGTCGAAAGTGTAACACAAAGACAAAGAGTTAGTCCAAATCAAAAGCTCCTTCCGTAAACTATATCTTGACAGCTTTTTGGCAGCTGTATCTATCTTTTGGAAGCTCATAAGCCACTAGATATCCAAATCCCTGGCCAAACTGCAACCGAGCTTTCAATCCGTTTCGTTAGCTCAGTGTTAAACTTTCGACTGGTCTGTAATGCACCTTCCCTTCGCTTTTTAGTGCATTGTACCGAATTACACGACTGCGTTTGATGTTAAAAGTCGGATTTTTTACTTCTGATATTGGAATAACTGTAATCAGTCGCTTGATTAAGTAGTTAAAATACCGTTGAATAATGATAAACATCTATTGTCTTTCATCACACGTGTATAATACGTAATTCCGATTTCTGACACGATTATCTCCCTTTGATGGAATTCTTTGTCATTAGAGTATGAAAGTTCGCACATATTTAAGTTAAAAGCCATGTAATGTTTATGTTGGCGACATGTATGAAGCATCGTACAGATAAAAACACTATGAACACCGCGCTGTTGCTCAAAGTAATTACTTTACCAGATGATGAGATAAAGCATCACAAATTAATCTGGGTATCACAATTTTAATTTTACACTGAAATAAGGGGTGACGAATTTTACCTTCCATTTAAAGCCTTCGAAGATTGGTTTTCATATGTGTGGAGCGGGTTCAAACAAGACTTGACAATAGGTAGTGACTGTTCTTTCGCAAAGCACTAGACAATTAGAAATTAAAGTCACGCTTCCTTTGGAAGAGACCTTAAAACCCCATTCCAGGTATCTAGGCAGCATGGCACATTAAAAAACAAACCTCCCTGCACATTACCCTGAGCACAATGCAAAGGTAAAAATTTTTTCCACTTCACCTTTAGCTGGTGACGTTTGGATATAAGTGAAATATTCTTGGCTGGGACGTAAAGCCGTATTCAATCAATCAATCAGTCAATTAATCAATCAATCTAAGATGGAATTGGCCATTTCAGACACTAACTTAAAACTACAATTTAAATCAAACATGAACTTTTTCGCCGTTCAATTTGTTATTTTTGACTCTTGATAAAAATATCGAATGGATGCACTAAAAAAGAATGTTATTTCTTAAATCTCGGTGTCATTAAAAATAAAAGCACATGACCTTGAATGCATTGATTTTAAAAAAGAACTTAATTCTAAATGCATTAATTGTACTGAAACAGGAAGAAATTTCCGGGAAATAGACAAGTGGATTATCTGACATTTAATGTAGATTTAAGTTTACCAATCTCAGAAAACCAGGAGTATTCAGCATTTTATAGGAGCTGTCACTTATATTTAAGATTACTGGTTTAAGACGTACAGAAATGGATTTATTATATATCCAACACTGTCATGTGAAATCAGGAAAAGTAAAAATTACGTGTTTGGAAATAGGCCATTTTTTACCAAGGATCTCACACGTCAGTCGGACTGTTCTGATTAATAAATAAAAATCTGTTTATTGACCAAGTTTTCAGTTCATACCTCAAGTATATAACCTAAGCAACCAAACTTCAAATTCAATTTAAATGGTAGGAACATATCCCCAACAATAACAATTTCAGATAAAACTACATATTATACCAGGTTAAATTATACGGCACTAGACGGCCGTTTCGGAATACAATTCCTCATCAGTAGTACTTGGACCAAAATTGTGAAACCAATTTTTTTAAATTGTTGAAAAAATATACCCAAAGGACCAAAATATATTTTGGAACATTTTGGCCATATAAAGGATATATACTCTACACTAAATGTAAGTTAGTTTAGGCAAACCGGTGGAAAAATTTTATAAACTGCTACTCGCAAAGAAGAAGTGCAACCACAAGCTTTTTGCTCACTCAGATGTCCATCATTGTGAAAAAAGTCGTGAGCGATTACTAATGTTTTAGTATTTTGTTTCTTGGACATTCCTGCTACAACATTTTTCTCTAATTTTAATAACCACTGCGATAGTTCAGTTGGTAAAGTGTTCGCTCAATAAGTGCAAGGTTGTGGGTTCGATCCCCGGCCGGGTCTGACCCAAGTTCTGAAAGTTGGTAGTGACTGTTCTTTCGCCAAGCACTCGGTATTACGAAATGCAAGTCACGGTTCTTTCCGATAGGAACTTAAAGTAAACGAGGCCCCGTGTCATGGTAGGTGTAGCACGATAAAGCACAATGCTGCATGATGCCATCAGCGCAACACACAGGTAAAATTTCTGCACTTTCGCATATAGCTGGCGGCATCTCGATAGAAGTGAAATATTTTTGACTGGGACGTTAAACACCATTACTCAACTCAACCCTATAATTATTTTTAACTTAAGCACCTCATGGGGTGCAATCTCTGGTCTAGATATCTGGTAAAGAACAGATGGTAAAAAATTATTTGGGTCTATGTTCTTTTTATGCAACACATCCCAGCGTGCACCTGCTCTAGCAATTGCGTTTTATGGCACATATGTTTTTATGTAAGTATAAAGAATGTTTATTCATACAATGATTTGATTAAGATAATGCGACAAATTAAGATCATTTATAACTTCTGATATAAAATTATCATGCATTGGTATGTGCTAATTTTTGTATGCATCTCTCTCTCATTCTCTCTCTCTCTCTCTCTCTCTCTCTCTCTCTCTCTCGTGTCATTTATATATATCTAGCAACACTTATCTAGAAATATTTTAATTTCATTGTTTTTTACAAACTGGTATTTGATAATAAAATGCTAAGGAATCTTATCTTATCAAGATAAATCATTTTCTTCTGATATATAAACCGTTTTTACATAAAACAGCAGGTCCAATGATATGAATTACGGACGCATCACACCGGAAGTGCGTAATGATCAAACCATCGCGTCAATGATTTAATCGTATGGTGCACGTGCACCGCATGCTTTCAAAGCTAACAGATGTTTTCGGATGAAGATAACACTCATGTGACGCGATAAAAATAACACATCTTCAAGAGTAACAAGTACTGTTTTGCTTTTTACAGGTAATTTTCGTTTTAAAAAAATTGTAGTTTTTGATAATTTTGCGATAAACAGGATATACTGAACTTGAAATCATGCTGAGAATTAGGTAATATTCAGGTAGTATTAAAAAGTTTTAGTTTTATTTGATGTTATTAACGATATCACATTTTGAAATCACAAGCGGACTTTTAATTTATTTACAATCCAACTTTTCGTCAACCCTCCCCAGTCTTTTTAATATACATGTACGGTTTATAACATAACTCAAACTCTGTCAACAATATCCCTCCCCTGCAAACAACACCTTGCTTCATCCCTGACCTATCTCTTTAATATGAAATGGTTTTCAGCCTTATAAACACCCCACTACTGATAAACTAAACATGGCTCAAAATATATGTCTTAAAGACACTCGTAGTTACAGTTCCGTTGACCAAACACCAATGATTGGTTTTTTTTTTTTTTTTGCTATTTACAATGGAAAATCCAGCATCATTTTATGACATTGGGAAAATTTAAACAATCTTACGAGACTAAACACACAAGATGTCACAAAACATATGCGGTAAATAAAAACTTTGAATTGAACCTTTGTAATGTTTTCCTATAACATATACGATGTATCTTGCACTGAGCAGACTTAATTGTGAATTTCTCATTCGACACCCATATTGTCAAGTGTATGAATGTTGCATCACAAACTTAGTTTAATGCATACAATTTATCTGTGTTTAACAATGTTTCCTTATTTTCATAGTCCGGTGTTGGTTTCATTGTCTACGTTTAAAATAAACAAAGTCTCTCCGTTCTGGTATTTCCAGTGCGTAAACCACCAAATACATCACTTTATGAAATGAATTATGTCTTTCCACTATGTATTACTCAACTAAGTCTGTATAATATGCATCTTGATATTGCATCATAAGGCTTAGCCTACACAGCATAATGCTTCTGATGTTAAGCGTCTTTGTTGTAAAACGTCATGAAAGTTCTTAGTTTTCCGTAAATATCACAAAAAATACATTACTATCAGACCAGATTCCCATAACATATCGCAGTAAATAATCACGTTGGTTCAGATTCCCAACACTCGACATCCGCATTTCTGTTTAATTTGTCACTCAATCTTTCAGGTCTGCGTCATTACTGGTAAAAATTTTATAGCAGAGACCTGCCGAAAGTTAACACTGGGGTAACTAATAATTTCGAATCTGTAGGTCATCTCACCCATCCATTAGCTATATATATCGACGGATTTTTGTCAGTAGCTTACTACCTTTTGGAAGTTTTTCCGTCACAAGCACTCCATATCTCGGCAACCGAGCTTTGATTCCTTTCCGTGGGCTAAGTGTCACAATTTGCAGTAATTACGTCATTAATGTGAATAGTTGTCATACTTACAAGTTAAACGTTGACGTGCTATAGACTTCTGGAACCTAAACTTATATATAACGTGTTAAAATACCACCCAGAACTACAGTTACACTACCATTATCCTAAGATTACCTACAGGTTCTACAGTACAGCCCTGTCGATAGTTTAACACTGGGTCATGAAAATAAGTAGAGGCTCGACTTCCGAGGTGTCGAGATTTGAATCGCTACCGAGAGATAGATAGCATGTTCCCAAAAGGCTGTCGGGATATAGGAATCGAGTAGCTGAGTTGAGCTGTTGGTTCGATACAAATTTGTTAGTTTAGTGTTAAACTTTCAACGTGTCTGTACTGTATTCTTAGATTGGTGCAACACTTGTATTTTCCAAATATAACACGTAAGTCATCAAGATTGCAGCCCTTAGGTAAAACACTAGAAAACAAGAACTCCATGCACTGTTGAACTGCAGATTTCACACACATGTTCTTCACACATGTTTGATAAATATGTACGAATGGGTCACACATTTGTAAACCTTCACTCTACGTCAAGGTAGACACATTCGTGTTTATTCGTCACACGTGTGTTAAGAATTCGTACGAATCTTGCCACACGAGTGACGTATTCGTACGTGTGAAATCTGCGGTTCAACAACTCACAACTTGTATTTACGACACTTTTTAAAAATTGACATCTGCTTGAAATTGTGTGCAAGGAATTTTTGATGTTCGCATTTTTGAGAGGGTATAAGAAAATTAAACAATAAATACAAAAAAAAAATGAAACTGATAGTGACCTGTCTTTTACTGGATAATGTTTTTATTACAGTTTTATAGGAAGAGTGGAGATTGTGCTTTACGTAGTAAAGAATCTATACGAGTGGTTGCTAAAATAATGGAGGAAACTGGAGTACCCAGAGAAACTCCATTTACCTTCGGCAAGCCAATTGATCAACTTTCTCCCACTAGGATCTTTCTAAGCGGTATAAAAACCTATGCGACAGGAGGCGTTGAGACGTGCTCTAGACTTCACGGCAACAGAAGTCACAACTCAATCTTGACAATAGGTCGAGTTGCAAAACATTTGCGTGCACGTACACATCAATAAGATTGCAAAAATTAAAATAGATTAACACATTCGAGCAAAAACATGCAGTTCTCAATCGTCGGAAACCAACGACTGATATTTACTCCGTAAACTTCATTCATCACCGTGGGTTTCCGACGATGGCAGTTCTCACGAACGGTGCAGACTAAACTAAAAATATGTCATACATCTGAGAATACTTTATATAAAATACAGCCTGCATTGTAAACCTTCTTCCTCTGAAGGGTCACCCAATTGTCTTAGCTTCCTTGTGTCTGTCTGTGTGTTTGCCTTTAAACTCTTATGTAACATAGTTCTACACATGTTAATGTTTATTTCTAAATGCCGAATCTTGATAAACAATATGAGAATTGTTCTGCAATTTGGATAATGGTTTCCACTTTCAAAGCATCTGATTATATTTAAAATTCAATGAACGGCTGGTTTAATGTTTGGTATTATAATGTTAATTAAGTTCCAAAGTTTAAAATGCGTGTTCATAAATCACTGTATATATGTTGGGGGTCGAGAATTTAGACCCAGGACGGAAAAAAACTCTATATCATGTCTTTACTGTTTCTATATATGTCTAGGGTCTAAAACCTTCAAGATGACCAAAAGGTCATGGCTAGGGTATAAAAGCCTTCAAACCACATAGCAATCGAAGACAAGACCGAAACATTTTGTCAATTTTTCAGTGACCATACAATGTTTTGGTTTTTAATTATCGTTTTAAAGCTTTTCAATAGATATCAAAGATACATGTATGGGACACAGGATTTGTCCAAACATTGTTGGTGGTGATCCTACCATGCTTGTGATGGACCTAATAATTGTCCCCAGATCAACGGCTGGAGCTCTCTCTCTCTCTCTCTCTCTCTCTCTCTCTCTCTCTCTCTCTCTCTCTCTGTATGTGTTGCTTGGCAACTACAAAGTACGTGTTATCAACTCTTAAGACATAAACGTAATGAAAGGATGGTTGTGATATAACGATGGCTGTCATTGGTCAATTCACTCGAGACGTTTTTAATTTTCTGGTTTGAAGAGTTCCATGTGCGGAAATAGCTTCATTTCATACTCTATCAAAATGGTCAGTTAGGGTAATAGTTAGTTTATGGCTAATTTGCGTTTGAAATTGATCGAAGAAATTATCTGTTAGCAAAGACTCTTAATAAGATTGTAGCACGAATTATTATGGAAGGTCTAGTGACGGTATCTCACGCTTCCTGTTTCCGTTATCTTTAATTACAGAACTTAAATCAAATCCTTGGAAGGCAGGTTGAAGTTTTAATACGTAAACGGAATGTTATTACGATAGTTTGTTTATTTATTGCTCATTCGTTAACCACTGAAGCGTAACATATGTGATCGATTTCATTCGAGCGTGTTCTCAATATCATTTTCGTTTAATTAAAAATATGGTTAGATCTTATGACGTTCTGTAGAGCATGGTTTTCTCCTAATGAACCTTATCAACAATTTATCATTAATGAAGTTCAAACTCCTTGTTAGGAAAAATACGTTAATGGCCATGACAATATTTTTACATTTATTCATTAATTTGTATGTTATATATTTGTATTCAACCTATATACTTTATTAAGTCAATCACCTTTTGGCCCGATTTTTTTTTCTTTTATATTTTTTAGGACTATCATATTCAGTGTTATTGGAACTGGTTTTTTAAAGATAAAATTTATTTTTGATATAATACACAGTTGTTTCAGATATAGGCCAGTATATCTTAATACAGTTCTAACCCGATGCATCGTTGTATGCATTTTAACAGGTTTTCAGTATTTCCTTAGACAAAGACGTGTTTTACGATCATTTTACGTGATGAATTCGATAACTCTTGATGGTTTTTGATGTTTTCCTTCTTCGTTTCGTTATGTCATGTGTTCGATCTCTCTCTCTCTCTCTCTCTCTCTCTCTCCTCTCCTGGTTTTCAATACTCAATTTCTAATTCTAGTATGTATTTAGATAATACTTTTTACTTTCTTTTTTATATTTGTATTGTGTATTTCAGGGATTAGAGATGGAGATCCACACATATCTCATTACAGAAGCCTATGCCTCTAAAATTTACATATTTAACATTCTTTTGCTATTACAACTTCTTTTCTTGAGCTCGTCCCAAACTTCACTATTTAAGCCTCTTTCTTTCCTTACGTTTCCTTAAGTAAACAACATTCACAGAGAAGATAGTATAGCATGACTAACATAATTACAAATTTATTGATCGAGCGTAAGACAAAGTTATCAATTCTTTAACTGATTTTTCTTTGCATAACCCTTTTAAAAATGTTCCATACCTTAAGTCATTCACGTTAAAAGAGAATAAATATTTTTGCATGACGTAAATAATTGCAAATATACTGATCGAGCGTAATACACCAGTTATTAATTTTCTTCAGTTAAACTGATCTAGCGCAAGACCCTAACTATCATTCCTTCAGCTTTGTTGCCTTTCTAAAACTCCTTTTAACTTGCTGTATCTGCATACAGTTTTATTTCCCATTAGTTCATTGATTGATTACCACAGATCGATATTGGAGGACCCATATTAATATCCATACCACCGTCAATATGTAGTTAAAATGTGTGTGTTATAATTAAATAAATCTTTTGTAAACAATATACCTGTGTTTAATTACTATAAATTGATGCACGTATGTAACAAACACTCCAAACAAACTTTGATTAATTTACGTATTTACGTTAGGTAAACAAACTGATAGCTTTACTTCTTATCTGGATTCATCAATCGTCCATTTTTCAAGAGCTTGTCTGACAGATCTGCAAAATTCAATTAGTTTGTAAATTTGTTTCCAAAAATAAGTTCATTCACAACATTGAAGAACGTGTGATATAGATATCATCGGAATGGTGGTGTTTTTATCATTGTGTAATCGGCAAGTACCTGTTGTCACGTGAGCATAACATGACAATACAGTCTGATTTGAATGTACTGATCAGTTGCAATATGTGAAATTCGGGGAAGAGAGGTATAATTTAATTTATAATTTAGAACATTGGACTTGTTTCAATTTTAAACAAATCAAGTGTGTTAAACAATTGCAGTTTTCCTGTTTCGTGCCATTCTTGTAACTGCAAATAATATTTACATTAACTGTATGGTCTCAAAACATTTCTTCTATTGTTGTGCATGCTATGATTTTCGAAACGAAACATGTATGTCCTTGGGTTCTGGAAGTTACATGTTTCAGATAATAATTCCAGATGAAGTATTATCAGACATGAACATACTGAGTTCTGCCAAATATTCTATCCATCGGTGGGTTCGAGCAGCCAAACATGGAGAGGCTATATGTATCAGATTCAGAGTTCCAACTACCGTTTTAATCGAAAATCAAAAGATTGAAATATTGAAAAACATCATAGTAAATGAAGTGTCCATTAAAAAATACAAAATTCAGTTGTATATATCGATTTTTTCAAACTTTATTTTCTATAATATTGAACTTCGAACTCCAAATATGATATTTCTTATTGTTAATAAGCTATTTAGAACATGACAGTTCATGTGAATTATAAAAATGATGGTCGAAAGTAAAAGTAGATAACAGTGAACTTTCAACTAGGAAAGTGAGACCATGTGGTCCGGAAGTGTAAGCATCTCATATATTGATAGTTGAATCCCCATATGTCAGATCGAGATTGTGATTGAATTTTTTCCTTTTTTTAACAAAAATCTTATTAAAAGTATATTGTTTTTACGAATTTATTAGAATTGTATTAGTCAAATAAATTCTCATATACAGCCCCGGAGCAAACGTTATGTCACCCCTGATATGAGCAAATGTAATGATACTGTTATCAAAATATAACTATTTATTCATTCAAAGCTGTTTCATCACATATATCGCAACCAAATTAACAAGTAGTGATTGGTTATGTACATCGCCATTAGTTATTACAAATGCCTAAATACTATTTGGCATGCTGTGAATCAACCACTTAACATAGTCTTTGAGGATATTGTACCTCAAATGAATAATTACTTTGTACTACATCATAATTACGTCACAATATTGTTGATAAGTTTGATGTCTCTTTGTTAAAGCTTGCCCTGTTTATATTTGACGTCCCATAGCTCCATGTTTCTTTTACACAATTTTGATTACACACGTGGCGGATGTAGCTAGCTCAACAGGAGGTGCTTACCCTTCCGGAACTCCCGGCCTCACTTCCCTGGTGGAAGTTCATGTGTCTAACCTGACTTGTCAGTTCCAAAGTTTTAACTTTGCTTCTGGAGTGTGATTCGGACATGGATTAGTATGGTTGTTTTGATTTGTACACCTCCTGCTTCTGTGTTGGCAGAGAATCTCTGGTTTTCATTGTTATATAACCCTTTACGTTTTTTGGTCAGATGAAAGTCATAATTTCAACTTTCCAAAAACTACTCTTAATTTTGACTTGGGCACTAATTACACCGACCGCTTCCTAAATAACGGGTATATGTACTGTGCAAATTTGTTTATCATTGGTAAAAGTACGCACTGGTGTCGTAACTATGGGTTAAACATACAACAAAAGGTCGTTTACTCCATGCACTGTTTGTAGTCACATTCCATACTCCTAGGTATTCTACTACTAACCAGATTTTACGATATAATCATTGATATCGAACAATTATTGTCATTCCACCGCTTCAGGTTTTGCTAAATATGATACACCGTTTATGACTTTAATATAACAATAATAGCCTTGAATAGATACGATCTTAACAACCTTGCTTGTTTTTTTGTTTATGTGGTTTGGTTTAATGATGGTTTATTACGAACACAGAATAAGAAAAACAGTATAAATAGTAAACATAAAACAGTCTGTGTAGCTAGTTGATGCAAATAAAAGCCGACGAGTACAAATTCAATGCATTCTTTTTCTATAGATTTTTTGTTGATGTGGTTTTAAGAATTTTAGTGGCCTAACACCGTATATATACTAATACGTGCCTCTCGTCACTTAGGTAGAAGAAGATCACATTATTAGAACTTTTGTTAGTTCTCTTGCCAAAGATTGTTGATTTGTTGTAATCATTAATTACAAATTACAAATTAATTGAACAATTATTGTCATTCCATCGCTTCAGGTTTTGCTAAATATAACAACGAGCCTAGAATAGTTACGATCTCAACAACCTTGCTTCCTCTTTTGTTTGTGATTTGATTTGATGATGGTTTATTACGAACACAGAAAAAGTAAAACAGTATGAATGGGAATCATAAAAAGGTCGTTCTGCAAAGCTAGCTGATGTAAATAAAAAGTCAGCCAGTGCATATTTAATGGATTGTGGACATTCTTGTATAAATATTATGTTGATGTGGTTAAAGAATTTGAGTTGTCTATAAGCGCGTATATAGGAACCAAATTGCTTTTCATCACGTAAGAGTAGGTTCGGGAAGATCATATTGTGCGAAAGTTGTCTCTTTGGTATTTTTTCTCCGGCAACTTCCTTTTCCCGAACCGGCCAAGACTTGGTTGTCTGGATACAAGAGAAAGGATATAAACTGGGCGTAAAACAATAAGTCCACTCAATTCTACGAATTTGTTTCAAGTTTATTATCGTAGAATAAATTTTTAGGGAGAGTTGGATCCATTGGATTGCGTTAAAACGTGTTGTTCAACTTACGATACTTACTTAATTTTTCAGTAAAAGATTTAAGATCAATGCGAGTATGGTTTTGTCTTATTTAAAAGAACACTCAAAAGCGTGACCTTCAGATAAAAAAGGGGGTTCGCAAGATCCAACACTAAAAATCATTTAAATGGGCCTGACATAGCTTCCAAAAAACTTTAAAATTTTCACACGAAGATATACATAACTCCTGAACCACACTCTATCTTATTTAAAAAAAAACTCGAACAAGGTTCCATTCTTCCGACACTTAGTTTGCCGAGTGGCGCACTCGGAGTACCTCAAACATTCCTGAACTGACCACCGTAATATAAGTAAGTAAAATATATTTGACTAGGACTTAAAATTTCATTACTTCACTCCACTCCATTTCCAACCTCATCATTAAAACACATGCATCATTTCGCCTTGTACTGACTTTCAACACAATTGATAATATTGTAATTTGGACTTCCTCTAGAATTCCTTAAACGTATTCCGTTCAATACATTTAAAACGAATTCCTTTCACTTATCCATTATTTTTTAATCAATCCTGACAGCTAAAACTCTTAAGATTGAAACCCTTAATCTGTATTTGTTGTCAAGATTAATGTACAAACGGCATACATCATTTTTCCATTTGTGTCTTGGATATATAGTGCGTATATACACAGACAACGCAAACGGCTTCTTTATATCGATTGGAAATGCTTTTATTAAGAATAGGCTCTGATTTGCTATGGAATATCATGTTTTCAATAAAGACATTTCCGTGTTAGGGATTCCTTTGTGTTCAGATTAAGATTGAAAATCCCATTGCTTGTATAATGTTACGTGTTAAAAGATTGAACTAGATATATAATGGAAGACCTGCCAATGCTGTAAAAATTCCAATACATTGGAAAATTTGCTGATTGAAACTGTCAATTCATTGTGTTGCTTTAAAAATACCAGACTTTGTCATTTGAATAAACGGCTTTGTTTTGATAAACTTATCTTTAGCTGTTCTATAACATTAATACCTTATATTTACTACAGATGATGGTATTGTTTTTGCAATCTGTTCAAAACCACTGACACTTGTCTGTGTAATTTTGAGATTTCCCGAATAGTAAAATCTTTCTATTTTTGCCACCCAGGCGTCAATTTTCACAATGTTAATATTGTTGTTAAATAGAATAGAACACACTTCTTTATATTTCTAGACCCATCAATGATTGCAATGTGTATTACACCGTTTTTCTTTATTGCATGTACGGTCTTCCTTCAAACTGTCGTATTATTTTTTTTTCTGAATGACTTTCCTGGTAGAAATTAACGTATTTAACCTAACTTGTCAGTTTCAAAGTGTTTACTTTGCTTCTGGATTATGATTCGGACATGGATCAGTATGTCTCTTTTTGATAAATCTTTGAAACTTTGGATAATTCATTCAGAAATTTCAATTTCTGAATATTCATGCTATACCCTTCAGTGCAGTAATACATCAATGGTGGTTTAGATAAGACCAGTGATGACAAAATTTGGCTAGAAAGAATGTCAGTTATGAAAGATTTAGCAAGAAAACACTACATATTATGGATGATTTAATAAGAAAAGAAGGTCCATTTTGACAAGATTTCACTAGAAATGAGACTAGTTATGGAAGAGTTGGATAGAAAGCATGGACACATGAATATTTATAACAAGATGAACTAGAAACCAAAACTAGCTGGAAAATATTATATTACACTGCAAATAAAACCAAATGTGATGAATGAATTGTATTGGCAATAACCAGAGCAATGAACTCTATTGATACTATGGAAATAAAAAAACATTAAAAATGCAAAGGTTATCTCCAATGAAAATTTGACAAAGGCAACTTTATTTTATTTTATTCATTGTAATATAATTAACGTTACAAAAACTAACATTTTTGCAACCATATTATGTGTGTTCCACAATAAAATTAACAACAAGATGTTTCTGATTATTTGATCAAAAGAACCAGATGTACATGTACATTATATAGGATATAAAATGCGCAATTTTAGGCCATATATCACCAATTTAGCATCGCATAACAAAAATAACTCGCCAATTAAATCGCCATGAAGAACTTGCATTCTACGATAATACAATTAACCCCACCATACCTCATATAAGATAAAAACGCTAGATCACGTCTCTACTAGATGAAACGAGATATTTTTACAACCCACGTCAAAACGAGATATAACGGGATTTTAATTTTCTTAATTTTTCAAATTTTCTAGTTAATATTTGATTTATATTCAATGTGTTGCATGTTTCCCATTCCCACATAATTAAGTTAATTGTCATAATAACCATTCTACAATAAATCTTTCAATAAGTTATTGTTTATGTGCATACCGTGTTTGTCTTCACTAGCAAATAACATCTGACTCGCATCTACATAATTGCTCGTCTGGTAAACAATATACTCACTGCAATTATACCAATACACAACAATAATAAATTCATTAGTATTTTAAGTGAGTACTAAGTTTTATCTTTACTTGGTTTTTAGTCATACACTTGGAGGTTCAAATTTTATACAACATTTAGAAAATATGTCTCGCTGCCCTGATGGAAATCACGTGATTGCTAGATATGCAAGTTTTCACAGTTTTTATATACAGATTCCTGTTTAATATTTGTAACTTACACTTTTGATTAATAATAATAATAATTACTGTAGGAACCACTGTGGCTGTGACAGTGAAATTCTCTTTATATCCATAGAAAATCAAATAAATTTGAATAAAGTTTGATTTTTTCACTTACTTGTACCTAGTTGTAACAGGAAATCTATATGCGCATCCGCGATTGTCATAAAATATGTCTGTAAAAAGGAAAGTGTTGGCGGTATGGGGATTTTACACATGCAAAAATGACGATGTTTTCACCGGAAGTGATGTCCTTGGTGACGTTTTACGTCATATGCGCAACAAAAGCCGCCATTTGCATGGGTTTTCAACATGTTAAATCCCCATAGCACCAACGTTTTTCCCTATGCAGATATAGTTTGGTCTTATCGCGGATGCGCATACAGATTTCCTGTTACGACTAGGTACAAGTAAGTGAAAAACATCAAACTTTATTCAAATTTATTTGATTTTCTGTGGATATAAAGAGAATTTCACTGTCACAGTCACAGTGGTTCCTACAGTAGTTGTAGTAGTAGTTTTGCTATTGTCCTGGACATGTTGTCTTTAGTTGCAAAAAAATATCTATGTTTCTTTTGAAAATAGTTCTTAACTTTTTGGTAAATTATATGAAAATAGTAAAGCCTTTTCGAAAAACCTGCTTTTCGGCACCTTGTTAGCAACCCTCCATTTAAATGTAGCGTCATATGAATCCAGTTTCATGAAATGTTTTTGTTAATTAATTTAGCATCAGGTATATATTTATTTCGTTTCGTTTTGAATATCTCCTTCTCTTTATGATATCGCATTATTATTTAACATGTAATCAAAATGTAACATAAAAGAGTCATTAAAGAGTCAGCGAACCCGGGACCTTCCCAATACTAGTTGGAAGCTATACACACTAAATACCCAGTGACCGATAGAGTCTGTTCCGCCATTTTTTAAGTTGGTCGATTATTTCAATCAATAGAGCTTTCCGCTGTGACAGAGGAGGTAGCGGATTCGAATTCTAGTCTGGTCGTTGCATTTCCTATTTTGTTAGAACCTAATCGACACGGTATCGCCAATTCAGCATGGTTTAGACAAACTCTGAAATCACTCGGGTGTAGCAAGTACCAAATTCAAAAATGAACAGAACTTAACATGTTTGTTGCTAATAACCCCTTAATCAACTCTGTTTTTCTAAACTCTGCTGTAATGTCAACATGCATTTAAAACGCAACAAAAATGTCAAGTTAAGGCAAAAACTATCAAAATTAGCAATCACTACATTTTTTTCTCAAAATTACCTTCACTAATTAGAGTTATACGCAATCACCTGTTACTTTAAAATTGCTAAACAAACATGTATATATACGTGTTACGTAAGTAACTTCAGGTGTAAGCAGGGGTGTGGAGCTATTAAAACATGTTATTACTGGAAGGCACCGTGATTCTCACGCTGGTAATTGGTACACGAGAGCAAATGTTATACAAATGAAGCTAATGAGAGGACCTTGTATCAAAATTACTTACATTTTTCTATGAACTTCTTATATATAGTTTAGGTATATTGAAAAATCTGGATTACACCTTTGGCTTTAATCAATGATTTAAAAACTAACATACCAAACCATGTTGAAATCATAAACGATGTTAAATTTTGAAAAATGGCAATTCTAAGGTAAGGTTTTACCATGGAAGTGAGGCCATGTTCTCCGGAGGGGTAAGCATTTCCTGTTTTGCTTCACTACACCTATGCACATCTGGATTTTAATTTGAACATAGTTTTAATTTAAATATATAACGACGACATTACAACCGCGACAAACAGTTCAAAAACAAACAATTGACAATTAACAGCTTATGATATTTTGTTATTGGTACCGGTAATCTTTACGAAATTGTGCTTACATAGAAATCCAATTCTAATGTGTAGTTCAGATATTCATATATGCCATCTTCCAGACAAATTTCTGTGAAATGCATTACTATTAATTATGAGTTATGCTCATATATATAACATCTCACCTTTACTAATTATAAATCATGCATGGGAAAACAAAATATTCATTGATAACTAATGCATAAGTGTAATGTTTTTGCATATTTATTCTAATAGAACAGGGTAAAAACTCCAATATATATAATTATATAGATATAATTGTTACGTCCTTTATTTGACCGCTGTAGATATTGTAGGACAATTTGGTAGCCAGGATAAATAAAAATTACAACATTTATCACTTTAGGCTTTATCTTAATTTTGATATATATTTTAAGATACGAAAGATGTACGAGGGTCAAATTCATGATGACTTCATTAAAATAATCATAATATATATGTTTATTGCAAAAACCTTTTTCGTGCACGTTTCAGAATTTGATTTCTCGTTACTCGCCCAGTGAAAGGTGACGACAAATCACACATAAATAACAATCCCAAAATTAAGTAAATACTTTGACTACAGAGTATATTAAATTAAACACGTGATCTCCTACCGGTAAGTGAGGTCAGGTGTTACGAATAGTTCAGCACCTTCTATCTACACCCACTACGTGTGAAATACAAATGAAACTGTGGGACGTCGATCATCATCAGTTTGATCATGGATACAACGCTGTATCGAGCGATACTAATGACGTCAGGTATATTTTATTTTTATTATTGCATTTCATTTTAGTATGTCGGTGGGTCAACAGGCTAAATTAATGTTGCAAATTACTGTACAGACCTGTCAAAAGATTAACACAAAGCTGATGAATGAATGCCGATTCGACAGATTATCTCTATATCTCGACGGTTTTAAGCAGCTAGCAGATGTCCGTATCTCGGCCACTCGACAATCAAGCTTCGACTTTTTTCTTTTAATCTGTGTTAAATCTCCGACAGGTCTGAACTGTACATCTTATTTCACTGTGACCTTTAATAATTCATTTCAGATACAACGGTCTAGTAGTCGCAGTAGTCGCTAGCAGTGGTGACGCCAATTACATTTCGTTTCTAGCCTGATATTTCGTGCGTTTACTTCCTACTGTTTGCTTTATAAAGTAACATTTAGCTGTAACATTTTATGTCATGTTTTAGGCACCACAGTCTACCAGCCAAGGCTTATGACGCCAGGTAATCTTCATTTCTAGTCTTAATTAACTCTGATGTTATGATTGATGAGATCTAGCTCTTGTTCAAATAAATGTTTTCAATTTCTATTTACAGAATGACAATAAACTAATTTCCCTCTGCAGACGTATCGAGTACATCCGGTATGTTTCAGTTGATGGCGTTTACATAATCTCGAACAAAAAACGATAAAAACATAAACACAATGCTATAACAAAGACTAATTAATTTACAGTTAATAAAATAAACAACACCCAATTTCGCTATTCTCATTTCACCTAAAAACGCATTAGTTTAATTTTTTGACTTTGTTACACTTAAAATATGTATGTGGTGCACGAGTTTTTATGCGCCATTAATTAACCTGAGGAATAAGCCGTTTATAACCAGCTCTAAATCAGTACTTCAGAGAAGTGTTGATTGATTCACCATTTACAGCCTTTTATCTGGCGATAATTAATTACCTGAAAACTTCTTCAGAAGCCATGTGCATTTTACATTTTGTCTAAGAATAACAGACCGTTAGAAGTTAACTCTGTACATCGTGTTGGAATATTTGCTTATGATCCAAATCTTATGAGTCCATTGACAAGCCTCATTAACAAGAACATTTATGTTCAAATATGTACTACAAATACGAGGTTTGGTCATTTAGCGACATATTTTGCCTGTCATTTAGTTTTTAAACATTCATCTTGCAAACATACATACACATATTTATGAATTTACGGTCCAAATGAAATTATTGATTGAGAACATTTCAGTACGTTGAAGACTCGCATAAAAACACACCTCTGTATTCTTACTCTATCTGTCTGTCTAGAATCAAAGGGTTGACTGATAATTGGTGCCATATTAGGACATACATGTTGCAATCACATTTAAGAATGTCATGGAAATCGATACCACTAAACAAGTTCCAAATTGTTTTCATTTCTAATTACAAAATTCTTGTAACAAATTCAAACAGAAATAAACATGGTAACTGATGAATTAATTATGAAACTTGAGCTGAAAGAAAGCATTTTAAGTTTTTGTTATCAGATACCAAATTTCAGTAATAACATTAAAAGCTATTGGGTGATATTTGATATGCGATACATCAAGGTTATCCAATATCAGCCAATCAAAACATTCCTTATTTATCTATCCTGAAACAAGATAAATCAAAGTCCCTAAAACGTTTGATAATTTTTTTAATCATTATGAATAATACTAAATCCATGTCAATTTTTTCTTCTACTGGCTGATCAAAAATTGGAACATCTGTTTGTTTAATTTTATCTACATGGTTTGTATCTGTCAATGTTTATGCACCTTGTTACGAAATATTTGATACATATTGGTTCCGTGAATCTGACGAGGGTTGAGTTATATCCCAGGTGTTATAGACACACAGGCATCTCTAAACTTTGCGCTATAATGGTGATGAACATGGAACATTTCCAAATTAAAAACGCGTGCCAAGCGTTCGTGTTAATCAATAATCGAATAAACATGCCGTGTTTGAGTGAATGCTACCCAAATTTTCCGTTTTTTCATTCTTCATGCCCTGAGATTATAAATTCAATTGATGTTTTTGATTAGTATTTCTATTTCTAACAGGTGTATCATTTTCTGACATGTTAGTTTTACATATCTGAAAATAATTCCCAACAAACGTTTGGCGTTGAGTTAGTAGCAGTTTTAACTCTAATGTAGTTAGGTTACTAGTATATTTATCTACATACAAATGTTTTCAATGACGTCCATGTTTAACAGCGCTTAACAAAATGTTCATTTGAAAAAGAAAAACGTACACATAATCATAATCAGCTCAATCAGAACCGAGAATAATGTAAATACAATAATTTAGTCCTAGTAAAATGCAGACGAAGGGAAAATAATGAGTAAATTGAACTGATATAGATAAAATACGTTTGTTAGTTTCAAGGTGAAATCAGTGCACAAACTTGTAGCAGCTGAGTAAGATATGATTTGTAAAATACAACAATTAACTTGACAACGGACATCTTATGGCCTTATAACTTTATACTACATTGAAATCTAGTACTTGTGTGGACAATTGGCTATAAAGCACCGATTTGTGGATCGCAATGTTCTCGATTCTTACATAGGATAGATACTATTTTGGAAAGGTTTAGATTTCTCTTGGTGGATTCTATTTTAACATTTAAAAACCGATGATTTTAATGTAAGCCAAATAATTGTGACAATGGTGTAAAATGGCACAACAAAACGAAGCCCTTCAATCCAACTCATTCACTCAATAACATTATTCTATATATTATTGCTTGCCTACTCTGTTGTAAATATTTCATTTTTAAACCCATGTATTATTGAAACTTGCTAATGGTGTAAGAAACAGAAATCGTCTTTTAGAACATCATTGTAAATATATGTTTCGTACGTAAATAGTGTACTGTTGAATCATTCATACCCGGGCGTGGGGTAGAATTTCATAGTTTTGTAATTTTAAAAAAAATGGTGGGAGAAAATTCTAGGAGTTCTGTTTTATGAAATTACATATATATACTAGTTTAATTTTACAGCACTAGACGGCCATTTCGGAATAGAATTTTCTCATCAGTAGTGATTGGACCAAAGTTTATAAAACCAAAATGTAATACCTCTTGGGGACTTGACAAGTAATCATTTTCCTTGATATAAAATTTTGAAATATTTACTAACCCAGGAATTATTTATTCCCTCTTACATATGAGATGGTAAAGCATTTCCTTCTATCTTTGAAATTTCTACAAACTAAAGATAAGTGAGCGACCACCAACATTACATTTGATTTCAATCAGCTCTGATAATGTTGTTTATTTGTCTTGTATAACAAACTCACATTGGAGGTATTAATGACCTAAACGCGTCATTTTCAAAGCCTTTCAATTTCCTTAGGAACTACTTTCATCAACATAATTATGTTTTTAAAAACTAGAAAAGCCAAGGACAGGCTTTTTAATGAATTACGGTCAAACCTGGCTCTACAGAACATTCAAGGGAGCTAGTAAAAGTGGCCTTTATGGGCAGATTGCCCTTCTATACAGTTTAAATAATAGGAACAAATTGCAATTGGGATAAACAATTACCGGGTGACCCTTATATAGAGGTGGTCGTTAAGGTAGAATCAACTGTTTATGAAACAAAAACAGCACATTCACAGATATTTAAATCCCGACGAGAAATGGAAATAGTCGCATAATGGCTTGGCATGGTATGGTATTCTTGTTCTAAGGTCACTTTCTGGAAAAATATAAGATCTATGCATCAAATTGCACGACATAAATGATTAGTGATATAAATAAGATACCAAGGCGTAGCACAAGAATAAGAAACACTAGAAGCAGAAGTAAACAAAACAATGGCAAGCACATATTACAACTTTTAACTATATCACTTCAAACTTCTGGCAGATATTGTACACCATCATAAATGGTAAAGAATAGCAGCTCAATATAGCCAGCAAGTGACATCTTACGACACATATTTAAAAAGTTTAAAGGTATCACACTGATTGACAGCATTTCGTCATTATAAACAATACACGTCACCACGTTAATACCAGTGATCTTATTTGGTTCGATATATGTTGCTTTGTAATTTCAGTTTTCTTTTTAAAGCTCTGTTAAGCGTGGTACATGTTATTGTATCGTATTCTCACATACAAAACTACAGAATTTTTTCTGTACTTTTAAAACGTTTATTAACAATTTGTTCTTTAAGTTTTCGGGCTATTTCTACACTCTATTCATCTATATAATTATCTTTTCTTAATTTCGTCCTCGAAGACATTTCTCAAAATCACGATACTGAAAGCATGTAATGTTGATAACGTTGTAATTTCCTCTGCAGCAAACAATCAGGTTCTTACGTCAAATTATAGGGTGACTTAATTTGCAGTTTGTTTAAAAAATGATAACTAATTGCATCTAAATATTATCTTACAGGCAGAATATTACTAATTAAGCCCACGTTTCAAAACTCATTGTGATATTTTAACCAATTTGGTCTTTTTTTTAAAAATTCCGTAACACTATACGGCTTAACAACCATCGACATTGGTAAGAACAAATTATTAAAATTTGCTCTTGGAATAAATTATTATGAAAGATTGTTCAAAAATTATCTTATTGGCCAAAACTATATTGAACCATGTAAATCAAATAGTTTACCATCGCCGATTTTATTGAAGGTGTTTTTCTAAATGAACACTATGATTAATCCAATACGAAAATTAACATATGAACTAGAAACATACAAATCCATGTCAAAATAACAATCCAACTTTTATATTTCTTGCTCAGTGTATCTGGTCTATTTGTGTATTGTCTCAAAAACTAAATCGTCGTCTAAAATTAAAACTGGTACAATATGTAATAATAACAAGAGAGATAAATATTTTTTTACAAAATTAGTTCCCGAATAGGTATATGATACAGTGCGTTAAAGGACAGATAGAAGAGTTGCCTAATGAAGTTTTACGCCAAGATTCTATATCTTATATCGAGGCGGACAGTTTATATTTGGTGAAGGAAACCAAGGTGCCCGGATAATACACCAACCTTCGACAAACAAATTGACAAACTTCCTCACAGTAGGATCTGCCCGAGTGAGATTCGAACCTAAGCGGCGAGAGGCGCTGTAAGTGCGCGTGTTAGACAAACTGATCAGTGAGGGCAGATATTAGAGGATATGGGTAAGGATAGAATGTTTGCCCTTTATTAACGTACTTTACAAGGTTTTCTGGCAATACCTCTTGGCTGTTCCGATACCAATTGCCAAGAACATCACCTTCAACTTTTCTTCATCATATCGATTAGTGTTAAAGAGGTTTAATGACCTTGTAGTTACGAGTTCATGTGAAGGATAATTGAACTGCAATTCTAATTACGAGGTATTTTATCGCGCAGTATTAGTACAAATACACTAAGGGTAACAGATGCTGACCTAATCAAAACATATTTAAATCTATGGTGTTATCAAAAATAAACATTTGATTGAGTGTGAGAAATACTTGTTTATTTTCTGATTAGCATTCTAAATTTCATTACAAATTATATTTACCAAAAGAAAAACAACATTTAATAGACAGTTATCATGAGAATAAAAAATATTTTCATCATCAAAAAATTTGATGAAGAATAGTAAAAACGACAAATATAATAATCAAAAAAGCAAATACCGGTACGTGTTCTAGTATCAATCCCAAAGCAAAGTAAAATCTTTGAATATTTGCAAATCTAGTCTAACTTAGAACGTAGGAAACTATGGGACGTCAAATATATCCAGGACAATCTTAGATAAATATACCTATCAACAGTAAATTCATGACAGAAAAAGCCTTGTTGGTTCTTGATAAGCAAAGGCTTGGAGTAAATGAGATATCAAATTTTAAGCTAGAATACAACTAACGCGGCAAGCTGGAAAAATCTTTGAAACCGAACTGCATCTCATAAGTCGACTAAAACAAAATCGAAGAATTAATACCCGTGCACTTGTATAAATGTTACTTTTGACGTGGACACGCTGATGAAAGACTAAAATAAAAGTGCTTTTATAATAGAAACAACATCGCAAAAACAAATATAACACTTCTACAATGTTTTTCATTAAAAGCAATGTTTACCATTTTATATCAAGGATTTCGGATTAAATTATGTATATGATACTGTTATTGTTAGTTTTGTGAGTATTTGCTTCGGTTATTAAAATGTCATAATATGATGCACAGTGCACACATATGTTTTAACATCAGAAATAAATTATGCAACGGAATCATTAAAGAAAGCAAATACCATTACAGAGCGTCTGTGTCTGTTGTGAAGGCATTAAGTTGAAACTTTCATTATCTAAAAATACAAAGAAGAATATTCCTTAAACCAAAACGACAAATTACATAACCTAGGTACAGAGACTTCACGTTTTGAGGTGGAAAGCAGCTACCGCTGATGGAAAACTGGAAAGACGGATCTTTCATTTCCGAAATAATATCGCATGAACAAGGATAACGCTTCTACAATGGTTTTCATTAAAAACGAAATATCACCAAATTATATCAAATTATTTAAAAATGTACTGTTATTGCTAGTTTTGTGGGTATTTGCTGAGATTAGTAAATGTCAAAACTTGATGCATAGTGCAAACATACTGTTTAGCATCAGAAGTAAATTATGCAACAGATTCATTAAACAAACACAATTACAGAGCTTCTGATTCTAATGTGGAAGCGTCATCAAAATATGCGAAAAAGAATTGTCCTAGAACAAAACGAATATAATATAAATTAAATAAAAAGTGCATGATTTAAGGTGGAAATCAGCTACCGCGGCAAGCAAAATCTTTGAAACCGAACGAACTGAAATCGATTAGAAACATCATTGAAGAAAACAATAGCCTTACACTTCTATCAATGTAAATTTTGACGTGGACATGCTGATGGAAGACTGGGATGACGAATTTTTCATTTACGAAACAATATTGCAAAAACAAAGATAACATTTGTACATTGTTTTTCATTAAAAGCAATAGATTACTATCTCATTTTAATAGTTTGGAATAAATTATTGAAATAATACTGTTGTGGATATTTGCGGCGATTAGTAAATGTCAAAATGTGATGCACAGTGCAAACATATGATTTAGCATCAGAAATGAATTATGCAACAGAATCATTAAACAAAATAAACACAATTACAGCACGTATGTTTCTTTTTTGAAAGTGTTAAGTGAAACTTTCTTTATCCAAAAACGTGGAGTAGAAAAGTCCTTGAACAAAACGACAAATAGCATATATGAAAGAACAGGTATTTCAATTTTAAGTTGAATAGCAGCCACCGATGCAAGTAAGGAAAATCTTTTAGACTGAACTAGATCTCACAAATCTACTAAAATGTCATTTAAGAAAACAATCGCCATTTCCGTGTACTTGTATCAATATTACTGTTGACGTGGGCAATCTGATGGAAGACTTGGATGACAAGAACCTTCATTTACGAAATAATATTGAAAAATGAAAGATAACATTTGTACAATGTTTTTCATTAAAAGCAATGTATAGTCATATTATACCATGGATTCCGGATTTAATTATTAACATGATACTGTTATTACTAGGTTTGTGGGTATTTGCGTCGATTAGTAAATGTCATAATATGATGCACAGTGCAAACATATGGTTAAGCATCAGAAATAAATTATGCAACAAAATCATTTAACAAAATAAACACAGTTATACTGAGGTGTACATATCTGTTTATCACAGTATCAAACAAAACATTCTGCATGTTCGAGTTGTAGTCTTTAGAAAACAAAATACCGCGTGGGATTAATTAATGCTCTTTTTTTCAATCTGAACGTCTACAAGATGCTAGGAGTTTTTTTAATTGATAATTTCAGTTAAGCCATTTTATAATGCACCTCAATAACTTTGCCACAACGCTTATCGTCACACTATTTTGAAGTCCTAAAATGTATTTGATTTATGTTTTTATAACAAGCCTTCTTCGATTTATTACCAAACCTTTTTATAACGCCAAATTTTAACTGAACACATTTTGAGGTTTAATGGTAAAAAAAACTTAATAATTTTCTCTTGTTTTGTTGGCTGTTTTCCGTGTCAGCTATCGTATCGTGTTTTTGCTAACATTGGCTGTTGCAAACTTAATGTTTTGTTTCTTCTGCTCTTAAAACGAAAACGCAAAAAAATCCACCACGTCAAAGAAACATACAAAGAATTATGCACAAAACCAGACTCGGTTTGTTATAGCTGCATATAGTTCCTATAATATAAATACATTTTAAATATTAACAAAAATTCTGTTTGAAAAGATTTTTTGTATATCTGCAAATTGTTTTGAGAGTAATAAAAGACAATAACATCAATCAGAACATGTCTATTAAAAAAACTCTGAACAGGTAATTTTTAGAATTAAGTGGAAAAGGTTAAAAATCTTGGAAAAAAACTAAGTGCTACACTTATCATTCCAGCACTTCAGTTGCACCAATTAACACAGTTTGATCAGTATGTTTGTATCTTTTTATATACAAATCTCTGGGGCTTTCTTAACTCGGAGGCAATTATTTTTTACAAAATTTCTTTTAAAATCGAGATAAAAGATTGTTTGTATTTCTGATAACGGCTTCCAGAGAGAAATTAAGTTTGGTATGAAAGCACATAAGATCAAGAGTTCATAATATGAAAGAAAATACGAAACTAATACCCTCGGGGAGCAGCTGTATAATGGCGCGCGTGTATTTATCAGTACCGCAGTAAAACTATCTCGTATTTACTGCTGAAAATAACTTAAATTCACTAAATGATCACAGATAAACCAGGTGTGTGCTATCAAATACTTAAAATATTAGATAGTGAACGGAATTAGTTCCCATCTCGGCGGTATTAATGATGGAACGATGCAGTAAATTCATTTCATTAACAGATTTTCTTTCTCAATCAGTCGGTCGGGTAATCACTCATTGTCGGAAGTCTTCTAGTTTGTCGACAAAAGCGAAGAAAGAATTACATGTTCTTTTTAATCCTTATCCTCTATTTCTATAGAAGACCAAATATCAATTTAATTTGAATGACCAGATAATATCTAAATTGAAACTTTTTCTTCAATCACAAGCATCATCCTTTATCCGAGTTAAGTACTTAGATTACCGTTCTGTCTATCCTTACATTAGTACATAAAGGTCACATGCCTGTTTGAATAGTCTAAAAATGTCCCTCCATTAGATGCACACTAATTGCGTTCCTGAATACTGTCTCCTATACATCCGGAAGAAACTGATTCAAATTTTTAACCACTGGGGTAGCTCAGTTGGTTTGTAAGTGGGAGATCGTGGGTGCGAATCCCGACCGGGTCTGACCCAAGACTTGAAAGTGGGTAGTGACTGTTCTTTCGCCAAGCATTCGGCATTACTAAATGGAAGTAACTGTTCTTTTATAATGCCGTCAGCGCAAAGCACAGGCACCTTCGCCTATAGCTGGTGACGCCTTGATTTAAGTGCAATATTCTTGACCGGGACGTTAAACACCATTACTCAACTCGACTCAACTCAACCCATCTCTTGGATCTACTTCATGCATTTTTGTTATAAAGGTGTGTATAATGTGAAAACAAATTATCTGCAAAAATGGACAAAAGAGATTTTCAACTAAAAAATATAAACTTGGCAATAGCTATGCAAACAAGAACGCGAAACAATACTGTAAAGTCATTGAAGGAACAGCCACTAAAATCCAAACTTGTGCAACTTCCAAAATGCATATGGCAATTCGTCAATGAAATACCGCCCACATGTATGCCAAAAACTATCTAAATATTTATAAGATCGACAAACTGTTGCGACCAGAATCAAACGATGCGCTCTCTCTCTCTCTCTCTCTCTCTCTCTCTCTCTCTCTCTCTCTCTCTCTCTCTCTTATTGCAAATCTTAAAATAAGGTCATTATTCTATCATAATGCTTTAAACCATATCGTTAAGACAGAATCACTTAAAATGAAATTATATAAAAGATTGAATTTTAATATACTTATAGTGAATAACGTCATTATATTAATATTGTTGAAATCGCTAGGTGC
The DNA here is from genome assembly GCA_021292105.1 of Anadara kagoshimensis. NCBI lineage: Eukaryota > Metazoa > Mollusca > Bivalvia > Arcoida > Arcidae > Anadara > Anadara kagoshimensis. The sequence continues at coordinate 10,478,239 of CM037874.1, read as the reverse complement.
TCTTTATAAATAACTATATTCCTTTTTATGATATAACAGTATATTTTACAGATATGCGCTGCTGGATAGTGAAAACAAACGTAGTTCACAGATATAAAAAGGAAATTTCTATTAGATTTAATAACGCTTGCAATATCGCAAAGAGATATCCGGAAGTAGATCGGTAGCCATTTTAATTCATTTACATGAAATGGCTGCCAGCAGAGAGTGTGATAACCCGTTGTTTTACGCACTTTATTATAGAAAATGTATTTTTTATGATCGGATGTTCTTTCATTAAGTGTTTACTGAGCAAGGTATTCATTGTTAACAGCGGTGGCCAATTATGTGTAATGGATTTCTGACATTAGCAGAAAAATGACTGTTGTGAAATACTACCATGGTACTTTATTAATATATAAAAGCATCCATTTATAGAAAAATTAAAGATTCGTGTATTAATATAATCCACTTAACGGAATTTATTCGCTCTAAAAGCAGAATTTTGTTCAGTAGAACGACCTAAAATTAATTCAGAACTCAAGATATAAAAAATAACACCGCCTATTTGTGCTATATGAGTATTAATACAGAATTAAAGAATTTTTCCTGTGATATTGTGCAAATGTATTTAGTATTTAAGTTTGTTTGTTTATGCCTTCTTGTCCAGCCTTTTTTAACACTCTAGAGTTGTTTGTTTTTATTTTAACATTTTTTTCTTGATTCCCTGATTTTTCCATGTGGCTGATATAGCTAGTTAGGAAGCGTTTACCGTTCAGAAGCACTAGACCTCATTTCTCCGGTAGAAGCTCTAGGGGTTTTTTTAAGATGTTTATTGCTCGTATGAACATGAAATTGCCGACATGGTTTAAATCCTTCAGTTCATCTCTTTACATGCAGTTAGATTTTAAAATAATTTATAATTAACCAACTCTGAAATGCTGAATTTACAATATTCTTTTTATATGTTCATTTCACCTTTGGAAGAACAATTTTTTAGATGTTCATCACTCGTATGAACATGAAAGTGTAGACATGATTTATTTCATTTAATATCATATCTTTACATGTAGTCGGATTTTAAATAATTTATTAACCAACTCCGAATTGCTGAATAAACAATATCGCTACATGTGTTCATTTCACCTTTTGTAAGTATCATCTCTGTGCGATTAGTTTGAGCAATTTATTAGATGTTTGAACGTGAAATTTTCGACATGATTCAAATCCCGTAATTTGATTTATTTTTTTTTACATTTATTTGGATTTTAAAATATTTTACAATTTACCAACTCTAAATAACTGCATTTACAATATTCCTTTAGGTGTTCATTTCACCTCTTGAGCATTTTTAGACGTCCGTGTCCACATGATTCATTTAATTTAAGTTCATCTCTTGACTTGTACAGTAGTTGGATTTTAAAATATTTCACAATTAACCAACTCTAAAGTGCTCATTTAGACAATTTGAAGCCTATGGTACTTAAGTTGTTCTGTTTTTGATGGCCCTTAAAACCAAACAGATATTAAAATGATAAGTATGATTATTTTGTTTTGATGCAATACTTACAATTTATTGCGTTAAAAACGACGTATTTATGACTTTAAGATGAGTTTTTACATTTCGATTATACGGTAGAGACCTGTCGAAAGTTTAACATTAAGCTAATGCATTGCACCCTGAAAAAAATGCTAGTAAATTTGACTAGCTTAGCAAGTCTAGAATGACTACCCAAAAAGTCAATTTGATTGTCTATAGAATGACTACCCAAAAAGTTTAATTTGATTGTCTATAGAATGACTACCCAAAAAGTAAATTTGATTGTCTATAGAATGACTACCCAAAAAGTAAATTTGATTGTCTATAGAATGACTACCCAAAAAGTAAATTTGACTATGCTATAGTCGAGATGTTATAAATGTTATAAGTTTGACTAGATAGATAGTAAAGAGATGCTATTGAGGCTGGTCAATTTGACTAGGTTGCAAGTCAGTGGACTTCAGTGGCTAGTAAAAATCACTAGTGTTTAAGTTATTATGCACTCAGTGGGCTAGTAAAATTGACTAGACCACAAGTTACTGTGCTACATTAAAATGGTAAAATAGACTAGTTTCTTTTGAATATATACTTTTTTAAGATAGTGCCATGGTGCCGAATGAATCGCTTATCTCGGACCCTCGTTAGCTATATCTCGACAAATTTTCGGCAGCTTCTATACATAAAGTATAATAATCTCTCGGCAGCTTTTCCGTCACTCAGCAGTCGAGCTTCGACTCCACTCCGATAGCTTAGTGTTAAACTTCCGACGGGTCTGTACTGAAGTGATGTTTTATCGTGACATTAGCACAAACTTGACATAAACTATTTTTGACAACAAAACTCTTTTAAACCATTAAAACATGATCTATTTATTACCATTATAGTATATAAACAAATAAAATTATACTACTGTATGAACTTCGGTCGTCTTACAGAACGACGTCCAAAAAAGTTTTGAAGAGGCGGAGATTTTTTAAGTCTATGATTATGATTTATTTTCAAACTGCAAACAAACAAATATATACATGTATATTAAATAAAAAAACATATCAGACCATGTACTAACCACAACTTTAAAAGCTAAGTGAAAACTTTGATAAATGGCAAATTAAGTTGAAAACGTGTACTTCCATCAGGGAAGTGAGGCCGGGTGTTTCGAAAGGGTAAGAACCTCTTGTTTAGCTTGCTACACCAGTCACAGGCGTGATATCGGAATTGAGAATGACAGGAACTATGTGACGTCAAATGTATCCTATTTAGGATACAGAGACATCATACTTTGCTAATCAACAAAACTGTGATGACGGTCATAAAACAACAAATTAAAATAAATATTTGCTGATATACAAATATAAAGACACTCTAGTTTTTGGTCCCTTCTAATGAAAACAATAATTTTCCCGTATAAAATATTTTATATGGAGCTAGGACAGTCGATCTCTTTGCTTTTTTCTTGGGCCTTGGTGACCGAGTTCATAACGTTCATTTTAGAGTTAAGGCTTTTACGAATCATACATCTTGCATTGTGACGATTCATTTGAAAGATAATTATAGGTTTATTGAAATGCCTAACTCTGGTGAGAAGAAAAATAAAATTTCTGTAGTATGGTCTCGTGTACACCATAATTAGATATCGATATTTTTGCACTCATCATTTGATGTTTCTTAAAACCTCATAAATTTGCCAGTTTTGACTTTGCTTTGGGATTTTTATTTTAACTATCTGTTTTTATTTCATAAAAATTAAAACAGCAACAGACACTGTAACTTGAGAAATTAAGACAGCAGCTAAAAAAGGAGATGTGGAGACATTCGTCGTTGAGCTTGCCATAATTATTTTTCTAGTTTTTTATTATTACATGTATTATTATTATTATTGAGATGATGCATTCGAGAAATTACATAACATCACTTTTGTCTACAAATATACGTGATTGGTATATTTGAAAATAACGAAAGTATTGCAATACATTGATCTATTTCATGTGTGTTGACATAATGGCAATGTGCAAAACAAAACGAAATATACCCATCTAGTTTAACTATTAACACTTAACTACTTCTTTCTGATAAGTGTAACATATTAATTTCATTAAACACATACCGGTCCATGCTCAAACCCCAAAACCAAGTCAAACATTGAAAACTGGCAAATTAAGGAAGTGAATATCCCCAGCGAAGTGGGACCGGATCCTTCGGAAGGGTAAGCAACTTCTGTCTAGTTACCTACAACTGACACATGGAAGTCAAAATTGAGAATGAAAGGAACATCGAACTATGGAACGTCAAATATATCCTGGATAATCAATAAACTTAATGTTGTAATGGCCGTTCATGATTAATGTAAGTATGCTACGTAGTCGACAATTCAAATGGCGCCAAAACGAAATTTTATCGAGCACTGCAAAATTTAGGACCTCAAACACTCGAATTGTTTTGTCAAATTAAAAGTATCTTCTGGCCTGTGCTTTGTAACATCTCCTAATGAAGTCCAACGCCTAATGAAGTCGGACTTAATTAGGAATTGTTACAGTGCTTAATGAACTTCTGTTCAAGTCCTACATGCTCACAACCATCTATAGATTCGTTTTGGACATTTTCGATTTGATAGCCGTTTTAATTTCGTGTAAAGAAGGCGTTTGATAAATAACATAGTAGGGAAAATGAGGCTTTTATATCTATATTATTGTATATTGGCCAATAAGAGCGTTTTAAATTGAAAATGTCCCGTAATACAGACGGTGTCTTAGTCATTTCTTACTGTTTTTTTTCTAATTACTGTCACTTAATCTAGCAATGAGGGTGTGAAACACTGTTTCTTCCAACTTAATTAAACAAAAACAATAAGTCTGCCTTCTAGCACTGAGACGGACATGATCGGAGTAGCCATGTTTATTTTTGGTTGTTTTATGTTATATAATTGTCGTTTATGACCACAGTAGACATGATTACAAACCATAAACTACAAAAAAGCACTATAAGTTTTAGCCTTCTCATTGTTCATTGTTACTTTTAATTACAGTGGTATGTTCTTTGCTGTTTTAAGTATTTCATTGCGTATTTTTATCTGAAATCGTTTTTCATGTTGTCCCCATTTTCGCTGAGGCCGCGATGGCCTAATGGATAAGACGTCAGTCAACAAATCCAGTACCTCTCACCGCTGCGAGTTCGAATCCCGCTCAGACCACATGTGGGAAAGTCAATTTTCCTTAACGTTGGCCTTTACTGATTCACCCGGTTTCAGTATAATGTGACTGGGGGAGTAGTACGCTTGTCTGTGGTGTACTGACTCAGTGTGCTAGCACCTTAACGTCGCCCTGAGTGCTCACAAGTACAAGGCAGACTATACAACACACTCGCACTCCACATGCTTACAACAATTGTTCATAGTTTAATTCATACAGATTAAAACAGTTCTCGTTGCGAATAGCTTAAAAATTGCTGATGCGACGTTAAGAAATATTTAACCAACCAACCCATTTTGGCTGTTTTTGTAGACAATATCGGTTTATTTGAAATAAGAACAAAAGGCAATATAAGTGTTTTAGATTTGCATCTACTCTTATAGTACGGGAAGCTGTTATCACTGGCATTTAGAAAAACAAAGTCACGGGGCATAAAATAAAAACCGATGTCCTGTGTCACCGCAGGCGTGGCAAGCTCTCATTGAACATTGTCCTTGACGCACTGCAAAGTTCAAATTTTCTGCCATTTCACCTATAGCTGGTGCCATCTCGATATACGTACAAAATGCTTGACTAGGACGTAAAACCAAATTCCATCAGTCAATCGATAGAAAAAGAAATTATTTTAAAACAAACTATCAAGATGTAACAAACAAAAAGTGTCCAACTTGGTTCCTGATAAACATATCGAATTAAGGATAGTCGGTATATTGGAGCTTTTTTACTTTCATTACAATAAGAGTTCTACAGTTCTTCAATCACGTATAGCTCCATTCGTATTTTCCGGAGTGTCAGGCCTAACTTCTCTGTTGGAAGTGAAAGTGTTCAACTTCCATTTCCACTTTTCAAAGATTTTACTTTGTTTTTCAAAGTGTTCCTTATACTACATTTTCTTATTTTTTATATATACTATCTCGAGTTTATTTTGTCTCGTCATCAATTCTTTATGTTGTTTTCAACACCTTTGATTTTACAAAGCTATAAATTTTTATCATTATATGTAAAGTACAAGATACACATTGTAAACACAATGTTAAGTTACCGATGCGTGGATTACGAACATTGTTTTTTTCCAGCAAATTGGAAAATTTGTATGCGGAAATAATTAAAACTTCTCGCAATATCATTTAACCTTTGACCTTCGACAGACAATTAATAATGAGATGAAAGTAGTGTAAATACATACAATTAGTTACGGCGTTTACAGCAATTCCTCTTAAAATTCCTCTTTAAATGTCAAAACAAACTTGCTTTTTCTCTTTTTTCTACATCTGATGCAAAAAGCTAAAAAAGAATGCATGTTCGTAATTACATGTATAATGTTAATTAGATGCATTATATGTTTCATTGATTCAATTCTCCTTTGTTTCAAGGATTCTGTTTGTTATTTTTGCATGAATTGGCTCCGGATGACGTCATTATATTATAAACGACGCACTGAGACGTTTGCATTCCTAAACCAAACCTTCTTTATTATACAATTATTAAAAAATTCTGCAAATACGTGTTTTTTATTTCTTTTGTTGCGTCATGTTCTTGGTTCTTATGGCTATAGTTCTACTTGTTTTCCAGTTACCAATCCTTCCCTTTTTCAGTTACGACCACTGCCGTAGCTCAGTTGGTAGAGTGTTCGCTCTGTACGATGGATGCCGTGGGTTCGAACCCCGACCGGGTCTGACACAAGACTTGAAAGTAGGTAGTGACAATTCTTTCGCCAACCACTCGAAATACGAAATGAAAGTCACGGTTCTTTTGGATAGGAAGTTAAAATAAACGAAGTCTTGTGTCACGGTAGGCCTTGCACGATAAAAAAACCCTGCTGTATTATGCCATCACTTTCGACTATAGCTAGCAAAGTCTCCATATAAGTGAAAAATACTTGACTGGGTCGTTAAACACCGTTACTCAACTCGAATCAACTAATTTCCATTACATAATGCAGGAAATAACGTCTCCTATAACAGCAACATAAAGATCGAATTATTATAGTCGATAACAGGGTGTTGAAGTAATAGTACAACTTATAATTAACTCACAGGTGTGTATATACATATTGTTAAGGCATTGAGTTTCCTTAACTTTATTTTCTATTTTATTGTTAAAAACAAAGAATTGTAAAACATGACCATGTGTTTATCTTATGCGTTGTACATATCGAGGGTATAACTTTTTTTTTTCAAATATTGCAATGAAAAATGCTAAAACCGTTCAAATACAGCAAGACAGTGCCTTATAAAAGTCCCAGAAGCACACTAGTGTTGCTATATTGTAGTGGAGTATATTGTATTGGAGTTTAATAATCCGTCTGACTATCCATATGTTCTGTATCCATTCGTTTTCGGTGTCCCTGGTATCCCCGGTTACTTTGTATATTAATAAGGACAAATTTTAGTTTTTAAAAAACGAGACTAGTCTCATTTTAAGCTCTAAATCTTCTTAACTTTAAAGGTGGGCATGGAATGTTAAATACACAGTACCTCTCCATGCATATTGGCCTGAACTTGCTGCAAAAGTCCAGATTTCGGCTATTTCAGCTCGTGACTTCTCGAAATGAGTAAAATATTCTTGACTGGGATGTAAAACCCTTTTTTAATCAATCAATCTTTAAGTTTAAAAATAATTGTATAGCTGTAGAACCCATTTAATAAATGTTGATAAATATTATCGAGAGCGATAGTGGAATATTGGTAAACATTCAGCATTATATTAAACATTATTAAAGCATTAGAATTTTGGAAATGTTAAAAAATTGATTTCATCTCAACTGCTCAACTTCAAATTTTTGTTTCTTGATTTATATTAATAAAACCTTGTATATCAGCAGCACTTCTTGGCAAAGAAATTCATGGGCAATACATACATGCCAAATCTTTTGTTCACTGATAGTAAAAATAACAAATATTAATAATACTTAAAAGGAATTGATAAAAGACCATTGGTTGCATAATATTTTGATAGTTAGGGACCTGCAAGTACTTCCATCCTCACATGCGCCATATTACCGTTAGATCTAGATCTAATACAATCTCTAAAATTCGGAGTTGGTTCCATATCATTGGTCCATAATGCCTTCTTTTTTCACTTCGTTCGTTGTATAATGTGTTGATGGCCATGGTCTTACAAGTACTTGAAAACAATGAAACACCATCTTTAAATTTAGAGCCCCATCCCGAAAATTTGAAGTTTCATAAATGTTGGTCTTCATGTCTTGGTTTGTTGGGGTTTTTTTTTTTTTTTTTTGTTGTTTTTTTGGGGGGGGTGTGGGGGTGGGGGTGGGGGGTGTGGAGGGGGTCTTGGTTGCATGCTCTTTCGCTATTGGCAAGAAAGAACCTGTTTTATCAGCAACAAATTTATTTATTTAATATTCAATTACTAGTATAATAATAATCATCATCCTTTTATTAACATTATTATTATATCATCATCATCATCATCATCATCATCATCATCATCATCATCATCCTTTTATTAACATCATTATAACACAACAACATATAATATATAACAATGCAAAAAAATAAAAAAAAGATACAGAAAATAAGTTATATTACAGATACTCGCATAGTAACACAGTCATGATACGTGTATCATCATGTAAAACCAATTCAATAATTCCATCTATATATTAAAATGATAAAATACCATTTGATTAAATACCCTATGCCAATTTCTCCTTTTCCTGGTATCATGATCAGTCAACATGTACAGTTGTCACAACATCGGAACAACAACAATTTAAAATGTCTCTGACGAACTGTGTCAAATGTGTTTGTGAAATCACTTAATATAAATTACGTTATTTATTTTGATGTTTAGTAATTTTAGATAATTTTGTACGTAGTAACTACAGATAATAAACTTCCTCTCTCTTAAGTTACAAACATACAATTAAATACCCATATCATCCCACAATGTATAATAAACACGGGTAAAAGTTCGGAAATTAGGGTTACTAAATTATAGCTATTTATTTAGAATTACATACCGCATTAATTTGAAGGTAAATGTATATCTGTAATTTTCTATTATATTGGGTAGTAAGAATTAAATACAAACATACCGGTCCATCTTCGAATCACAATCTTCTCCCAGCGAGGTGTGAGGCGTTTCGATCCGTCCCTGCTATGTAACTGTTGGGTCATTTTACCAATTCCCGTCACGTATGAAGTACGATGAAAAATGAAAATTAACCAAAACAAGATAATTGCTTGCTTTGAAACATAGTCGAGGACAAGACCTAAGCAACTATACTATATATATTGGAGGTTAGACAATTTGGAAAACAAGCTTCAAGAGACCAATGTTGTTGTTTTTTTTTTTTTTTTTTTTTTTTTTTTTTTTTTTTCATCAAATGCCGATTGTCAAGAAATTGGCATTTATTTACTTTTCGAACCACTATGAATTTTACCATACAATAGAATCCCATACGTGTATATTTTTTGTGCCGATTTTCAAGCAATTGGCAATTTTCGAACCACAGTTTTTTTTCTTGCACTTAAATCCTGCACATCAAGCCATTTTTTTTTTTTTTCTTGTCGATTTCAAAGATACTGGCATTTGCTTTTTCGAACCTTTTTAAAATTTATCATGCACTAAACTCCTGCACATCTACAACCCAGATTTTTAATCTATCGCAAAAAACTATTCGTGTGGCCTACAAAAGAGACTGATTTAATGCCCATGTTATGAAAAATTACACATTCTATATAAATCTTCGGTTAATTTAACGTAACTACGCCGTGAATTACATTTTGATAAAAGGGTAATATAACAACGATTTCCTCTAATTACAGGTCTGAGGTTGGTTTACTTTTTATTTAACAAATTATCGTTTGTTTTATTTGATCTGAACAAAGAGATATCAAAAAAGAGATCTCTTCTTCATTTGTTGAAACACCAAATTAACAGGCTAGATAAGACAGACTGATTTCTTACACAATTTAACTTAATTGACTTGCACTATGATCTCTGGTTTTTAATACAATTTAACAACAAAGGCACAAATTCGACGACGGGAAAATTGAACATAATTTGCTATAGTTAGTGTAGGGAGGTATACGAAATGGGGAATCTATGTTGCTTTTTCCTTTTAATTTGAATTTATTTTTTTCTACTCTGATTTCTAGTTCCAATGCAATTTACAGCACAGGCATAATTGAACATAATTTCTATATTTAGTGCAGGGAGGTATTCTAAATGGGGAGTCTATGTTGATTTTTTTAAAATTTAAATTCATGTTTTTTTTCTATTCTCTTGTACACTCTGATTTTTATTTCCAATGTGGAAAGTTTAACACTAAGCTAACGTATTTGTGACGAATCTCGACTCCTCATTGACTATATCGCTACAGCTTTATGGCAGTTTCTATCTCATGGTGGTTTTTCGGACACTAGCTATCCATAACCTGCCCTGTTGAACCGCAGATGTCACACATACGAATATGTCACACATGTGAAAGATCCGTACGAACCCACACGTGTGACATATTTGTATGTGTAAAAGCTGCGGTTCAACACTGCTCATATTCAGCAGCCGAGCTTCGGCTTCTTGTCGTAGATTTGAAATGTTAAATTTTCGATAGTCCGTTACTGTATCTATTGAACGCAATTACAAATGCGCTGCAGTTTTTTTTTTTTTTTTTTTTTTTTTTTTTTTTTTTTTTGGGGGGGGGGGGGTAGTAGCTTTTCTTTTTACTGTACAGGCATATGGAAAGTTTAACAAAAGGAGTAGAAGTTCGACTGGTCATTGTCCAATATATGGAAAGCTAGGGGACGAAAAGCTGTCAGTTATCGAGATATACATGTAACATATGAAGGGTCGAAATGAGTTACCCATTCGTCACCAATTCGTTAGTTTAATGATAAACTTTCGACAGGTCTATACTTTATATACAAAATGGGGAATTTACATGAGTTTTTTCAGCTATATTTTTTCTTTGTTCTGATTTCTAATTCCAATGCAATTTAATCATTTTAACTATTTGGAAATAAGTGGTTACATGCTATTACTGCGTTTTTGTGGAGCGTAATAGCTTTTCTTTGGCTATATATAGACTTCAATCTCTATTACTGACGAAATGAAATCTATAAATGATATAAGTAATATCAAGGTTTATGTATTTATCTGGCGTCACACGGGGTAGAATAGAGATAAGTTTATCATTGAATATGAAATATTACCATTTCTTTATATAAAATTCAAAAACTAATTTGATAAGAAGAGTAAAATTAATGATAAGGATTTATCTTTAATGCACGTGAGAAATAAAGTACAGGCCTGTCGAAAGTTTAACACTGGGCTTACAAAAAGGAATCATAGCTCGGCTGTAGAGAAGCCTAGATATTGATAGAACAAATGTCACGTCATAGAGAGTGAGTTGAGTAATGGTGTTTAACGTCCCAGTCAAGAATATTTCACTTATATCGAGACGTCGCCAGCTGTAGGCGAAGGTGCAGAATTTTGCCTGTGCATTGTTACGCCACATAGCGGTGTTGCCGCATAAACGTGTTCCAACATGTCTATGCGGGGAATTTCAACGCATAAAGAGAAAGCTTTTATGCGGCAAAAAGGCTACATTCCGCCGCATAAAGAAAACAATTACTATCATCACCTGCATTTACACCTCCATCATTATCAAAAAGCACCACCACCATCGTGATGATCATTATATTATTATTAGTTTAATTTTTATAATTATTATTATTAAAGCAAAAATCAAAATTCTGCCAAAATCACAATTTAACGATCATCAACATTACAGTCATAATCGCCAACGCCGTCGGTACGACGACGGTAACATCGTCGTCGCGCTCTCATCGTCCCTGTCCCCATCCTCGTAATATTATTACCATTATCAACAACACCAACAACATAAATTCTCAGTTGTCACCGTCGTCGTCATAATTTATATCACCACCACCGTTTTTGTCGAGATATCAGCTCTTTTTTATATCATACCAACTCGTTAAAATTAGCCATCGTTATGCGTCAAAAAGGCAGCCTTGTGCCGCATATAAGCAACACATCTCTATGCGTTTAACGCCGCCGCATAAACGTGGCGGACCTCTTTATGCGTTGGAATTCCCCGCATAGACGTGTTGGGCGCGTTTATGTGGCAACACCGCTATGTGGCGTAACAGTGCATTACGCTGATGGCATTATACAGCAGGGTTCTTTAGCGTGCCAAGCCCATCGTGACACGGGACCTCGTTTATTTTAAGTTCCCATCCGAAAGAACCGTGACTTTCATTTCGTAATGCCGAGTGCTTGGCGAAAGAACAGTCACTACCCACTTTTAAGTCTTGGGTCAGACCCGGCCAGGGATCGAACCCAGGACCTCCCACTTACGGAGCGACCACTCTACCGCAGTGGTTTCACGTCATAGAAAGCAACTACCAAAAAGCAGATGAGATAGTGCTAACGAGGGTTTGTAACGAGTTGTCGATATGGCACTGATTCGTTGGCTTAATGTTAAACTTTTGACAAGCCCGTACTGTATATTCAAACAAGTTTTTATTTAAATTTTGATTAAAAATAGTTTTCAGAATCCTATTAAATTTGTAAATAATCAGAGATTTAAAGCCCACATTTCCTGTGATGTCTCGATATTTATTATACATTTTATTATTTTCTATTTTATTTTGGACTCTTCTCAATAACATTATATATAATCTTCCGGATGGTGGGATAACAAGAATAAAAATGTTCTTTTTATATGCAATATAAATCATTTGATATGAAAAAACTACAAGTCCTGGATTTTTAAATACACAGTACACCGAGACCTGTTGAAAGTTTAACAATAAGCTAGCGAATTAGCAACTCACCCCGGTCCATCGTTAGCTATATCCTGGCAGCTTTGTTACGCCACATAGCGGTGTTGCCGTATAAACGTGTTCCAACACGTCTATGCGGGGGATTTCAGCGCATAAAGAGGACGATTTAATGCGGCAAGAAGGCTACCTTCCGCCGCATAAAGATAACATTTCAAGCACGATACCATAAAATCCTTCACTATCATCATCTACACCTTCATCATTATTACCACCTTCACTAAAAACACCACCATCATCACTATCATCGTGATGATGATAATGATGATGATGATGATGATGACGACGACGATGGACAGACTAGAGGACGAAAAAGCATAAGTCGAAATTCTGCCAAAATCACAATTTGATGACCATCAACATTACAGTCAACATCGCCATCGCCCTCACGTCGTCCCCGTCCTCCACCTCCTCCTTACAATTACCATTATCACAACAACATAAATTCTCAATTGTCGTCGTCATCATTAATATCACCACCACCGTTTTTGTCGAGAATAAGCTCTTTTTAAAACTCGTTAAAATTGGTCCTCTTTATGCGTCAAAAAGGCACCCTTGCGCCGCATATAAGCAACACATCTTTATGCGTTGAACGCCACCGCATAAACGTGGCCGACCTCTTTATGCGTTGAAATTCCCTGCATAGACATGTCGGGCGCGTTTATGCAGCAACACCGCTATGTGGCGTAACACAGCTTTCGTCCATCAATCTGTAATTTTTCAGCCGCTAGCTATACATATTGCGGCTTCCACTAATTTTCATTACCACAATGTTAAACTTTCCATAGTTGAGTATTGTGTCATAAACCCCTGAATGTAATTTATGATTAAATTCAAAAAGTGGTATATGACAACTGCATATTTCAATATTCCTATTAAATCAAGGTTAGGTCTTTTTTAAGGTCAAGCACTACTTTTCAAAACGTCCGTCTAGTGCTGTAAAATTAAGACTGGTATAATATGTGAATTCGACTCCGGCAATCATCAAATGTCATGCAAGTTTTGAAAACATATTTTACAGAAATGCTTACAATGGTTTTCAGGTGCTACGGAAGATTGCTAGAGACTTCTATTAAGATGACATAACATGACCTCCTTAAAATACATTGTCTGAAGCAAGAATAAAAAAAACCGCGAGGATATTGGATTTAGTCGATTTTTATTGGACCCAGTGTTCAATTCGCGCAGAATAACTATAGCAATGTTTATCTTAAATCATTAAATTAAATTAGATCGAATAAAAACTAGAACTGTCTCTTGAGAGCCAAATACCCCCTGTCACCAACATTGACCTCCTTACCTTGACCTTAGACTTATGCACATACTTTTGGTATGCGACACATCGTCTCATGTTGGTTTACATTTGTGCCATGTTTTATCAAAACCCATTAATAGACATGGAAGATATGGAGCGGTCACAATATTAGGACAGACAACCAGATGGACAGACAGACAGACAGACAGGGTGATTCCTATGTACCCCCTAAACTTCGTTTGCGGGGGTATATCAATCAGTGAAATTGAAAACATAATGATTACTATTATGAGAGAGAGAGAGAGAGAGAGAGAGAGAGAGATTCATGGCATATCATATTTAATACTTAATTCAAATACGTAGAATGTTTGAGGATAAACACGTTTTCAAATTTAATTTTATTGTAACGACAAAGTCATTTCACTTATATATACATAATGGGTGTCAATTTCATTTGAATTATAAACTGAATGAATAGAAAATTTATTAAGCTTAGTCAACTCGAAAAAATGTTTGTGGGACAACTTAAAACAAGGCATTCAAATTGAAAATCGGTTACAGATAAAACTTAAACCCGGAATTAGAATTTTAGTCGGTAAATGTCACCCAATTTAAATATACAGTACAGACGAAAGTTTAACACTGTGCAAACAAAAGAAGTCAAAACTCAATTGCTGAGTGGTGGATATATGGATAGCATAAAACCGAAAAGATAGCAGCTGCCACGATATATAGAGGTGAGCTGATTCAAATAAGCGTTAAACTTTAGAGTTGAGTTGAGTTGAGTAAGGTGTTTAACGTCCCGTCAAGAATAATTTCATTACATCGAGACGTCGCCAGCTATAGGCGAAGGAGCAGAAATTTTGCCTGTGCGTTGCCTGATGGCATTATACAACAGGGTTCTTTTTGTGTCACACCTACCGTGACACGGGACCTGGGTTATTTCATGTTCCCATCCGAAAGAACCATGGCTTTCATTTCGTAATGCCGGGTGCTTGGCGAAAGAACAGACACTATCCACTTTGAAGTTTTGGGTAAGACCCGGCCGGGGCTCAAACCCACGACCTTCCACTTACGAATCGAGCACTCTACAAAATGAGCTACTGTAGTGGTTGTTTAACTTTAGTCAGGCCTGCACTGTCTATCCAAATTTATCGTGTACCAGGGAAAATTTAATTTTCATAAGTAACAACGGTTCATTTGAGTTGGTGACATATCTATTAGAAATGTGTTTAGCTTTAGTGAGTAATGTTTGATATGAAAACAGTCCACACAATATGTAATTTTCTATAGCAATCAAACATCAAATGGATCCGGACAGGTCTTGACTGCAAGAAGCAACGCGTTTATTTGTACGTTAGGTCCGAGAGAAGCCGTGTCGTCTATAGTTTGATAACAGTCAAAAGTCAATACAGTATGTAAATATAGCTAGAAAAAAAATTAGTCAAAATATTTGTACTTATCAAAAATAAATAAAAATAGATCGAGATATTTCTTTTATAGCTATTATCGTTCTCTAAATAAAATAGTCAGCTTGTTAAACGTGCTTTGGTCCAGTAACCTGTGTTGGGGTAGTCGTTATGTTTATAAATGGCAAAACCGGATAAACAGTTTTTTGTTTGGGACGTGTTTGGTTTTTGTGTACATTCGTGTTGGCGGTTGTTATTTCTGTTGTTACGTTGTAAATTGCAGATGACAAATTGTCTTGTCTTGTGTCATATTATATATTTTTTTTAATTTTCTGTAAGGAATATTCAAAAAATTAATATGACAACAATTTTTTTCATTCAAAAATGTAAAAAAAAATTATAATGTGTCACTTTTCTTGTCTTTTCGCTTATTTAATTAGTTTTTGTCATAAATATATTATTTTTATTATAATAGGACCAGTTCTATTGTTTTGACGACAGTGAAAGTCTTGTTACCTAAAAATTTGTTGCCAATGTTACCAAATAACAAAATCCTACTTTCTCACATGTATAACCAATTGCTTATAGAGCAACGGATATATTTGATGCCCCATAGGTCCATGTTCCTTTCTATCAATTTAATTTTGATTACATATGTGGATGCTAGCTAAACAGGAGGTGCTTACCTTTCCGGAACACCAGGCCTCACTTCCCTTGTGGAAGTACACATGTTTAACCTAACTTGTCAGTTCAAACGTTTTTATTTGCTTCTGAATTGTGATTCGAACACGGATAAGTATGTTTATTATTATTATTATTATTATTATTATTATTATATTATTATTAATATACACAGATCCCAGTGGATTTAGTGAATTGATTTTGAATGTTAATCAGGGTTATCAAGACCCTCAAAAAAACTTTATGACCGTAATCACAATATTGAGCATTGATGAGTATGATGTTTCTATATCCAGGTTCCCTTGATATATTTGACATCCATGTTCCTTTCATTCTCAATTTTGATTTCACGCAGGTAGCTAGCTAAACAGGAGATGCCTACCCTTACCGAACTCCCGGCTCATTTCCCTGTTGGAAGTTCCCTTGTCTAACTAAAGCTACCGTTTTCAGCGTTTTTACTTCTGATTTCAACATGGACTAGAATTTTTGTGTTTGATTGCCATGTGCTTATTTTTTTTATTTTATTTATATAGAATTTCGAAAGTTCCAAAAAACCCTTGTATAAGCAATCACTGGCAGGAAAATGTAGAGTGCGGACTTATTATTTTTTCATTTTATATTTTATGTTTTACATTTTCATTATATAATATTGCACACAACACTCTTGCCTAAGCAAGCTCTGACAGGGAAATATAGACCAAGTATCAAAAAAACAAACAAATGATCGGGTAGTATGTTCGATTTTATTGTCATCAATTGCGGGCGTGTACACACAATAATTAAATTTTACATAAGTATTGATCAATAAAACTCCATATAAGTCATAAATCGAAATGCCATTTTCCTGTTTTTTTTTGACATAATTTACGATTTTATAAATCCATCTTAAATCTATTATTAATCCAACATGAACTTAAAAATACGACTTTCCAATGCAGTGCATTTCACATTAAGGGTACATTGTGTATACATAATACAGTACAGACACGTCGAAACATTACGCCGACAAAAACTATTCGAAGCTCGGCTGCCGTGTGACTCAGATAAGCATAACCATTGACCGAAAACCTACCGAGAGATAAATGGCAGCTATCGAAAAGCTGACACGGCGAGATATAAGTAACAAGAGATCGAAATTAGCTGTCGATTCGGCAATGATTCGTAAGGTTGTTGTAAAACTTTCGACAGGTCTTTAGTATATATACTTACATACGGGTAGCCGCAGTACAGGCCTGTCGAAAGTTTAACACTTAGCTAACGAATAAGTGCCGATTCGGCAGCACATTTCGGCCCTTCGTTAGCACAAATCGACAGCTTTTTTAAAGCAGCTATCTGTCTCTCCAATACTTTTCTTTCTGTAGCTATCGATCGCTCTGTCTCTCGACAGCCAAGTTTCGAGTCCTTTGTTATGTTAAACTTTTGACAGGTTTGTACTGTATATATAAAAATATAATTATTACGTGTCTTCATACGGTTGATGTTTTCCCAAAGGTATATCTGTAATGAAAGACTTATCTAAAAACACGCAAATGATCACTTTATTTCTCTGTAACCAAGCTACCTTTACCATCAGCGTCCATAGCAACGGGGTATTTATCTTTCAGATGTTGTCCTATCTCGACAAAATCCGTGACAACTGATCTCTGATGCATACAAATAAATAATAAAGGTAAATATCGGCTTGTTTATTATTTATAACAAACAAAAACAAATTTGTACTATTTCGAAGTAGAAAATTGATCAATCGGCCCAGAAATATATTGCTGATTTTTATCAAGATTATCGGATTTAGCTTAATACGATTTTCAAAATCCTGAATTATTTAAAACATTTACTTTGCGTGTCTGGACCACTGATTATTTTAATATACTTGGACTAGTTACTGGGTCTATCAACACCCAGTTTGTTATTGCAAACAAGACAGTTTGTGATTGTTCAATGATAATTTTAAAAAATTATCAACAAAATTCAAGTGAATAGAATCAAGAACAATCAAACCACACAGTAAACCGAACGTACTAAGAGTGTAGTGGAGTAATTATATCCACCGCTTAAAAAGTGGGTAGTGGGCACCTTAGGGTACCTATCTCTTATCCGCAACTCCTCCTAAACCCTTGAATGGATTTTCATGAAACTTTCACACAATCTTTGTGATATAATGTACATGTGCACCTGCTATTTCAAAATTTGATCCAATGGACTTTTTGTATGTGGGGGGAGCGGGGGGTATTTTTGTGAGCTTGTGGCTCACAGTTTTTCTAGTTATGTTTTACTATCCATTCAATCTTTTTTCACTTGTATCGTGGGGGTAGTCCCGTGTGGGATTCAAACCGAGGCGGTTGGGGATGATGTGATCGTACAAACGCGCTTCAGACAACTCAGCAATTGAGTCCTCTCCAATGTTGGAGTAAAACAGGTCATTTAAAAGTGTTCAAACCTCACCACTCCATAGAACATTATCATATGGCAAGTGAACTTACAAAACCAAGGGGTTATAATTAACTTTTTGTTTCTTGAGTGTTGTTTTCTTATACGGTTTGGTGGTCTAAAACGTGAGTTTACGAACCAACTCGTCCAGATCTTAGTGTAAGAAGGTAGCTAGTAAGTTATCTTGCCGTATATTGGTTGTATTCTTGGGGTACTCTGGTTTCAAGCTTTGTCCTGTCAGTTCAGCGGTGATGGGAAAACCGGAGTGCCAGGAGAAAACCAACGGCCTTCGACCATTTCATAAATGGCTGCTTCTTTATAAATAAAATAATTTGACTAAGGTATAAAACACAATTAAATCCACTGTTATTTTTTTGGGTTGCTGTAATTGAATGGTCTTGATTTCAAAATTATAGCTACCATACCACCACCACCCCCCACCTCCTCCATGATTCTACACATGTACATGGTGACTCAATTCTGGTGAAATAGTCCGTAAAGGTTAAACTATTTACGTAAGTAATGTAGATAATTCAATTTTTAAAATTCATGCTCAAAATATTTTGAAAAGAACCCGCAATATATCTATATTATAAGTTAAGATACGCTATCGTTTAACTTAATGCAAGTCGAGATCGGATTTGTCACTTCACTCATAAACGCTAAACAATTATTTTATTAAAGGTTTTATTTTTCGCGTCTGATTAAATGTTCTGCGTCAACATCCTTAAACGTTTCTACGGCGAGAGTAAACATGTTTAAGTCACTAAGAACTGATTTAACTTTTCTTAAATAAATCAAACTTTTTAAATTTTATTGCAATGGTGACGTAATCACTTTTACAGTACAGACCTGTCGAAAGTTTAACACTGAACTAATAAGATATAGTCGGAGCTAGACTGACGAGATATGGATAGCTTGTGGCTAAAATTCTATACAGTCAAACCCGTCTATGAAGGCCACCCAAGGGGACCAGTAAAGGTAGTCTTTATATACAGGTTCAAATAATATGAATAAAGACTAATTAGGATACAATTCTACTGGCCTTTATAAGCAGGTCAAACCCTTCTATTAAGGCCACCCAAGGGGACCAGTAAAGGTAGTCTTTATATACAGGTTCAAATAATATGAATAAAGAACAATTGGGATACAATTCTACTGGGCTTTATAAGCAGGTGGTCCTTATATAGAGGTGGCCTTTATGACAGGTTGGACTGTACATAGAGAGAGATATTTAACAGCTCGAAATGTTGTGAAGATACAGATTACGAGGAGCAGGGATGAGCTCTCGATTCGGCAATAACTCGTCAGCTTAGTGTTAAACTTTCGACAGGTCTGTACTGTGTGACGCAACAAAAATAAATCTTTTGATGTTTAAATCACAAGCTTAACATGTGCTTGATTGTGTTAAATTTCTTGATTTGTGTTGGTGACTTAGTAGATCATATAGACTCACGACCATGGTTAACTTTGATTAAATGCAATGTACTCAAGCACTAATTAATAAAGAATAGTGCAGAGTACATGTATTTTAAGCCGGAAAGTTTCTCACCCAGATATTTTTATTTTTATTCCTCGTTAAATACGTAAAATGACTCATAAATAAGTTGTAACATGTGCATTTTGTTTATCTATTAAGAAAAAGGAGAAATCAAAATGGTTTACTCTATGACATCTTGTCATTTTTAAATTTATAATTTATGGTCTTCAAAGTTTTTCCTATGTCCAAACTTACTGTTGTGGCAACAGCCTTGATATAGCGTTTTATAAATGCTATAGAATGTCATTTCACCAAAATAAGAATTAAACTTGGGAAAATAAATATTTTTGAAAAAAAAGGAACTGCTATATGTAAATATGATTCGGTAACAAGTCAGATATCCCATCTCCATTTTTGTTTTATCGCCCGTTTTTTCACCGACTAGATATTTTAAGCTAACGAAAGAGGCTTTGGTGGCCTAATGGTCTAAAGTCGAGTCTAAAGAATCAATCACCGTCTAGGTTCGAATCCAACTCGGGGAGTCTTATTGTGAGAAAGTCGATGGCTACCTCCGGTTGTCTTCACTGTCCAAAAAGTAACCGCCTCGATATCAGTGAAAGATTCATGACTAGGACCTTAAGCTTAATTGCCAAATCAACTCTTCTTAAGTTAACGAAACTTTGGACAACCTGATCTTGCTGAGAATAAATGCCCCAAAGTCATCAGGTCCAATTCGTTTGGAAATTCAAACAATGTTACATTGGAAACGTTTAAAAAAAAAATACCTTTACCGTGTATACACTGCCATAATAAACATTCCATAGTGTATGCTTAAACTGAACAGATCATTGATGTACGAGGGGAGGTCAAAAAGTTCATAGAACAACAAACCATACATTTTATTATTATTTTTCAATATAGTCCCCTATTTACCCCAATGCACTTAGCCCACTTTTCTTTCAGACTGTCTATACCTTTGAAATAGAAGCCTTCTGTTTGGTCCTGAAACCATGCCTCTGTGGCAGGCTTAAGTCCAGTATCATCAGGAAATCTGATTCGCCGTAAATGGGATTTCAAATTTCTAAATAGGAAATAATCACTGGGTGCCAAATCAGGACTATAGGGTTGGTGATTAAGTTGTTCGAACTTGCATTCACGAATCGCTGCTTGTGCAATCCTTGACTTGTACACAGGAGCATTGTCGTGAAGAAGCAATACCCCTCGGCTCAACTTTCCCCTCCATTTTAATCTTATAACAGCTTTCAGCTGCTTCATTAGATCAGCATAGTAAGCCCCAATGATAGAGATTCCAGCAAGTTTATAATTGATTAACAGAACACCCTTAAAATCTCAAAATACAGTGGCCATGACTTTGCCAGCTGCTGGTTGGGTTTTGAATTTCTTTGGTGCGGGTGAGCCAGGGTGCTTCCATTGCATGGACTCTTTTTGGTTTCTGGGTCCCAATGATGAATTCATGTTTCATCACCAGTTACTAAACGTAAATGGAAGCTCTCCGGGTTATCATTATAAATGCCAGGAAGCTCCCGACTTGAGTCTTTGGAAGCGATCCTGCACATTAAGGTTTCTGGGGACCCATCTTGCGGATACTTTTAACATCCCAAGATGCTCGTGGATAACCATGTGAAATGTCACACTCTCTAGCTATGTCATTAATCCAAATTCGATGATGATTCATGATGAAGGTCTCCACAGACGTGACAATTTCCTTTGTGATGGCATCAGCTGGCCGACCTGACCGTGGCCATCCTTCAGTGAGGTGCGCCCACGTTTAAATTCAGCTGACCATTTTGCCACTGTGGAATAGGCAGGGCCACTGTCACCGTACACCTCGGCCATACGCCGGTGAATTTCTTTGGCATTTGATCCCTCTACTGTGAGGAACTTTATTACTGCCCTAAACTCAACATTTTGATTTTCCATCATTGCTTGATGGTCACCAAATTATGCTTTTGAAAATTACACAAATATGTTGTGACAAATAAACTTGATATGTTTAAAATGGCGGAATGTTGTGTTGTCTAAATAAGTAAAGAAAATGTGTGTTACGCTTGGCTGAATATGCTGTTCTATGAACTTTCTGACTTCCCCTCGTATTATTATGTATTTCATATTATTTATATTTAAAGCAGTAAGAAATATTATAAATATAATATACATCCAATTATCATTAAATAAATAATGATTTATTCTATGATATACACGCATTAAAGTACAAAGAGGTTTGGGTTTTTATTGCGTGCTGATAACTGGAGCTTAAAATTAAAACATATGAAATCGATTGATTTTCTTTTTGTTTTTTGAATTGATAAAAAAAATCCAAAGTATAATGTATATGTCATTACGACAAGAATTAAGGAGTTTAGGTATTCAGTACAAAAAAGGTAGGTCGAGGTCGACGATCTTTTTGTTAGATTTTAAAATTATTAAAGTTAAAATTGATTGTATGGATAAATTGGTTGTGATAAAAAATAAAAATAAAAATAAAATTGATTTTACCTAGCAGTTATTATAATTGATTGCCTAAAAATGGTTTATTGCAATAGCAATTATTGTAAAAATTCAAAAACTTTTAGCATTAAAAAGTTTAATAAATTTTGCATGCTTGGGTGTTCTTTTAAACTATTCACCTGTTTAGATTTTAAAACATTATAATTATGTAAATTTAGAAAACTATACATGCAAAAAATTCACATTAAGGTTTTTAACACAAATTAAATTAAGAGATTTCAATAACGATATTTTTTTTTAATTTGCTTTGAAAATATTGATGGCTTTATACATTTATTTCGTCATAAATGAATGGAGAAATAAAATTTGTGCGTGAAGTGTGGATTTTGCTGTTAATATATATCAATTCAAAGGGGGAAAAAAATTAAAATTAAGATTTATTACTAAGTAAAATTTATTTGCAAGTTGAACTCACTTAAAACGTCGATAAACTTTATATTGTCGTTAAAATGTTCACAGAATTAAAACCTTCTACTGCTGGTTCGACAAACAGGTTGAAATAATGTTTAAATACATTTTGTACATATTATACCAATACTAGACGGCCGTTTCGGAATACAATTCCTCATCAGTAGTACTTAGACCAAAATGGTGAAAGCAATTTTAAGGGCTGGTAAAATATATCAAGTTCTTTTCATATGACGGGTATAGTTAACTAGGTATTCGGTATTTACCTTCCGGATCACCCGGTCTCACTTCCCTTGTGGAATTTTACGTATTTGCCAGTTTTCTTTTTCTTTAATTTTCTTTTGGGTTTAAGACTGAGATTTGAGCATAAACGGATATGTTTGTGGTTGAATTGATTTCGTTTACATTTTAGCTGAGGTTTATTTTTAGAATCTTAAAGCTTGATAGAGGTATTAATGTTAGCATTTCATAAAAGTGTAAAGTCTGCTTTTTGACTATTTATGCCTGATAATCAGGAAAATCAAGTAGAATGGTTATCAGGTTTATGGCTATAGATGTGACTGTCTGTTTTTCTGTGACTGAAAAGCCTTCTTTGCCTCTTTGCACTGAAAAGGGCGTTTTTTCCTTTTAGCGGACCAAAGATCCTGTTTGCAATCACTTCAGCAAATCATACAGCTCAAATTATTGTTCATTTTTCTATTTGCATATCTGTTAAATCATATCCATAAACTTTAAATATGACATCTTTATGTACTTTTATTATTCCGATAGGCAGATTCGTGTTGCTATTTGTTAACACTCAAATCTGTTACGTCATCGGTAAAGTGCCTTTAAGATTTTACTTATGTTTTGCTGAACTGATTAAGTAATACAGGCATTGTGCATTTTTATTTGCATTACAGGGTTGCGTACGGTACAGGCCTGTCGGAAGTTTAACACTGAACTAACGAAAAGGAGCCAATGCTCGGCTGCCAAGTTACCGAAATATGGAAGCTAAAGCTTAAAATGCTATTTAATGATAAAAAGCAGCTGTTGTAACTGTTATAGCTAACGATGGGCCGAGATGAACTATCGATTCGGCTGTTATTCGTTAGCTGGCTGTTAAACTTTCGACGGGTATGCACTTGTAACTGATGGTCCGATAAAAACGAACCTTAGTCCTAAAACGGTTACGTAATCAACTTATTGCTTGAAGAGTCTGCATACTTTCTGCTAAAACTACAACAATATTACGTAATGCAATTTTTGTCCGGTTATTTGTTTATTTATTTATTTATTTATTTTTATTTTTATTTTTATTTTATTTTTTGCAAATGCGCCTAATTATGTCTCAATAAAAACGAAATATCTACCTTTACTTCAATAGAAATAAATGTTACTACGGTAGCTCTGTTGGTAGAGTTCTCGAACCGTATGTGGAAAGTCGGGGTTCAAACCATTGAATTTAGCTTGTGACTGTACTTATTCTAAGCACTCTGTATTTAAAAATAAAGTTATGGAATCCTTCGAACCGATGCCCGTGTCACGTGTATGTGTGACTCGTTAATGAATCCTCCCTGAACGTTGCCTAAAGGCACTGCCAAAATCAAAATTTCTGCCATTTCACCTAAATCGGGTGACGTTTCGGAAGGGCCCTTAACAACCAATAATGCCCTGTGTCACGTCAGGCGTGGCACACTAAAGAAACTTTTCCTGCACATTGAAGTCACCTCAAAGATAAAATTTTCTGCCACTTTACCTTAAACTGATGACGTCTTGGTATAAGTGGGACTTGAAGCCAATAATTCAATTAATCAGATAGATATTAAGTCGGTTCACACATTCGGTAAGGACGACCATATTTGTTAATCCTCAAAACGATCATGTACTTACTTTCCAGTTTACATGTACTTTTCATTATTAAAATACTCCTTCGTTACGAAATTAAATAAATCTTACATAAATATTACATAACATTTATATTAGATCCTGAAAGTTTTGTCTTTCATCTATAAAATTCTTTGTGTATCCGTATACATAACAGTAATTATTTTATGACATTTTAAATAACATGCTTATTACTTACACGTATTTCAAGTCAATGTCCTTTTTTTTTTGCTGGATAAATAGTATGTACTTTTTTTGCTGGATAAATAGTATGTACTTTTTATTACTAGTGCTTGTTAAACCCCATGTCATAACAACAACCACTGCAGTAGCTTAGTTGGTAGAGTATTCGCTCCGTAAGTTGGAGGTCGTGGGTTCGAACCCCGGCGGGTCTGACACAAGACTTGAAAGAGGGTAGTGATTGATCTTTCGCAAAGCACTCCATTACGAAATCAGAGTCGCGGTTCTGTCGGTTGGGAACTTACAATAAACGAGGCCCCGTGTCACAGAAGGCTAAGCTTAGGATTAGTGGCGAATCGGTAACTCCTTTAGACCCCTTCGTTAGCTTTTCAGTCACAAGCTATGCATATCTCAGCCACTCGACAACCGAGTCGTCAGCTCAGTGTTAAACTTTCGACATGCCTGTATAATAGATATAAACTAACATTTATATTAGATCCTAAAAGTTTTGTCTTTCATCTATAAAATTCTCAGTATATCCGTATACTTAGCGGTAATTATATATGACATTTTAAATTACATGCTTATTACTAGATAAAATAGGTGTGCTGTTAAAGTCCATGTCATAACGCAATACTAGATATATACTTGTGAATCACGTAATGCACTTTTATATAGAACATATAAACAGACTCCAGACTTTGGACAGGCATTTGGCACAATGGAAAGATAGATACTAGCAGCGATTCAAATGCAATTGTAATGCCCATGCCATCACACAATATTTGTGAAACAAATACAAAACACGTAATGCACACTTATTTAGACATTATATAGAAACTCCAGACTTTGGACAAGCATTGAACAATGGAAAAATGGATACCGGTTGCGGCTCATGTACAATTGTAAAAATGCAACTCGGTTACGATGGATAAATGGATACCGGCAATGGTTCAAGTACATTGTCAAACCATGCCATAACACAACATATGAAACAAATATTACACAATTATTTAGACCATATATAGAAGCCCAGACTTTGGACAGACATCTGCTACATGGATAAAGGACACTGATTGTGGATCAAGTATAATTATAACAACAAAAGATATACTAAACGTATATAAAACATGGGACACACAATCATTAAAAAAAAGTTCTAGTCATTTTCCCCAAATAATATTTCCAAAAGTTTAAATCATTTTGGATTTTAAAACATAGCAACTACGAGTAGTAGTAGTTGATACACCAGCACTACATAAACAGTATAAATCACCCTTCATAGGTAGCCATAGGGATAAGTGTTCAAAACATATTGAATTGTGCTGTGAACAACACTACAGAGACAAAATACACTGTGTTCTATAGGCAACCAGTGAAAGTGAAAGCAATATTCAAATCATACCAGTTTGTGTTGTGAATTTGTTGCTGTTTTTATTTTAAAAATAACAACAAAAACACCTTCTCGTAAATATAACCTTTAATAAACTTAAAATGTAAATTTTAAAGCAGATTCTTTTCTTTACCAACGTGTTAATTATTTAACTATCTGTATTGCTGTGTTTAACTGAATGAAATTTCTCAAAGGAAGGGTTGTGAATTACAATACAGACCTGTCGAAAGTTTAACAACAAGCTTACCAATTAGTGCTGATACTCGGTCTCTCGTTAGCTATAGTATCTTTTCGACAGGCACTGTAAATATCACGGCAGCAAGCTATCCATATCTCGGCCTACTGGCAGCTCAGTTTTAAACTTTTGACAGGTCTGTACTGTATTTTAAAACGGGGAATTATATATGAAACGCATGAAACTTATAAGGTGTGTACGTTATTGTAAAATTTCTACATGATATATACGACGAATGAAAAGATTTACGATCCAAAAAGAAAACACGGACTTTTTTATTTTGAAAATATCACACCCCTCCATTGTAATAAAGCGACTGAACAAATACAGTCAAACCTGTCTATAAAGGCCACCCACTGGAACCAGTAAAAGTGGCATTAATGACCATATGGCTTTTATATACAGGTTCAAATAATATGAATAAAGACCAATTGGGATACAATTCTACTGGCCTTTATAAGCACCTGGCCCTTATATAGAGGTGGTCTTTAAGGCAGGTTGGACTGTACACAAAATGCAGATTTACCCTAAAGTCATAAAGTTATTAACAAAAACAGAGTAAGCGGTTGCTGTTTTGAATAATAACATAAAACAAACATGGCCTTCAGTTTATGTAAAATATGCAATTAACAAACTATTCTTTTCTCTCCAAACGTGTTAATATTGAATAATTTCAATTACTATGTTTAACTGAATGGAACTTTTCAAAGTGTTGACCCTGAATTGTAAAACGGAAAATTATATATGAAACACTAGAGAATTGTAATGTTGAAGTGAAATTGTAACATTAATATATATACGACTTTTGATGTTAATAAATCAGTACAGCAACATAATCATGATAATTTATACTGCTAAAAGCTAAATCTCTCGTGGTTTTTTCTAGCTATTTTACAGTACAGACCTGTCTGAAGTTTTAACACTAAGCTGGCAAAATTATTGCCGAATCGACAGCTCATCCCCCCCCCCCCCCCCGTTATCTATATCTCGGCAATTGTTATCTATATTTCTACAGCTTTTTCAGTCACTAACTATTCATTTTTCGATCAGTCGACAGTCGAGCTTCGACACCTTTTCGTTTGCTCAATGTTCATTTTTCGATCAGTCGACAGTCGAGCTTCGACACCTTTTCGTTTGCTCAATGTTCATTTTTCGATCAGTCGACAGTCGAGCTTCGACACCTTTTCGTTTGCTCAATGTTCATTTTTCGATCAGTCGACAGTCGAGCTTCGACACCTTTTCGTTTGCTCATTGTTTATTTTTCGATCAGTCGACAGTCGAGCTCCGACACCTTTTCGTTTGCTCAATGTTCATTTTTCGACATGTCTGCACTGTACGCTTTGGGGTTATTTTTAACGGAAATGATTTGCAAAATATTGTATCCATATTTAGAAAAGAATTGACGTCATATTTATGAAACCATCATTGCCATTTGCTATTTCTGGATGCGCTATTTTAGGCCATGTGCTGTTTTGAATGCAAGATTTTAGTAACAATTCAAAAACAGCACATGATATCATTATCAAATACAAATGGGTTCATATTCAAAGCATGGTTTGTTAAAACGTAAAAATGTATTTTTTCTAATTCAATTAAAATGAGCTGTCCCGAAAAAATATACCATATTTAAATCATATTAAATACAAATACACACGTATAAAGACATTGTTCAGGAAACCATTTAAATTCAATAAATCAATGACAAACATGCCGGTCTAAATGTCCAAATCACAATCCCAAAAGTAACTTTAGGTTTTGAGAACTGGTCAATTAAGTAAAACACGGTAAGTGAAATTCCGCCGGGTAAGTGAGACTGGGTGTCCCGGAAAGATACGCACCTACTTTCTAGCTAGCTTCAGTCGCCGCGTGTAAAAATTAAAAAAATAGCCATTTAAATAAAAAAAACCTATGGGGTTTTTCTTTAAGAAAGATATCTTAATTTTCTCCTTGGAATGGCACAACTATGGAAAATAATCATTCCATAGTTGTACGATGACATGTTCAAAACAATAATTTCAGTATAAATGATAAAACTAATGTCTACAGTTTTAACTCTTCTTGGCTTACATTGCCACATGGACAAAGTGAAAGTAGTGTTTGTTTATTGTTATACAACTTGGGTGATTAGCACAGCTCCGCTGGATAACATTTTGTCATTATATCCAAAAACATAATTGACCACCATTTTGCCATTATACCCAATGCAAGGAGAAGATACCGCATTATATCCGAAAACCAGAATTAGATACAATTTTGTCATTATATCCAATACCGAGAGTGAAGACCATTTTGCCATATACTAATGTGCTGTTTTTGGTTTTTATATCCAGCACCATGTTCCCTTTGTTTTGTTTTCTATTTGGTTCGTGTGTTGGGGATATTTGTTTGGCCAGCCGCACGCTATGTTATTCCTTTCCACGTTGCTTTATTACGTTCTTTATCAGTTTGGTTTTAGATCTATAATCTCCTTAATTGTAAAAATAGAAATAAAACAATTCACCTATTTCCAATTTGGCATCTTGTCCTATTTTTTGTTCTAATAAAATTTCAAATAAGGAAAATCGTGGATACTATTAAATCATTACTATGGTAAAATCTATCTTAAGTACAGATAAAACGGTATATTAAACACGTTTTTATCGATTTTTTATATATTGTACAGACCTGTCGAAAGTTTAACACTGAGCTGACGAAAAGGAATTAAAGCTCGGCCAACGATTGCACGAGACATGGTTAACGAAATACTATTGTAAACGTATTTATTTTCTCAGTGTACTAATTTCCGCTTATTTCGCGATCGTTTGTTTTGTGCGAAAATTATCTTATTTTTATTGTATTATGGTGCATATTTCAAAAACGCAAAAATTTAACTTCGCGAAAATGTCTAACTTCCCTATACCGCAAAAATTAATACACGCGAAATGAAATACTTTTACAGTATGTAAAAAGACAGATAACATCTGCCGAAAAGCTGCCGAGATCTATACCTAACAAAGGATGGAGATGATCAGTCGATTCGGTACTAAATCGTTAGCTCAGTGTTAAACTTTCGACAGGTCTGTACTGTATCTTTAGATATTAAATTCTCTCCAACATTATTTTAATTTTATTGATTTTCAACTAAATGCTTTTTATCACGTTAATTTGTAGGATTTTAAGGAAACACTAAAGTTTTAAAAATCAGATTCTGATTTAGTGTATGTATACACGTACCAAGTCTACTAACATTGGCGGATCAAAATCTCGAGATATATCACGTTATTTCGACGTTATCTTGTTTTATTGGTGACTTCTGTAAGGGTATTGTTTTAAATGCATTCATCAATATAAAAAGATTTGTTTGTTTGTGAAAGTGTTCGAAAATTGGCCCAGAATGTTTTCCTGATAACAATTTTGATCATTTCTACATGCCGTACATACTGCAATTTCTTAAATAAAAGTGTGTCTGCATATCACAAATGGTATTGTCTGAATATCTTACATGTTTTAACAAGCATAACCGTTCAATAACCGCATCACTGTTTTATTTCTCATCATTTTTATCTTTTTTTTCAGATTATAACGTCTCAATTACGTATAACGGTTGCCTCGGTAACCTTGTGGTACAAAACACTCGCTTACGGATCACAGCTCTGTTACTGCCTAGGTTCGAATCCCGCTCGGTGCAGATCCTAGTGTGAAAAAGTTTTCATTTCGCTTGTTGAAAGTCGGGGATTTCTCCAACCACTCTGGTTTCCTCCACCATCATTGAACTGACTTCCTCGATATAACTGAAAGACTCTTGACTGGGTCGTAAAGCTCCATCCTCAACTCCACTTCTTACGTATACCTAGTTGGTCTAAAATTCATTTCGTGACCTTGATATCCCACCCGTTACATACCAGAAGAACACCATCTTGGGCGCAAAATGCTATTTTTCTTTCAATATTACTATGATTGTCCAGTTCAAAAACAAATAAAACAAGATAGCTGTAGGTCTGGGACTCAGAATCAAACTGTTAGTTTTCATCAACCAAACATTGATTGACTGAATTTGTTTGAAGTCGTAATCAAGAATATTTTACTTATATCGAGACGTCACTGTCTGTAGATGAAGTGACAGAAATGTGACTTTTGCAGTGCGCCCAGGGCAATATCCAGGGAGGGTACTTTAAAGTGGTTCGCATTTTGGTACTATTTTTCTCATTTCAACATCTTTAAATTGTTTTTGATTTCCACCATTTTAGGTCCAAACACTACTGATGATACAGTATTATCCAGAATGACACATAATCTATAACCTATATATAACCTTCAGTACAAACTTTGAGGTTTTAGATAAAAAAATCATTAAGCTGTTTCTATTTCTGTGTCGCATTTTGAATACTACCATTAGCATTAACAAGGAAGAACCAGAATGACTTACAGTACAGTACATACCTATCGAGAGTTTAACGCCAAAAAGGAATCGGAGCTTGACTGTCGAGAAACCGAGCGTCCGATAGCTACAGAAAGAAAAGTTGTGCATGTGGGGAGAGAAACAGCGGCTGTCAAAAACCTGTCAATATATATAGCTAACAAAAAGCCGAAATGTGCTGTCGATTCGGCACTTATCAGTTAGCTAAGTGTTAAACTTTCGACAGGCCTGTACTGTAACGAGTGGCTGGGATGAACTACCGATTCAGCACTTATCCCTCAGGCCTGTACTGTATACTCTTGTACTTTGAATTCGCGTCATACCATCTAAATATACATGTTCTTGAAGGCTATGGATATCTCAATACATACTTCAGCTCCAATATTAAAACATTTGAAGGGTTCTTAAAGACAGGGTTGCATTTAACTTCTAGAAGACCTATATTGATGTTGGAAAAATGTTAAAAACATCCTATTCAAATCTGAAGCATATCAACTATCCATCAACCAATTGACATTTACGGGTATTAGTGCCAAGTGTAGAATTTTGAATTTTTTTACAAATAAGAATACTAGTACATGTATTCAAAATTTGGCATATGAAAATAGATACATTTTGATTTAAAACGACTAACTTGACATTACTAGTATTAATGTTCTAGGAAAATACAAAATAACACATGACATGAGACATATACAACTTTGATTCAAATTTTGCTCAGTGAATCGTTATATCTTTTACCTTCAAGGAGAGTTTAGTGTGCATCAAAGGGGAGTTGTAGAAATACAGTGTGTCAAAAAGGCATTTAGATGCAAGTATACAAATGTATTTCAGCGTCCATCAAATACTCTTTTGCAATCAAACCCAAAATTATACGTGACATTTTTAACAGAATTGGTGTACATTATAGGAAATGATAAAATTGTTACACTTAGTCATTTTCAGTCGAAATGAAAATATTAATGGACGGCAGAAATTGAAGTTTTTTTCCAATCACTACATAACGCCTCTCTCTCTCTCTCTCTCTCTCTCTCTCTCTCTCATTTTCAGTAATTATGACGGCATCCTAACTAAGTACTTTTAAGCCCTTTTATATTAAATGCTTACATACACTCTTTGATATATATATATAAATATGCATACATGTCTTAGAATAGAAAGTGAGAATACCTTATTCCTGATTTACGCACGGCAAATCTTATTAATTGGCATTACAATTGCATAATCATTTCATTGGTAGCTTAAATAGCTGAACAAATATTTGATTAAAACAAACAGCAAACATTCTTCAAACGAGAACGGCCACTTATATATACAAGTGTAAAAATCATTCAGAGTCCCGACAGAGAGAGTAAGACGTTTATTACAGGCATGTCGAAAGTTTAACACTGAGGTAGAGAAAAGATGCTAATCTCGGCTTTCGATTGGCTGAGATGTGTATAGCTAATTTCCGAAAAACTGCTGAGAGATAGATTGCAAGTGCCGAGATACCGGGAAACAACTCGGACCGGGATGACTCGATTAAGCATCAATTTGTTAGTTTGGTGATAAACTTTTGACAGCCCTGTAATGTAGTCAGGCTTGATTAAGACGCCTGCTTAACGACTTTATGTCTGTCTTAATTGATCTAAATTACATAAAATTATGAATAACTGAGTATATTTTGAGTTTTTTTTTTGTATTATTTTTATCTATATTTTTGTTATATTGATTAATTAAGCGATGTTGCTAGCTTATGTCATCTTCTGAAGCGATTTCATGCAGTAGCATGTTAATTTTTTTTATCATTGATACAAGTACTGAAAACACTCTGGATCAAGAAGCAGACGTCATCCGCCGGAAGTAGCTCTTCAATCTCATACTTAGAGGGGAGAACATTGTGTCTCGTTCTTAAAATTATACAGCAATTTGATTGACTTGAAGTGCTGCATTTGAAAGAACTTTTCTGTTTTGCTAACGTAATGGTGATTGTGGTGGATAGAGAAAAGTAGTGTTCATAGAATAGTGAGACATATTTCTTCAATTCACGTGTTTAACTTAAGTCCAATAGTTCCCTGTTCCTTTTATCTTTTCATTTTTAATTCTGATAACACACTTATGAGAACACCGGTCTCACTTCCTTGGTTGAAGTTAAGTGTTTAACGTCATTTGCCAGTTTTAATAGTTTTTACTTTGCTTTGAGATTGCGATTTGGACATATATTGGAATTTGAGTCTTTTATTCGAACTTGGACTAGAACGTCTCCTAACACAAATTAAAAAGAAGAGAAGGATAATGGAACGATAACAGTTTTGTATCCTTCACCTTCACCAACAAACCTACAATTTTCTTAAATTCTTAAATGTAAAAAGTTGTTAAATTAAAAGAATGCCCATTGTGAAAAACAAAGTTATATTTATACAATTTATATATGTCAGTGATGCCATAGTTTTATCACGATTTTTATTTTATCAGAAGTTTATCCAAACTTGTCTTACAAATATTAAGAACAGACAAGAATATAACGTAATTATTTGAATGTTTAATGTTGGTATCTGGTCTGTGTAATATTTCTGGCGAACTCTGCTTTTTGTGAAGTAATCTTTCCAATATTCTGGTGTTTCAAAGAATAAACAAAAGCTTTATATGTGAAAACACGGACTTAGAACATATGGCCAGCTTTATAAACAAGGGATTACCGGGCTGTACAAACTACATGTTGTATTACGTGTATATAAATGTTGTTTTAACGCTAAAAACACTGAAGGACTTGTGTAATTATTACAAATTATGTCAAAGGACTATATTGTGAAGGGTATAGTTAGGAGAGAGAGGGGGGATTACAACCAATATCAAACACTACAACTTTCCCCGTTTGTGTCGATAATATGATTATTCATAATGAGGATTATCCATTCTGTCATGTGCTTTTTGAATGTTTTTTTAATAAAAATTTAAAAGTAGTAATGACAATTCTATCAAATCTTAAAATCGAATTCCTTTATACCTGTCTCTCTTTCATCGTTCCATGGGGGCAGTACTGCAAATGCCTCAATCAAACAAAAATATTAAGATGGAGTTCAATCTCTGGTATCTTTCCTGGTCTATTGGTTCGTGTTCTCAATATAAAAACCCTTGTTGTTTATTGAAATGTCCACAGCAACTTAGACATGGCTAAGACGAGGTATGACACACCATTCCTCTTATGTGCTGCTTTTGAAATTTTTATGAAATAATGCATTCAAAAGTAACACATGACAACAACTACTTTTGAATGCATTATTTCATAAAAATAGTAGCACATGACAGGAACGTCGTGTTGTAACTCGCCATAACCTTGTCGGTTGCTGAGGACATTCCTATGACGACTTTAATTTTACTTCATTCACGTTTGGCTTTTTCTTTCATCTGTTTCAACATGCTTGTTACAAACTTAAACTCGAATTGCATGCTTTAAAAATTAGTCTGTGATATTTTAATTCGTTTTCAATCTTTTGAAAATTAAAAAATATATTTTATTTATTTTTTAAGTCCAAATGTTCTTAAGTTTGATAAATAGTGGTCTGACATTTATTTATCTAATTGAATAATCAATAATTTCAATTTTATATTTACTTTTTATATATGTATATACAAATGTATTTATAAATAGTTGAAAAGTCAAGTTCTCTGGATGATTACGTCGGGATGAAAAGAGATTGAATAAAAAGTCAGCATATATTGAAATATTAAGATTTTTGTTTTACATTTATATAATTTTTATGAGTATTCATCTCTACTTACTCTTTGTATCAGAATTAGATTTTTATTTTCACTTATCTGCACAAGTAAACAGCCATTATACCTTCTATTTACGTACTGTTTTTACACAGGTGTATACTTGAATCTATATTTTATCTATCTTACGGTACAGTCCTGTCAAAAGTTTAACACTGAGATAACGAAAAGAAACCGAGCCTCTACTGCTGAGATATGCAAAGTTGGAGAGGGACAAGCTGGCAAATGATAGCAAACAACTGCCCAAAAGCCATCAAGATTTATTTGTAGCTAAAGAAGGGCCAAGATAAGCTACCGATTCGACATTACTCGTTAGCGCAGTGTTAAACTTTCGACAGGCCTGGACCTTATATTAATGATATTTTAATTTCTTTTCCTCTATTGCGTTTTCCTTTCACTTCAAAACGTAATCTTATTTATTAGTTTTTTATCTTCGTGTTTTTAAAAATTTTAAAATCAAGTAACATTTATATTTTTCAAAAGATGTCGCCAGTTTTTCTGTATAAAATTTGAATAGGATTAAAGTGTTTATTCAAGTAATGGCTGTATTTTTCAATGATGTCAATACATGTTATTCCATTCGAAATCATCTAACTTGCACAGTATCAAAGTAACCCCTTATTTTCTCATGTTTGAAGGACGGTGGGTCAATTCATGGCGTTATTTCATTTTCATTCTATAAACTTAATACTTCAAAATGAGAACCTATCTAAACGAATATGTGGTTTTTGCAATTTTTTGAATGAATTATTTAAAATTTAACAAGACTTTCTATTTCTATGTAAGACTTTTTTAAATCAAACAAATGTCCAAAATGGCTTAATTACGTTTCAGTCAAAATTAAAATTTTATTGCAAATGGAGGTTTTTCCAAAAATATATTACATGACACAGTTCATTAATTTTGGATATTTGGTTCATAAAATTAAAAATAATTATAATATGACAGTATGATGTCAGTGCATGAATCACGGTCATCCCATTTGACAACTTATTAATTTATAAACGAGTTTTTTCTTGATTTTTTATGAATAAAATTTAAGTGCGTGGGTTGTTGGTTCATTGGGTCATTTAATTTTTAAAATTGCATATTTTATGGGTTACAAAATGTAAAATAAGTGGGATGGGTTAGGGCACTAGTAGTACTATGTCCCCATTTCTGGATAAAATTGTGCCATTACATCCTGCGTCTGTCCAGTCTTATGTATACTTTTGCTATGTGCAATATTTGAATAACTATAAAATCAAGTTTTTAAAATTTATCAAAAGAGAATCTTAAAAAACATTAGTTGAATCAAATTAATTTAGTTGAACTACATATTTAAAAATTCTAAAATTGTCAAAGTTTCTAAAATGAAGTTTTAAACAGCACTGGAAGTGTCCTCAAAACACTATTCCTTATAGATCGCCACAATCACCATAACGTTAAAAAACAAACCAAACCCTTTAAGTCAATCAAATTACTGTTTCATATTAAGAACATAATCATAGACGAGACACAATGTTCTCCCCTCCAAGTATGAGGCTGAAGAGCTACTTCCGGAAGGTGACGTACGCTTCGGGATTTAGAATGTTTTTCAGTACTTGTGATACAATCAGTGGTCTGCCTTTTCTGACCAATTTTTTTTCTGTCATAAACGTTTAATGTTCCTTGTTCTAAGTTACGTTGGCTGTTGCAAAGTACACCATTTTCGGCTAAAAATTTACCTCCTCTATTTTGCAGACAATGGTTAGAAACACACCAACACATTAAATATCATGTTACTGCATCGTATATCCAGGATAATTTTAGATACAGAGACATCATACTTATCAACAATATTGTGATGACGATCATAAAACTTTTTGAGGGCCTTGATAAACCTAGGCATGCAATACCCCTGCACCAATTTATTTGTAAGCAGCTTGCTTCCTTGTATAAAGTTCCTTCAGTGCTATGCATTGAATCCCATTGCTATATATATATATATATATAATATATATATATATATATATATATATATATATATAATAGTAATAGAAAGTTTAATATAAGTACTTATTCTGAAGTGTTTCCGTGGTAGATCTACTTCTAACCTTTACAAGTATATAAGTGTTTAAATTGTTGTAGTCTTCCGGGTGATAGCGATAGGTCACTTTGTCAAAATAGAAACGAAACTACCTTACTACTTCAGTGGTCAAGATGACCACTACATAAACCCTTGTAGTCACGAACCTAGATATGTTTATCCTTATAAAGTTTTTTATTATATTATTTTTTTTTATTTTTTTTTTTTTTTTTTTTTTTGATGTTCTGTTTTCCTTAAGAGAACATTAAGCAAACTTTAGCTAGTTACCTTTTAGGTAAGTTTTGGCAACTTGCACAATAAGCGTAAATCCAAGGTGACCACCATGATGCCCACGAGATGTCATTTTGAAGTGCTGGTTTTTATATCAAATATCTCGAAACAATCGTAGAATGGAGTGGAGATGCGGTGATGTTTTACGCCCCAATTACGATAATTTGTTCACTTAGTATCCGACGAAAACCTTTGGCTTTGGCAATTGCACCGGCAAACTCTCTCACACTATGATCTGCTTGATTGAGGCAATAAGAGGCGCTGTGATTGATGAGCTCGCGCTTTAGCTCTCTCAACGACCACCCCAACCAATACCCATCATGCTGATGACCTTTAGATGCAAGCTATTTAGGTAAACTTTGAATACGCGAGCTTCTGAAAACAACAAAGGTATTAAACATTATTAAAGTCTTTATCAAAACTTTTGATGCAATTATTTGATATTATAAACATAGCTTTTATGGTTTTTTGGTACTGTGTCCCATTTTTTAATGTAGATTTATGTTTAGCTAGATCCACAGTTTGGAGTTTTCTTTAATTTTGTAACTATCGTCATGGACTTAAATATTTAGTAGTAAAGAGTTTTTCCTTGTTCAAAATTTGTACAACCTGAAAGCTTTCAATTATATCTCTCTATAGACCGCATTTTTGTATTGGCAAGTTTTCATTGATAACAACATGTAAATGATAAAAAAATGGCAGTACTATCAGAAAGATTTTTTTCTTTCTTCTTTAACCCTTAAATCTAACACATTAAACGCCGGTAACTGACAGTTTCCTGTGAGAGGAGAAGATTTCTGAAGCCATTAACAGCTTCCAGATTTCGATTCAGCCAAACCCCAAACATAACGTTTAGATAAAAACAAAAAGTCAAACAGGTAAATCTTAATCTTGACGGATACAAGACGCATCATAACCACACATTATAGAAACAAAAAAACTTATATTAGTTCTAAAAATAATGTGTATATATCGTAAAGACGTGTCGAAAGTTTAACATTGAGCTTACGGAAGGGAGTCGGAGCTCGACTGCCGTGTGGCCGAGAAATGGGCAGCTAGTGGCCGTATTGCTGTCAACATCCGCCAAAAATCTGACAAAATATAAACACTGAACTAGTTAACGCAATGGATTCGAAGTTCAGTAACCATGTGGCCGAGAAATGGACAGTTAGTGGCCGTGTGGCTGTCAGCAGCTGCCGAAAATCTGACGAAATATAAACACTGAACTAGTTAACGCAAAGGATTCGAAGTTCAGTTACCATGTGGCCGAGAAATGGACAGCTGATGGTCGTATTGCAGATATACATAACTCGAAAGTTTAACTGAACTAGTTAACGAAAGAGATTCGAAACTCGACTACCGTGTTGCCTAGAAAAGCACAGCTAGTGGCTGTATGGCTGTCAGCAGCTGCCGAAAAGCTGACGAGATATGCACAACTCGAACGTTTCAAAGAATTAGTTAACGAGAGAGATTCTAAGCTCGGCTACCGAGTGGCCAAGATATGAATAGTTAGCGGACTTAAAGCTGCTAATAGATATTATGGGTCATCTTAGCACAGACACTTGTTTCTGATATTAAAAAAAATAACACTCTATACCTAAACATAACACAAGGTATCCATCTTCATGCTATCCAAAATGTTGACCCCCCCCCCTTGGTTTTTCTTTGTTTTTGACGTAATGCTTAGAAATTCAAAAACACAACATATACTATTCTTTTCTACATATATTCCGCTAAAGAATGATTATGAAATATTTAACATTGTCGTCTCTAAACCGTGTCACAGGACCTAAACTTTATTTGACCATTGCATTTTCTGACATGGCCACAGTCAACTGTGAATGCTGATCCCGTACTGAATTTCGGTAAACGTTCTGATTGGCTAAATCAATCTTCTTTTGATTGTTTGAATCTTTTATCCCTATTTACTTTCACATTTAGCCAATTTGTGTATTTTTGCACAATTTCCATGAAAAAATGCAACAAATCTTTAAAAAAAAAATTAAATTATCAATTCCTGCTTTTATAATTATAAATCTTCACACTTGTGTAGGTAATTTCATAATTGTACCCCTCTTTAGCATTTTTCAACCAACTTGAAATTTCATACTTAGATTACCCTTAAGCAGCTGCCGAAAAGTTATCGATATATTGGTACCAAAAGAGCTGCCGATTCGGCACAAACTCGTAAGTTAAGTGTTAATCTTTCGACAGGACTGTAGTGTGCATTCTAAAGCAATTCAAGTTGAAACAAATGCCAAATATCTTGAACGTGTACACGATGCCTGTCATATCTGAT
Source organism: Anadara kagoshimensis (assembly GCA_021292105.1). NCBI lineage: Eukaryota > Metazoa > Mollusca > Bivalvia > Arcoida > Arcidae > Anadara > Anadara kagoshimensis. Next base: position 10,439,051 of record CM037874.1, on the reverse strand, counting down.
TTTAATGGTAAATTTATGATGCAATTTCGGATTCAAATTATTGGCTCATTCAGTACTTTCGTTGATTTTATTTTCTAAATTCTTGATCAATTTTGATCTTAAATTCCACAATAGAAAAAAAGTATTTAAATTTAGAATTCATGTATGAGTGATTAAAGGTAAAATTGCTTGAACACTATGGTGAGATTTCGTTTTGTTCATCTTTTTTTAGTTTTGTTGTGTTCATTGCATTTCTGTACTTGGTTTGTTTTTTTCATGGGTTGTGGTTTGTTTTCTTCATGGGTTGTTTTTCTGTTTTGGTTCATTATATTTCTGTTTTGTTGTGTTCATCATTGTATTTCTCATGTTTCAGTTCTGTTTTGTTATGTTCATGGAGTATTCTGTTTAGTTTTGTTCATTGAGTTTACTGTTTTGCTTTGTTTTGTTAACTGGAACTTCAGTTTTGTTTTCGTTTTCTTGTTTGCTTTGTTCGTTTCGTTTTCTTGTTTGCTTTGTTCGTTTTGTTTTCTATTTTGTTTTGTTCGTTGTGTTTTTTTCTGTTTTGTTCGTTGTGTTTTCTGTTTTGATTTGTTCGTTATGGGCTGTCTGATTTGCGTTGTGTTATTAGTCGCGTTTTCCATAACTGGTATGATGACTGTTTATTTTGGTATTTGATGCATTAAACAAAAGTCCTTTGTGGTACCTCAGCAAAGTGAAAAAAGCTGTTGTTTGTCATTAATGTCCAAATATAATGCGACTTTCAAGAAACTCTGGATCGATATGCCATCAACCTTAAAATGACAAAACCTGCTTCATCACCCAAAGCTTGAATACCATTCCGGTCCGTTACATGTACACATGCGTACATGTCCTACGTTTATTAATTAGCAACACCATTAGATTGTTAGAATTGTGATATTTATAGTAAAATTATTCTTAATTTACACAATTACGAAAATTTGGAGAAGTATAATGTTATAAAGAATATCTCTACGTCATCATGCAGTTAGGGTCAATACTGTCTAACAGCACGTGGATATATAACGACCCAGGAATCGTGAAATATATAGCAACACCGACGTCAACAGCGGATACAATCATCACGCAGGAATACAATACAAGCCTGGCAAAAGTTTAACACTGAGCTAACGAAAAGAAGACGAAACTCGGCTTCCGAGATATGGATAGCTAGTGACCGAAAACCTACTGAGAGGTTGGAAGCAGCTGACGAAAAAATGGTAAAATGTCCTAACGAGGAGTCGAGATAAGTTGTCGATTCGGCACTAATTCGTTAGCTTAGCTTTAAACTTTGGACAGGTCTGTACTGTATCATTCTAAGACAATGTTAATTTCATATAAACGAGAAAACATCGTATAGTCATTAATGATATGATGAAGAATCATTGTGTTGTGTCTCAATGTGCCTCAGTTCTCTCGAGTGTTTTATCCTTGTCTGCGATATAAATACCATTCATTACGGCCAGGTGCAGAAAGTGCATGTTAAGAATAGCTTGATGTATATATAGGCATGTATTTTACGACTAAAAATGCATATTTGAGGTTCTTTGTGTGGAATAAATTACTCTGTATGTGTTATCATTAATGGTAATCAGGGAATTTACGTCACAGGCGTAAAATCCGGGCTATGACGTGTAAATTGCAACAAATTGCATGTACAATGTACACATACGTATACCAAATGTATATGTACAATAACTGTTTGTAAATTCTTGTTATTTTTTTTCTATCTAATTACTTAACGTATCTCTCTGTTAAATACCGTTAATGAAAATATATGGCGATTCTTTATTTGATAAATTATGTAGTAACTACGCTATATGTTATTTATTTACTAGTATTTATTTATTTATTTATTTATTATAAGTTTTGACAAATGTGTCATGGACTATATGCCTAAAACCAATAATGACGTTCTTCCAGTCGAATTTTATTGTTGGCAACTAGACCCTATAGTCTTGCAAACTGTAGAAGTATCAGAGGTCCTTACATGTCGTCCTTTATGGTATTTGATACAATTTTACGTCTATAAGTCTCGGAAGTGGCACCACCGCGGTTGCTCAGTTGGTAGAGTGCTGGCTCCATAAGTAGGAGGTCGTGTGTTCGAACCCCGACTGGGTCTGGCCCAAAACTTGAAAGTGGGCAGTGACTGTTCTTTCGCCAAGGATCACGATTCTTTCGGATTGGAACTTGAAATAAACGAGGTCCAGTGTCACGGTGGGAGTGGCACGATAAAGAACCCTGCTGTATAATGCCATGATCAGCGAAACGCACAAACAAAATTTCTCTGCACCTTTGCCTATAGCCGGCGACGCCTCGATATAAGTAAAATATTCTTGACTGGGACGTTAAATACCAATACTCAACTCAACTCTCAGAGGAGGCATTTATTCAATGGACATGCAAGATAGAAATGATGTAAAGCCGTTTTGGGGTAAAGATAAAAACAAACACACTAATTCATGTCTAAATCACAATTCTAAAACAAATTAAAAACTTTGAAACTGACAAATTAAGTAAAACAAGTAAACTTCCACCACCAGAGAAGTGAGGCCGGGTGCTCCAGAAGGCGCCTGACATTGAAGTGGAGTATAAAGGATGTTTTACCTCTCACTCAAAGCCAGGTGATGAGGAATGCTCGGAGAAAACTACTGACGTCCGGTAACAGGCTAAGCGAACTGGCAAACGTTCTTACACTTAGTCTGTCCTGAAAGGGATTCGAACATAGCACTGTGTTAGACAAGTTGACCTGGTATCGTGTCTGACATAGTGTTTACATTTTATAAATTGTTTAAGAAGCAACATACAGAAGAAATTGTTTGTCTTAAAGGAATGAAAGGCATTACATTCCACACTATGCTCTAATAAGTTCAACCGCTGTCAGAAATAATGTCTGGTACATGCTCTCTACTGACCCTTTACTACATGCATACAATACAATACAGACCTGTCGAAAGTTTAACACTAAGCTAACGAATAAGTTCCGATTCTACAGCTCATCTTGCCCTCTTGTTGGCTATATTTTGGAAACTGCTATATCTATTTCTCAGCATCTTTTCCGCAACTACAGTACAGACCTGTCACAAGTTTAACAATGACCTACAAAAATAAGTCGAATATCGGCTTCCGAGTGGTCGAGCTATGGATAGCTGGTTACCAAAAAGTTGTCGAGAGGTATATAGCAGCTGCCAAAAAAGCTGTTAAAATGTAGCTAACGAGGGGCCGAGATAAGCGGCCAAAATTAGAAAGCTTTGTGTTAAACTTTCGACAGGTCTGTGCCGTAGCTATCCATATATCGGCCCCTCGGTCGGCGCCCCAGCTTCTACACTATTTTGTTTAGCTGAGCGTTAAACTTTCGACAGGTCAGTTCTGTACATACATATTAAGGTCTTGTAAATTCTTGTTCAACTTGTGAACTTATGTTGGATATACTTCACGTTTAGGTCCTAAGGTTGCTCATTTCTTCGTTTTTATATGCATTCAATTGCAAATTTATTTAAATAGACAAGTGTGCTGAGTTTTGAATTAATTTGAAAAAAGCAACATCATGAAAAATAAATATTCAGAAATTCCAACATGGCATTTCATGATTTTATTACGATTTATATACGTGTGTATTCTTTTAAAGCATGCAGTTATTCCTTTAGGAGAAAAAAATCTGTGTTTTTAAATTACACATGAGCTGTCAAAACCATGTCTTGTATGAGTGACAATAGGCTATTTATTTATTTATTTATTTATTTATTTATTTATTTATTTATTTATTTATTTATTTATTGGGCTAACGAAAAGGATCCAAAACTTGGCTGTCGAGAGTGGCTGAGATCAGGACCCAGTTCTTTGAAGCTTGATTAGCTTAATCAATGATTAACGCCGATTTAAAACATCAATAAAAATCAGTATCATTTTCAAATCCATAGAGTTATAGCCATATGCTTCAATTTTTTAAATTCTATTCACTTACGACATTTTCAATATTATTTTTACAATAATTTGAAATTATGCATTATTTAAATTTTGACTAATCAATTGTTTAACTAATTAGGCTTCGAACAACTCGCCCATCGATAGCTAGAAGCCAAAAAGCTGCAAAGAGACACACAGAAACTGTCGAAGTGCTATGGTCTCCGATATATATACAGGTAGCTAACGAGGAACTGTCGACACAAATTCGTTAGATTATATTTAAACTGTTGACAGGTCTGTATTTTAGTTCTATCATAACCCTATCAATTTCATGAAACTACATATATATCAATGTATTTATTCCATTGAAAAAACTCGATGTTTAATATTTATCAGGAAGTATGTTAGAATATCTCGGTTTCTATTTACTTGACAAACTTTCTGATATATGTCGCGATATAATTTACTTTTCAGATATGACCCCGCTGATAGAAGTCTTGACCTTGACCTTGGAATTATCGCCCATTATGTGCCGCTTAAGCGTTCTACCAGGCATTGGTTTTATGTACTCAATCCGTATCTATATCTTCAAAATGTATTTTTACTTATTTATGTATTTTCTTTTTTGCTTGTTTGTCTACACCAGGTCAATATTTTGTCACTTATATCGAGGCGGTCAGTTCAGGGGTGGTAGGGGTAACCACCAACGAATGGCGGGGAGTGCCTAGAGAAAACCAGCGACCTTCGGCAAGCAAACCGTCCAACTGTCTCATCCTATGATCTGTCCTGAGTGTGTATCTAACCTAGGCAGTGAGTGGTGCTGTGATCTATTACCGCGCGGCCACCGAGACCCAACAAAATGTATAAAACACTGTAGTTAAGAGTGTACATGCACATATAAATGTTAAAACAAACAAAAAGCGGCATTTGCAACTGGATAGCCAGTAAGAAAACGACACAATACAAACCAATGTTAGAAACATCTAAACAAAAAAATTAGCCACAATGTCCATCGTCCATTGATTTAAATGGAAATATGTCCCCTCTTTTGTTGTTGCCTAGAAAACTCAAAGTCATTCGATGGAGCACATTTCCCTTCCATCTATGCCTGGTTTGTGATAAAAATCAAGTCGGTAGCATACAATGCCATTTATTATATGAAGTCTTTCACTCCCTGTTTCAGATTCCTGCATAGAATCAATTTTAAAATCGACAGTTATAGGCTTAATTGAAAATTAAATTCAAATTATAAGGTATTGGTCACGTACAATGTACTTTTAATAATTTAAATTGTCTATTTTGCAAGATAATAAATATTTGCCAAACACACACGAGTGTCAACTTCTAATTGGTTATTGGAGAGAGTGGGTGAATCATGGTGCATGTAATTGAGAGAGAGAGAGAGAGAGAGAGAGAGAGAGAGAGAGAGAAAAAAAATTGGTTCTTGTAGACATTTGGTGAATTATGATGAGAGAGAGAGAGAGATTCTAATTGGAATAAAGCATGGCTATATTCCGTTAATGTTTTTTCTAATAAATGGTAGCAATTTATTTTAAACTGAACGCCCTACTTGAAATTAAATCAGCCATGAACAAAACTTTTGCTTGTTTAAGCAATATCTTTCAAAAACAACCACAGAGTAACAAAATAATTGTATGAACGTGACCAAAGTCTTCTAATTACTGACTTAAAACGTGCTAAATCCTCATAGTGTTGAAGTTTATAAAATTGATCAAGTCAGTTATTCTTTGCTGCATGAAATTGCATGCTCCAATCTGCTTACTGAGACCATGAGAAATTGTACTATTGGATAAAAAAGAATGTCTGGTCCTAATCTGAAATTTTAATTTAAAAGCAATCAAATGGAAATCTGGAGCTGAGATGCTTAACAAATATGGTCACACATATATATCTAGACCTTGCCAAACCATTGTGCAGAACGGAGCTACACTAGTCACCATTTGCTGCATTAAATCGCATTTTCCAATCTGTTAAATTTACTGGGACATAAGAAAGTGTTATTTCGGATAAAAAAGAATGTCTGCTTCCAATCTGAAATTCTAATTTAAATGCAACCAAAAGGAAATTGCAAGCTGAAATGCTTACCAAATAAGTACACATATGTGTAATATCTAGACCTTGCCAAACCACTATTCTAAACAGAAAAGAGCAACGCTGTGTGAAATCGCATTCTCCAATATCTTTACTTGCACCATAAGAAATAGTATTTTTGAATAAAAAGAGTGTCCGATTCAAACCTAGAATTTAAATTTAATGGCAGATATATTCAATGTTGTTGGAGTTCTTATCAATTATGCACACATATACATAGACCTTGCAAAACCATTGTGCAAAATTTGTCATTTGCTAAAAGAAATTGCATTCTCTAATATGCTTACTGAGACCATAAGAAAATGTAATTTTTGATAAAAAAGAATGTCTGGTCCTTATCTGAAATTTTAATTTTAAAAGCAATCAAATGGAAATATGGAGCTGAGATGTTTACCAAATATGCACACAAAGAACTAAACCTTGCCAAACCATTGTGCGAAACAGAACGAACCCATACTAGTCATCATTTGCTGCATGAAATCGCATTCTCCAATCTGTTTACTGGTATCATAAGTAATGGTAAATTTGGATAAAAAGAGTGTCTGCTTCCGATCTAGAATTGAAATTTAAAAGCAAAAGGAAATTTCAAGCAGCTGAAGTTCTTACCAAATATGCACACATACATGTATATCTAGACCTTGCCAAAACAGAACGGAGCCACACTAGTCATAATCTGCTGCATAAAATTGCATTCTCCAATCTGTTAATTGGCACCATAAGAAATTGCAATTTTTGGATAAAAAATAATATCTGCTTCCAATCTAAAATTTAACTTTAAAAGCAACTAAATATAATTCTAAAGTTGAAATGCTTACCAAATATGAACACCAATATGTAGACCTGAGCCGAGATGAGCTGCTCACTCGAAACTAAACTTAAGACGGGCCTGAAACGTATTTAAATGTCAAAGTCTATATTAATTTGACTAAATCGTGTATTTAAACACTGAGCTAACGAACGCAAGTCGACACTCGGCTGGCGAGATATGGATGTCTAATGATCATGAAGTTGTAGAGAGATAGAAGCAGATATAAACTTTTGACGGGCCTGTACCGTATTTATTTTAATTTTACTACATTGTGTATTTAAACACTGAGCTAACGAACGCCAGTCGACACTCGGCTGGCGAGATATGGATGTCTAATGATCATGAAGTTGTAGAGAGATAGAAGCAGATATAAACTTTTGACGGGCCTGTACCGTATTTATTTTAATTTTACTACATTGTGTATTTAAACACTGAGCTAACGAACGCAAGTCGACACTCGGCTGGCTAGATATGGATGTCTAATGATCATGAAGTTGTAGAGAGATAGAAGCAGATATAAACTTTTGACGGGCCTGTACCGTATTTATTTTAATTTTACTAAATTGTGTATTTAAACTCCATAAGTTCTGATCATAGTCTTCTGAATGAGTAAAGGTCATATTAATTATATAACTTGAATGTAAATTTTAAGTGTTAACTTCAAACAATGATTTAAAGCAATGGCTAAGACGTGACTTATCTAAGATACCATCTAAGACCACGCCTTAAAACTTACAAGTAAAACAGAGTGTACATGTGCTTTAGGTCAATTTGAAAAGAGGACAAAGAAATGAATGAGATTTGGCGATCAAAGTAAATAATTTTATGTTAAAGTTTTTTGGGTTTTTTTTACTTTTACAATATGCGATTTTTGAGTTCGTGCACTATTGAATTAAAGTCTAGATTTAAAAAGCAAATAATCCACAGAGAAGAACTACATTACAGAAATGTTAACACTGAGGTATCTGAAAGGAGTCGAGGGTTTGCTGACGAGTGGCTGAGAGATGGACAACTAGTGACCTAGAAGCTGCTGAGAGATACAGTACAGACCTGTCGAAAGTTTAACACTAGCCTAACGAAACGGAGTCGAATCCTGGCTGTCTAGAGGCAGAGATACAGTACAGACCTGTCGAAAGTTTAACACTAGCCTAACGAAACGGAGTCGAATCCTGGCTGTCTAGAGGCAGAGATACAGTACAGACCTGTCGAAAGTTTAACACTGGCCTAACGAAACGGAGTCGAATCCTGGCTGTCGAGGTCTTGAGGTATGTATACGATTGACTAAAAAGTCGCCAAGAGATGGATAGCGGCTGCCGAGATACAGATAATGAGGGGTCGAAATGAACTCAGTCCAGATTCGGTGCTAATTCGTTAAACTTTCGACAGGTCTATATTGTAGATAGCTGTCGAGATACAGCTAACTGGGTTCGAGATGAAGTGCCGATACAACACTAACTTGTTAGCTTTGTGTTAAACTTTCGACAGGTCTGTAATGCTGTAATGTAGATCAAGAGATTCTATCTAGTATGGGGTGGAGAAATAGTGTTAACGTTCCTAGTCAAGAGCATTCTCCTTATATTCTGACAGTCAGTTATTGTATGGTGGAGTTCTTGGAGAACCACTCACCTAGGAAAATCAAAATTTCTCACAGAAGTTAACAAGGATCTTTCCTAATGAGATTTGAAATTCTGAGGGTGAGGGCCACACCCGTACGTCGGTGTTTTAGAGTACTGGTAAAAATAGTCTAGAGAAAATAAAACCTTTCTGACAAAACAAAAAATATTCATGTTACCTAGCACAGACATATGCCAAATTGATAACATATAAATGAGAAAGATTTGTAACTTTGCAATGTGCAAATTGTTTTAATCAGGAAAAATATTTTTCTACACTATACTCCACTATCCTTCATTCTAAATTGAAAGAACGGCTTAAAGAAATTATTCATTTGTCGTTCTTTTACAAAAACGATTAGCCAAGATACAAATATCTGGTGCTGAACAAGGATTCTGGTTATTTTGTCAAGCAGCATACGGATTCCAAACAAAAATATACTGAAGATACCATCAACAAAATGTTGGAGTGTTTGATAGATAACATATTTGTTGTGTTTGGTGATATAGTTTTTCAATAAACGATCGGTATACCAATGGGTACAAACTGTGCACCATTGCTTGTTATTCGTTTCTTTATTCTTATGAAGCAGAATTTATGCAGAACCTTGTTAAATCTGGAGAACAGAACAGAACAGAACAGAACATAAACTTTATTGCATAAAGTACATGTACAAAATACTTATTGCAAAACAGCATATAAAACATGTGACAATATGGCAATTATGATAATAAGTCAACATGTGTATATATAAATTTAAAACATGAATAAATCACACAAGCAGCGGAAGAACATACTAAACTTTGATAACCAGATAATTAAATGCGCTCTTTTAAAGCAAAATAAATGTATTTAGCGATATTATACTGTTTTTTAATACTATTTGGAGATATTAAAGAAAACAACTTAAATATATTTGGCCAATGGCAGTAGTAACTAGAAAAATACTTTAATCTTAGATGTCTATACTTAGGACAAACCAGTAGAAAATGATATTCATCTTCAATAACCGACATAGTACAATTGCTACATAGACGAGCATTTCTATTAATATTAAAATATCTTCCAGTTTCAACATGTAAATTATGTGAACTAATTCTTAAACGTGTAAGAGAAATTCTATATTTTGGTTCCTTTATGTTTAACAAATAATTTTCAAAAACAAAAGTACATTTGATTGAATTATAAAAAGATAACTTCAGTACTGAATTCCTTTGTGTTTCCCATTTTTGAATAAACTGATCATAAATTCTTTGTTTAATTAGGGGAATATTGGGAGTATTAAAATCCTGTGTATACCATATTTCTGAAAAACCTAAATTACATAAAATTGTTTTTACATGAAAAGCCCAATTCATTCCATTATATGTATTATTATGTTCAACATCATGTCTCAACATTTGATATACCCTATATTGCAAACTGTCTTTATCACTAATTACTTTTGACCAATAGCTCAAAATATATTCGTAACGCTTGCAATAAAGAGGAAGTCTAGCCAATTCTCCATAGATACACACTGATGGTGAAGACAATTTAACACCAAGAATTTTTTTACAAAATTTTAAATGGATCTTTTCCAAAGTAACTGCATCACAGTAACCCCAAACTTCACTAGCATATGATAATACAGAAACAACCAGTGAGTCAAAAAGCATAAGTTTTCTATTAACATCTAAATCAATTTCAGAAAATAAACCAAAAAGACCACCCATAGCTCTATTACCCCGTTCATATAGCTTATCAATTAAAATATTAAATTTACCATTACAATAGAAATCGACACCTAAATAATTATATGAATTTACAATATCAAGTCTGACATTACCATAATAGAAGTCAGGTCTATTTGTAATGGTTCTACCCTTCTTGAAAATCATGACCTTGGTTTTATCAATATTAACTTTCATCTTCCACATATTGCAATAATTATATAGAGAATTTAGCAAATTTTGTAACTCAAGCTGAGATTTACAAAATAAAACTGCATCATCAGCATACAATAAAGAATATAATATAATTTCACCATAGGTAACACTGTTAAGGTCTGCTGGTAAAATGCTTTCAACAAGATCATTAATAAAAAATAAAAACAGGGTTGGGGATAGAGGTTCACCTTGTTTAACACCAGAGTATGAATCGAAAAAGTCACTGTACAAATTATTGTATTTAACACATATTTAACATTAACATACAATGATTGCAAAATTTTTAAAAATTTTGAACTTATACCATATGACTGTAACTTAAGCCATAAAAGACTACGTTCCATGATATCAAAAGCCTTACTAAAATCAACAAAGGCACAAAACAATTTTTTACCACTAGAAATAGTTTTAGAGATTAAAGATTGAAGAATAAAAATACTATCAATGGTACTTCTTTTTTCTCGGAATCCATATTGATTTTCACAAAAAATATTCATTACATCTGACCAATGCAATAATCTTCCATTTAGTATGTTTGAAAAAATTTTACCAATTGTATTCATTAATGTAATACCTCTATAATTATTGACATCTGAAAGATTACCTTTTTTGGGTACTGGTACAACTGAACATTCCGACCAACATTTCGGATATAACCCACTTATGAAAATATTATTAAAGAGATTACATAAAAGAGGTGTAAAAATATTCATATTATTCAAAAATATCTCAGGAATTATTCCATCCATACCAGAGCTTTTACCAGCATGTAATTTTTTGATAGCACAAACAACTTCTTCATCTGAAATATCTTGATCTAGAAGATCTAACCTGATATCATTTAAATCATTAGAATCAGTATGAACAACAGGATCACATTCACTGTATAATTTTTTAAAATAATCAAAAAAATCACTACTATTAATATCTGTACATTGATTATTACCTTTAGATTTTTTAACATTATACCAAAATTTTTTGGGGTTTGTTTGGGCTAGTTTACTAATCTTAGTACCCATATAAATCTTATGCTTATATTTGGCTTTCTTTTTAACTTTATTGTATTTAGCCCTAGTGTTAACAAATAACCGTCTATTTGTATCAGTTTTGTTTCTGTTATACCTGTTCCTCATTATATTGAATTCACATCTTGCTTTTTTACACTCATTATCAAACCATTCATTATTTTCAGGCTGCTTTGGTTTAAGAACACATGGTGAATGCTTGCCCATAACAGAAAAACATACATCAAAAAGTTTACCACTAAACTTAGCAACAGTAGAATCTATATTTACTTGATTAAAAATATCAAAACCATCAGAAATTATAGATGAAAGTTCATCATAATTCTGCTGTAATACAACATCAAGCTCCTCTGCCTTTTCATTAGACCAAATTAATTTTTTATAAAATCCCGAGTTATCATTTTTAGATTTTACATTATTTAATACTTTAAACGAGAAGAAAACAGGTGCATGGTCAGACCAAGAATTAAAGTCTTTAATTTCAAATTCATGTAAACAATCTAAACAGGAAACTAAACAATAGTCTATTAAACTTTGACCTTGCGGTGTAATACATGTAACATGTGGAGAGAAGACTGTCGCCAAATCATTCAACTCAACATACAGATATATAGATGACGTTCTGTCTCTTAACAGTCCTAAATTTGGAGACTTTGTGAATGTCATCTATCCTAGTGAGCTTGAAATAAAAGACATGACTGATCCCTCAAGTTCTGCTTCATATTTAGAATTAAACCTGAATAATGACGCCCACGAAAGGCTACATTTGAAACTTTATGACAAACGTGATGACTTATATGTTTCTATTGTCGGCTTTCCTTTTCTATGCAGCTTCTTCTGCTTTTGGTGTATTTGTTTCCCAATTAATACGCTATGGAAGAGCTTGTTCTCATTACAGGGACTTTGTACAGCGAAGCAGGCTGCTTGCAAATAAATTGTTGACTCAGGGATATTGCAAGCCTAGACTTATCAAGGCCCTCAAAAAGTTTTATGGCCGTCATCACAGTATTGCTGATAAGTTTGATGTCTCTGTGTCCAGGATTCCCCTGGATATATTTGACGTCTCATAGTTCCATGTTCCTTTCACACAATTTTGATTACACACGTCGCGGGTGTAGCTAGCTAAACAGGAGGTGCTTACCCTTCCGGAGCACCCGGCCTCACTTCCCTGGTGGAAGTTCACATGTCTAACCTAACTTGTCAGTTCCAAAGTTTTTGCTTTGCTTCTGGATTGTGATTCGGACATGGATTAGTATGTTTGTTTTCAGTTTATTAAACTGTTGTACAATGCTTGTAGTTATAACGGCATGCAGTACTCGTTCGGCGCCTACAGAATCGTGTTAAAATAGAAAAAAATGTGACCAATTGTACATTTTGTCATATACCATTTTTTGAATCTAATCATAAAATACATTCAAAAAATGGTATATGACAATTTCATGCAACTGTAATGTGCTACTTTCCCTTTAATGAAATTGATCAACTCAAAAGTATCACATGAAAATTTGTACGAGTAATACTTTTGAACTGAAATACAAAAGTAGCACATGACACTCTTACGAAACCTTGAACCTCTCAACATGTTATACATTCAAAGACACTAAAGTTGTCAAGTGCTAATTTTAAATGCGCTATTTTAATAAAATTTCAAAATCAGCACATGGCAAGTTCACATGACACCAATCTTTGGAGGTTGTATGTGGGTCTTATTGAAGACGTTAACATGACCGACTAGATGAGTATCTTAAATAAAATTAGACTTTATAATCGGGATTGGTTTAATCGGTTGTCATATGCTACTTTTGAATTTTATAAAAATAAAGTATTCAAAAATAGCACTGGCATGACAATTATGTGCTACTTTGAATGCGTTATTTTAAAAAATTCAAAAGTAGCATATGACACAGTTTTCAAAGTTTGTGTTTCTCTTGACTTGTGTTGTTTTGTCGTGTTTGGCTTTTTATATCTTTAACTTATATTGTGTTGTGTTTTTGGTTTCATTTGCTTTTGCCAAGTACATGTTTTTCAGTTACAAAGTACATGCTTATTTTTCTTTAAAAAAAACCATTTAGATCATGTCCAGTAATAGTTTATATAAATATGGGAAATGCACATAATTACATTCTTGAAAGTAGACATTAATACAGACATTAATGGAATTAATAATGACATACATAAAACAAATGCTTTGTAATAATATGTCAAAATTGACTTATGAGACACTATCATACATTTCACACATAATTATGAACAAGCCAGTTTTTCATTTGAGAAGTAAATGCAAGCTTATGAAAAGGTATGTTTACACATATAAGTAATTGTGTGAAATTCCATTTACGATTGAATCTTGTGCACTAAATTTACATAATAAGAAGCTATCTAAAAAATAATAATAACAATAAAGGGAAATCTGAAAAGTTTAGAAATGTACTGTGCAATCAGGAGTATGTTGGCTATTTAGTAAACCAGACGAATGAATGAATGATAAATCACCAACGATTTCGAAACATTATATATGTCTGACAATTTTGAATTTTTATGAAATATTACAGTCATACTTTTGAATGTATTATTTCATAAAAAATTAAAAGTAGCACATGACATAATACTAGTAATGATATTCAAGAGTAAAGTCTCTCTCTCTCTCTCAGAATGCGAGATTAGTTAAATAAATTTAAAAAAAAAAATAAAATACCAGTAGATCTAATGGAATTTAAGAGAAAGGTTACCCTCTCTCACAATGAAATGATAATTCAACGAATAATGAATGAATGAAATAAGTTATCTTTTTAACAAAAATCGCCATCAACGATTTCCGGAAAAATGCCAATAATGAAATTTTAAAGCCTCTCTCTCTCCCTCTCTCTCTCTCTTTCTCTCTCGTAAAATCCAGCATTTTAAATTCAAAAGTAATGACTGAATAATTAGGATGCTGCCACAGACAGTGCATCAATGTCAAATAATGTCATAAATCTAAATAAAAAATGCAGCTATTTTAAATACAAATTAATTCACATATCCTGTGGCTAAAAAAATATTCTAATTTTTTATCGTGACCGAAATTGACAAAGCGGCGGTTTTATTCGTAATTATTGACTTAAAAGGTCAAATAAAATATCACAATTTTATCTCGATCGGTTTCCTAGCTGCGGGGAATTGAAATCTCTTATCTAGTTTTGCTTATGGCAAAAATTGTCAGGCGTGATTATTTCGCACGATGATGAATACCTTAATAATTAAAGAAAGTGTTACATCGTAAATTATCAGTTGTTAATCAATGTAGCAAGTTGTACTTCTGTTGGGCCTAGTTGGTTGATGGGTGATATGACACTGGTAGATGACGTCGAATGTTGTTTTTGGTTACATTATCTTAATCCACGTGTAAATCTAATTATATGTGACTTTTGTAATGTTTTGTATTTTTATTATCCTAATAATGCATTCATTTTATATTATAAGATAAAGAACCGTTTTTGTAGATATTTAACAGGATAATCCCGTTTAAGCTGTTCTGTCACTGTTTGCCTAAAGCACCGCTAAAATCTTGTTATTTCAGGCCATAATTAATCTATACTTTGATGGGACTTATTTCCCCAGTTCTTCCTTTAATATTAATAGTAACTTTTCATTCATGCGTAGTATTTCTCGTACAACCGACTATAAAAAGACCTTGATATTTTCTATTGGCTGTGACTCTCTTAAAATGCAAATTTGGGCGGGTTTGTTTTTGTTATTATTATACATCACAACAGGCGTGTTATTTTCTCAGCCAGGTGGCCTGACGTCAGAATAAACTGATAGAAGTTGCTTAGTAACACCGTCTTAGCCAATCGATTGATAGTAATCTCCTGTCAATCAATGACACTTCGCGCCTTAGTGAGACGCGCGAAATGCCCACCCACAATGGGCCAATAGTAGTGTAGTGGCTCTAAAGCTATCCCCACGTGCAGAGTATCCAGTTTGTAGTAGTTTTTAGTTAGAAGTAGTGTGCGTAGAAATATGAAGATGGAACAGAATCCTCAGTCTGCTACTAATGGAACCGATGATATCCCAAACGATCCGGGGTAAGTGTCAATTTCCTACCAGTCAAATGTCAATTTCATCGGTGTCTTTTGTTGAACAGTGTGATCGGATCTAAATAGGTCATGATTAACATGGCTCAGCTAAACTATCTGATTTTCTTATTTTCTTCAGGAAAATGTTCATAGGAGGATTAAGCTGGCAGACTACTGCAGGTAATGTACAAATTTTATTATTTTGAAATTTTAAACACTGAAAAAATCGCGATGTTTTGGTATTGTTTTTATTCGTTACGGTGGATAAACATTCAGTGCCGTTATTTGACATCAATGAATGATTCTTTAAGTCGGAAGTGAAAAATAATCCCTCGATCTTAAAGTCGTGTAGTTCAATATGTCTACCTACATCAGTTAATTTGTGTATTTTGCATTTTTAGAAACATTAAAATCGCATTTTGGAAAATATGGGGATATTAAGGAAGCTATGGTGATGAAGGATCCAACCACAAAACGATCAAGGTAGGGTTATTGTTTATATTTGGAATTTTACGGTTGACTGAACTCTGCACGTCCGTATACTATAGTTGTATGCTTTCAAGTAAAAAGTAGTTACTTTAACGTACATGCATGCATTTTTGTAAACGGTGCCTTTTATATTAATAGCTATTCCGTAGACCTCGAGAAAACATTATATCAATAGCATTCCTGTTATATTTGCCATTTCTCTTTAGACACATCATATTAAATTATGTTTGTCATACTACAGGGTTCCATGTTGATTCCTAGATAAAAATACTTTAATAAGCCTCTCACAAATTTGTTTATGTTGCGGCTTAATGACGTTAAATGCCGTCTCCTATGTTTACATTAGAGTAAAACATTATATAGATACCACACAAACTAGTGGTATAGCATAAAGAAAGGTCTATAAATGCTCATCTAGATTAAGAATCTACACTAGACTCGACAGAAAAATTCCTACTTGTTTACATAGTGCCCCCCCCTTCTTGAGTAAATAACATTTTCAAAAACCTGCTAAATTTGAAGGTTTTGGATTTGTGTAACATTTTTTCCAGAAAATCTGACAAATTTAAAGTTTTTGTATTGTACAGAGAAAGTTTTAGTCGTCCCCCTTTCCCTTGAGTACATAATTTTGTAAAGAAAACCCGATAAATTTAAAGGTTTTGGAAAACCTCTGGAAAACAGAGAAATTCATACTTGTTTATGTAGTACCCCCTTTCCCTTGAGTACATAACTTTTATTCCCAGAATAAACAATAAAGTTGAAGGTTTTGGATTGTACAGAGAAGTTCCAATGTGTTAATTTATGTAGTGCCGCCCTCCCTCTCTAATAAATTACAATTTTTCAAGAAAAAAATAAAGCTTAATTCAATCTTTCATGATCACCCCAAAAGATAATTTTTCAATGATCAAAAAAAAATTCTGAAATTTTTAATTTATTATCAGTTTTGATATCCAAGTTTAACAGTGATATGAAATTAAATCTGGTTATTAAAAGACCTGTATAATAAATGTTTAGTACTTCAGCACTTAAATAAGTATGATTTTATAGGGCCCCATTTATTTATTGTAAAGATCATATATACAAATATGTATACAAAATGTTTTTAAATGGTTTAATTTGTAGACCTATTGCAAAGTATACCCATGGTCTAGAAATTAAAAAAAATTGCCAAATACAAAATTAATATGTGTATTGCTGAATCGAATACAAAATAAAATGTGTATTGCTGAATCAAATACAAAATTAAAATTATGTATTGCTGAAAGTCATCCCATGTGTATTGTAAGGATGGTTGAATTAGGTATCTGTGCCTGGTTTAAAATAAAATGTTAGTGGGTAAAAAAAAATTATAAGTAATTTTTGCAATGACCTGAACAGCCAATTTTCACATCACATTAGGCAATTTAAAGTGTAATTTAGGAGAAATTGATTTTAGTAACCATGACATTTAGGAAGAAATGATAACTCTGGTATATTAAGAGTTTGGATTTCCCCCTGGAGGTTTACTATGTCGTAAAACATACTAGAAAATAAAAAATAATAGATTTTGACAATCATAAAGAAATGCCAGAAAAAAAATAAATAAAAGAATGGGATTTGTACATCATGTAATGGAACCATGTACTTTAGAAGTTCTTTCACTACCAGTAAAAATTAAAATTATTGATAATGATTTGTATAAATTTGTAAGTTTGTCTTTTTTAGCCAAAAAATGCAATTTTGATCATTTTGCGGAAAAAAAAATGTAATTTTGATGCATAAAAATGTCTTAAAGTACTTCTACACAGCACTAGTATAATCTGTAGTAATTTATTAGTACATATGTAGGCCTGCTTGAGCAGCTTCGTTCTGCTTCATTTGTCAAACATTTTATTTTCTCCCTGGGCAGTTCGAGTCAAAAACCTGTTAAAAATTTCTTGATTTTATTTTCCAATCTGATTTCCTATTAAAATTTCTTGTATAGTACAAAAAAATAGTATCATCTGTAATAAACAACAGTAGCCTAGTAGCTGCAGCAGGCCTGCCTATTTTTAGTTGAAAACCTTTAGCTCTCTGCCTATGTGTACGTACCTCTTGTAAACTTTAGGATGCTATTGTACATTTCAGAGGGTTTGGCTTCGTAACTTATTTGGACCCTGCTAGTGTAGACAAGGTGTTAGCAAACGGACCACATGAACTTGACTCCAAAACGGTACAGTAGATTATTATATGTTTTTTAATTTATTTATAATCTTGGAATTGTAATAATGCACTGGTCTTGGACAGGATTTGATAATTCTTTTCACAAGGCTCGAAAAATCCATCAGTTTTTGATGACTAGTGTCTTAGAAAATATATGGGCCTGAAAAATCCAATTACATGTAAATGCTCTCTAACTTGTGATTGTATTTCGCTCAGAAATTGGCTTTTTCACATATTAGAGAAAACAAAATTTATAATAATTTCAGTTTTCTATCAAGAATTTTTGAGAAGGGACCTTATTTTCAAAAACAATTTTTCATTCTTCTTCAACACCATACCACCAGTGTGCATTCATGTAATAATAAAAGGCCTACTAACGCCTTAACAATGAGGCCAATTGTATATTAAGAAATCAAATGACCCATGACTACCTTCGGAACACTGAATAATGATCAATAAAGACAGAAGAAAAAAAAGAAAAGGAAGTTTAAAAAAAGGAAATAGGGGAAAAAAGGAAAATATGGACCCTGGGACTAACCTTGGTCCAGTGGACTTTTCGAGCCTTGTTGTGAATTATTGTCACCTAATGCATGTATTTAATTATTGAGCAATTGACAGGTGCCATGCATTTTATAATTAGATAATTATTTCTAGTGTTAATAATTGGTGACAGTTATAACTTATTACAGTATTGTCGGTGTGGTGGAATTTTATGTGTAACAAGTTGTAACTTTAAAAATCACTTTAAAACCAACCTCATAGAAAGAAGGTTCTATGTCAATTTAAAAAAAAAAAGAAAAGCCAAAATGTTTCAATATTAATTTAAAAAAGAAAGACCAAATAATTTCTTGTAGATTTATGCAATAGAAAAAAATGAATTGAATCCAAGGGGTACTTGATTACAATATTCCATTATTACACAAGCATTTGAAGTAACTTTTTGATCTTATGAGTTGTTTGTACTTTACATAAAAAAACCTCAACTTTTTGTATAAAAGTTATAGTTCTTATATATGTCAACAATGTTTACACTTTACCCCTGTATATAATTTGCTACCATTATCATATGTAAACAAAGTATACTTTTGTACTAAAATTCTACCAATACCATACAATGTTTAAATTTAATAGTATTGTAAACAATGTATATTTCATATGAAATCGACATCAAGTTGACAATGTTTACTTTTTTCAAGTCAATACCACCTTTTTTCATCTCTCGGCCAATTAGAGTCTTCAATTAAAACCAGTTTACTTAAGGCTCTATTCAGCCCTTTGTATAAGGGAATTGTGTTGTATTGTTCTCAGAACAAACCGTTTGCTACCCAATTTCCTCCCCATTTACACCTACAAATCTATTTCACACAAAAACCCTCCAACTGCTGGCGGTTTTAAACAGGAAGACAGCCTTTAGAAAGATTTCATTCATATTTACCTTGCATTTAGTTGGATGAGAAAAGCTCAATTGCATCACACATGTTGTGTGCCGAGTATTGACTATTATAGGAGAAGAATGCATTGACTATACTCGGCTATTGTCATTTATTGGTGACGTCTACAAGTTTAGTACACTAAAAAGTAGGCATTCTAATTGGACGGTTTCTTTTAGTTTCCAAGCTTTTGACATGGAAAGTAATTAAATCCTGACCAGTTCTTGCTTGGTTGGATTTAGATCACAATAAGTATTGGAGTGTCCATCAAACAAGGGACATTTGTCACGCTACAACGCACTTAACATTATATCAAGCACTGGACAATCTAACTGACCAAAACAGATTTATTAGTTATCACCTGAGAGGAGTCCAGTCTAGTTTTGTTTGTGTGATTTCTTGATAATCATCTCTATTTTCTCGGAGCTGATATATATTTTAACATATATATTTTTGGACAGTTAACCTGAATTATTTGTTATTTAAAATAATATGGATCCACTCTGGTATCTCTATCCACAGGTCGATCCAAAAGTTGCATTTCCAAGGAAAGCTCAGCCAAAGGTAAGTGTATTTATTTATAAGTTATATTTTCAATAACGACGATGACGACGACAACGACAACGTATATTTTTATGATTCATGTTTTTGTATCTAATACTTATTTAAAGGATGTTACATTGATAGATAAATCGCCATCGTTAAACACAACCAAATATTGATTTTGTTACAAACTTAGTCGTGATTTCCATAAAAATGTATATATACATTGCATTTAGATCTTGATTTTGTTGTCTACGCTGTCTCTCTCTCTCTCTCCCTTTCTCCCGTTGGTACCTCGATAGGAAACGCGTACAAGCAGTTGTTCATTACATTCAAAATGCCCAGGATTAGCCAGCCTATCTTGCGAAGCTTTACCCACTTATAAAAGAACTGCCAACTCAAATGAATAATTGATCCTCTAGTTTACGTGTGGGAACTTGTGTCATCAGTATGTATTTGTTTCTCCTGAATATAAATGTACATCTCCCATTAACAAATATATTTTCGATATGTTGTATGCGATTTTTTCATTTTATAAATATCAATCCTATACATTTTTCCCTAAAATCTTATGAAAATATTTTTTCTAATAGTAAAATCTTGGGTGTCAGAATTAATTTGAGATCTTGTACGGAATGTGTTAACTATGAAATATTTATTTCACCAAGGCATAATTAGAACGTTGAGATTTTTTGCCTTAAGAGATTGTTTCTTGATAAGTTACATCACATATTAATGAAATCAATGCTAGAGTCAGGTTACCATCGCCCGTTTTCCTCTAAGACCGTAATCAACGTACAATAAATATGCAATAGAAATAATCGTAGCAACTAATAAAAGCGCTGTCAATTTCATCAAACCAAATTGGACTGAGAATAGATTAATAATACACCGATCTATAACTCCGAAAAAAGATCGTAAGGAATAAGAAAAAAGAATAAGAAAAAATCAATGCACGCTTAGTATACACACACACAGGATGTTTTAGATAAACCAGATTCATCATAACTGATTTTATTTCAAATCCTGGCCTTGTTTATGAAATAGAGATGTTTTTTTCTTATCTGGTGGGAAATGCTGAACACAGATATAGCCCCTGTATATAGAAGAGATAGAGAAATGCCTTGTTTGTGCCTAGGGGGCTTAGGAAGAATGATATTATCATAATACAATCGCAGTGGTTACTTAGCAAAAATTTGTTAGGTCTTAAAACACCACTAAAAGCCCAAAATGACTCACAGCCTGACTTGACCTGCCTTTAAATGTAACTTTATAACATTTTTTTCAGATGTTTAAATTTTTTCTCCTATAATCATAGATGTTTAAATTTTCTCATATAATGGTTTTTCTTTTTAACAAGTCTAGAAATTTGTAAAAAGGAATTTTCGATAATTTATTTTAAATGGGAAAAATGAGATTTTTATTTCAGAATTATAGAATTTATAAAAAAAATTGATAGACACACTTCAATTATTTTAGGGAGCAAATTAAATGTTTAAATATTTTTTTTACCGGTAATCTGATTTCTTTAATTTCCCCCTTTCTATATTTGGATAATTATGAGTTCATGGTGACTGTGTTATATATAGTATCCCCTATTAAATGACATTTAATTGTCAGTTACAAGTAACATAAAAAGTAATAGTATCTTAAAAATATCCCTTAAGGGCCTTTTTATGTTATCTATTGTCACCCCGTGTGGAGCCCCTCATCTGTTCATTGCACTTAAAAATTTTCAATATTCAGCCCTGAATAACTGTATAACTTGCTCTTTGAGCATTTGTTGGTTTAATATCAATACCTTTATTCTGCTAGGTAGAAAGTTTTGTATGGTTAGGCATGTTGGCAAACATTGCCATTAAAACCGTGGTATAAGTGTAAACATTCTCACATGTTTACCTAAGGTTATAGTCACAGGCTATAATCAATTCATGGAACAAGTCTTAAATAATGGCCCTTACAAACACTTATTTACTTAAATTTTCCTTAGTTCTATTCTTGAGAAAATATATAAAAAAAAATCAGAGAAAAACCATTTGTGAAAAACAGAAGAAATAACTTGTGTGAATATGATTAAAAAACTTTTTTTGTGTGTGTGTGTTATTCTTGGGGTTTGCTTTGTGGAAGTTAGCGGGGTATTACTTTTGTTTAGTATGATGTATTTTTCCCATGCTTTAGGACTTCTATGGGAGAAGTAGTGATAAAAACATGGCTCCCCTCGTCCCAATTTCTGAGTTAAATTATTACACAGATGTTAAGAGTTTACAATTTGCACATGGCCCGTGTAATTGGACTTAGTTTATAGGTATAAAGACCATAAAGAAAAGTTGTGAAAAAGAGAATGAAATTGCCTTTCACATTTAATCTGTGTATTTAAGATGCCTAATTGAATGATATACATGAATAAAACCACATCAACAAATTAAAAAAATTCTCCCCTTGTTTTGTTCATCTTTCTAAATCAGGTACTGGTATTATCATCATGGCTTTCTACCTTCTGTTCACTGTAAATGCTTCATCTAGGCCCAGAATTTGGAAACTTAAAGATTTATATTTATTATTATTATTACATGTCCAAAATGTGTAAAATTATTAGCCAAATTATTAAAAATGTGTGTGAAAATATAGTTCTTTTTAAAAGAATTTACCCCACAAATTTGCTAAAATAGGTTACTTTTTGAAAGAATGTCTCAAAAGTTAGAAGCTAGTGGTGATTATAGCCATCAGGAACGGATATTGTCATATACTGGTGGTATGTTATTGGAAAAAAATTCTCTTGGCAATTACATTGTTTTTATTTTTGCAAATAGAATTAAAAGTTTTTAATTATTTAAATAATGTCGATAGACAAAGGTGTTCATTGTAAAGAGTCGTGTTAGAAGAACCGATCAAATATCACATTCAGTCGGTAAAATGTGTCAAGTCGGGTTCCTAAACAAATTGGGAAACATTCAGAGCAATGTATTGAAACTTAATTAAAGAAATTAACATTTTGAATTGAAGAATAACCTTAATTACAGCGACACCTAATACCCTAAAGAAAACCAGATATCTATACTTTTTGTTTAGAAGACCCATTTGTCTATTTTTGTCTTGCGTCTTAGTGCATTGAAATAAAAAAATTACAGCAGGAAAGGTTTAAAAATTATTAAGTGTCATTTTTCTTGAGTGTTAAGGCTAGATAACGGGTTATCATTTAAACAACATAGTTGGACGTGATTATGTTTGTTTGGTCTCTCGTCTTTTTAAATATAAAAATCGGTAGCAAACCAATTAGTACCAAACGCTCGTTATTTTCAAATTCCTCTTGAGAAAAGGATATTGTCGTAAGCTATAAATAAAATCCACTTATTATTGTATATATACATAAGGGCTAGTAACATGCTTATTATTGGGCGATTTAAATGCAAGCCTGGTGATTGTGCTAGTGAGTGAGACCTATATCGTTTTTCCCCATTTACATAGACAAGATCACAAAGTGTCTTCTATGTTCCCAACATTCAGTCGCATTGGATTTTCTTCAAACTCTACTTTTTGAAGAAATGAACCAGTTGAATTCTAAGGTAATGTGTGTTTTGTAAATTTTTTGTATATTTATTTTTTTGCCAGTTTTAGGACGAGTTTTCTGTCTATTGATTTAATTGATGTCCATTATTTGTACAGTTATTAGTGGTATTTTAACGTACTTGTGACAACAAGTTCTTGGTTCTTACTCGACTTAGTAATGTTTAAAGTAAAGTAACTTGATGGGTAGGGGTGGGGAAAAGTAAGAGTTCAGATGTAAAGTAACTAAATGGGTGGGAAAACATGAGAGTTTAATTGTAAAGTAACTCAATGGATGGGGAAGTTGTGAAAATATATTTTATTGTTTTAATTTATTTAATAGAACTTCATTCGGGTTTGCTGCTTGTGAAATTCCAACCAAAAATGTGCTTGAAAAAAACTTGATGGTGATGATTTATTCTGAACATTTAGATTTTTTCAATCTTTTTTAAATTCATTGAAATTGTCCTTTCGAGAGTTTTGGCATTATAATAAATTCTATGTAGATTAATACTCTTAGAAGGGGACGCGAAACATTTTGAAGAACAGATGAACATGAGGGCTTTAAAGTATTGATCTCTTTAACTTAAATATATGATAGCTTAAACCTTGATGGATTAATTTAAGCGATGAATTGAATTTTTTTAAAAAAAAATTTAAAAAGATAAAAATAATGGTAAAAGAAAATCTAAAAAAAAACTTCCAAATAATAGATGTTCAAAGTATGGGTAGATATTTGTCACCTTTACAAAATTGTCGCCATTCTTCGGTTGAAGGATCTTTTGAAATTAAAATTTTATTATCGGTTATTAATATATATAAATATACATATTTTAAAATTCAAATTTTAAAGTACTGTGAAATTTGGCCCAGTATGAGTCACTTATATTACAGTATAGATTTTTTCCTATTTTAAATATTAAATTCATATCTTGGAACAAATTAATATTTGAAGAGTTGTTAAACACATGGTTTTTTCACCTGACGTTTTCAGAGTTTTCAAGGGGTAGCTTGTATATGTATGTCTTAATTGAAAAAAATTGTTTTGTCCACAATTTGATCAGGTAACCCAGGCATTATACATTGCTTATAGATTGCCATTATTAACACAATATTCTACTTGAAAAGCAACAAAGGTGAAACGAAATTAGCTAACATACTAGATCTATCTTTAGTTGGTAATATTGAATTTTGGTGTTAGGTAACAACAGGGGGCCCTCATACCTATATGAGAAATGTAAATACCTTTTAGAAACCTTGCATTAAGGCCCAGCGCTGAAAATAAATACAAATATATGCTTCATAGAATTATTGGTAAATGTATTGAATTTTCAAGTTTTTGATCTGTGAGAATACTGCGATCAATCAAGCTTACTGAAATCGAGGAAAATTGATCAGGGCAATAAAAATGGAAGAATATTTCAGCTTTTCTCTGATGGAGATCTCTATATATGTAAAACATTTATTTGACTGGAGAAAATTCATGATTGATCTTATGGGCTTGACTTAGTAATAAACCTCCACCTAAAATGTCTATATCCTAACTTAATCCTATTTCTTCCACATTCATAGCACCATTGATTTTGGTTGCCATGGTAACAAGAGAGAGAGAGAGAGAGAAAAAAGGTCATTCAGCTGGTTATATAAATGACCTTCAAATTGAAGACATAATTTCTGCTAGATGGGCTGTCAATGATTTGTCTAGTGTTATTAAGCTTTTCAAATATTTGAAAACGGAGAAAATATATTTACTTTAAAAATTTAGAGATTAAAATTTCAGTTAAGTACAGATTTAAGTTGTCTTGTTCAAGAAGTAGAAACGGAGATTTGTTTGAACACAAGAGTACATCGTTCTAACAGGATTTCAAAATTTAAGTCTCTGTTGGCTTAATTAAATCGAAGCGGTTCTTTTCTCAAATTTTTTTTGTGAGAAAAAACTTGATTTTGATTGTAGGAATACACTTTAACTTCTATTTGAATATCACACGAAGTGTAGACATGTGTGCCTGTTTTTGCCCTAGGTGCGTAAGTGTGTGAAAAGTATTAAATTTCTGAATTTTAAAATAAATTACAAAAAGTAAGCATTCAGTTTTAACTGTCTGTATCTGTATGCATGCCTATTTGTAAATATTCATATTTAAATACAACTTTTATCAATAAAAATTAAAATCGGTAGGATACAAGAATGGTCTTTTAATATCCTTGATGTGGTAGAAGAAAACATTTCATGTATTAAATATTAAATACTGACACATTCCAGGGTTAGTTTCCCAATGGCCTCATGCTTTTAATAATACTACAGTAAAACTTTGCTTAAAGGACACCTTTGTATAAGGACCACCACCTTGTTTAAAAGGACAGTAAATTTCTATCACAGTAGCTCTTTATTCATGTTATTTTAACTTGTCTGTATAAGAGCACCTGCCCATAAATGTCACTTTACTGGCTTGGTAGACTGGTTTGACTGTACTTAAAATTATTTATATATATTTTCTAAAAGATTTGGAATTGGAATTTATTTGAATTGAAAAATATAATTATTAATTGTAAAGTAAATGCCTTTGCTGAGTATCAGTATATATATATACATGTATTCTGTGCATGTGAATTTGAATTTTACAAAATGTATTGAGCTAAAATTAATTAAATTATAGATGAGGTCTTGACTTGCATTTCTCCTAAAAAAAAAAATTGAGGTGGATTTGATTATGATCTCTAATTTACTTTAACAGAAATTTAAAATAAAAAATAAAATAAGCATTATTATTGTTTACTACATTTGTGGCATATTAAATCTATTCATAAATATTTCCCTAATGTTGGGGTAAATTCTTGCCATGTATGACCTCTCGTTGTGTATAAAAGAGTAGTTCACTGTATAACGGTATCTTAAAATCGTCCAAACATGAACACAAAAAAACCCACTCTCATTTAGAAGTCAACCGATATAGCATTTTTTCATTATTAATTATTGTGTTGGCTCGGTATTTACGTCATTATCGGTACAATTGTGCCTGTATTTTCTGCTCGTATGCGTCGTCAATCAGATACCCTTGTTCCGCATTGGGTTACGATTTAATGATTATTTAGAATCAGAGTTAGGTACACAAATTTATTTTTTTATCGACCCGTTATTATTGACATGTTGTTTTCAATAAAAACGGAATTTATAGGGACAGTATTTCCCTTGGTAGGTGCTAAACACCAATAAAACATGTGCATAAAACTTCTATGTACGGAGGGAATTGATGGCCGCTTGTCATGCTAAAAGAAAATAACAGTTTACCTGGCTTGGATGATTAGAAATCGAAGACCAGTCAATTTTTCTCGTCATTTCACCATTGTTAAAATTAGACGATTATTTATCTCAGAAACGTGTTAAATAGGAACATAATCGTACACATAATATTGTAAATGAAATTGATTTGATGAATCGTAACTGTTATAATGGGAGAAATCAACATGGTGTTAGCTTAATTGCGTATTTTAATTACTTGAATGTAGTGTTTACCCAAGGTAGCCTTGTAGGTGGTTAATAATTCATCACCGGAGATTAACCTTGGAATTGAAAAGATACTGCAACTATATAAAAAAAACATGTCATCCTTGAAAAAATTGATATACCCTTCTTGTACTAATTCTGGGTTAGTTTTGACATAGCGTTATTAATTTGGAAAGAAATTTTAAATTTTGTCCTTAAAAATAAAATGTTTCAACTTTGCAGTTTATGAAGTAAATTATTATTTGATTCATTCATTACCGGTACCCTCAGAATGTGAAATAAATTGTGTTCCCCCCCCCCCCCCCCCCCCCCCCCCCCTTTTTTTTTTTTTTTTGGAAATAAGACAAATTACAAGTTTATTTGTCAGATTGGTTTGACGTCTTGGGTTAGTTTTCCCTTGCCCACAAAATTTCCAATATTCTTACAATAGAACATCTTTGCAATGAGACTCTTGGCTTTTACAAACAAGTTATAATTCAGTTTGATACACAACAGAACTCCAGTTTTCCTAATTCTCAATTAAAGACAGAAGGTAGTTTTTTAAAATGTAACAAAATCATAAGTTGAAGGGAAGGCAAAAGGGACAGGTACCCTTTGGGTGTGACTGTCCTGTTAATAAGTGAACTCTTGTCTATCCATATGCTCTGATCTACTACATGTAAGCTTCACTCCAGACACGTGACATTTTAAAGTATTTGGTATGCATTCCATGTTGTTGTGCCAGGTTTTCATATTAAGTTTTAATTTAGCATATAGATGACTGATCCTTGACCAAATCTGAATAATGAGATGCTGGGGGAGGGATGGTATACAGAAAATCTCAATAGCTGAAGGTTAACTTAAGAAATTAAATTCTGAAATTTAAGATTTGTATAATTCTGAAATTTAAAATACATATTCATATTGGAGCATGTACCGTAAATCCCCATTTCACTGCCAACACATTATGTGTATAATATGTGCCTACGAGCATTTATCTTAATTACTTGTCATTATTAATTTGCATATTTTACTTTTTATTTTTTGACAGATGGTCACAAGGACAAAGAAAATATTTGTGGGCGGTTTGTCAGCGGCCACTACTGTTGATGACGTCAAAAATTTCTTTGGCCAGTTTGGAAAGGTAGGAAAGGCTTGATGCTTTATTTGAACATATGTGTAGTATGTTTTATGTCTTCATTGCCCCAATAAAAACTGGTAATTACGATCAGGTAATTACGATCGGAAACTACATCGATATGTTGATTGATGATGGTGGATAGGGACTGGAATATAGGACATTTCTTGTCAAGTTTTTTATATGGACGTCCTGAGAAATTGTTCGGATATCGCCAGAAATTTGGATTTTTTAGAGAATAAACCTTGTGCTTTGTCCAAGCACACTTACTAAGATTAGCTTTGACCTCATGTTAATAGATTTATAAGTATTTGTCCAAATGTTGACCACTGTCTGAAAAAGTGTTGGTATGTCTGAAGAATGTGGAGTATCCGTCCATTTGACATGAGACCACCCCCTCCCTTTTCTTGCTTACTCTCACATAGGAAGAATTTCGTCTTTTTTGTGCTATTTGATGTATGGATGAAATACGGAAATGTCATTGTGGTTAAAATCAAAATTAGATATGCACGATCATCAGCGAAAATGAATTTAAATGAGCCTTTAACAAAGTTATAACATAACAGTACTTATCATATAGGTGTATACAGGTGTGTATATATATAGACTTGGTTAAGTTTATTTACCTGTGCGTCTCTTTAAAGGTGCACACAGCCAGCACAGATATAGTAGATGGATAAATAGATGACATGAACACATCACTTTTGACAGGGGATGATATCTTAATTTCTTGTTACTAGATAATTTTATGGAATAAATAACCTTATGACCTTAGAAATTGTTACCTAAAATAGCAGGCATTACTCAGGACAGTGGGCTTATAAAATGGTATAGGGTGTCAACCAAATGATGGGAAACTTTTTTGACCACAATTCCTACTCTGAGTGCGGTTTGTTTGTTGTCTATGGGTGCATTGTACCGTGTCCGTGATTTTTGCTGAGGCGTTTGACAAGTCAAGTGTGAAGAAGGAGGGCCCCTAATTGGCTTTTAGGTGATGAAGTTGCTCGTATTCATTAGTAACTTCATAATCACCTGTCTAGCTTAAATAAAGTATGAAGTCTTTATCCTCAAGGATATAAATAGGTGCAGAATTTATGTTAGCTTTTAAACTGGGCCTCCTGTTTAAAAGATTTTCTTTCATAAATATTATTATGATGGATAGGTATTAGTATAAGTGTATATTTTAGTTAAAAAGTGAATTCTAGAATGTTTTGTTTGATTGTGGCTATACCAGTTATGTGGCTCCAACTTGTATTAAGTTAGAAATGGACATTATAGCTCTAGAAAGGCTCCGAGTCCTTGCTGTGAAGTTATCAGGCTGTTCAATTTCATAGTTTCAAATGGTCAAATGGCTCATCCATGTGCAGCTGAAAATACGTTGTTTAACTTAATTTGCCAGTTTTCAAAAATGTTTGCTTTGCTTTTGGGATTGTGATTTGGACATGTATGTACCAGTATGTTTTTGTTTGATTATGTTCTTAGTTTGTTACTTATAGTAGTTATACTGGTTAAGGCAACCTGGCAGAGTACATTGGAATGTCAAAAAACTAAAAATATTGCCTCATTTTCGTGTGCTGCTTAAACACGAAATCCTGCATTTTTATGAGGTCGTCAAGTTGTTCAAATGTTTTATGTTAGTCATTCTTGTGTTTGCACAAAAATTTAAATCTCAAGATTGAGACTTTAATTGCCAGGGTAAATTATAAGTTCATATTCGTGTTCAAAACGGTTATATCATCATTTCGAGAGTATTCTGTCACTGAGCATACTTCTTTGAAAATGTGTTTAACATAGGTATTCAGTTTTAAGGATGCCCTGTTATTTTAAACCTAATCTCATGGTAGGCGTTTATTTAAACAAAGTTATGAAATCAAAAGATTTTCTCCGTACTTTCTCCTGTTAAAGTACACCAATTGACTTTACCACCATATTCAAATCTTGAAAAAAGAAAACGTATTCAAATTTCTATTTTTTTTCACACTTATTAATAAATACATTGGTTTTAGTGGAGATTGGATTACCTTAAGTTCTGCAATTCGAAATTAAATATGACGACACTTTCAATACATGACACATAATGAATTTTAATGCTGTTTGTATCCTAGTCACATGGGGAGGGGGTGACGAGTACACTTATTTTGTGATATTTTTATAACGTCTTTCATGCTTGGGTAGAATGCGATTCAGCTTTTGATGGTGAATTCTAAAATAGATCAGTGTAGCATGAAATAAAATACATTTACTGTTCATGTTGGAGAGATTTGTTGAATACTTTTATAGCGCAAATAAATACCAGATTATTTAATAAGTTTTGGGTATTTAACCGTTTATATTTACGACTATTATTGAACAACTTATTTTTGCTGGGAAAATACTTTTATATTGAGGTGTGAGCAGAATAACATATCAGGTGCCTTTTATTTGTGATTTAATTAAAATTGGAGTCAGCCAGAGATGTCAGAAAGTGGTTTGACCTTTGTGTAGCCATGTTTAATTGAGTGGACATTTTGAAGTATTAGCTTTCTAGCAGAACCGTTTGATCTTATGTTTGTTTATACCTGTGATTGAAGCTTTATAGAAAAAAAAATATATATTTGGTATTCAGAACTGTTGATACCTAATTTGATTTTGTTTGACAAGGCATAATTTATATCATCAATTTAGAATTGATTTTCCTACAGAAACCAATTCATAAGATGTTTATTGGTATTCACTGCCATATTGCGTATCTAAAATAGTGATTTTCGCTGACTTGTAAAAAATACAGGAGGGGACTTGTTATGGGCTGTGTGATTGCCATCAATGGTTCACAAAGATAAGTTGATGTTTAGGTGAAGTTTTGCTATCCTGATGGCTTTATCTTGTTGATGGGGGGGGGGGGGTCTTTTCAGGTGTTTCTTTTCCCCTGAGGTTTCATTTACCAAATATTAAATATTTTGAGTTGTTCAAACCTTAGGAAGAACCTTAGACAGATTCTGAAGTCAAAAGTCTGGGTCATATTTAAACGACATCCTTCCTGTGTCATAATATTGGGTCTCCGTACTTTGGGTAAATTTATTTACTAATTTATTTATTTTTTTATTTTTGAAAAAAGATAGAAATTTTATACTAGGAAAAAAATCAAGTACCCTTTTTAGCTTCCTAAGGACCCAATATTAAAGTTGCATTTTAAAATCTTATCAAGTAAAGTGCCCTTTTTAAACTTCTAAGGACTTAATGATTAGCACATTATAAGTGTGGAAACGTAAATGAGTGAAAGTTTTCTTCAATGTTTTTCAGGATGTTATTAATAAACCTTGTGCCTCCTCCCAAAATGTCTGCCGACAGAAATTTAAGATCTGAGAACCTTCATTTTACTTTGTACAGGAAGAACGGGAATAACACCTTGATGTCACGGGTTTTAAAAGTGTTACACACACAACACACAGATTTAATGTTAACTAAGTCAGTCTGTAGACTTGTAATTTTCCCACAAGTTCAAATCTTCATCTATTAACAGAGGGTACCAGTCTTGTTTGTGGTAATAAAATACTTACATAATGATCGCCTATATTTAATCGTGATGATTCATAATGGACTGGTAGTACAAACGGAGACGTTTATATATAGTATATATACATCATACTTTTTCAATAATATTATGATACTAGGGTAGCTTTTTTCTTTCACAGTTTTTTCTGTATGGTGCACAGTCTGTTTTCATTCTATTATTCTGTATAGTGTCTGGTCACTTTTCTTTCCTACTTTTTTTTGGACAATTTTTTGCTGTATGGGGCCTCCTTTTTAATGTTCTCATTGCTGATTTCCCACAATTATTTTCTTTTGAACAGTTGTAGAATTTAATGAACTTTAATAGGACAATGCAGTTTAAGAGCGATTTTTACTTTAAATGTTTTGAGTTTGGCCTTGGACTAATACAAGTTTTTTAAGTTCATTCTTATGGTAATGATAAGTATCAGTGTTATAATGCTTGTTCATCCCTGAGATGGTTTAATTAAAATTCCATTAAAACTGTTTTTAGCACCTTGTGTGAAGTTAAATGCCAACAGT
Source organism: Anadara kagoshimensis (assembly GCA_021292105.1). Taxonomy (NCBI): domain Eukaryota; kingdom Metazoa; phylum Mollusca; class Bivalvia; order Arcoida; family Arcidae; genus Anadara; species Anadara kagoshimensis. The sequence goes on along the minus strand of CM037874.1, from coordinate 10,406,751 downwards.
CTTTTGCCCTACATACACATATGAATTTGACTGGGCAGCCATGGAGAATGAAACTTGGGGCTTTAAAGATTACATTTCATGAGTTTTAATCCACCATAGGATTAGAAATCAAATGTAAGCAAAGCTGTCCATGTTCAAATCACAATCCCAAAAGCAAAGTAAAAACTAGAAAAGTAAAGTAAAATTAAGTTGAACATGTGAAGTTCCACCAGAGAAATGAGACTGGATGCTTTGGAAGGGTAAGCTTCTCTTGTCAAACTAGCTATATCTGTAACATTTGAAATTAAAAATTGAGAATGAAAGGAAATGTGATAACTAAATGCTTCACTGGTAAAATTGCACAGGAAAAGTAACAATTTTTTGGGGCACTGATTGCTGGAGATGGGGGAATGGGGGTTTCAGGGAGATTAGGATTCATGAAATGGGTAGGGATATATATTTTGTTCACATTTTTAACACACAAAGGTTACACAAAAGAATTTCTGTAAGTTTATTGTAGTATCTTATCTGTGGTGGCCTCTCGTCAAGTTTTATCTGACAGAGGTTAACTTGACTTAAGTAGTCCTCAATATCAAATATATAGATATATACATGTGTATGTAAGTAAAAGATCGGAACAATGGAACCTCTACCATTGAAGTATTTTGTTTTTCTTTTTGCTTTAGCGGAAAAAGTCAGTGTTGACTTAAAACGAGAAAAACTTATCCGATTATAAAAATATATAGGTCTCGTTTGTGCACTTTTAAAAGGAAGTTAAGATTCACTTATTTGGGGGGAAAAAATAAACCTGTAAAATGTACATTAGATTTACTGTTTTTCCGGGGAAAAAATAAACATACTAAAATTTTCACACTGGAGTAATTAAATCAGTTGTGGTTAATGAAGGGTGTCATGATTATCTGGTTCATGTTCATAATTTGAGACCACCCCTTTGTTAAGGATTTGAACCGTGAGGTGAGGAATAATATGCGAATGGAGTCACCTTTTTTAGTTTGCTGAATTTGCTAAATTCAATTAAAATTTCACAGTTGGCTCATACTAGTAAATTCAGTCTGTCTGTTAGAAATTGGATGCTGTCGGACTTTAATTGCTTTGTGCATGTATTTTGATGAATTTGGTTGGTTATGGTTTATTATATCACACTTTCTCTCTTTGTCAGGTAATGTGATAATGGCGTTGTCGTTGTGAAAACCGACAAGCTTCTTACTTGATTTAAACCGAGAAAAGTTGAAAGTTGTTTATGGTACAATCATTACACATAACAGAAAGTGTGAGAATTCAAGCTGATGTCGCACCTTTGAGAATAGATGGTAAAATTTAAAGGAGAGGGAGAAAGAGAATGAGTTACAATGTGGGGATTTCAGTTAAATGCCAAACAGAGAGAGAAAGATAGAGAGAGAGGTAATAGCAATGAGGGGGTTTCAGTTTTGGTTCCAAGCAGAGTGGGGAAGAGATAGAGATGTAGAAGTTACAAGACATATTAGTTTGGTGACATATAAAAAGCAGAGAAAAAAGGAGGTGTTTGCCAGCATTTAAAAAATTTCAGTTTTAGTCTTGTACACACACAGAGAGAGAGAGAGAGAATGATTTTATTACACCCCAGTAATTGAGAAAAAGAGCTTAATTTAACAAGCTATAATAAACTGGTATATATATTATAATATATAAATCGTATGTACTGTATCCCTTATTACATGTGAACAACATGTAAATATCTTATGAATCATGTTGATGTATCCAGTGATGTGTGAAACCTGATTTTGTTAAACAAGACCAGAGTATGTATTTGTGCATTCAGCAGAATTGTAGTAAATAACCCCTAAGTCATGAATAATTTATGAAAACAAATTTCGCCAAAGAAAGCCGTTTTATTTTCATTTGTATTGGGATTAACTTTTTATGGTATTCTGACTGGGGAGTTTAAAATTTCACATTTTTCTTAGGCTAGCTACCATCATGATCATATTGAAACAAAACATAGTGAGAAATTGTAAGCTCCTAGAAGTTTAGTTGTTGACTTCAACTGTAGGTAGGGTATCTACCAACTGGCTTTTAAATATGAGAACTATTATCTTAATCGCATATCATAATTCAAATCACTGAAGTAACTGTGAATTTATACAGTTTTTCCACATTTATGAATTTGTTGGGTATTCAAGATGTTCATTCATCCGCATCTTTTCATCAACCGCACCCACACCCACGCAGACTTTTAAAAAAATTACCGGTATTATTTAGTTATTCATGTGTAACTCTTAAAATCTGGCATATTGGTATGTTTCCATTTCTATTAGCCATTTTCCCATATCCAGAGAAAAGTAACCTGTTTTAGCAAATTTGTGCTAAAATTTTTTAAAAAGGACTATATTTTTACAAAGTTTTGGGAAATTTGGCAACTAAAAAATATTTTAAATTACCGGTATGCAAAAACGTAGCTATTGGTTGTATTTTTAGACTAAGAATATCATTCTATTACTTGGCCACTAATTTATTTCATCGTATTGTAATATCTGGCCCTGTAATAAACATTAGCATTTTACAAATTTATTATGATATCATTATATAATTCTCAAGTGCAAAAACATTAACAGGTGCAAGGTCATTTAACGGCATGATTTATAGTAGACAAATCATTTATCTTTACGTGTGTATATTTAAGGGCAAAAAAAGAAAATTTTCAGATATTTGTGTTTTGAACAAGTCTTCCAAATTTGACTGAAACTAGGCCATAAAAATGTTATACCGGTAGTTTAACAATTGGAAGTTGTTGGACATGGGACATAACCAAGACTAAAAGTTAAAGGGTCTGTGGAATTAGGGCAAAAATATCTAAAGCACTATGTTAAAGGGGTCAAACTTTTAAGACCTTTCCTCTTCCCATAACACTCAAAACACCTGTCACAGGAACCCCAGTTGGGCCTAAATCTCAACTTTATAAAACCTTACACTACCCACTACTCTAAAAACAAAACATGTTCGTTATAAGGCCCTTTTATTTCTAAAAGCTTTCTTCATAGTGCCCCCTCCCCCCAGCTTGACTTAGATCTAAGCTGTGAAATGTGCCACCCTTTCTTGAAGGTCCCTGTGCCCCCCCTAGTCTGGGCCTACATTTAAGCTGTGGACCAGTCACCGTACTTCTCTCTGTGGTGTACATGGATGCCAACAAAGTAATTCCAAGTTCATTCTTTAATATAAGTCATAAGTTGGATTATCTATGTTTTTATTTAGCTGTTTATTGTATTCATTATTACACCTGTTAACTTTAAAAATACCTGGTAATTATAACACAGGTATTAGAACCCTATAACCAACACAGGTATTACATACACCACACACATATACAGCACAGTCCTGTCCAAAGTTTAACACTGATCTTACAAAAAAAGCTCAGCTGCTGAGTAGGCGGATATATGTATAGCTAGTGGCTGAAAAACTGACGAAAAGTAGAAACTAGCTACCAAAATCTGTCAAAATATAGCTAACAAAGGACCGAGGTGAGCTGCCCATCTCCAATAATTTGTTAGCCAAATGTAACTCTGACATCTGTATTGTATATTATATATATATAATACCATGTCCAGTTTATATGTAAGTCCAGGCATGTTCCATAAATTATATACCCCTTGTGTCATGTCCACCTGAGATATACATTCTATATATATAACATCTACAAATGTTCAGTTATCATAATTTATCATAAAATCTGTGTTGGATTTGTCCAAATTAAAACACCTTTTATGTGATCAGAATTAGCTTTGATGTTGATGATAAAATCAGTGATTCATTTAATTGGTTACTTAAAGTGACTGTGGTTAGCTAATCTAGCCTTCTTCCCAACACCCTGACTTAACACCTCACAGGCATTATTTGAAATGTTTTAATTGTTTATAGCCAGTATACCAGTTTGGTCGGAATCCTTTGATTATTATGATTGTAGAAATAGTCTTCAAAAGTATTTATTGTTTATCATGGTAAAAATTAAGTCCTTGGTTCTGAATAAAAATCAATGAAGATAAAAAAAATCCCATGAAGATAAAAGATACAGAAAAAATTATGCAATATCAACTAGAAAAATAATTAAAAATGCTTTAATATTTTAATAATCAATTTGAAAAAAATGAACAAGTGTTGTACCCTTTATATTTGCAAGTATGTGCAAGGATGACTTGTTTTTGCCTTGCACTAGATCAGCTGTTATTGTAATATTTCTTCCTCAGATTGACAGAGTTTGACACTAACATGTGGCTCGTAGGCCATGTCCAGTTTGTTGATTAAAATTTGGAGCAGTATTCTGGACATGGTAAATATTTCTTCCAAACCAACTAGGATAAGGTTTTCAGTAAAGACAAGACTGAGAATTCTAAATTGCATATATACCTGAATTGATGCAGAAAAATAATCATCAGTAGGGGAATCTGGAGTGATATGGAATTACCGATATCACTTTAAACTTTTTAAATTACCATGGTTGTCGATTGCTTTTAAATTGTAGTGGTTGTCCATTGCATGAGGAAATATATTTCTTTCTTTAATAGAGATGTCAAATGCCTTGTTTTAGATAGGACTTTTCATGTTGATTACACATGTTATGTTCATGGGAAACGCCCATTTTATGATTAAGTTTATAAAACATTCCAAGTATGTCTGTTTACAATTAAATTTATAACTCCTTATTTAGACAATGTCCAAATGTTCTTAAAAAATATATTTTTTGGTGGGTGTGGGGTGGGTGGGTTGTGGTTGCAGATATGTGCAAAAGGTCCATCTTCTGTACATCTTATGACAGTTGAATCGCGAGTTGGTGACCTTAACCACTTCGTCACATGTCTTTTTAGCATACCATGTTCAGATCAAAGTTCCTTCATTACAAGGACCCCAAGCGACATCAGCCATGATTATTGTACGATAGGAATCGTTCTTATTCTGGAATTGAATTGATTGTGAAACGATTTTACTTATATCAATCCAGGAATGAATTATCAAATTAAGCAAATATTTTGACAAAGTAAATACCTAAATCAAATTATATATGTTACAATTTGTTACTTATATCGAGGCATTGCCAGCAGTAGCAGACAAGGTCTGTCCGTAAATAAGGTAATTTCCTACTTGTTTATGAAAAGTTATAAATAAGTTGACAGGGATAATACTAGCTAATCAAATTGTACATGTTGTAATTTGGCATAATAATGCTTTATTAATAAGAAACATACATTATATCTGACATTGATGTAATTAAGTCCCTTGTTTTTTTATTTTTATCGTTTTGTATACCGTTATGTTTTTTACCGTCAGACGAACAAACAGGAATTGACGACCTTTAACCATCTATCATGTTCTTTAAGGGAGGATGTGCTCAAGTGGAGGAGGAGACATGTCTTGTTTTAAGGTTCAGGGAGTACGTCGTTCAATCGGCGGAGCAGAAAAAACGTCTCGTAATAGATCTGCTTTTATGATAATATAAAAAGGAATTAACGTCTTTTTTTGTTATGTAATTAGTAACGACTACAAACGTCCTTGACGAGTTATCATCTCGTAAGCATGACAATCTGACATTTCCTGTCGTGTTAATTATTATCTTTGTATTGTGCTAGTTTTAATTTAAGCTGTAATTATTCCAACTTCACAGAGTCGAGGATGAAAGATGAAATATCAGCATTATAATTATGTTACCATATTTTGATCGTTATTTAGTTAATTAAACTTGTTAATTACGTAATAAAGAAGTTTTTATAGCAAGGGGTTTTATGATCTTGGAGATTGTATTCAAACAATAAAAATTGAAATAAATTATTAGGTGAAACAAAAAGATAGACAAATAAATGACAAAAAAAAAGAAAAGAAATTATTTTAATGATGAATACCATAGTATAATATTGGAATTTAACTGGGATTAAAGTACATGTATTTAAAAATTTAGATTTTGACTATGTAAGTTAATTCAGAAGCTTGAAAATGACTTTATGTAGGACTGTTGATCTGCAATTTTGAGGCAGAAAATAGGCCAGGGACATTCTTAAGTTTCAAATATTGCATGTTTGAACTTTCCCAGTTCGAATAAATTAATTACAAAATTGTAACTTTTACTTTATATTCCCATTGAAATATTTCACAAATTTGCATGCAGCAATATATTTCCTCAATTCAAAGAATCTTGGGCCAGACCCAATACCAAAAGGGAGACTTGACAGCCCTGTATGGGGTATTTGTTTCTAGCCCACTTGAAGATACCGGTACTTGGTCATAATTGGTTTAGGAATGGTGTTGTTACAGTTACCACCTAGCCTAAACACAGGACATGGGATGTGTATTTCTTATATAACTGACATCTCCCCTGTGGTCAGATGGGATGTGTATTCAGTATGGTAAAACTGACAGCTCCCCTGTGGCCAGTTAATGGTCAGAGATTATCCTTGTGTCTGACTGACCAGTAGGTAGGATACTTGTTCTACAAGATAATGACCATTATAGCAGTTTATTTAATTACCCTGCTGTGTTCCATAAATCATAAGGATAGATTTTTCTTGCCTTGCAATTATTATTGTGTCCATTGTTCATAATAAAGTAGCTAAACTGTTCAGGATATTTAGAGGTAGGTAGACTGTCTGGGATCTTGGAAGGGAGGTAAAAGGAGAATGCAGCAATAAATACTGGGGAGGGGAACTTTTTGTACCAATGTCAAATAGTCCATGTGTAAGTGGCAACATGTAATTGATAAGAAGTTTATACCTGTTAATATGTACTGGGATAAGGGGGGCTAATAGGATTAGTAAAAGTGGGCAAAAGCATGGAGGGAGTTACACAAAGATAAAAGTTGAAGTGACCAGAAGCTGAGAGTAGGGTGAATTAAACCTTGACATGTGACTGTCTTTGTAATGATTCTGACTGCTGACATCTTTGTTATGGTTATCATGGTTGTCTGCCATGGATATCATGGTCGTTTGCATGTGGACATTCATAGGATTACTCGGTATTTTCAGTAATTTCGACAGGTGTCAATGAAGATGGTGTCCATATTTTGAATGGTCTAAAAATTCTCTCTCTCTCCCCCTCCCCCCCCCATCCCCTCTCTCTCAGCTGTAAACTCTTTATCTCTCATAGCAATAAATTATTTTTATCTGTTTAACATTAAACCTATTGACTTGTGACACTACCGAGGATTTTCCCCAGGAAATTAGAAACCAGCCTGTTGTCATTTTCACATAGCAAGGCAGACATGTAAAATGTCAAATAAGATTGAACACTCTTAATCTAGTTATAACTATGGGATTTCTTCCTGAGCTAAAACAGTCCTGGATCATCATGTGGTGTTTTTAATAACATTATGGTTTAGTTAAAACTCATGATAATTTTTTGACTAAGAATAGAGGTCAATACCAGTGGAGGAGAGAGAGAGAGAGAGAGAGAGAGAGAGAGAGAGGTAAATGTACATAGCTTAGAGACAGAGAGGGGGTAAAGGGGAATATGAGAGAGAGAGAGAGAGAAACCAAAAAAATTATGGGTACCAGATGTCAGTTCTACTTTCGTTAAAATATTTGGAATTTATTCTAAAAGAGGGATTGGATAGGGAACATGCAAACAACCTTATAGGGTATCTTGGGTATTCCCAAAACATCATACTGTATAACATATCATTTGATGCAAGATGATAGATTTGCGAAGGGGAGGGGGGGGGGGTGTTGTTCCAGAAATATCATTTTGTGATCTGTAATATATTCTTGCAAGATCAGCAAATTATCTGCAAAATGTACATGTACCTATGATTGATTCAAACATTCAGTGTTGGTTGAGATGCAATAATTGAATGTTTTCCACATGCTCAGAAAACCTTGTACTTACTTAGCATAGCTGAACTAAAAGAGAAATGCTAAAGTTGAGATTTCAATGGAGAAAAAAGAATAACTTTTTTTATTATTCCCAAGTTAGACAAAAAATGTAAAATTTCAAGAGAATGCTAGAGCTGGGATTTCAATGGAATTTAAAAAACCTTTTATATCCCAAAGTTGTAGAAAATATATAATTAGAATTAAGTAGATGAATAAAATTTAAATTAGAAATACTTTTTTTATTCATCAACATCCTAGGTAAATGAGTGTATGTACCGGTAATTTATACTGGATCAATACACAAGACAAGGGTACTCTTTCAGTAATTATTTACAATGGTTATATGCTATAAAAATGTTACGGAAATAATCTAAAATCTCGTTTTACAATCAATGCATTATACAACAAAAGATATTCATTTATTTATAGCGTTTTATTAAGCATTTTTATCCTGCTTTTCAAAAGCCTCGTCTAATTCTTAATGGCATAGTTTTAATATCTACATATAAAACAAACAAGAGGCGAATTTTCATATGAAACGCATCCCAGAATTTTTGTGGCTAATAGTACTTTTGTGTTAACATGTGTTAATTTTTTTCACTTTCGTTAAGTGCTTATTTTTATGATTTTAACTGGTACATAGAAATTTCTGTAAATAAATATTTCAAGAAACGGTATGTTCTGTTTAACAAGCTTTCAAGTTTCCAGCCTACTTGGGGCTCTTCAGTAGCTAGGTATATTACTCACAACTGCGACTTAAAAACAGATTTGTGGCTAGTTAATACAGGATGTATTGGCCAAATGACTAAGCTGTAGAAGCTACAATCCAAAATGTAGATTTTGCTTTGAAAAACTACCAGATGTTCCCATCTTTCTTTTATAGATGTAAAGAAAACTGAAATAATGCCATTTGGTTAAGTTCGGCCAAGAAGGTTAGGCATCATTTCGGTTGTTCTTTCAAATATTTTGTATCATTACATTAATTAAAACATGATATAACGAAAGAAATATTTTGTCTTTAACTAGTAGAATTTGGTTTTGGCTAAAAAAACCAAAAAAACATGGCAGCCACATGGCTGATGAAACCCAAACCTTCTTGAAGCCCTGAACCTTATGCGTGCTTTTATATGTATGTGTATATGTATGATCCATGTTTATCTGTGCATTGTTACTGCACGTGCATGTATGACAGAGTTCAATAAATCCATCAATGTTATTGATTTGTATGCCACATCTGGGCAAGTGGTTTGATTTGTTGATCATTGGTGGTACACGTTGTCCTCGCTTGTGTCTTCTTTCAATGACAACATTCTGTAACAGCTTGTAGTAAAGGATAACCCCTTTCTATATCTGAGATTATCTGTGACAAAGGATCATGATTAAAACCTTTGTGTTTGAAATCATTGTTGTTGATTGTCCCGATTGTTTAGGTTTGATTTTATTGTCGTTTTTCTTTACCCATCTATACAAGATGTCAACGGCAATAACTTGTGTCAATATGGATGTGCGCTGCATAAAATCTGGTTCATCCAATACAAATCAATGTAACAGAACTGACATGTTGACAAGGGTCTAAAATTTGTGGTTTGTCATGGGTTGATGATATATAGATAGAGGTTTATTGACCTGTGTTCCAAGTGCTCTTCGAGTTCAAATTGTTGTTTTTGTGTCTGCTAGAGATCGCAGAGTTCAAATTGTTGTTTTTGTGTCTGCTAGAGATCGCAGAGTTCAAATTGTTGTTTTTGTGTCTGCTAGAGATCGCAGAGTTCAAATTGTTGTTTTTGTGTCTGCTAGAGATCGCAGAGTTCAAACTGTTGTTTTTATGTCTGCTAGAGATCGCATAGTTCAAATTGTTGATTATTGTTTGCTAGAGATTGCAGAGTTCAAATTGTTGTGTTTTGTCATCTAGTGCTTGCAGAGTTGACATTATGTTTCCTCTTCTAGTGCTTGCCATGATTGCGGAGTTAAAGTTGTGTTTAGTCTCCCTTTGTAGATCCATTGGAGAGAATTTTTCAAATTTCTGTTAAGATGCAACAAAAATGAGACATATTTCTTCTTTGAATTCTTGTTTAAGCCAAGCTGCAGCATTCTTGTTTGCCCTTACAATGTACTGAACTTGTGTAGACACTGTAGGATATTATGTCAGTGTAATAATCTCTATCCCTGTACCCTATATTATACCCTATCTCTTGTAGGGTATTACTTGGTTTGTAGTCTGTTAGTTTAATATAAGTTCTAAATTTACCCCCATGTCAAACTGACAATAATTTTCCACAAATAATGTTTATCACATGGGTGTGTTAACAGCTTTTAACCATCATCTGGGTATGTCTGTCATATTATTTTGAATTTCAAGTTATCTGGGTTTTTGGTTACCATAGAAATGTCCATATCTGTACATTTAGCAAAGATTTCTGTGTTTGGCAAATAAAACATGTTGTTCTGTATGAAGTCATGATGACTTGATCAAAGCTGCCATTACCTGACTGACAACATTTAGTACCAGTAAATAATAATAAAAAAAACTATAAAATAAATAAATCGATAAATGAATCAATAAATAAAAAAATTAAAATTAAAAAAAAAATAGTAAAGAATAATTTTAGAAAATCCAACCACATATCAAAACCATGATTATCACGACACATTGATGTATCAATCAATCTACCAAACATTAGGTAGTTGCCATGTTGTTTAATATAGAAATTGCTGATGTGACGTTAAACAATAACCAAATGTTCCGAGTTCATACATAGAGTTATCCTGATGCCTATAGTTTGATAGATGGTTTGTGTCTTTTTGATTTATATGTTTGTGCAGTCAAGTCTTTTTTTTAGCTGTTGCAATACAATACTTATAATAAAATGTACATAGTAATTTTGTAACTGACTTGTAATGGTTTTGTTATTGATTTGAAAAGTGAGAAAATCTATTATGTATTCTTTTAAAGAATTGATCAAGTAATCAGATACCGTATTCACGTTTTACTGTTTTTATGACTCGATTGTCACCTTTCTCAATCACCTGGCGGAGATAAACTCGTTATTGGAAATTGTTTAATGAAGATAGTCTCTATCTTCTTATTTTATTATTAAAAGATAAAACATTGTGGATTTTTTTTACTCGTGTATATAAAACCAATTATTTTGAAATTGATTTATATGTAGAGAAAAGCAAATTAAGATTTTATATAAATTTTTTTTTGCTGGATAGATTAAAGAGTTGTTAAAGATAAATTAACCATAAGCCGAAAATTCAAAAACGAAAATGTGCATTCAATGGAGTTTGCCAGTCTAACACATGACCAATTAACCAATACCCCTTAATGTTTTTGTGGAACATTATGAAACATATTCAGTTAAAATTTGCCTGAGTAACGTCATTTTTAAGGGAAAACGTGAACTGTAGTGATTACATCTACAATGGAAATAATTGTTCCACAGGAAAGGTTATGTGGTATCATGTGGTACACTGGCGACCACCATTTATCAACAATCTTCTTCTCAAATATCACTAACAGTTAGTCAGTCCACTTCTCTTTTGAAAGACTAGATTTGGTCAGACATGTACACACATGGACATACACACACACATTACCCATTATATGATTCAATGTTAATGAAAGTTACAGACAGTGATATAAAGGCCAGGTTGTATAAATAAATTGATGAATAGAGGCAGTTTGATTTGCCTTGACTTGTATCTATATGAGAAGATTTATTTAACACAAGACAAATACAATTTGGCATCCATCAGGCTCAGTGACAAGAATAACGGATTAAAAAAATAGTGTTGACTACTCCTCCGGCTTATTATCTCGCAAGATGATGGAATGGCCTTTGATTAAAAAGTATATACAGAGCTGTACTCGCTGAAAGGATTCTGTTGTTCCGCTGAATAGGCCTTGATCGGCTTTGATTAAAACACAGTATCCCAAGAGAAAAGTTGAACAGATTTCTAGATGAACATGCCAATTTGAGGTCTTTCAACGAGGCTAAAGGAATCCAATCAATTTGTATTATTATGCGGCAGTTGTTTCTCGCCAATCATTTCTTGGGTTGTGAAATGAATTTTTCATTTGGGTTATGGCTGCCAGTTTTAATATGCAAACGTTACGGTGTTTTTGAGATTGATTAAACGTCTCTATATATCTCAGATGGCTGGTATGTTTTTATCAAATAGCCTCTGTGGTGTACTATGTTGGTTGTATGTTGTCATTGTTTTTGATTAAAAATATATATATATAATGATAGTAACTCATGATGTATATCCACTAAAACAAAGGGAAAAATAACATTCTCTGTTATATATATATATGCATACAGTCTATTACAGATACATTTTCAAAAGTGATTTGCTTTAAATCACACACCTGTTATTGTAAGTCAAAATTTTCAACCAGTCTGTGTCTTCATAATCTTTCTCTCTGTCTCTTTCGACATGTACTCTCTCTCTCTCTCTTAATCTTTCTCTGTCTCTCTCCACATGTACTCTGTCTCTCTCTCTTTCTCTCTCTCTCTCTCTCTCTACATGTACATATGAATGTATTTTTAATAATGATTTGCTCTCGGTTTCTCAAAATTCACACATTAAACAACAGTTATTATAACCAGATGAAAACCTGGTGTGCCCTTCCCTCGCCCTGTATTCCTATCTTATCTATGGTAGATTCCTGTATATCTTGCCTACAGTTTCTCTAAGAATTTAATCCCCATTTATTTTCTAGCGGACTAAGTAAATTAAATCTAGAACAACAGGGTATTTGTGTATCCAAGGTGAGAGCATGCATTAATCAACCATTCTCTTATCTGCTACCAAACCAGCTTTACTTTTCAATAGTCAGGTCAAATCTATTACATTGATTAACATACCTGCCTGGTCTGGTCTGGTTAGGATTGTCTCTTATAACTCAACTGATCCCCACCTTCCCCTCCAATCTCCCTTCCACACAAAGTGACCCCCCCCCCCCCCACACACACACACACCTCCGTTCTTCCTTCCAATCTGAAATTATCTCCTCCCTTCCATTTTTAAAATCCCTTTGGCCTAACCCCCCCCCCCCCCCCCCCCACCCACAGTAAGCAATTCAGCCCCATTTCTGAACCAGAACCTCATGCACCCTATTGAAGTCTCTAAATTGTCTAGTACCCAAATTCATTCTAACCTCCCCCCTTCTTTTTGTAATACACTTGTAAATTTTATCTCTTCGCTTTTATCTCTGGTCTTTCAAAAAGGGGGTATTAAATTTTGAAGTTCTGTCCTTCCTCTTGCCCTTTTGTCTGTCCTCCCTTCTGTCAATCTGTCCATCCAGTCCATTTCTTGTTGTACTTGTTTCTTTTGGTAAATAAGTTTCACATGATGTAGGGTGTACATGAGTATTATAATTCCCTGTGTATCAAATTATCAACATAAAACCAACATAAAACTACAGTTATCATTTAAAAGTTTATATAGAAGGGATGCCATATTGTAAATATTTACCAGTCATTTCAAATTTCTCCTAGTTACTTGGTGAAGTTTATGTGAGAAAAGTTGATCATGAATACATTCCAGCTTGTTAGAAACCCTGTAGTATTATTGGAATGTGAATTAATTTTCATGTCTGTGAAGAAAATAAATTTGTTTTTAATTTAATGTGTTAAAAATACTTTGAAAAAAAACCTGTTCAGAATAGATTTAACTATGAAAGTTACAAATAAAGATTATGATTCTGAAAAATTGTCCAGAATGGTTTTACAGTGAAAGTCAAGATTATAATTCTTGAAAAATTTTGCATAATACTGTAATTTTAATCTGAAAGCCAAGATTATAATTCTTGAAAAATTGTCTAGAAAAATTTTACTCTGAAAGTTGAGATCATGAAATGGTCAATTTGCAAAAAAGGTCCATGTATAAAATATCATTCTTTTATAGCTATATTGCTAAAAACACTTCAAAATTACAGAATTTATCCATAGCAATGTAATTCTGATGTGAAGCCTTTTAGTTCTCGGTTTACAAATCCCTGCATCAAAATTGATCTTCTTTTTCTCTCTGGACAAATAGATGGTTTCATTTGTACAAGATCCTACCACCAAGGCTTATGTTAATTGAGAAATATCTCCACAGATCGAACTTCAGCCGGAGGACACTAATCTTAGCTGCTGCTTAATTTGTCTGTAATATTGTGATGCCCTAGTGAGAAAATTTGAATGCCTTGCTTATTTCTTGTTCATCATTATAGCGACTTGTCATGATGAACTAACTTCTTGTCTGTAATCAAGCGGGAAATACAAGCCGAGATTCTCCCGGAGCGACACTGATACACTTTTAAGATGGCTGAAAGTGATGGATGTCGGTCGGAGATTGAATGGATTATTAGATACGTGTCTTATATTAAAATGTTATATCTAGCTGCTTTTAAAAAGATAAAAAAAAAAAAAAAATAGAAAAAATAATAGCAATTAAATATAATTAGAAAGAGAAAACTTCTAAAATGTACTTAAAAGAAAGCATAGCAATAATACTACTCGAGGAATTCTTTTCAAATAAGTTCTTTGGTATTATATTTGAATGACTTGTCCAGGGTAGGAGGTGGGATTTCATTTTGTACCCTCCCTCCCAAACATTAAATTCAATGTAATGATGTATTTGAAAAATATTTATTTTTCACAGAAATGTTCAAATCTTTTTAGGGTTTTTTCTATCAAAATTAAATATTCTATTTGAGGGTACAAATGGAAGTTCTTTCAAGTGAGGAAGGGTTCACTCTGAAACCAAAGTTCACTTGTGGACGAACCAGTGGTGAAGGGAAGTTATACACACACACCTTGAAAACAACATCGAAACATTTACATAGACTAATTGTAAGCTTCTTTTGACCTGAGTATGATTGTGTTTATAAATAGCCTAAGTTGTTTGAGTGCAGATTTTTTTAATCAAAAGAAAAACGTTATTTTAATCATTGAAAAAACTTAATGAGGCATTCACAATTAGCTGTTATATAAAATGGTGATTGCGATTATGATTGCGAAAATTCTGACTGTTTTGAAACAATAACAGTATTTCTGACGTTAATTCCAATGTGTCATGACACAATTCATTATCGTCGATTATCTATTGGACAAGCCATATCTTGTTTACCGAAGTTTTTTTTAAACGCGTTGAAGAAGTAACTATTTTTGAAACACGATATTAAACGAGATGTTATTGATCACTCAATAGCTCAGTGGTTCACAGAAGAATTCCGACACAAAATAAAAGAGCCATAACCCTTGATCGTAATGCTTGATACCCCATAGACAAAATTTCTATTAACCTTTGACACCATTGCTTTTTGAGCATTACCGTTGACTCCGACAACAACTCGACTTATTTAAAAACTTCCATAAAGTGTCAGATATTGGATAATGAAAGTGTTTGTTTGGTCAGTGTGAAGTTAAAGAGCTTTTTCTCCAGTTTGTTGATTTTGGCTGTTATATAACTGTTGATTTGATGAATTAAGAAACGTTTTGTATTTTTGTTTTTTTTTTCTGGGTGGTATTTTTTTAACCAGGTAGATGAGATAGCCACACATTAACAGTTCTATTTTATACAACATGTCACTGTATACCGTTGTGTCTTTAAAAAAACCAAACATGATCAACAAAACTGATTTTGATGTTCCTCCAGGCATGGATACCATTGTTGCCACACATATGACCTTGGGTAACAGTGATTTTCCTGATAAGGGATATAATGTGTATAGTCTGTTTCAAAAAATGTGACAAAAATTTCAGTCATCAATGACTAATCTTAGCAGTCAACACTTTTCAAAAATGTCATATTCTTCACAGTGTATATAAACAAGCAAAAAGATAAGTTTTTGAAAAAGTGTCACTCTTCAGATTTTGATGAAACCAAGCTCTTGGGAACGGAATACACACTTTCACTATGTCGCATGAAATACAACCTCATTTTATGATCAGATGGATGTCCATAGTACAACTTCCCACATTTCCACAAATTTAAAATTATTAGAAGCCAAATTTCTAAACTTTGTGAAAATATTGCTCTTTTTAAAAGATTTCTTACACAAATTTGCTAAAATAAGTGATGTTTTGAAAGAATTTCTCAAAAAAGGTATTTGAAAACATAGACTTCACTGAATTGAAAAAGTGGTTAGTGTTGAAATGAAATTTTTTGTTTGACTCTGGTTAAAAATCAACATATTTTCAATGAGAATTTTTGGTTAATAATCAACATATCTTCAATGAGAATTTTAACTTGTTAACCCTCTTTAAGCTGTCACAGCCTTGAACATTCAGGAATACTACCCAGTTTGATCAAGATTGATCGAATAAATGATAGTTATTCCCAATTTTGACATTTTAAAATCTGAAAGTTCAGAATTCGGAAGAAAAAACAGGGGGTATGGTTTTATGATTCAAGCATTATGCATGTTGCCTAATTGTTTTATTAAGAAATATTTGACACTATTGGCCCTTAATCTCCAAAACGTGTGACTTTAACGTTCAGGGTTGAACGCTCTTATACCTAAAGTTAGTTGTCTTTAAAATGTCATATGGTACAATCTCTTTGATTAATAGAATATGTGCAACATTGTACTGCGAACTTGTTGTAAAATGCTAAATGGGGTCAAGTTATTGTTATCAGATTATCTGGGACAACAATAGTCACTTGTCAAATATTTCTGAAGTTGTACGTCTCAATGGTGGTATCAGATAACTCGAATTCACACACTTGTGTATTATACATTGATAGCCGGCTATTAATTCTGATAAAAAAATACAAAAATACAAAACCTATCATTAAAACAAATCATATTTCCTTTTGTCGCTCTTTGCTTCCTTAAATTTTTCTTGCTCTCCATATATAGAAATGTCACCAGTCTTGTCTATGGACTATTAACTCTGATAGAAATCCAAAACCCATCACAAATAAATAAAATATGCACCCATAAAAATTTGTGTTCCTTTCCTTGCTTTGCTTTCCCTTTTTACTGGTGCAAAATGCCATTGAAGTATACTATAACATTTTATGTTTCTAGGGATAACTAAATAACGAAATACAAAAAATTTAACCCACACACACATGCACATGTATTATCATTTAGTTATTTCATGGAGGCCACCTGGAAAAAATTCCTGCTTGCCAAATATTTTTAATTTTCCAGATGGTTTAAGTTATAAGATATGGGATTTATTTATATCTGATCAACATTGAATCTTTGCTTTGTATATTTATATATAGTGTGGGTTTCAAGGAAAATTCTGTTTTTATGATTGTTTTTGGATTGAGATTATCTGCAAGGTATATTTTCGGCATTCGTAAATGCCAGATTTTGAAGAAAAAACTTTATTCCCAACTTTTGTTCTTGGATTAAGAAACCTTAGAGTGACATTTGTTTTGGGGGGAAAAATTGCTGTTTTTGGCTCACATAATTTGTAAGGTCTACTTTTGGCATTGAAGTTTGGGTATTTGAGAAGAAATGTTTTTCCTGCTAGTTTTTCTTGATCAAGATTATTTGTAAGATTTTTATCCCCGACATTTAAATGTGAGGTGTTTTGGGAGAGAACTTTTTTCCTGCTGATTGTATTTTGGATCGAGATTGTTTGTAAGGTCTATTTTTGGCATTGAAGAATTTGATAAATGTCGGTAGACACGTTAAGCGGTCTTTCATATTCATCATTGGGATGAGAGATTACAAATTAACTCGATACAACTGTTTATGTAAGAAAAATGATATTCTGCATTCACTCAAAATAAAGCTTTAAATTGTTTTCTGTAAATTGGCCAAAAAATGGCTTCTTGATATGCAATAAGTTCATTTAACACCTAGTGGGTTAGTGTGTAAGTATTCAACATTAAATGATCTCTGATTGGTTCAATATTTTTGGTCCAGACTTATTAAACTAAAATGTATTTACCGGTTCTATAAATTGGGAATGTTTTGCATCAGTTAATTTTCGTGAGAATGGTTATTACTAATTACTTTCACAATTTATTTTTGTGCTGACAAATGATGGTCAGCACATTAATGCAAGGAAATACATCAAAATAAAATATTTAGTAAAAATTTGTAAAACACAATTACTCCACTCTGCTTATCCCTGTTTAGTGCTCAGTATTTTAATTTAGATTGTCCAAATGCATGGCGTTGTCCCTGTAGGCAGTTTTTCATGTTAAATGAATTTTTTAAGCCAAAAGTCAATAAAACTGTAGAAACTTGTTTTATTTTTCTATGCTCACTGTAATACCCTCCTGAATAATTAAAATTCAATTCCGACTTTTACAAAATCCCTGTGAAAATGAAAACATTTGTCAAATACTTACCCAAATGTGACTTAAAAGATTTGTACATCAGTTGCAGAGGTTGGAGGGGAAAAAATAATTTCTAAAGTCTAATGGAATTCAGTGTTGATGTGTTAAATTTAGTTGTCAAGAAAACCCAAGGAAAATATATATATCTAACAAACAAACATCGAAATATTGGTAAAAGCACATGGTAATGCATCATGGGAAAATACGTCTACAAAGAGCATGGAGCCTAGAAAATGTTGATACTGAAAGAAGACTGTTTTTCTTTCTGAATTTAAACAGAAAACTTGATGGACCAAAACCTTTTTCCTTCTGAAATTAAACTGAAAAACCTGACCAAGATTGTTTTCCTTCTAAAATTAATCAGAAAATCCAACCCAATTTCCAATTCATTTTCCGATAAGAGCATTCCGCCAGTTTCCTATAAATGAAATGCTAGCCATCTGCGTATTTGATACATTGTTAATAAGCCTGTGACAGTTGAAGTTATTGTGCGTGTATCTGGCAGATATGGGGGTAGAAGTTTGTCCTTACATTCAAATAAGATTGTGTGGTGTGAAAGGTTATTGACTGATGTTACTGGAAGATGAAGTAAATGTGGTATTGGTCTGTAGGATACTGTAGTGATTGTAGCGTGTGACTGGCTATTAATAGAACAGGCTATGTATTGATTGGATTCCCCGAGGACAGTTTGCATGTCTTTACCGTTTTAGGAATCTATAGCAGAAATAAATCAAAGGGATCGGAGAGAGAGTGTGATAAAACTTATTCATTATGTTGATGTCAATAGAATAAATTTGAATTATGTTTGCTACGCGGAATCGCTCGAAAACCCATAAAACAACAATTTCTTCACTTTCGAATGATTTCAGGGTCCCAAATAAATCATTGATTTGTGTTATTTTTGCAGAATCATGTGAAAGTAATGGTATACAGTATAAAATGATTTAAAATTCATGATAGAGATGTGTTATTTTTAGATACATATCTAATTATGACCTTTAGTGTGCCCTCAGATAATGAAGTAATGACAACATAAAAAGGAAAGGGATAGGCAGTAGTTTGGAGAGAGAGAAAGAGATTGAGAGAGAGAGAGAGTTAGCTTGAAGTAGATGTGTATTTCTATCTAGAACATGATATTCATAACTACTTTAATTTAGCACCAATCCCCATTAGGTACCCCTTAAACTCTTTATTATATAGTACCAATCCCCCATGCGGTGTCCCAAAAAAAGCTTTATTAATTTATCATCAATTCCCCATTAGGTACCCCTTAAACTTCATTACCAGATTCCAAATTTTTTAGGTTGCTATAATAATCATTGAGAAAAAAAGCAGGCTTGCTTTATTGTGACTTTATTGACTGGTTCATACTATTGATTTCTGTGTAGCATTGGTTCTGTGGTATATTAGGATGAGATGTAACCTCTACCATCAAATCAGCCAATTTAGGATGTAAAGTAATTGAATCTGTGTTTATAAGGCTTCAGAATGATGGTAAAATGTCTGCCAATCCTAAACCAGATAGTACAATAAAAACAACAATGATGGGGGCAAGATGGAGAAGACACGGCATGGTAATGACAGATAGATTTCTGCAAAACAAAATAAATGTCCCTTCTGGCGGGTATTAGAAGCAATCATCTCCGACTAACCTTGAATGATCTTTGTCTGACCATGATTGGATTTTGGAGAGAGAGAGAGAGAGAGAGATGGGGGGTTGTCAATGGAAAGATAGGAGGATTTGTCTAAGGAGAGAGAGAACACAAATTTGGAAAATGACAAATTGTGGTTTATTTTTGAGAGAAAGAGAGAGAGAGAGAGAGAAAACAATGTGGTTGATTAAATATACTGTAGATTGAGGGGATGGGGGGGGCGGGTTGATGGTAGATTCTGTATCACACACTGCATAGAGACATCGGACATAAATAATGAATGAGAGACGTTGTTATGGAATGTGTCTGGCTGACCATTACAAAAGATTGTTTATCTCTGTAGATTGGAGTAAAAATGGCCACCCTGACCACTGAAATGATCAAAGTCTGACTGATTATCGCCAGTACCAGCTTAACAGAGGGTTCTTATATCAAAGACAAAAATCTGTTAGAGATTAACATAATTCATGTTTTGTGTGTCCGACATGCATAACTGTCTTGTACAGTTGATGGGAATCATGGTGGCCTTGAGGTCTGATATTCTGGCATGTATAGATGACTGTACTTTAAGTTCCATCGATCTAGTGAATGCAATGACTGAAAAATATGTACTTGGTGATAGCCAAAAACATCAAGAACATAGCCATAACAGCTAAGAACATAGTTGAAACAAGCACCAAGAACATAGTTGAAACAACCGCCAAGAACATAGTTGGAACAACCGCCAAGAACATAGTTGAAACAACAAAGAACGTGACAAGCAATAAGTGCAACTAGCATTTGACATGGTTGAATTAATTAAGCACCCTGGTAGTAGTTCACAGGTTTTAAAAATTGTTTACATTTGGAATTGTGATTTGGACATAGACCGGTATGTTTGTGTCTTGATTAAAACCCTCCAGCTATTCAGAGCTAATAATAAATTTTCTTTTGCTTTGCATGACCACTTTGACTCTATTAATAATAATTATGATGTTCTGGTCTAGTTGCACTCTGCATTTTAAAGACGTTTGACCTGAATATTTTGACCTCAAATGACCATATATTATTATCCAACTGTAAAAACTGGGTCTTCACTGATGGGAAAAATGACCATTGGTGTTAAAGTTATGATTGATGGCCCGACCTGCTTGACCTCTTCAGATGATGATATAAACTTTATGGAATGTCCATTTATTGGTTTTTTGTGGGTATTTTGCAATAAGTGTCTTATTTACATATCATGAAGATTGGTATTTTACATCTTTGGTACTGGTCAAATTGGTCATTTGTTCCTAGAAATGACCATAATTAATGCATACACCTTTGTTTATAGGTTTTAATGGCCTCGGGATATTGTCACTTTATGAGGACTTTACACTTGTCCCTGAATTGTGATGGGTTTACCTATAATATATGGATAAATCACTTCACTTAGTTTCAGGCCAATTAAAATTTTCAGATAGATAAATGCACTTTTAATCAGATTTTTACTTTGTTTAATTTTTGTGTTTATTCTGGTTTCCTATGATTTCATTTTGGGATGAACAATAATTCCATAAAATTTGCATAATTTATTTTTCATTGCACACTGAATTTTAATGAATGTAAATAAAGTAACATTTTCTCCTAGTAACATGTTTTAATATAAGTGAAATATTCTTGACTGGCACATAAAATCAATTAATCAATCAGTTTTCTTGGTATCATGACTTGAATGAAATGAACATAAAATCTCTGATTGACAGAAAGTTGTACATTTCAGAAATTGTTTTTATCTATGCAAGTGCAGTGAGACCACTGCACAAAGGGCATGTCAGAGCCATGGTATACAATAAAAATCTTTGTAATAGACATGCCACCTTTAATTAAGAGTTGGGACCATAAATTAGTGACCTTTATGGTCAGGTGTACTCTATGACAAGTTCAGCTTGATTCCCATTATATACTTCACAAATTTATGTTTTGTAGAACCTTGTCAGTTTGTCAACTGTGTGTCAACAACACCCCCATATTTGTTTTCTATGCAGAAAGCAAGAAATTGAGCTTAGTTTTGTGAAAAAAATAAAATGACTCTCCATTCTGGTTTTGTGAAAAATAAAAGAATATACAAATTATTTTATTCATGTTCTGAATAAGAAAACTCATTATTCTAAGTATACATTTAATTCTTTTTTTTCGAAAATTTAATAATTTTTCTCTTCTTTTTCTGTAATTTCAGATTGAAGATGCTATGTTGATGTTTGATAAAACTACAAATCGCCATAGAGGTATAGTTAATCTATGTGAAATACGAAGCACCAGTCAGCAGGGATGACAGCAACATCACTAAATTGTTAATTTAGGGAAATTCTTTGTGAACAAAAAATGTTTCCAGCCTGTTTGAGAGAGTAATTTTTACTTTCTTGAGGACTTGAACAATACATGAAAACCTCAATTTATTGCTTTTTATTTCAATTTTATTTGTCAGTAATTTTCTGTTTTGACATTATAAAGAAAATCTTCAATGCAATAATATTTTTGTGATACATGGAATGGCAATAATGTTTTGACATTATAACAAGTTTTAGCTTAACTTGGTTCAAAATATTTTAAAAACAAAAGATATTTTCCTCAAAAATGAAAGATTCTCCATGTTTATTGTTGCTGACATACTGGTAGACTGGTTTCCAGCCCCTAATCTGAGACTCATACCAATAATGTATGGGAACCAGATAACATATACTGACTTGGTGTTGATATATTTGTTGCTCAAAATATCAATAGATCCTCTTCAAACTTTGGTGAACTTTAGGAAACCTCATTTTCTGATATTTTTAGAAATTTTGCAATGTTTTCTGTCATGTCCGACTACTTCAGACTAATTCAGACTAATATTTTTTAACTTTGGACATGAAAACCCTATCTTTGTTCATATATTTTTGAAATTGAAAACCATTATCGTAAATATTTTTGGTATCATTTCAATAAATTCTAATAATAATAATAATAATAAGAATAATTATAATTATAATAGATATTAAGTCTGCTGCCAATATTTGTTTTTTCGTTTGATTTAGATTATTGATATGTGATTTAGACATTATGAAACTATAAATATACATGTATATACGTACACAGACATACATATATTTTAGTATTTACAGAAAATGTAAATGAATTAAGAAGCTTAGCATGTTCTGTTTGCGATTAGAAAATGCATTTCACGTTGTAAGCTTTTAGCTTTTTAGCAGATAACAGTGCCCACTATGTATTATATATTGTAGCTCTTTTATGACACTTGTACATCCTTTCAAGCATCTTCTCTAGGGCCTGGCTATGATGACCAAAAATTAAAAACAGACTGCTTTACAATCCTTAGACACCATTCAGATCTGTGCTGAACAGCATTTCCTATCCAGGCTTGTAGACAAAGGGTGAACAAGTTTTCAAAACGTTCTTAAAAAAGAACTGGTCATTGAATTATTGGCTATCCTTCCCACCACCATCACCAACACCTCCACCACCGTCACCACCACATACAACAGGGTTCTGGTTCAGAGCTTCAGGATATTTAAGATTGGGCCAACTAAGTCCATGCTTATTCAGCATAAGAGTATCAAGACAATGAATACTGTTGTCATGGGAACTTTAGTTTGAGCTAATCAAGAAACTGTTCCGGGATTAAAAAGGTTATAATGAATGTGCCTATTAAAAGTTAACATGTATTTAAATTAATTTGATAATGAATTGATATGCACAATTTGTTTTTCATTATGAGTGTAAATAAAGACTTCAATGTCTGAATTTTGAAATTTGGCCAAACTAAATTATTTTACGAGATCATTATAATAAATAGGAAATTGTGATTAGAATGGTTTAGAATTTTCATTTATATTGGTGAATAACAGTTAAATTTATACGTATTGTAGTGTAGACTGATTCAGATATGTAGATTACATCTAGAAATGACTTTATTCATTGAAATTTGATTAGTGGTTTAGAAAACAATTTTATTTATAGTAACCTATTCAAATTTCAATGTAAAATTAATACCTTTGATAAAAAAGGAAAACATGAACTTTAATTTAATGTGCCTGAACTCTCCTGTGTATAAAATTTTTGTCAATAAGGTCTATTGAAAGGGATGTGTGTGGTGTTTGGAAGGTGGAGTTGGGGTAGGGTGATCTGTCCTAATAATATCCAATATTTGCTTTAAGACCAAGGATTTTTCTGAAAGATCCATTTTCAAAAAAAAAAAAAAAAAAAAAAAAAAAAAAAAAAGTTTAACATACATCAATATTTCTGCATTCATGTAATGCTAAATATAGCTCACTAATGGGTTAACAATGGGGCCATTTGGCCAAATAAGCGACCAATGACCCCTGTGACCCCTTCTAGAATGAACACTTTCCTTAACAGAAAATTTGCCTTGCTGATCAATGATATTAGTGTAGGATTAGGAAAAAGCAGTTTGCTGATAGTATGTCTTGGAAGGGATGTAGAAAAAGCCTCAACAATAAACCTTTTTGATTCTCATAAAAACGAAAAGGATATCCTACCAGTCATTATCAGTCGGTGATTAGTGGGGGGATGTTTACACTTATAAAAAGTGAAATACCTAAATACCTGGGCAGATGGGGAGAGGTTTATAAGCTGGATGTAACCAGCGAGGAGTTTGAGGAAATAAACAAGCACGTTTGAGACATACCCTCAATAACTTCCTTCATTAATGGTAATCACATTTCGCATTCCCGACGTGTCTACCATAAGCAATAGGAAATGCCTGTTCTCACGTTCCTACGACTTAGAGAGTCGTGATGTATACCAAACTACTCTCTATATAATAGTACTCAGTCGTTAGTGCAGGCAGAGTATATATATCAGGCAGTCTTGTTTTCTGTCTACCACAAAGACACATACTATAACTGTGATTAATGCATGCAAATTTCTCCTAGTACTTTAATGAATTCTTGCACTAATTAGCGACTATATATAATAATGTACGATTGTTTTTCAGCTATATATATATATATTTAGAAAATCGGTAGCATATCGCCCGTCACATATTATTGTATCATTATTATCATCATTACTTTACTTTGTTATTAGCACTACTATTTTTTTTACTTAGTCGTAGTTTCTGCCTTTTTAATCAGTATGGGTTGCAGTAGTTGGGGTTATAATATATAGGTCTGCAAGTTTGTAGTAGTCGTCTGGGGGTACTATGTAGGCCTTGTTAGATGTTCTGTTGTTCTGTCTAATGGTTGCTTTGGTTGTCTAGTTGTTTAGTATTGCATTATAAGGTAGTTAGTTAGTCGGGTAGATACTGTAGTCAATGTTCAGTAAGTAGGTGCTTAAGAGTAGTTTGGGTCATGTGTTACCCCAAAATGCGACAAGGATAGACGATTTGAAGAAATAATAATAATACGGTCTGCAAGTCTTGTCATGGGAACAGCATGAATTTACGATTTTCGGGTACAAGGACAAATGATGGGATTAGATACCGTGTAAAATGATGTCACCTAATGTTCAACCATTTGACGTAACCAACCAAAACATTCTTTCTCTGACTTAAAATTATATAGGGAATGAAATTCATATCTGAGTACAAAATTGAAGATTTTAGACGAGACTATCAGACCCTTTTAAATTTCCCTCTGATTTACGAAAAAATAAAAAACTGATTTAACAATTTTGTATTTCTTCAAATCGTGTCAACCTTGTCAGTTGGGTATTTTAACACATTCCAGTCCGTGTTTTAGGGCTTTAGTCTGGGTTCTGCCCTGTTATAGTTGGTAGTTGTCAGTATATTAGGTTTAGAATGCTTCTAGTGCTAGTGTTTGCTCCTGGTTAAAATTTTTAGATTTTGAAGGTTCCTGTTTACTTTGGAATCATGAGATTGACTTGGTGGCCATTTTCCCTGATGCCGATTGCTGGACTTGCTTAACTTAAGTGGATCATCAGTTCAGGATAATAATTTTCGTCACAAGCATGGATTCTCTGATTTGGATGGTTCCATGTGTGAATTTTTGTGAAACCATAATTTTAAAGGAAGTGAAAAAAATTGTGAAGATATTGTGAAAGTTTTAATTAATGAATACAGTGGATATTCTAAACAAAAATTGTGCTGAATTTGAAAAATAGTGTTTTTTCCATAAGTTGGCTAGATGACTTATCTGATGCATTCACAGGTAGATTGTTCGTTGCTATCCTTTGGAATAAAAGGTCGTTTTAATTAATGGATACTTTCATCGATTCATTCAATTGGAAAATGACAGTGGGATTCATCATTAAGCAGTGTGGTTGTGAAATGCATTCCTTTGTGTGGGGATTAAGTTATTAAGTGCCTTCAATTTCTGTTTCCGGCTTGCCACCTAGAAGTGAAACCATTCCAGTATATTAACAACGGCTATTGTTAGAAGTCGAGCATGGTCTGTTTTAATTAACGACCATTTCAATCGGTATTTGATCAATACAGGTTTGTATCCAGATTAAATGCCAATAAAAGAAATTGATGAGGAAAGCCGGAATTGTGCAGACGGCAATATAACTTTGATATTTACATATTGATTAATTTCTGTTTCAGTGCCATATAGATTTTGTTGTTTGTTTGTTTTTTTTTCTTTTTTCGTTTTACCTTTTTTGCAGCATATTCCAGGAATAATATTGTTTTGAAAAAATTAACTTGATAATGAAATTTTAATTGGTTGCATTTTATATCATATCTTAGGTATGATTTCCCACCAGCAAACATAGTTACATTGATTGATCTAGTCTGTACATTGCAATATTGATAGAATGGTTTACAATAAAATGGAACTTGGACTTCAGAAATCTGGAGCCAGATTTGTCTCCCCTTGTCGTAATGGTTTCCAACAAGATAGAACTTAGTAATGAATGTTTAATTTTTTGCATTCTGTGTCATATATGGGATATAATTTCCCACCAACAAACATACCTTGATTAATCCATTGCAATCTTGATAGAATGGATTTCAATAAGATGGAACTTTGATATTCATACCTGTAGCCTTATTTGTCCGATTTTCCTCTCCTTGTCCGTTTTGATCCCTGTTTGTTACTCTTAGGATAATACACACTTTTTTAGGGAGTTCGAAAAACAGAAATTCAACACAAACCAGTTAGGATAGACAGAAAATTTTAGGAGATTTGATGCTGTTAATAAATAGGGAATTCCACATACCAAAACCTTTTTCATTACCAACATGCCTGAATCATTTCATCTTGCTTGCTGCTTTGTTTGAATTTCAAATCTGTCGCAAGTGAAGTCATTACTCTCATTTATTTTCAGTTTTATTGTTTTATTTATTTATAAAAACATAGACCTTGATTCCTCTTGTTTAGCAAATCTGTAATAAAAAACGTATTTTATTGATTAATTGATGGCATTAAATAACTAGAATCATTTGTAAGCCGATATTTTCCTGCTATACAATTTCCCCATAAGCTTGCTTTATTTCTCGATAACCATGGTAACATCATTTCTTTTTAAATGTTACAGTGTCAAATCATCTTGTTTTTTGTATTAAAATCCAGCAAACTCATGAAATGGATTAAATTTCAGAAAAAAAAATAAACTGTGGTGGGAAGTTAAAAAACAGGATTTAGACTTTTACTGCATGACTTTTACAAGCTCTAATCATTTTGCTGATTATACAAAATTTTGTTGTAAACATGGTATAACAGACATTTATGCACATAGTTGAAAAAATTGTTGGTTCTTGGATTTTTTCTTTGTTTGATTTTTAAGCTTGTCTAAATGATGGTTTCTGTATATTTCAATGTCCATTTCAAGTCCTTAATGTGCAGGGATTTATCGGGGTCTTTTGGGAAAAGGTCCTAAACTAAAAATTGGGAAAAACTATCAACTTTTTGCTTATTTTATGGCCAGACTTCAGCTATGTATTTGGTATGATTTTCTAATTGGGAATTTTTTCAGCCCATTTTGGGAAAAAATCAATGTTTTTCCATTGGGAATGGGGCCGAATTTCGGCCCTAAATAGGCCCTTGATAAATCCCTGATGTTAGAGTAATTTTTTAATTTACTTGCATTGAATTGAGTTCAAATGATCTCTAAAAAAATTTATTGATTCAATATTTGAAAATTTGTTCAAAGATTACAAATCTAATTCTACAACTATGGCTATAGTTTATTCTTTAGTCCACTTGCACCGATATCCCATAGGTTCTGACTAAAACTTAGGAATTTTAGTATAGATTTCTAATTCTACCACTATCATAATAGTAAATTTTTAGTCCACATGCACCCAGATCCCATAATCTTATAAAAAACTATTGATTAAAATTTATGAACCATACGGATTTTGACCTTTCGTTTTCAATAAACTGATTAGAGAGTCTTAATGATGGTGGAAGGTTTATTGATAATTCATTTGATGAATTTTGACATATTTGCGTTGCCATCATTTGGAAGCATTAAGTTGGATAACTGGGCCATGATTAATTGTGACATGTTGAAAACCCTTCCATGTCTAATCTGAAGTAAGTTTTAAAGTTCCATGTTCAACAATCAACTCTAAAAGTTTTCGAAAAGCGAAATGGTAATTTATTACCAAGTTTTTCTATGGTACTTAATAGAGGTGTGTTAAAACACAATTCAACATCGGAAGAATGTTTAGAAAAGTTTGGTGTTTCGCCAGATCTCTTTATCACAAGAACATCTTCATTTTCGCTTTTCTTTGCATTTCGGTTTTTATTTTTTCGTCATGATGATGATCAATTCCATTATGGTTCATTTACATTTTGCAGAAGAATCTGATAAACACCACCCCAAAGTTTGATCAGAAACCTATTTTCATTATCTTATCCGGTGATGGTTACCATGGAAACAGGTATTTTTCTTACATTGATGTGAAGGTTGGGTCGTCTAAGTTTTCTACCAGAAGCAGAAGATCTTTTGAGTGAAATGTAATTAGTTTTTTTTTTCTCTTCTGTTATTGCGGAATTAGAAATAGGTCTTCTTCTTTTTGTGAATTCATGCATCAATCTTGATGAATGGTGTATGTATGTTAAGAGGATAATTTGGGATTGTTGCCATAGTGATGGGACCAATATTCAAAGTTATCTGTTCCTTGTCATTCATTGGAACACCTGTCCTATCAGTAAAGCTAGTATGGAACTGGCGAAAACAAGAAAAAAACTTACATAATTTGTCTATCTATCTCTCTAAAATTCTGGTTTTATATGTACAGTACAGACCTGTCAAAAGTTTAACACTGAACTATCAAAAAGGAGTGGAAAGGATAAGCTTTTGAGTGGTCAAGCCATGGAAAGGCAGTGTCTGAATATCTGCCTGCACTTGCCGAAAGTTGTAGAGATATGGCCAAGATGAGTTGGCAATTCTGCACCAGTTTGTTAGCTTAGTGTTTGACAGGCCAGTATGGTTGAACATTCGACAGGACCGTACTGTAGTTTGAGAGGGAGTGAAAGTCATGTTGTGTACCTGTGTAAACAAAACAAGAAGAGATTCCATATAAATTAATTTAGGCGTTTACTTTAAATAACACATTCTTCGCCCATTGATATGACATTTTCACTCCAGTGTCAAATTAAATTTCTATACATGCTTCAATCTTGACCTTTTTCTCTTAATCAGTGTTCATGAGCCTCTCCCAATTTGTGTTATATATATGCATGCACATGCTCTCTCTCTCTCTCTCTCTCTCTCTCTCTCTCTCTCTCTCTCTCACTCTCTCATATTTAACATTTTACTTTCAATTATAACTTGAAGCAAATTTGTTTTTAACCACCTTTTGAAAAATATAAATGTAGACTCTCTCTCTCTCTCTTTTTCTCTCTCTCCCATATCAACCTCACAATTTACTTTTGATCATAACTTGAAGCACCTTCATTTTTTACCACCCAGTGAAAGTTTTTGTTCAACAGTTTTTTAACAATGTGGACTCAAACAGTGTTAAGTGCTGGTATAAAAAGGTATTTAAAATGAAGGAGAATGACAGTTAAAGAAATCTGTCTTCTCTTAATTATGAACCATTAACACATGTTGACCTTGTCATGTTCTTAAAATTCTTCAAAACCTTGTCATGTTGTTAAATTGCTTCAAAAAAATCTTCACAACACATAATTTAGTGTATAATTTCATTAAAGAATCTTGTAAGTTTAAGGTCGTCTTGTTATTATAGTTAGAAAGGGTTTTAGTTTGTTAGGTTTTATACTAATTTTGAAAAAAAATTGTGTATTGTTCAACTATTCACTGCTTTCTGGAAATCCATTTCCACTTGAAGGAAGGATTTATAAAGCCACGAGTTGAAAAAAACTTTCCATGGGTAGTGGAAAAAATGTGCTACAAACCTTTAATTCGAGGTTGGTATGAGAGAGAGAGAACAATAAAGGGTGTGTTCCCTGCCATTTCTGAATAATCTGGACTGTGTATTCTCATCATCCATTGTTTATAGTAATAAAGTTTAGAGTGACATGTTCTGTTGCATTTTGACATGTTGTGTTTAAATACCAATAGATGACTTTTGAGATTTTCCCCCCATTTCAAGATTATTAAAAGTCTTTTGGCAGTTTGTTTAGAGAATTTGAAATTTTCTGTCTGTATCTGATAGTAATCCCTGCAGTGATTAGAATAAATGAGGCATAATTTGTTAACTCAACCATGCACGCTAGATGTAAACAAATTTCTCTCTTTGTGGAAAATTGGGAAGGGGGTAATTTCTCTCTATCTCTTTGTGGAAAATAGGGAGGGGTATTTGAACAGGGTCCATTTTGTTATACCTGGACTTTTGATATTGGTCACCTTCCATTCATACCATACAAATCCAGTAAGACCTGAATTCATTGCCACCATTATTTTGTTGATAAATTGATAAAACAAGGGAGGCATATGAAGAATTTGAGTTCGAAAAAGCCTCTCTCCCCCTCCGGTAAAGTTAGCGAGGGGTATTATAACAAGGTTTTGTTGTACTTATTATGCCAACTATAGCTGATGACATCCCGATATAAGTGAAATAGTCTTGACTAGGGTGTAAAACTCAATCAGTCAATCTCTCGTCCGATAAATATAAACTGAATATAAATCACTCATTGTCTCTTTCTCTTGCCAGAAATGCTACTTAATAATGATGAACTATTCAATAATTCTGATGGGCATATTTATTGAATTAAATTTATAGAGATTTCGAGTTGATAGCTTGGTCAAGGTATAGAGCGGAAATTGGGAGAGATGGTATAATTATTATTCACGGAAATGTGTTATGGCATGCTGTCATTTATCAGAAGGGGATATCAAACAATAATTTGGGCGTCTGATTATAAGCTAGTGTTTTTTTTTCTGCAGGTTTTTTTTTATATCTTTGTCAGAAGCGGCATCATTCCTAGGTAATGACAAGAAATTCTTTTTCTCTATCATACAAATGGTAATTGCATTTATTACATATTTTGGCTGCTCAGATTTGACAAGGCTTGTTTATTTATTTCCTGGGGAATAAAAGAACGAAGGAAGTCTATTGTTACTCATATAGTTGTGTATCTGCCGTCTTCCTCATGATGAGAGCGACCGAAGTCATTGACTTCGAATTTTTTTTAAAAATTATCCTCCAATAGGGAACTTAATAATATCACTTTTAGATAACACTCCAAATCATTAAATTGTATTACGCCGTAATAAAAATATTTTATTATATCTTTTACTTGGGGGAAGTAGGAAAACACCGGAGTAACAAACAAGACATCATTTTATTATAGTTGTGTCATATAATTTATTTTTAAAATTCTGACAAAGATATACTAGTATATAAATATAAAATTGAAAGTTATTGCTGCTCTTTCAAAGTAGTATGAAAGACTATTCCATTATACATATTATGTTGACCTCTCCATCAGGAATTTCAAAGGTCTTGGATAACTAATACGTTTAATTGCGGTTACCATGGAGATTTTTGGTGCAGAACTGTAAATGTGTTGTTTTGAAAAGAAGTACTGACTTTGTTAATGTTTACAAGTCGTAAGACCAGATGTTTAAATTAGAGATTATCTTGGGTGTGTTCTGTTTTAATTAATGTAACACAGTACTTGATGTGTGTAATGTAGCCAAGTGTTTATATAACACACTGGGTCTCTGTCTGTCTAGCTCTTTCTCTCTTTCTCTTTCTTTGTCCATATCTCTCTCTATCTCTCTATCTCCCTCCCCCTCTCTCTCGCTCTCACATAATTTGCTGTTAGTTCAGAAAACATTAACCTTTGCTTTGCTTATATGCTGTTGCTGTTCCTTCCCTCTCTTTTGTCCTCTCTCTCTGATGGCTAGTTTACATGCTGTTGGTTTTTGTCAGTGACCTTGATTGGTTGCAAGTTTTCAAAACATTATCCTCTCTCTCTCTCTCTCTCTCTCTCTCTGAGGTTTACATGTCATTTATTTTCCA
This sequence comes from Anadara kagoshimensis, assembly GCA_021292105.1. Taxonomy (NCBI): domain Eukaryota; kingdom Metazoa; phylum Mollusca; class Bivalvia; order Arcoida; family Arcidae; genus Anadara; species Anadara kagoshimensis. Next base: position 10,374,586 of record CM037874.1, on the reverse strand, counting down.
GTGGACTTGATTAGCTGCAAGTTTTAAAAACATTATTCTCTCTCTCTCTCTCTCTCTCTCTCAGACTCTGCTGAGCAACCAGAAAACTTCAAAACCTTCATTTGTACTACTTTATTTAGTAATCTTTCTTTGTTTATAAACACGGGAATTCTAACAGAAATTCAGAACATTTTGATCTATAGCTGACCAAATTACTAATGCTGATTCAATCGGTCAGTAGCACAAGGTCAACCCAGGGGATTCTCAAGTTTCACAAGTAAATAAATTAACGACTTCTGATTATGAAGCAGCAGGCAAGAACCCATGAAATATCACTTAGTCCTAACTTTTATCACCTCAGAATAACAAGTGTTTATCAAGTGCTGCATCAACCACATCCCAAATCAGGCACAACTAAACGAAAATTATAAAATACCTTTAGTGAGGCACAACTAAATAATAAATCATAAAATACCTTCAACCAGGCACATCTAAGTGATAAATTGGAGAACTTTAATCAACCAAAACTAAGTGATGAATTAATTGGTAATTATCCAGTCTCTAGAAATGGAGGTATGTTTTCTAGTTTTGGTGATATAGTGCAGATTTCACCTTAAGGTTAAATGATTTTCATCCTTCATTAATAAATTCATACATATAGGGGGGATATAAAAGTGTTATTTTCCCATGAACAATCAGGACTGGAAATTTTCACAAGAATGAATAAATGTTCTCCGAGGGCAAAGATCAGCCGACCTTGCATTTATCATGTTTAAATGTTACATTAGTCAAAATTCTAAATTTTATCAGAAAATAAAATTTATCTACCATTTTGAAATTTTATCTGAAAATAAAATTTTATCTACAATTTTGAAATTTTATCTGAATATAAAGTTTTATCCAAAATAAATGTTATCTGTAATTAGCAATTGAACTGTAAATGCAAAGAAATGTAATAAAGAAATTATTAAATTTATATGACAGGCCATCACTCTTGGTAAATCAAAATATGAGTTAAAATAGTGCATTATGGGTAAAATGTCATGGTATGAAATGCACATTAGATTTATTTCCTGTTTTGTTAATTTGTGATTTGATAGAAAATTCCCCATGGATTTTTATGCATCGTTAGTATATATAAACTGATTAAATAAATGGCACATGAACTTCACAATTACATAAAAAGCCAGTCTGTTTTTATGAAACATAAACTACCACCCCAATAACAATCAAAGAGATAGAGTGAAAAATAAGCTGTACAGTGAAACCTATCTAAACGGGGTCTATAAATGGGTATTTGTTGATCTTAACAGGTTAGATCCAATTACAGTTGAGTCTGTCTTAAAGGCAACTTTTATATAAAAGCCACCTGCTTTTAAAGGCCAGTAAAATTTTATCTCGATTTATATTCAGGTTATTTTAACCTGTATATAAGGGCCACCTGTCCATAAAGGTCACTTTTACTGGCCTTTATAGATAGGTTTGAGTGTGAAAGGTAGTTCAGTTCAGAAAGGGTTATAGTACATGTATATGCAGTGTATTCAGGATTTAGCTTGGGCAAGTCGGACAATGTTTGTTAAATTTGTTGGACTGAAAAGGCCACTGCGGATATCTATAACCTTCCAGTTACACTTTGAACTTTGAAATTTAACTGTTTGTTTAGTATAGTTTTATGGTTGCTAGTTAGGAGATGTCATACTAATTGGTTTCGTGATTGCGAGATTAATTTACGTCACATGTCACATATCATGGGAGATGTTATGTAATAAACTGTTTAAAACTAAATGATGTGAAACGACTAAATGATTTAGTGGTTTGATGATAACTGTGTATTTTATGTAGTGGTCAGGTTTTTATGATAACTCAGTGTTTTAAATCATGGCTGCGTTTTTGATTTATGCAGTATTTGCAGTTTTATCTTATGGTAAAAATTTGCGATATATATCAAAAAATTAATTTTTCAAAATTTCATACTAAAACAATTCAATTTTCACTTAGAAAGTACAAATAGCTTTTGCAAAAACACATCTGCAGTTTCAATCAAAACCTGGAAGATAATTGACATGTTAAAAATTGATAAAAATATCAGAAAACTGACAAAAACAATTTAATCTTAAACTAATTGAAACAAAAAATAAAACTAAAAAACTAATAATTGTATGCCCTCCCAACTGTTATGTGGTCAGATTTGAATTTATGATGTAAAGGAATCATTGTAGGTATTATATATGACAAATAAAAAAATTCTTAAAAAAAAATTGTTTAAAAAGTTTGACGAGAGAGAGAGAGAGAGGTGGTAGGAGAAATTGAGCAGACAGAACTAACGTAATTTAATCCCTGTTACAAACTGTCAGTTAGCGGATAAAACACAGTCCATCATCACACCATCTTCGCTAGTTTAGCTGCATAATTTGATGAAAGGGCTAGTTTTCTCCCCGAGATCAAATAGAAATCAAATTGATTTGAAGCCCGGTAATCAGCCGGTGATGAAAATAACAGAGATAATTGTAAAACCATCTGACAAAACTTCTGTTTCTGGCAAGTAAACTCAATAAAAACAACAGATAATGTTAGTCTTGAAATAAAACAAATGCTGAGCTTAGTGGATTACTGTAATTTGAAATGGTCAAGATATGGGCATTGCCTGCTCTCCCTCTTGTTCTTGCTCTCCCTCTCATTCTTGCCTGCTCTCTCTCTCTTTCTCTCTCTCTTTAACATTTGAAATTTTCAAAGCAGCAACTCGTCTGCATATCTGCTCTCTCTCTCTCTCTCTCTCTCTCTCTCTCTCTCTCTCTCTCTCTCTCTCTCTCTCTCTCTCCTGCTGTGCCAGCTCCAGGAAAGGTCTCTCCTTGCGCACATTATGCAAGTTGAGATTTTTTTTCTGCCTGTATCTCTTTCTCTCATGTACTCTGTCAGTGCCATGGAGTGTCAGTGTTATTCTGCAAGTTTCAGATCCAGAAATTGAAATATTTACAAAATTGATTGATCATGTCTGTCGCTACTTTGGTGTAGGAATTTTTAATGTGTGTTTGACAACGAACAGACTCTGTCTGGTTCCCTGACCCAGTTACAGGACATTTCTAAGACTCTGTCTGGTTCCCTGACCCAGTTACAGGACATTTCTAAGACAAGACGATTCAAGGTTCAAATGATTTCAGATTGAAAGATGTTTCTAGATGTAGATTAAACACATCATCTAAATGTTTTATAAGTCAAGCTTTCCTATGTCAGACATGATTCAGTATTTTGTGTTTGGTGGGGGAGGGATAACCCAAACATTTGATTAACCACTTTGATCTTTGACATTTTGCTGTAGTTACAGTGTCTGTTTTGACAACCTTGTTTCTACAATTTGCTGTCTGTAGTGTCTCCATTTTGGTTACCTTGTTTTGCAATCTTCTCTGGTGTTGTGTATTTTGGTAACTAGTTACACAATTTGCCCACATGGCTCTTGTGTTTTGGTAACTCTGTTTAACAATTTGCTCTGGTGATTGTGTTTTGCAATGTTTCCACTTCTGGTGGTCAAAATTGCTATTAATTACCAAAGTCTGAGTAATTTCAAATTATGAAAAAAAAAATTCTTTAAAAAGCACTTTATTTTCACAAATTTGGCTTCTTATAATTTTAAAATTTGTAGAACCCAGTGTTTCGATAACCTTATTTTGCAATCAGCGCTCCATCAGTCATAAAATGCTTTTACATTACCTATATATATATGCCAAACACTGTAAACCGATGCAAATTCCATTTAATTATTCAGAGTAAAACTGTGTAAATATCTGTTAATAAGCATATTGTATTTACAATAAAACAACAAAGTTATAAAAAATGAATTCTATCCCAAAGCAGTAACAGGATTCCAAAGAGCTTTTAAAACGTTATTAAATATTCTGGGAATGGTTTCTAATTAAATATGATAGAGATGGGTTTATCTGCACGGTTTTGGCACTAAAGCCAACACAAACATAACAGCATTATTTTGGAGTCTCCTAGGGCATAATACACAAACATACATTAATAAGATTTACAAATAAGTGTTCGCTGTAATTAGAATCAAAGCCTCATTATGAGAAATAGAAAGCCTTTAGGGCAGTTTTGGTTGGCATTCTTTTTTTTTTTTTTCCCCGCTGCATTTTCATTTTCACCATGTTGTAAAATAAAATGATACAACACAATGTATAAGGTTTGTGGTAATATTTGGTTCCTGAAATAAAATGCGGTTCCTTAAATCATTAACAAATCTCGGTTTTGGTTTGTTATGTTTTCCTTTGCTGCATTTTCATTTTCTCTATTTATAATATGAAATTAAATATGACGTATAAGGAAATAATATAATAATATTTAGTTCCTGAAATTGAGCAAAATTCCTCAAATCATTAACAAAATGGCTGTATTGGTTGATATTTTTTTTTCTCCACTGTATTTTCACTGCCATTTTCATAAAATTAAATTCCTTTAATTGAACATGGTTCCTCAAATTATTAATAAATGGCTGTTTTGGTTGGTAATCTTTTTACGCTTGCTGCATTTTCATTTTCACCATTTTCGTGATGTAAGGATCATGTGGTAATATTCAGTTCCTGAAATTGAACGCAGTTCCTCAAATCATTAACAAATGGCTGTTTTGGTTCGTAATTGTTTTTTTCGCTGCATTTTTACTGCCGTTTTTGTGAAATAAAATATGATGTTAGGATCGTGTGGTAATATTCAGTTCCTGAAATTGAACACTGGTTCCTCAAATCATTAACAAATGGTGGGTTATTTTGATTCATTGATTGTGTTATTCGATATTCATTTATGATATCTTCATCTAGCAATAACTAAGCGAATAGCTCGCAATTCATTCTTTTGAAATCAATTTTGATGTATAATTAATTTACTGTGTTTGTGCAATCCCGTTTTTGAAAAGGAATTCTCATTTCTCCAGAGTATAAAATAATTAGTTAAATATGAATTTTTGTAGCACGGTTTTATTACAAATATAAACGTTCTCAGTCGTTGTACTGTTTAACCTGGCATAATTGATTTCATTTCAAAGAATGCTAGTATTATTATTAATTTCAAATATTTATAAATACTTTTTGTCACCGGAAAAATAATTATTAATTCTAAATAGAGCAAAGAAAATGAGTTTTACTTGTGAACCAATTATCATAATAGAAAAGTTCTGAAAAAATCGCACTTGCACATAATATGTTATAAAGCTTGCACTTTTATCAAGTGGAACCCAGTTTATTTATCTATTTATTTTTTTTAATGTGATGATACTGCATATGATGCATTTCCATCTCAGCAAAATCCTCCATATTATAAAGAGTATAGTAATGGGATTTTCCTTAAAAGAAAATAATTTTTGTGTTCTTTCAGGTTTGTAAAACCTCCATATTAAATAGCTTATAGTAAAAATTCCATTAAAAGAGAATAATTTTTTTTTCCAGCTTGGCAAAACCTCCATATTATAGAGAATATAGTAATGGAATTTTCTTAAAGAGAGAATGAATTTTGTGTTTTGTTAAATGGTTAGAGATCTTTTTTCATAATCAAAAGTAATGTACTAGTTATTACATTAGGAGGGAATTCCATCAGATCACAGAAGATAGCGTTTCTGTATCATGACATTTGTCGGATATAAATTGAAGACAGGAAATAAGACTCCCGCACTTTAGAGGTTTGTTTGCGATTGAAGCCTCTAACTTGATTTAAAAAGAGATGAAAAATAAAGATGGTGGAGTACATTACAGAAATAATCTTCATCATGATCAAGATTGCATCTTCTTCAGTAAAAAGCTTTGAAAGGACTTTCCATTCTCAAGATTAGCTGAATTAAATTTTTTGGCACAACTGCACATGGTTGTCTTAATTGAAATGCACCACTTGGAGAAGGGATGACCAATGAAAATAAATGGCTTAAGAGAATATTAACATTAATTTGATGAAGGAATATCAAAATTTGTTTCAATTTAGTTGTATTGAAGAGGTTTTCAGGTGTATAAAATACTTTAGAAACCAATAGAATTTGGTCCAAATTAAAAATATTTCTGGAAAAAAACCTATTCCAATGTGTTGACTAATGTAACTCTGCAACGAAAAAGATATTGAATTATTGATAAATCTGATTAAAAATCCTGGCTTAGTATAACATTAGACTTTACAGATTTATATAAAAAAGATTCAAAGCTGGTGAACATATACATTTAAACCTCATTATAATACCTATCAATAACTTAGCCACATTTCTTATTGTCACAGTATTTTAAAGTCTAAATATCCATTTCTTCTTTGTAAGCTGCCTTTGATTTTTTCCTAAAGATCTCTTTGCAATGCCTAGATTTGAGTGTACTGATGGTGGCCACATATCAAGGTTTTACTGTACAAATATTATTTGTTTTATTTCAATGTACATGACATGTGATTGTCATGTGTGTCGGCCATTTTGATAGTTAGTAAAATTATTCACTGTCAGCATTGTCACATTAACATTTAATTACATGTTTGCCTCGGATGTTTGTTAAATTAAGAAATATGAACACTGCAGTTATATAAAATGCCTTTATATCGTTCAAGGTTTACACACTGGATTAACACGACATTGATGGATCACATTCCGAAGCAAATTGTTATGGGGATTTACTTCTCTCACTCTTTCGGAATTGGTATCTGTTGTTGTCAATCTTGACATCTTGTTCATCTACCTTTGTTTGTAATTCAGTTAATCCATCTTGTCATTGCCTTATTACACAAATTAACACACTTAAACTTTCCTTAATTTGAAACTTCAACATCTCTATCTCCCAGTTTTAACGAAAACTGACATGTTAAAAATTTTAAAGAAAATTCCGAAAAATGTTTGGGAAAAATTTTTTAAGAAATTTTCTTCAACAAACAGGATAATAAGATAATATTCTCAATTATGCAATCAAATGTGACATGATCCCCGCAGATATATAGGAATTGTTTTGACAATCTCTCAGCTGTATGAGATTTTGTAAGATTTGCATATAAAGGTTACAAGGTCTTTGCTGTTTATGCAAGGCATGGCAAATTTATATTTATGGTATGTGGAATTTAGAATTCAGCGATGTTGAATGTTTTTCATGAGAGTTTCACGTTTCCAACATTTCTTGAATTACCGGTAATGGTAACACATTTATTTCTTGAAATAATGTGTGATTTTTTCACTTTGATGGTTCAGAGAATTTTGACTTGTGTGTAAATTGAATTAACATGTTAACACAGATCCATGAATGTTAAGAGTCATGAAATTGTCCTGGTTGGACACAAACATACTGATCCATGTTTAAATCACAATCCCTAAACCAAAGTAAAAACTTTGGAAACTGGCAAATTAAGTAAAATAAACGATCTTCCACCAGAGAAGTGATATTGTCCCCCTTTTGACGATTTCTAAGCATTTTGTCTTGATATTGAGGGGAAAGTTTTGAGAATATTGTGTGTGAACTTATCACTGTGTAAGATAAGGAAAATAAGTAATTGCTTGATATATCAGAGTTATTTTGATGTAATAATGCTGCTCCTGCAACAATAAATGTCGGGATAGATAGATCAGATAAAAGCTAGGAGATGTTAAATGTTTCTTAATCTGGCACCTGTGCTGTATATAATAGTCCTTGGCCTTGTGCAAGATTAATGTTCTTATTTAAAGAAGACCTGTCTGTTTTATAATCACTAGTAATTACTGCTCTCTCTCTCTCTCTCTCTCTCTCTCTCTCTCTCTCTCTCTCTCTCTCTCTCTCTCTCTCTGGCATTTCTGCAATGGGTGGTTAAAGTGCTTGCCTACTCTTCAAAACACCTCTCACCGCCTAGGTTCAAATCCTACTTTGGACAGACCTTAGTGTAAAAAAAAATTTTGACAGTTTGCTTTCTGAGGGTCTGTGATTTTCTCCAGGCATTAGGATTCAGCAGCTATCCATGATCTGACCGCTTTCTGAGGGTCTGTGATTTTCTCCAGGCATTAGGATTCAGCAGCTATCCATGATCTGACCGCTTTCTGAGGGTCTGTGATTTTCTCCAGGCATTAGGATTCAGCAGCTATCCATGATCTGACCGCTTTCTGAGGGTCTGTGATTTTCTCCAGGCATTAGGATTCAGCAGCTATCCATGATCTGACCGCTTTCTGAGGGTCTGTGATTTTCTCCAGGCATTAGGATTCAGCAGCTATCCATGATCTGACCGCTTTCTGAGGGTCTGTGATTTTCTCCAGGCATTAGGATTCAGCAGCTATCCATGATCTGACCGCTTTCTGAGGGTCTGTGATTTTCTCCAGGCATTAGGATTCAGCAGCTATCCATGATCTGACCGCTTTCTGAGGGTCTGTGATTTTCTCCAGGCATTAGGATTCAGCAGCTATCCATGATCTGACCGCTTTCTGAGGGTCTGTGATTTTCTCCAGGCATTAGGATTCAGCAGCTATCCATGATCTGACCGCTTTCTGAGGGTCTGTGATTTTCTCCAGGCATTAGGATTCAGCAGCTAATCATGATCTGACCGCCTCCATGTAAATGAAAGAATCTAGACTGAAATGTAAAATTCCATTACTCCACTCTCTCCTACTATAAACATTTTGTGTTCAAACAGTTAATACAAATCCTTTCTTATTGCATCTGCAATTATATAGCAGAAATGACTATATCAGTTTTTGCTTTAGTTCAAAGACCCCTTGTAGAATTCTTTAGAGTAGAAACAAATTAATCTGTCGTTCCGTAGTCTGCATGTTGTTGTATATAAACAGTCAATATAGCGGAGAAAACAAAATGTCTATTTAAATTATGTCGGGGAATCAGGGGGTATAAAACGTGTCACATATAAACAAGCCGAGACATGTTTATGGTCTGCTATTCCACTTGGTCTACAAGCTGAGAGAACAGAATATATAGTTTTTCTGATTCCATTACCATCATGGTACTATTAACATGGTCTAGTTTTATTGGCCGCTTATGAGGGTTTCAATGCCTCCCGGGAGAATCTCAAGGTGATTACAAAGTACTGGAAATATTAACGATAGATTTAGTTCAGGATTTCCCCATGTCAAGGGGATATATGATTTTTCCTCCATTACTTTTCAAGGTCATGGTCATTTGACTGCGCAGAGCTTTCAATGTATGTATCTCTTGACTCTTGTCTGTCGTTATATTGGAATGACGTTGATTCCAGTCAGTTAAAAGATAAAACGACCATAAAGTTGCCTGATGAATGGGTACAAGTTATTTTTTGTTGGTGCAAATGGTTAAAACCCACAGAGCTAATAAAAATCATAATTGCTTTTAACGTCATAACACCCATTATTTTGGAATTCTTCTGCTGCAAGGTTTTAATACAGCCATTGTCTATTAATACTGGATTATAAAATTCTTTGCTATAAATAAATTATGTTTTAATGTGTGCATTCTCTCGCACTGTTATAGCTATTTCATTGTTTTAAGGAGAATTGCAATAAATCACTCTTGAAGGGTTTCTCAAAATGACTTCCATCTCTTGTTTAAATTGCTAGCATTTCATTTTTTTCCCCAGAGCTCTTCCTTCCGGATCATATAGATGTTTGTTTGTATGCATCATTTACTCATTAATATGTAAGCATTTACAAGAATCAGATTCAGACAGATTAATTTTTTCAGAAATGTTTATTTAGTTTTCTAAATGTTCTTCCATAAGTGCAAGCAGAATTTGGTTAAAATTTTAATTGGGCCAGCTCTTTCTTTCAGATAATTTAGATTTTTTGTGAGCATCGTTTACACATTCATAATTATGTAAGCATTTACAGGAATCAGATTTAGAAAGATTAAAGTTTTTAGAAACATCTGATAAGTTAGCAAGATTTCTTTCATAAGTGCAACTGTGTCAGAAATGTCTTTAATAGTTGCCTAGATTTTCTGCAGAATTTGGTGAAAATTAAAAGTGAGCTAGATGGCTGATTAGAACAATAGGTTTGTAGGTTTTACATGGCGTTATGATATGATATAATATATGCTATCAGTATTTGTGGTGATACACTACAGATTATCCTCATTGCTGTAGTGTTTAATTATGACTATATTGATTGGAGTGAGGCAATGTAACAGTACATTAATGTGGTAGTGTTAGCAGCCAGACTAAATACTATATACTACATATACACACTATATCATGTACGGCAGCTACACACAGAAATGGATTCCTTTATTATTCTGATGCTTATTCTTGCAAGACTGTTTTTTCCAAAGTTTGTCCATTTTGTGAACACAACATTCCAGACGACGTTTTTCCCCGAAATTTGTCTATATCCAGACACCGTTTTTCCCCAGACTTCGTCTATTTTGTAAACTAAACAATGGATTCCTTTAATATTTTGATGTATATTCCTTGTAATCACAGTTTTTTTTCCCCTGAAGTTTGTCTATTTGAATTTGTAATTTTGTAAGGGTAAGAGATGGCACCAAGTTTGGTATATAATAAATAAGCTAGGCTGGATTTTTTAGGGGCCATGACATAAATTTATAAATGGAACGCAAATGCTGTTTTTACTTGAAAACTACAGTAAGGCTTGTTTATTATGGCAGTGTCAAAAAGCCATATCTTACAAGACTAGGGACTGTATCTTAAAGGTTAAAGTTCCAAGTTGGGAGATTGACCACACCCACTCCATACTAAAATAATTGGTAGACATAAAACATATTTAGAGGGCAGAGATTGGAGATTATTGCCTTGATGATCATCCCAATGCCGGGCTTTTTAAATTAAGTGAAATAATAGTATAACTTTACCCTTTGTCAATTGATAAGCTAAATAAGTGTGCTGTATCATGGTATGGCATCATGGCACTGGTCATTTATCATGTAAACCTCAAGTCATTGTGAAACCAACAGTTTGTAAATTTTATTATGTAGTCAGTCATTGTAAATGACAGGAATTGGTATTGATTTTAGATTAGGACCCCGTAGCAGAGAGATGCTAACAATTCTTTTATTACATATACCAGATACTAGTCAACTTTATGGGAACACGGAACGAATATTTTGTTTCCAACATGTATATCCTTAGGATCAACCCTATCTTGTACACAAATATATTACAGGACAATTCAAAGGTCCATAGATACACATTAAACACGATGGCCCAGTGGTCTTAAGTGCTGGCTTATAGATCACAGTACCTCTCGCCTCCCAGATTCAAATCTTCCATGGGCAGGTCCTAATGTGAGGAAGTTTGTCTGTTTGTTTACTTAGGTTGTTGGTTTTATCCAGGCACTCCAGTTTCCTCCATCACCCCAGAACTGACTTCCTCAATGTAAAGTGCAAGAATCTTTACTGTGATGTAAAACACCATTACACATGGAAGGTGAGGGAGAGAGAGAGAGTTAAATACATTACACCATGAGAGAGAGAAGAGAGAGAGGTAATGCACAACTATACCATGAGAGAGAGAGAAAAAAAGAGAGAGAGAGGAAGACAACATTAGAATTCCTTTGATGTCTATTATACAGTAAAGTGAATAATTTATGTGTACATGTGTAACAACACTACAGTAATTATTAACAGTTGAATGATGGGGTTAAAATTAGAATTAGGTCCCTAGAGATGAAGACAATTACCAGAATAGTGGATAATTGATCAAAATACTGTCTCTGTCAGCACAGCAAACACTTCATGATTTTTTTTAGTCAGAATCTGTTGGAAATGGATAATGTTTTTGGTTGTTGTTTTTTTTTTTTATTTTATAATGTTTCCTCAATGTATGTACAGGGCTCTTGATGGGACTTTTTGGGGGCTGATATTCTACTTCATTCACAATTCAAAATCTTATGTTTTTTTCACAATTACTTTGCCAATTTACACAATTTTGGAAATTTCAGTTTTAAAACAAGTATATTTGCCATTATTGACCTTTATTGCTTATTTTCACATTTGCAAGGACCCAGCCCCATTTGCGTAAAGATGAGAGACCCCTGTTATATTTTTGCCCCTTTAAAATGATTTTGATTTTTTTTTTCAAAATCCTGTAAATAAGCAAAAGCTTCGTTTTATTTCTGTCATTTATAAAATGTACAAGTCACATAAATTTTGCTGTGCTATTTGTATTATTATTTTATTGGTTTTACACGTGCTTAAATCAGTTTTAAAAAACCGATGACTTCACTTTTGAAATCATGACAACTCCCAAATATTTGTGTAAACATGTATTCCCATGAATTTATTCCTGTGTAAACAAGTAAACAAGCCCGGTACTCTTTAATGAGTATGATTTGTATTTTATTTAATAATACCTGTATGTATTACATAAATCCTTTATTGAAGTTCCCCCGTAATCGTTGTACATTATTCTTAGGCATGACTTTTTAATGTTAAATTACCTCTCTATTAATATATGTTGGCGTATTTATAAGTGGGTCGTTGGGTGCACCGTAATTTTTTCTTTGCAATTTTGCAGGGTTAGACATGTCTCTGATAAATATGTTAAAATTGAAGGTATAATCATTGTGGGAAATGTATTTTTTGTTAAATCATGTTCCAATATAGATTTAATTTCATTTAATTATGTTTAATTTCTTTTTCTAGTTTTTCTAGCTATAGCTTACAACATTTTCTCTCATGAGTAGAGGGGTATCTGAAGCGAGGAGGTGCCTCGGTGGCTGAGTGGTCTAAAGCACGCTTACTGCTTACCAGATCTAGTGTGCGCTTTAGGCTACCAAGGTCCCATTTGAGAAACATGGGGCATTATCAACCAGGAACCTTGACTGTGCTACATAATTTTATGAAAAAAATGCTTTGTTTCTTATCTAAATTCCCGATTCAGAAATATCAGCCGGTTTTACTGGTGATTATTGTAAGAAAAGGGAGCTGTCATCTGTTCTTTAGATTAAGTCCCCCTTCTTTCACCGTAAATCCTTTCATGTATTATCCAATTGGACCACAAACAATGTTAACCAATCAGCATTGAGTGATTTATAATCCCTGGTCCTGATTTAATGAAAATGAAACAAAACATTTTGTTTAAAGAAATAAGTCCTGGGCTGTGTGTTTGAGATAAGATTGGATTCTGTTCTATAAGAGTGTGTTTGACCTGTTTGTTTAATATCATGGTTAGAAACCCGGAGATTTAACACTGATAGATTACAGCTCTCTAGTGTTTGGACATTACAGATAACATGTCTGGTTACTTGGTAGACTGGTCGTTGGTCATCTATGACAATCCGGTTCTGGCTTTAATTAAATTTTTGTTTATAAATCTGACTAATGACCAGGGCTTTAGCAGTTAATGCTGTCCAATTTATGTTTAGATTGCACTGACAGTATTGACAGGTTTGATAAATAAACCACAGTACATGATCAAAACCTGTTTGTAGAAATTGTATTTAATCCCTTGTCTGATCATGAAATTAAAAATAAGTTTGAAGATAACATAAAAATTAGATGGCAGGGTTAAAGGTGATATTGTCTGCACTGAGAATTGCATTCTGGGAATAGGATTAAAGGACGATTTTTGTCTGCAGCGAAAATTGCATTCTGGGAATTTTATTACTGAACTGGGGATAAAAATTGAAATAAAAGCTGCAAAACTGCTTTTTGAGATTCCAAGTTAAAAGTAGATTGTATTTATGAAAAAAATTATATTTTAGAAGCATCAGCTTTTCATTATCTTCATGTTGTGTTTGGCAGCTGTGTTAGTATGTAAAAAAAACCCAACTAAAATGCTTTTTTAAAAATGAAAAGCCATGTGTCGAAAAACATCTCAGAAATACCTACCTTACACTTACTGACTCGTTAATTAAATAATTATCTGAAAATACTACATGCTCTTAGTTTTATCTTCACTAAAACGTGTCAGCCATTTTTACAGTGCATTTTATTACAAGTGTAAATTGTTATGGCTTCTCTCAATTAAATTCTCTTGTTTTCAAGGATTTTTCTTGGCTCGTTATTTATGAGAGGAATGTGGCCTTTTAACAAACGTCACTAGCTGCAAACTTTTATTATGAAAAAAATTTTGTAAAAATAAGTAAAACAAAAAACAAACGTCTGGTTGTTAATCCCAGCTTGTATATTTTGACATGATGAATAAATAAATAAAACAAAGTTTATAATAAGCAAAACAAAATGCAAATGTCTGGTTGTTACTAGGTGATCTAATCTTTGAACATTTTTGCGAAATAAATAAAACTAGTTTTTAACTTCTCTATTCGATGTGGTAATATGAAATTATTATCGATGATGATAACTCTTTTATCAAATGAATTGCTCGATCTTTAAAAATATTTAGAAACCCGATCCAAGTTCAATAAAACGAGATGGATGTGCTCGGCGGATTGTAATAAATCGCTTGTTACGCATTTCACAGATAACTTTAATTTGGCGTGGGAGTACTATACAATGTCTGGTTACATCAATTCCGCTGCGGAAAAAGATGATAACCAGTGTTATCAGTAATTGAAGTCCATATTTAACTCATGCATAAAGGAATTTTATGTAGAGTAAAAAATACATGTATTCTCGAAAAATTATGCAATATTATTTGTGGGATTTAGAGGTTTGATGGCAAAAATTCATAAACATTTGTGTTCATTGTAAAAAAGAATCAACTCTAAGGATGTTTTTGTGTTTCAGTAAAAATGCATCATTTCCAATCATGTTTTTGTGTTAAACTAAAAATGCATCATTTCGTAGTGTTTTTGTGTTCCAGTAAAAACGCATCAGTTCCAAGCATATTTATTTATTATGTTTCAGTAAAAATACAGTGTTTCCAAGCGTGTTTTTGTGCTTCAGTATCCAAGCAAGTTTTTGTGTTTAGTAAAAATGCATCGTTTCCAAGCGTGTTCTTGTGTTTTAGTAAAAATGCATTGTTTTCAAGCAAGTGAAAATACACTGTTTCCAAGCTTGTTTTTTGTCTATGAACATCTTGTTTACCAAAGAAACCTATTAACAGAATCAGTTGGGAGTTATCCTCAATGTAGAAGTATTTAATATAAGAAGTTAAAAGGAAACTATAGTGCTGACGCTTCAGTTTATGAACACGAAGATAACGCGACTCAAAACATGGCATTTTATCGAAGTTATCCTTGTGATAAGGATGTGAAACTGCTGGAAGCAAAACAAGACAGCGATGGAATTATGAATCATTTCTGATAAAGAAATTGAGGGGGTTTTACATCTGCACTTGTTTGGACTTGGATCATGTAGGGTTTTAATTTTACCCACCCTCCCTTCTATTAATGAACTCCATGACACCCAACCAAGCTTTCCTGAAACGAGTGAATTTAAAATTAGTTTTCAATTCCAAATCAGATTCATATTTCTCTTTATCGAAACATAAAAATGCAGTGTGTTCAACTCGCACCTAGTTTTATGATAAATAAAAGTTGAACAAGGGTCATTCAATGGATTCTCAATGTATGGCTGTCAATTTTTGGCTCATTATACCTAATGGTAGACATTTCAATTTGCATCTGAATCCTTAATTGGATCTACAATCATGACCTTTAAGACTGCAGTTGTCATGGGTCATCAGAATGTCTTAACCTATGATATCCCCCATGACTTTCTCGTTTTGAATTTATTAAAATCACCGAGAAACTGTTTTAATTAGGTTGGGTAATTATAGCAGCAAGTCTCATTGTTTTGGAATTCAGCTTTTTATGGACATATTTAAAAAATAATCAAATTAATGTGCAATTTCAGCCTTTCATATTGCACATCAGTGGTAAAGTCTTAAAATTAAAGAAATTGGAACAAACTAATTTGAATTTTAAAGGGTGGTTACAGGCCTAACAAATGTGGGTGGGTAGTATAAATACTTGGTTGTCAATTCTTATTTCTGAATTGAGTGACAATTTTCTAGAGATAGGTTAATTAACTAGTCCCAAATGTATATCTGAAACGTTTTGACCTTTTACAAGTGAAACAATTGGATTTTATTGTGAAATTTATAGTTTTACTCTTTAAAGAGCATATAAGACAATGGTTCCAGTGGGATTTAAGGCCAGTCAGCACACTTTAGGATTTTAACTTTTTTACCATCATTTAAGAAGAGTTCAACAGCATTCAGTCACTTTTAAGCTTGTACTTATGTATTATTACAAGCAAACCTCAAACCTGTCTATAAATAACACTCAAGGGAACCTGGAAAATGGCTTTAAAGGGTAGGTGGTCCTTATGTACAGGTTCAAATAATAAAAATAAAGAGCTAATTGGATAACATTTTACTGACCTTTTAAAATAGGTGGCCCTATAATATAGAGGCAGATTTTAACACATACATCTTACCAAATATGGTTAGATCTGTACCAGTGGTTTGCCATGTTTTTTTTTTTTGCCATATTGTGTTCAAGGGTTCTAGCATGTTAAAATTTGGCATGAGTAGGCAATAATAATGCAGATCAAAAATACTCGCACAAGACTCCCACACCACATAAACTTGTATTACATTAATCCTCAAGATTAATAATAAAAAAAGGTCTTGCCATGCATGAATAGCTGGAAAATTGCTGATGTAACATAAAACAACATTCAACCAACATACCATACCAATCAAATGGATTTCAGAGCAGAAAGCACTACAGGGCCAAACTTTGTTCACTTGAATTTCACATGAAAAATTTCATGCAAAATTAACTTGACTCAAGCTAATATCTGAAATTAATGTGACAAAATTCACTTGAATTTCATGTGGGATTCATGTGAAATTTTTCAAATCTTATAAACAATTGAAGTACCGTATAACTGGAAATTTTTGCAGTGTTAATTTTTCGCGATTTTATGAAAATATACCTATGTAAAAATTTTTGTGTTTTTAATTTTCGCGATTGAATGGCCGTAATTATAATATAACCGATGAGGCTGCCGATTCGACAATCGCCTATCGGGATATTTATAAAATTTATAAAAATTTAATTTGCAATTTAAATGTAACAAAATGATGAATACGAATAGTCTTTCACAAAAGTTCAAACAACCGGAGGCCGTTCTAGTTATTGACCAATACTCTCGAATGCAAACCCCATTATTTTTCCGATTTTATTTTTCGCAATTTGATTTCCATAGCGAAAATTAGATTATCGGGAAAATTTCCAGTTATACGTTATATTCATAGTATACTAGAATTCCATAAAAAAAGTCCTATAAAAATTATGTATTGTACAAAGTGTAATTTAATGACTCCTAGATTACATGTTATCTTTTATCGGTCGTTAATTTTGCAGCAAAGATAAACACCAATAATTGAATCCATAAAAAACATTTAAAAAAATATCGGTTTCACTGTTTAATAAAAAACAGCTTCTGCACACAATTAAGTAAGAACAAAAAGATCTGTTTATAGAAAAGATAGAATAAAAAATAGACGATTGTTTTGCTGTTACTCGGATTGTTTTAGATGTCAATCAATATTTCGGTATTTATTTCACAACGGGACTGTAATATTAGAGAATTGTTAGACACGTCATTACGTAATATATAGTATCCCACAATGATATGTAAAAATGTAACGCTTCTCGTCGTTCATATTTAAATTGAAACAATGCTGTATAACAAATGTCATTGATTAATTTTGAAGCACAACAACTGCAGTTGCACAAAGAGCACATCTTCATCAAGTGAGATCAGAAAAAAAAATCTAGTGTATTTAATATCGTCACTGTGTAGCACAATTCTGGAAAAGTGTTGTTGGGGTTTCTTCAATATCTGGTATATAAGTAGACCACTACGGTTGATCAGTTTGTGGATTGCTTGCTCAATGTGGAATGCCAGGGTTTGAATCTGGCTGGGTCGGACTAAGTTTTGAAAAATACGTAGTGACTGTTCTTTCACTTAGAACTTAGCATTTTAAAAATGAAAGTCATGGGGTCCTTGGAAGAGACTAAAGTCTAGTGTCAAAATTTCTGCTTCACCTGTAGCTGGTGATGCCTCGGTGTAAATGAAATTTTGTATTCTTGACTGGGACATAAAACCCCCATTTCAATCAAGCAATCAATCAATGTGGTATATTATGTTCGTTATTAAGTAGCATGATAGGGAAAAATTTACTGGGCAGAAAAAATCTGATATAAAGATTCCTTCATGAAAAGACTGGATAGGAATCTGTTTTTGTTACCGACTCCATTGGCTGTACTTTTGAAGCGTGGTATTGTACCATTGAGATGATACTATAACATGTCGAAGTTGAATCAATACTGATTATCAAGCTTGGATTATCTATCTGCCATGATTGTTAAGATCAAAACAAGCAGTTCCCTAACAAAAGCTGACTTTATTTGATTTAAATAAAATCAATTGGTATTTTCTTGTTTTGTGTAAAGTAT
The DNA here is from genome assembly GCA_021292105.1 of Anadara kagoshimensis. NCBI lineage: Eukaryota > Metazoa > Mollusca > Bivalvia > Arcoida > Arcidae > Anadara > Anadara kagoshimensis. Next base: position 10,356,324 of record CM037874.1, on the reverse strand, counting down.
AGGTTCGTTTCTGTTATCATCCTGGGAGATTCGTTTTGTCAATGCATAATTTGATTTTGAAAACATCTGTTACGATAGAAGTCAAATGTGTAATTTTACGATTTATGGTTTATGTTATTTGGACAAACAGTCTAATCCTGGCGTGTATTTAAGCATCCTTTTGTCAAGATCATAATGCTGTTGTCAGCAGCTATAAGTATGGGCAACACATGCTCGGAATGTGCATGATCACTGGTGGAGAAATCCGTGATGTTAAGTTGTATCAATGTATAAGAACATCAGTAGAGTGTAGTCTATGGATGCAAAGGGGGCTAGCTATGTGGCCAATACGTCTAAAGCATACATTTCTTGCTACCAAGGTTAAAATCTCACTCAGGACAAATCCTTTTGTGAGAAAGTTTATCTGTTCACTTGCAGAAGACCTGTGGTACTCTGATTTCCTTCATCATGAAAGAACTGAACACATCCATTTAAACCGGATTGTAGAACACCATTACCCCGCTCGCTCTTTACTCTATTGAACCCAATAAATAGTACAAACTCTCCATTTCCTTTAATATCCTTTAGCTTTATCATGATGTTGTATTTTCTTGAAATGATTTGAACTTTATGTCTTTCTTCTCCACATTCCTCACTACTGGTGGTCTGAGTGTTGTTACTCTTCCTGACTACTGGTGTTCTGAGTGTTGTTACTCTTCCTGGAACTTTTTAAGAACCTTACAATTTATTCAGTCATTACATGACTTTAGCACAGCAAATTATAGACTTTGTTGACTGTCATGATATTATTTACTTTAGTAGTTGACACATTTCAAATTACACAAGCTCTTACTTAGATTTCATGGTTGGAAGTGGGTGAGGGCAGTAAGTTCTTCTTTAAAAATAATTATTTTTATAGCACTTAACTTTGGATATTTTTGTGAAAACCTTCCAGCTGCTTCATGAAGTCTTGGTGTCTCTTCATGATAAGATATGTACTTTATAATAAGGGATGTGTATTGCTTGAATGTTTTAACTGGCGATGTGTATTGCCTGGCAATGTTAGCAGGGGATGATGGTCTGTAACTTAAAAGTGATAAGAGAAAGATAAAGAAGCTATTAAAAGAGTTTTGGAATGGGGGTTCACCACAGGGTCGTTTAGATTAGAAAGGATGGGATTGGCATGCATGCAACATTGTGATTGATGAGTCTCTCTCTCTCTCTCTCTTTGATATTGATAGCAGGTAATGCCTATTTAGTGTGTGCTGTCTCTCTCTGTCCCCCCTCTCTCTCTCTGTCTCTCTCTCTCTCTCTATCTCTCTCTCACTCTCTCTCTGTCTTGGATAATTGTTAAGGAATATTTAGTGAATTGTTAAGGAATATTTAGTGATTGCTTTCTCTCTCTCTTTTATTTAATAGTTGGTAATGCATATTTAGTGTGTGCTTTCTCTCTCGCTCTTTGATATTGATAGTTGGTAATGCATATTTAGTGTGCACACTCGCTCTCTTATCTCTCTCTCTCTCTCTGGTATTGATAGTTGGTAATTTACATTTAGTGATGTACAATCAAATAAACAAAAACAGAAAAATATGCCAAAAATTTAATGTTATAGTAAATAAAATGTATTTTATGTAAGACTAGATATCTAGGAGTCAATAAAATTTTTGATCTACGCAATACCCTACATATTCTTTGAACTAGGTTTTATATATTACAGTCAAAGTGATTTGATGTTGATGAAGATGGTTCATCATGATGGCTTTTTTCTGTGATGGAAATTTGTCAGATAAGTTTCTTGTTTGTAGTGAGGTAATTTGGTAGGACAGGTGCTTGAAGACAGATGGGCTGTAGCTGTTTGTTAATGAGTTGTAATGGTTTTTAACAGCTCTAACCATCAGATGCTTGAGAAAAAGCCGCAGGGCAGATAGATTGATGTAAACTACTGGTCATTAATGTTGCTGATAATTTTTCTGTTTATGAAAACATGGAGTTTGCATCTCTTCCTGTTTCCCCGTTTTGTTATTTGATCTAGTACATAATGGTGTTCTCTTCATTTTAAATCCTGAGAGCTTTCCCCTTTTCTTGCTTTACTTCTTTCTATGCTCTGATGATTGAATATGTAAAAAACATCAAGATTATGTTCTTGGAATTTTGGCAAGTGAAAAAGAAAGTAGCTATGGTTTGGGTTTGTCTTCATGTAGACAAACATTGTACTTAAGGGATGTAAATTTAAGTTTAGAAAAATAGGCATATTGGCTGAGGAAGGTTGGTCAAGAAATGCATGCCATTTTACATTCTTTACTTTACTGGGAAAATTCCTTTCAATATATTCTCATCTCATTCTGGGGCTCCAGTAACTGAGTGGTCGTAAAGCACATCCTTGCAGATCACTGCTTCTCTCACAACTTTGGTTTAAATCTCACTCTGGGCAGATTGCAAGGTCATTGGTTTAGTTTGGATACTTTGGTTTTCTCCATGATTACTGAACTAACTATTAGATATAAATGAAAGACCTTTGACTAGGTTGTCAAAAAACCCATTACTTTACCCAGCTCATCTCATTCCATTGAAGTGTATTTTTTTCATGAAAAAATCAAAATTTCTGTTGTATACACTACTCTACACTCAGTATTCAATACTATATTTGGTTAATTTTAAGTCAAGCCTGTATATACTATGTATGATGTGATAAATTCCAGAGGGGAAGAGAAATTGTCAGTATCAGGATATACGAGACTTCTTTATCTGTTAAATCCTTCCAGTGTAATTTGTAGTGGTAGTAAACCACATCTATGGCTGAAAGGCAGGTGTCATGGCATAACTTAAGTATTTTGCACCGCTGACTTATCTGACTTCATTAAATATCAAGAAAAAGAAACAATCACAGGGGTTTTTTCATTAGTCGGTCCATCTTCTGGGATTAAAATCTTGACTAGCATCAAATCTCTGTTCTTAATGCTGAAGATAAAACAAAATATATTTGGCGCCAGTCATTTTGAAAGTTTCTAACTCAGTTAAAAGAGAATTGATCATTGATGTTCGTATTTATTAGGTGTTTTTATTGGAGTTTTTAAGAGGGCTAATATTTTTGGTTTTTAATGGTCGACCATGTTGTGTCTGGTTACATTAAAACTATTAGGATGCTCTTATCTTAAACATCATGACTATTTAGGCTTATTAGATCAAATGTCATTCACATGAGACTGGAAAAATAGGTTTTTCTCTTTCAATTGGACAGATATTCTTCAACAGATAATTTTTTTTAGAAAAATGTGATGTTTTGACATTTAAGAGCTAACAAAATGGAATGAACCAATTTTCCTAATTGCATATTTTTTACTAGGAAAATGTAAAGTTTTGAAGATTTTGAAAATTAACAGCTAACAAAATTTTGAATAAAAATAAATTCTTGAAGCCTCAAAATAAATTTTATATTAAATCAGTTCATTAGTTAAATGCAGTAAATGATGCCATCTAAACAAATTTGAAGTAAAGAATGCCGTTTCATTAGTTTGGGATTTCCTTCCAAGTGATTTCACTATACAATTATCCCAATGCACACTAACATCCAAGGGAAGTGATTAATTTGAGATCTGCTTAATTGCCATGAAATATATCATGTTCATTTGGTAGCAATTAGAACTTGTAATTAATGTGCAATGCTCATCTGTTTCTGTAATTTAGAAGTTACCCATTCAAGTTTTCTGAAATGTACCGTACCGATTACACCACAAAGCTGTATTTATGGTCGAAAGAGTTTTCCAGGTTTTCTGAAAGGTACAGATTGTTACACAAAGCTGTATTTATCAAGGAAAGAGAACCCCTTTCTGAAATGTACAGATTATTACATTAAACCGTATTTATTGTCGAAAGAGCACCCCTAAGACCTTAATAACTGAAAACAATATATCTTTCCTTTTGTTGTTGTTTTAGTGTACTTATATTCAGGAAGAAAAGGAAAAAAACTCACAGATGGAATTTGTCACATGTCAAATATACATAATTTAAATACATTATTTGACTTTTTGTTTTTTGTAAAGAAAAAGGAGATAAATAAGAAATAGCTTGGGGCATCTTGTTGAAGGGGAAAAGGATTCAAGAATTTTCTGCCATACATGTTTAATGTTAAATGATTGATACTGTTGTTAAGGCTTTAACATGTGATATATAATGGGACTCGCAATATATTTTTTAGGATTTAAATGTTAAAATATATAAGTGTAATTGGTTAGTTTTTTGAGTTATAAATCTAAATTTGACTTGTTATATTTAATACTCTTGACATGGAATGCGTGTTTTAAGATAAATGTTTTAATAAAGAGAGAGAAAAAATGTTTTATATGAACTGGTAATTATTTTCCCCTACATCACAAATATAAAGGCTCTTTGTTTTCAGGAAACAATGATCAGTTAAATGTTTGGATATTTGATATTACCAAAAAAATAATAATAATGAATTTTGAAAAAAAATAAAATAAACAAATACAGAAATTTCATATAATTTAGGAATAAGTAAAATTCCAATGTAATAAATAAGACAGATCCCTCCACCAACTAAAGAACTAGACATGCACCGCCATCCACTAAATCAAGAAAGAGCTTTTCTATCTGTCACTCCTTACAGTCTTAGGGGTGGGGGTTGTTGTCATGTTGGAGTCAAATTCTAAGTATTTTTCTTGTGTTTTCAACTTTTATTTAGCAGCAATATTGCTTCAGAGCTTATTTGTAATAATAATGTTTCAAACATTATAATGTGAAAAAACTAAAAGGTGCAAAGAATTAAGTACAAAATTGTAAATGAACTATTTAATATCTTGCTTATCAATTATTAAGAATTTTCTTAGTACTGAGGTTATTCATATTTTTAGCTATTGTACTTTGGAAAAACGATTAACATTTTCACACCAAGCTAACTATACTAGTCTTCCCTTGTTGATAGGAATTTTGTGGTTAAATGTTCCGTGTTGTTTGTTAAGCTACCGTATAGTGATATTAACTTACATCAGTTCAGTTCTTGGCACATCAGAGAAAAAATGAATTTCCATATCTCAGTTTGTTGAAAGTATTATCTCTCTCCCTCTTACTTTCTGTGTCATTTTCTCTCTCTCTTCTACTCTTTATCTTTCTATTTTGCACTTCAGAAAAAATGAATTTTCAAAATCTCTCTCTCTCTCTTTTCCATGGCAACATCAAACTGCCATCAAAACCAATCTCTTCCTTTTTTCTCTCCCATTCATGGCAATTTCAAACATGGCTGCTGTTATGCCATCAGAGGCAGCCTTTATCAGTTATTTGCAGTAATATAAATAACATCTTGCTTGTTTACAATAGTTCAACTTGAGGTTCATTTCTTTAAACATAGTTTGATAAGTTTTGTAAACCATGTAATGGGACACATGTACATGTTATAACAAGACTTCATCACTGGAAGGAAGCCAGCTGCAGTGCATCATGGGAAATGAGAAATCAGAACGATATTTTATGTCTGATTGTTAAAATGATTATTGCTAACTGTAGTGCCATCTTTTATCTGCCAGATAGATAATGGAACTAAATTAAAAGTCAAGATGGAGATTTTTTTCAAACAACTGTTCTTTTGTTTTATGTTGTGAATGAAATGGCAGTTTGTTGATAAAGCAGCAATGGTATTCATGTTTTTTGATGACTGTGCAAAATAATTGTTTTGTTTTCCAAAGCAGCGGCTTGTAAAGGAATAAATCATTCAATTATTGTTGATTTTTCCCCCAAACAAGTTTCCAATACTTTGTCCCCAAAAGCTGCAATTTTCTTTATCTTAGGTTTAAGACCAGGGGATAAGACACTAATTTCACAGAATGACGATTAAATGACAAATGTCAATATTTCTACCACTTCACCTATAGCTGGTGACATCTTGATATAAGTGAAATATTCTTGACTGAGACATAAAATACTATTCAATAAATCGAGCAAATCGGGTCAAGGTCACCTGATTTGTAACACCATTAGTAAGCTATACGTAAGAGTACAGCATGAGTTGGATCAATGACATATCTAAATGTGGTTGTTTTTTATATCGTTCCTGATTTTGTGTTATTTGTTATTCATTATTTGCAGATAAATATAGAGATAATCAACCACTATATTCTGATATCACACTACTACTACAACTGCCGTATATTCTGATCTCCAAACATTGCCAGGATAGCTGGCGTAATATTGATTTTTTTTTAAAAACGTATTTATTTCTATTGAGTGTTGTTTTGATCAAGCAATTAAACAATTTTATGCTATCATACTTTCAGTCGCTAGTTATACTGCTGCAGCAACATTGTATCTCGTTTCATCATAGGGCTGATATCTCCTTCTTCAAGCACAGATATCTCGTTCGTCAAACACTGACGTATATCTCCTTTTATTTGTTTACTTCCAATTTATAATAATGCAATTCCTGTCATATTGAAAAAAATAATGAAATCTTTCAGATAATTTATGCTGTTTCTGTATATCTGGACCATGTAGCACAATTGGATCTTTATCATCAACAAACACTGATATTTCCTCCGATGTTGTTTACTTTTAATTCATAATAATGCAGTGCCTGTCATATTGAAATATTATGGAATTCTTCAGTTTTTTAGACTGTCTCTGTAGTACCATCCAATCATAAAAAATGGATATGTCCTTCGGTTTGTTTACTTCTAATTTATAATAATGCAGTGCCTGTCATACTGAAAAAATTATGAAATCCTTCAGATAATATATGCTGTTTTGGCACTTTTTGACAAACGAGTATAATTATGATGGAAGTAATGTAAACAGACAGATGTTATTCCATTTTCATTTTAATATATCATATTTTTACAGGTCTTGGGCGATGTCTTATAAACAGGTGCTTGGTCAGGTGTGGGATGGGGAAGGGGGGTTAAAATGCCTAGCTTTGACTAATGAATAAAGGGTAATTGGTATGAACCCCAAGGCGAGCTTCAGGATATTAGGATGAACAAGACATTTGATTTCATCTTGGTTTAACCACCAAGTTGGGTAATCGATCTGGAATAGGCAAATATGATGATGGCTAGTTAAGTATGCACAGTAATACAATGGGGGGTCATGTCACACTACTATCTTTGGGTTATAGTGGGGAAAGTCCCTTCATACCACTGTGCACTGGGCTCTAATGGAAGGGACTCATGATAGCACAAGCATGCACAGGAATACAATGAGGGGTCATGTCACACCACTATCTTTGGGTTATGGTGGGGAAAGTCCCTTCATACCACTGTGCACTGGGCTCTAATGGAAGGGACTCATGATAGCACAAGCATGTACAGGAATACAATGGGGGGTCATGTCACACTACTATCTTTGGGTTATGGTGGGGAAAGTCCCTTCATACCACTATGCACTGGGCTCTAATGGAAGGGACTCATGATAGCACAAGCATGCACAGGAATACAATGAGGGGTCATGTCACACTACTATCTTTGGGTTATGGTGGGGAAAGTCCCTTCATACCACTATGCACTGGGCTCTGATGGAAGGGACTCATGATAGCACTGATTCAGGGATTATCACCAACCTCTTTAATATTAAGAACAATTGATAATGACAAATTATTTGTGATGTTAATCTCACACCTTTCAGGTGAGAATTAAAATAGAAAATGACTCTGTTGCTACCTTGTTATATAATAAATAGTAATTGAGAAATTACAGACCTGAAATTATGACCAGGTTCTTAGCGATAGTTATGACGAGGTTCTTAGCAGTAGTTTACGTCCATAGTAGATACAAAGATACGTGATTAGCTACGTACTAAAATCAATGTATTTATATAGGAATATAATTCAGATGTTGGTTGTTGTTGGCTTGTCTGTCATTTTATGAGTGTAAATTGGTTAGACAATGATGACGACAACGATGACATGGACTGTATGTATGGTTAGGGATGACAAAACATTATCGTCTCTGGCATAGCAAATGTGTTTGGCCACCTTGTCGGTGTTAAAATTACATTAGACATATCAGCACCATTCCCTTGTCGTTATTAATTTTTTGTATGTTACATATCCCGCGGGAATGTAGACATGCAGATGAAAGTTATTGAAACGTTTGGCCAGTAAGGCTGTAATGAGTATATTGTGTAGATATTCCCATTTCTTCATGATTAGTGGCGTATATTGATTTTTTTGTCGTTATTTCTTGACTATTACTTTATTGAGTTGCCGAAGTTCTCCAGGGCAAAATTTGCTGTTTGCTTTATGTAGACAAATATTGTCGAGGTTTATATGATTCCATCATAAATGTATCTATTTACTGATGTGGATAGTCTTATATATTTATAAGTATATACATTAAGTCATCATTTAGTTCCTACCAGTTCTTATTTTATTGAGAAGGTGTTTAGAGGAAAAAAGTAGCCATGATAGATTTTACTAAATGTAGAAGCAGAGTAGTCATTATAGTCAAAGGGAGATAACTCTAAATATTATGACTGATCTTTTCAAAAAATTATTGTATGTTTTACTTATTTGCAGGATTGTTTGACAGCTGTGTGCTCTTAAGGGATGACAAGACTCTGAATATCAAAGTGGTATTTTAACCATTTGGTAGATATTATTTAGAGTACAAACAAAATCTAGTTATTAAATGTACTATATATGTATATATATATAATCTAGGCCTCATTCATCCTGTACATGTAGGTACAAGCTAGCTTCAAGTAGAGTAAAATTGTACTGTTATTTTCTCATGACCTTTTGACCCTGTTGTAGTCTTGGTGACAGGATTTTAATACATTAGATATATTTTCTCTACTCTTTTAAAAGGGAGATAACTCCAATATTCTTGTTCTAAGTTTTTTATGAACTTGCAAATTCGTTTCCAGTTGTGTTTTCAGCGATGACCTTCTAGATTAATTAGATGCATTTAATCTTCTGCTTTTGTCTGTTCCTGTGGAGTTTGACTGAAAGGATAGATTCGGTTTAATGCATATTTAATAATGTCAGTCTTCAGAGGAATGTGTGTCTCTTTAGGCCAAAACATTAGTTTTGGCTTCACTGTAATTTATCTACCTTCCAGAATGTCTTGTAGCCGAAACTGACATCTCTGCTTTACTGTGATATACAATGTATAGGTCTTCCAGAATATCACATGTCTTGTAGGCCTAAGCCAAAAGCTGATGTATCTGCTTTACTTCATACTTAACAGTCAAAGGGTTCTTCCCGAGTTTCTTTATAGTGACAAGTTGTTGAATTTTGAACACAAAAGAACATGGAGGAGTTCTATGGTCATGAATGGATTTACCCATCATTCCTTGTAATAGTGTTTCCTGTAGTGTCATTGACATTATCTGCTTGTTAAATTATAATTACAGAATGGTGTTTCATTGTTATCTTCATTAAATGACTTACAGCATTTTGTTCACAAAAGGATGCCATTATTGCTAATAAAAATAACTTGTTCCTAAATGGAGATTTTTGTGTGATTAGTTCTAGATTTTGAATACAATCTGCCAGCAGGTATGAAGGGATGTGAACATGACCCTAAACTTGTACTCTTTGGGTTGATCAAATTAGACGCACGATTCTCTGATTTTGGCTGATGGCAAAAATTTTTTTATTTGAAAAGGACTACTTCTTTGAATTTTATTGATTTCTGTGGCGCAATTTTTATATCAATAATCTGGTTTCTATGTAGGGATATTGTAGGGAAAGTAATGACTTCACTGATTGGCTGTTGTAATTTCATCCCTCTGGTTTGTTTGTTTGGCTGTTGTAATTTCACCCCCTGCATGTTAGAGAACTTTCTTTGTACTTGCTAAGGATACAAGTTCTGATCACAAAGTTAGAATTAGACAAAATTTGTAGCTTATTTATAGATTCAGAAACACTCGGATGTCATGTAGAAAATTGTCAAGAACTTAGTCTTTCTGGCTGTTTAATGCATGTGTAAACATGTGCATGAATAGGCACATACATGCACTAATGCACTATTTCACTACAGTAGTAAATATGTATTGACAGGGAGATACTTTCAGCCCCTCCCTCCATACATACACCCATATACATATACTAAGATGACTAAATTACCTTTTGCCACCATCTGAGGTTGACCTCTGTGCTTTTGATTAAAGTTATTGAAAAGACTGCATTTGCAGGTGAGCTGCAATGTTCTGATGGGCCTTGTAAAACTATATAAGCAGAAAAACTACATTGTTTCCCCCGATGGGTCTCATCCTATTGATCCTTTTACAAAATCATTTTCTTGATTGCCCCGCCCCCTCCCCCATGCTCCTTTTAATAACTGATATGATACAGCTATAAATTTCCTTATGCTTCCTTTAATGGTATAAATACACAAATGACAAAAAATAAAAAAGATAATAATAATCGCCCTTGTTCAATTGGAACAAATTTGTCTGTCCAGTAGGTGGCCAAGAGTTTCCTGAAGGAATGAAGAAATTATTCCATTTCTGAAGAAGTCGGTTTTCTGTATATTTAGTGCAATAAAGTAGTACACATCCAACCTTCATTCGTTGGTCAATAACATCAGGAGAAAGCTTTGAAGGATTTCTTACTTACTAAGTACCAGGGACTTAAAATCTGGGGAAATTAATCATTAATGTTCCTTAATCAATAAAAATAATAACTATGCAATTTGGAGTAGGAATTCTGTAAGGCATTTCAAGGATCATTCTGTCGTAAAATACAAAAATCTTTATCTTTATTACTGCCGGTAATGAAATATATCCCATTCTAATTCTTTATATTGCCACCAAGAGGTGACGGAATAACAATAAATAATTTCAAGTAGAGACTGTCAGGAATTTCTAGTGGTTGCCCTTGAATTATAGATGGAAACCCCAAAGACCTGTCTGGTCTTGATCATGGTCATATTAATGTTTTTGTTTGATCATGGTCATATTAATGTTTGTATTTGTTTGATTTCCTTACCTTATTTCTCAAGTATTTTCTGTGTATGTAAATAAGTAAATAGTTCTGGATTTGTTAGTTTTTCAGCTCTTTAATGAGAACCCTGATAAAACATTATGATGTAAAAGTTAGCAAATATTGATTTAAACTTTGACTACACTTCCCCTGTTTTTTCACCCTGTTGTGGTTTCTCGGTAAACATGAAGGAGATTGGAAGTGCCTAACATAAACGTTTAACATTTGGAAATCAAATTTAAATCATACTTTGACATTGTGAATGTAAACAAACTCTGATATAGATGTGCTTTGACTTGTTCATTTATCGTGGTAAAAGTTCATTTAAAAAACACAACACCGTGAAACCTCATTGTTATGCCCCTTGATAGCTTTGTCACCTCAATTATTACCACAATACAGTAAAACTTCATTATTATGTTCCTAACTTTGCCACCTCAATTATCAACTTATAACAGTAAAACCTTTATATAATGCCCCTAGATAACTCTGCCTTCTCACTTATCACCGCATTAAAAGTCCCAAAATCCATTTCTTCTAAGGTCTTTTTCATAACCTCCCCTTGATTTATAGTGAAAAAATCTTTATTTCAAAATTCTGACTGGACAAATGGTGGGGATGAATCAGGGTTTCACTGTATATTGGTTGCCAAATCTCCGTTTCATTCTATATGAATTTTCTTCTGTTCAAGGTAGCTTTCAATTGTTACAATTTTAATTGTCAATGTTGTATATGTTCTTGTATTAAATTATTTTGAACTATTATTATGTGTACTTTTATTGGTTGAATAAATTTGAAGTGCTCATAAAATACTGATTATAAATTTAGTACTGATAGTGACATATTGGTGTTGTGTTTGCTTTTTAACTATGTTATAGAAGAATACTTTTAAAGGGAGGTAACACTAATATAATACCTATCATGTGATTGTCATGTGATCTTGTATAAATAATGTCTGAAATAAAATATTGGCAGCAGACTCAATATATTACAAACTATACTTGTAATTTTTTCACAAAAAATATGCAGCAAAATAGACAACATGAAATTAAATTAATTATTTTGTAATTTTTGTATAATTTCAGGATTTGGTTTTGTTACGTTTGAATGTGAAGATGTTGTAGACAAAGTGTGTGAAATTCATTTCCACGAAATAAATAAGAAAATGGTAAGTTGTAATTAAGATTTTGAGTTAATATGGCCTAAATATGGGCATTGGTTGCTAAGTGGTCTAAAGCGCACTAATAGGCCACACCACCTCTAGTTACTTGGGTTCAAATCATACACTGACAGATTCTTATGCGACAGACTTTTTCCGTTCAATTGCGGAAGGTAAGTGGTTTTCTCAGGGTACTCTGGTTTCTTCCACCATCAATGAACTAAATGGCTCAATATAAGTGAAAGAGAAAGATTCTCAACTGAGGCTTAATTACTTCACTAAACTCCACTCTCATACAGAATGCAGAATATGATGAATCTTTATGAGAATGTCCTTAAAATGTCACAACATGAGATTCTGACTGACCCCCATTGGATAATGTAACAAATAAAATATTCTTGACTGGCATGTAGAAATGATTTCTTTCACTCAACGGGGGTCTTGTTTTTGCCACCATAAAAAAAAAACGGAAAAATTGATGTGAACATATAGATCTATCAGTGTTATGTTTTTGCCATAGAAATAAAATCAGAAAAATTTATGTGAACATATATATATATATATATATATATATATATATATATATAAGATCTATCCGTGTTTGTATGTCTTCATTAGTGGTAATCAGTAAGTTTATATTGATTTTTCGGTCGTTATTACTGCTATTATTGTATTTGTAAATATTCCACACGAATGCCTTGTTAAAGGTTAAGATGATAAAAAATAGGAAAGATTGCTAATGATAAATAAAATCATCTACATCCTATTGTATATAAATCTGAATAAGAATGTGTTATTACTCGTGTATTGAACCGGCCTGATTCGACGACGAGAGATAAGTATCGCTCATAATTCAGGTGTAGGCCTCGTTTTTCTGAAGAACGGCAATAAATAGCATTACATACTCATTTGAGGTAGGGAAAAAAATCAATTTCTATTGAGCACAGCTTTGAAAATAAATGCAGATTGAAAAGATTTATTCAAGAACATCACCATCAAAGGGAATTACTGCCTGCGTCTAACGAATTGTTATGTACGCATTTCACTTCACACTTATGGCCGTAATTATGGATAAAACTGATATTTTCATTCTGTCGATAATTGAATCGTTTGTTACATTGTCTCTTGACATTTTTGTCAATGACAAAAATTATACAGTTGAGTTATTTCTGTTAGCAGCTTACCATATTTATATTTTTTACACTCTGGGAGTAGTAGGTGTTTCTGTGAGGCCTTATTGGCTTTAGACACCTTGTAGGTAGATAGTGTGCCTCAGTGGCCAGGAGGTTTAAAGTGCTGGGTTACAGTTCACAGTACCTCTAGACTCCTTGTAGGTAGATAGTGTGCCTTAGTGGCCAGGAGGTTTAAAGTGCTGGGTTACAGTTCACAGTACCTCTAGACTCCTTATAGGTAGATAGTGTGCCTCAGTGGCCAAGAGGTTTAAAGTGCTGGGTTACAGTTCACAGTACCTCTAGACTCCTTATAGGTAGATAGTGTGCCTCAGTGGCCAGGAGGTTTAAAGTGCTGGGTTACAGTTCACAGTACCTCTAGACTCCTTATAGGTAGATAGTGTGCCTCAGTGGCCAAGAGGTTTAAAGTGCTGGGTTACAGTTCACAGTACCTCTAGACTCCTTATAGGTAGATAGTGTGCCTCAGTGGCCAGGAGGTTTAAAGTGCTGGGTTACAGTTCACAGTACCTCTAGACTCCTTATAGGTAGATAGTGTGCCTCAGTGGCCAAGAGGTTTAAAGTGCTGGGTTACAGTTCACAGTACCTCTAGACTCCTTATAGGTAGATAGTGTGCCTCAGTGGCCAAGAGGTTTAAAGTGCTGGGTTACAGTTCACAGTACCTAGATTCCTATCTATTGGGACAGATCGTATTATTAGATAAGTTTGTTAGTTAGTTTGCTGAAGGTCGTGGGTTTCTCTGGGTACTCCAGTTTCCTGTATCATTCCAGAACTGACCTCCTTGATGTTAGCTACTGAAAGAAAATTAACTGAGGCATAAACACTATTTCTCAGTTCCACTTTACTCCTTATACATAAATAGTGGATCTTGCTAATAGACTTCAGTTGTATAGCTTCTACATGCATATGAAGACCCAGTCATCTCACCGAGAAGACTAGCAAACATTTAAACTACTTTATATGATTAGAATGTTTGGTTCTCAGCAGTATTGTAAACCTGCTCATTATGTTCCTTGACAACTCATTTTACTTCAAATTATTTTGAAATCCCCAAATCCATGTTTTTCCTCTATAATAAGCCTTTCTCAATTTATTGCCAAAACCCAAAGATTATACCAACATTTGACTGAACAAATGATGGCAATAAATTAAGAATTTACTGTATTCATGAGCAAATAAACATGTTTTAAAAATGACTCTCAAAATGCTGCAAATCTTACCGTTTTTACTGTTAAATTGTAGGTTGAATGTAAAAAGGCACAGCCAAAGGAAGTTATGCTTCCGACAACGTTAGCAAGAGGACGCGGAATAGCTAGAGGTGCGTATGGTGAGTACCTAGTAGACAAAACTAGATACTTATTTTGGTTGTTTGTAGAACAAATATATATATACATATCTATTCCTTAAAAGCAAATTTCCATTGCACTTTGACCTTTTGCCAGTTGTTTCCATGGCAACCAATTCTGCATGTCATTGTTTAGAAGAGATTGAATATTTAGACATCTATTTATATATTTTTAGCGTTATTTAAGTCAAAGTTTGTAATTATTTCTATGTGACAACGTGAGCCTTTTATCTATATATCCATGTATATATGAAGTAGTGTTGTTGTCGTCATTTATATATATATACTGTTTTACTGTACCACCATTGTGTAGTATTTCGTATATATATTTATATACAGTTTCCTCTCGTTTAACTCTCCTGGTTGTGTTCACCTTAAACTTTCCTATTTAACCTGAATTTACAAGACAAAATTTCCAGTTATTTCTATACAAAATAATTAAGAAATTTCATTTTTGTGACGAAATTTCTGAATTTACAAGACAATTTTAGGTTATTTGATTAAAAAAAAGTTTTTTGTGACAAAATTTTCAGTATTTCTATACACAAATAATTATAATAAAAAAAGGAAATTTCCTAAACAGAAATGATAGAGAAAGAATTTTTTATGAGTTTCCTTTGAAGTTTCAATTCCCGTTATATCACAGCCTGTCCATATTTGCACATGTTTTAATCACCAGTAGTGTTGTAATTTGTTTGTGCACATGTAGATAAAAATTGACTTTATCCTGCAATGAGTAATATTTTGTTTACCACATTATATTTTGAGTTTGTTTTGTTTTCAAATTTTTTCCCCCGATTAAACATTTCTAAATTTCTCAGATTGGCAGTTAAATTGACATTTGTGTTTGTCCATAAAAAATCATTGTGTTAAATTTAAAAAATTTTGTAATTTGTTTTGAAAATGAAATTATTTTGAAGATAACAATAGCACTGGGAAAAAAGTCTTCCATCTTTTCTCTAAACAGTTAAAGGTGAACTACAACCTGGTTGAATACGGAGAAATTGTATATAATATGCCTATGTAGAATAATTGAGGTTTTGTCCCTTTTCTGCATGGTTGCCAATAATCTTTCTATTTTTGGTGGTGGTACCAGTAATTGACTTTAGAGCTGCGCTAGTGAACTGATTTTTGATTGATTAACACTAAATTCACCATTTTGAAAAAATAAATTCACATTAAAAAAAACAACAACAACAACAAATTAACCTTTCTTCTATGACGGCAAGAGGTCAGTTGTGCAAGGGGAGGTAACTCCCTGCAAGGGAAATAACTGGTTTTAATCTTTTGGAGCAATAGTCTGTGCTGTCACCCTGCTTTTTTCAGTGTTTATTTTTTACACAACTTGCTGAAGGTATACATCTGTATAAACAAGTTATAGAACTGTTCACTAAAAGATTTTTGCTGTTTGACAAAGTATAGATGATTTAAATTTGTTAATGTCTATCTATCTCATTTCCAAATTTTTATATGTTAGATTTTTTGTTTTCAAACATAAAAAAATCACAATACGTGACTGCACCAATAATTACCAGCAGTATAGGGGTCTCAAACTCTCAAGCTCCAGAAGTCTTCAGGAATAGTGGCAAAAAATATATGTGGGAGGAAAAGGACATTGTGTCCCTGAAAACCTGGACTTTTACAGTCTGGTGTTCAAAAATTTGAATTTCTCCACATAATAGTGAAGGACATTTTGGAAATTTAGAAACTACTCATAGCAAAATTTTGTTCCTACAAATAAAGTGACTTTTATTGGGGGGAAAAATAACATGGTTATGTTACCAATGGGATAGAAAGACGGCATGATATTGTATTATATAGCCCCGCCCACTTGGTTGAGACCCCTAGCCTAATGTGTGTGCTTTTTTCTGCTGCCACTAAAACTTGTTTCCCTTTTTTTCTAATCCTTTCGTAGTGACGGAAGATGGCGAGATAGTGTGGGATATGCCAACAGATCTTGTTGTACCAGAGTTGTGTAAGTTACTTTTCTGCCCGATCTAGGTTTGAACTTTGAACCACAACCAAGGCAGATAATTAAAAAAAGTCATTTGACTTTTACTAACATGTATGGATTCCAATCCGTTTTCAAGATTTTAATCAACATTCATGATTTTCATAATCCTTTATTTCAATATTTACCAAATTTTTCACCCCAACATCTGATTTGGCCGCTGTTCCTTTTTTAAAAATCTTTTTTAAATACAGACATAATCTATTCAAGTCTGATTCTTTGCTCTTTTTAGAAATTAGTATAGATGGTTTGATTTCCTGTTTGACTGATTTAGAGGATTTGAATTTTTCTTAGCTTTTTAGATAGATATTTTTACGATTTTATTGCAAACAGAAGTTATAGTTTGCCTTTGAAAGATTTCATATAAAAATGAAACCCGTGTTCAGAAAATTATAATTCATTTTAAAAATGAAACCTTGTTTAGAAAATTAATTATTTTTCCTTGAAAACATTCACAGCACAGAAAAACAATAAGAAAAAAGAGAAATAAAACACTTGAATAATAGATGTCTGTATTTAGAATAAATGTAGATTGTAGTAAAACTAAATTTTAAAAGGGAACAGTTTCCAAATCGGTTGAAATCTGTGCATGAAAACAATTTGAACCTGCACCTCAAAATCGTAATCGTAAATTTTGAATTAAATCTGTTTACTTGGTTTATAATGAAATGTAAGTATTCAGCATTTCATACACAATATTTTGTCAGTGTTGCCATTATGTTGTCAGCATTGCTTTAAATATCTATATGGGATATTCAACGTCTCGACTTCATATTGATGAGAGATTGCTGCCAGGTTATTAAAAAAATTTTAAAAAGCAATATGTTAGGATATTTGTTTGTTTACTCCCCATTCTCCATGACAACAACCTCCATTTTTTGAAAACCCACGCCATCTACTGTTTCATGCTCTAGCTGATGGAATTGATATAGACATGCATGATTAATGCTAAAATCACTTAGTTGATATATATTTATCTATAGTAGTTGTTATATAGCAGTAGATGCATTTGTTTTATATTATTTTTCCATTGTTTTTTGAAATTGTAGTTTTATTGCATAGCTGCATGGAGATTTTAGAGTCGTAACGTCATGGTTACCATGACAACAGAAGGTGGTTTGTTTTCCAGGTGTTTTGTCACTGGTGTTTATTTGAATTTGTTGCCATGGAATTGATACCATGTTAACTGGTATTATTTGAATTTGTTGCCATGGAATTGGTACCATGTAAAAACATCCATTTTGTTATTTTGAACCAAAATATGAAATTGGTTTTAAATTATCTAGGAATTTTATTGACCATGTAATTCACCCATTGTGACAATGCGAAGGGTTGTGTTATAGGCATCAGAAACAACACAAAATTATTATTTCTTGCAGTCAGAAAATGAAATGATGATAACTTGTAGTTCAGAATTGTTTAAAATACAATAAACACAACAGCATTCATAAATACACCATACATGTTCAATGGATGAAAATAAGTGCCTTCAAAGACTCTCTAAGCATATTAAGAAATGAATGTTTTTGAGAACTTACTTGGCATATAGCAATAATTACCACCAAGCACTCCCTCTGCATAAAGAGCCAGGTGTCTCCAAGTACTCCCTCAGCATAAAAAGCTGGGTGTCTCTAAGCACTCCCTCAGCAAGAAGAGCTGGGTGTCTCCAAGTACTTCTCAGCATAAAGTGCTGGGTGTCTCCAAGCACTTCCTCAGCATAAAGAGCTTGGTGTCTCCAAGCACTCCCTCGGCATAAAGAGCCAGGTGTCTCCAAGCACTCCTTCAGCAAGAAGAACTGGGTGTCTCCAAGCACTCCCTCAGCACAAAGAGCTGGGTCTCTCTAAGCACTCCCTCAGCACAAAGAGCTGGGTGTCTCTAAGCACTCCCTCAGCATAAATAGCTGGGTGTCACCAAGCACTCCCTCAGCATAAAGAGCTGGGTGTTTCCAAGTACTCCCTCAGCATAAAGAGCTGGGTGTCTCTAAGCACTCCCTTGGGATAGAGAGCTGGGTGTCTCAAAGCACTTCCTTACCATAAATTAGGAGGGTCCCATCTAAAGGACCATATCCAAATTAACTGTCGGGCCTCAGTGACCAAGTTGTGTAAAGTGTGCCTTTACAGATCACAGTGTCTTGCACTGCCCAGGTTCAAACCCCATTTGGACCAGATCCTAATGTGAGCAAGTTTGTCAGATGCTTGGTAAAGTTCAATGATTTTCTCCAGGTACTCTGGTATCCTCCACCATCCACAGAGATGCCAACCATTATTGTACGGCGTTCAAGACAGTGAAAGCGTACATTGCTATCGCTTTCTCTAAAATTGGGCTTCTCTGCTATGAAACAGTAATGAGTAGTATGCATTGGAAATAGTGTGCCTTGTAAATGAACGTAAAAGGAATATATTTGTTTTATCGTGAGATATGTATTCTGAGACAGTTAATGCATTTGGTTACATATGCACATTTGGAATAAATTTTCGGAATCTAGTAAAATATTTCCGTGGGATGCATCCAATAATTTGTACTGTCTGGCGAACTGATCTCTTAGATACAATAAAAAGTAGTCTATGAAGTTTGCATCCTACGATGTAAAATCTTAACTTTTTATGAAATAAACAACAATGGCAGGTGAATTTAACTAATTCTTTATAAAATTGGTGGTAATTTAAATTTATTTTGAAGGGTGTAATAACGTATTTTGGTGTTGAGGTATTCTTTCACATTTTAAAACTGATTTATCGATTAGATTTCACTTCTGTGAAAGGGAGATAAATTGCACAGTTTTTCAGTTATATTCAAAGTCTTGCCCCAACACCATTTTCCTAACTACGCCATACAGCAGCACAGCAGTGCTATGTTTGATTCTCTGTTATTACAATTTTAATACCTAAATTATAGCACTAAGGTCAAGGTATTAACAATTCGACAACAGAAATTCCGGCTAGGTCTGTTTTTGTTACCAACTTGATTTTAGAACCAAGACTTGTCACCTTTCATTTAGCAATACAAAACTAAGTAAACTGTCATCAGAAACTAAAATTCAGACTTCTGAGTAGCAATTCTCGGGTCTTCTTCATTATCATATGGCCAAATACAAATTAGCTCCGAACTGTCACATTAACGATGATAGTTTCAAGATGGCTTCAACGTTAGCTGATTCTGGTACACCACCGATAAGACAAATGGCCTAAATTTGTCATAAGTACAGACAAGTTATCCAAAATTACTGAAAATTACTATAAAAAAAGAAAAGAAAAACAGGTATTACTGATGACACCAAGTGAGGGTTGGCATCTCTAAACTCACTACCGGAGTTTAGACTTGGACTAAAAAAAAGAAAACAATATTGCTCCACTTCTTCACTCCAATTATAAGGTCTTGGATATAAGAATGATGATTTATTTCATACCCTAGTCAAGTATGTTTCACTTGCATTGACATAGGGAAATACTCATTGGAATCCAGAGAGCCTGGCTGGCAAATGTCTGCCTTTTAATGTTTCATAACATCAGGTACAAGTTTAGTATTGTTTTTTATCCCCTACCTCTCAAAGAAAGAGGGGGGATATAAAATTTGAGTCTTCGCCTGTCCGTCTGAAACTCTTGATTGCACAATTCTCAAAAACTATGAAGCGCTTTTTCATGAAACTTGGTGCAAAGCATCAACATTTATGGGAGATGCACATATTGTTAACCCAAGTTGTTTTGCTCATTTTCCCGGGAGTTATTGCCCTTTAAACATAAGTGCAAATCACAAAAAAGAACCTGTTGGGAGATCCTAATTCACTAAATTTACTTGTTTACCAAGAGATGCTTATTGTCTGAAAGCTAATGCTTTAAGGATAATATTTCTGGTTTACAAGATAAGTGAAGTCAGAATTTTATATTGATGCATGTCGAAATTAAATGTAAACAAGAGACATATTTTTTATATAATAATAATTATAAATAAGATACTATTTAGCTAATGCTTTGCTGTGTTTCATTACTACATGTAGCTTGTGTTTGTACATTGTATATATCATTTGTAATGTATATGTTTGTGTTGTTAATGAGTTAACAAATTGGAATTGTCTTGTTTGTTTGTTTTGTTTTGAGTGTTTTCAAAAAAGCACCCTTTCTGTATATGCTGTTGACCTATAACCTCTGCATAGAATGGGACTCACCAGTGTACCACGTGGTACCCTTTAACGTTTCTGTGGAACAAGTATTTCCAATGGCAATAGAATTGCTTCAGTTCACGTTTTCTTGTAAAAAATTACATTACGCCGGAAATATTTGACTAAAACATTCTGCACAAACGTTACTGGTTTTAAACATGTAGTACACTAGGGAACTCTATTAGAATGCTAGAAATGCAATCATCGTTGGCTTCTTGGTAATACATCTGCATTTCCAATCACCACTGACAAGTGCATGAGCATCTGGCTGAAATCTTTGCTTCTGGCTGTTATCATGGCAAACTTACTCTGGATCTTTTTAGTGGATCAACCTTCTTATGACTTTCTTAATGGATCCATCTTTGTTTGGCTTGTATTTTGTATTGTGTGCTTGCTTCATATTTTAGTCAATTTAATTATTTTTTTCTCGATTCTCATTCTTTTGATTGTCTTATCTTTGCTGTATGCTTTAAGTCACTTCTGTCTGCCTTCATTTAGCATGTTTATACTTTGATTGTTCTTCATAGCTATGTTTTAGCTCATAATCTTGCCTATATCTGTGTTGCTTGCTTGTTCTTCATCAATGCTTGAATGTATGATATAATAAATGCTTCAGACCATTGTATCTCTTATATATGTATGTTGCTTTTCATGCTTGATTTCAATATTTTTCTAAAGCTACATCTTTACTTTTAATCGATTTCATTTGATTGGCTCATCTTTATATTGATCATATTTCATTTTGATTGGTCCATCTTTGTATTAATCATATTACATTTTGATTGGTTCATGTTTGTATTAATCATATTACACTTTGATTGGTCCATCTTTGTATTAATCATATTTCATTTGGATTGGGTTGATCCATTTGATGAGAAGGTATGGAGAATGTGGGATATTCCAAAAAAAATTCTAATGTGTTTATAGATGTTGCCAAGTGGAATCTGTAAAATAGACTCTAATGAACAGGTGCCCTTAGTTAGAAGGTTCAAATGATTAATGATGATATTGGGGCAGATTTTCCTTCTCCTGCATATAGGGGTTGGAGGTTGTCAGACTTTTCCTGTCCTGCATACAGGGGTTGGGAGGTTGTCAGACTTTCCCTGTCCTGCATACAGGGGTTGGGAGGTTGTCAGACTTTTCCTGTCCTGCATACAAGGGTTGGGAGGTTGTCAGACTTTTCCTGCATATGGGGGTTTTGGAGGTTGTCATGTCATAAAGATTAGGTTAGGTTTAACTTTTTGTAGTTAACTAAAAATGAATTTTGTTTGAAACCATTCCCACATTTACTACTTTGTTATTATTAATCTTAGGCAGTTTAAGCTAGAAGTTGGTTTCATAAGAGTGATAAGATGAAACTTCATTGATTCATTCATTAAAAACTTTGTAAAAAGCTTGAGTTAACATGTTGGAAGTTTCCTATGATATTT
This sequence comes from Anadara kagoshimensis, assembly GCA_021292105.1. Classification (NCBI taxonomy): domain Eukaryota; kingdom Metazoa; phylum Mollusca; class Bivalvia; order Arcoida; family Arcidae; genus Anadara; species Anadara kagoshimensis. The sequence continues at coordinate 10,334,126 of CM037874.1, read as the reverse complement.
GTGACATTTTTTCATTCATGTACATGTTCATTTGAAGTATTGCCATTTAAATGGGTTTTGTTGCTGTACCTCTTAATGTTTTTGCGAGATGATTTTGGAAAATGTTAACATCGTAAACTCCAGGAATAACATCCTGTTTATCTTAAGTGTTCCACACAAATGTTAGATGGTATCATGTGGTCCAGCAGCGAAACCCATTGTAAAACACTTCACTTCAAAAAACGACAAAAATTAGTAATCAAAACAACTACGTTGATTAATTAGTCATCATACTGAAAATTGTTGCCACCTTGAGGCATGTTTGTTTGCAAGGTTATAAAACACACTTATTTGAAACTTTGTTTTGATAATATAGATGTACATTCAAGATTTTACAGTATATCTCTTAGTCTTTCAAAATTCTATTAAAGCTTCTTGTTTCTATTTATAGGCTTTCTACCAACCGGATTACCCACATATCCATATGGGCGTGGTTTCCCGACGATTGCCCCAGCAGGCTATTACTACCCAGGTATGGAAATATTAGACTTAGGGCAGTGGTACCCATTCTAAACTGTTCATCTTTCCTATCTGTCTGAACTTTGAACTTTCAAGTTTCAGCCAATCAGGAATAAGAAGTCCCTCCTTGACGACAAGGACAAACAACATGGAAGCTTGTCTCTGTTACTTGTTTTGACATACACTGAAACGTTTTAAAGACTTAACAAGATATTAAAATGGAGATATAAGATAAAACATATCAGGTTTCTACATATTGCTTAACAAGTTTGAGACATTGAATTTTAGAAATCAGCATTGTATTTGTCTTCAAGTTTGTGTACTTATATATATATATATGTTATATATATGTCATATAATGTTAAAATAATTTATTTGTAAGTAAAATTACTTGGTCTGGAGACATCTAGACCTTATATTCCCATCACAATCATATTGTCATAATATTATATATATAGCAAACATTCATTTGCTGAAAACTACTCAGATTTTTTGGATCAAAAGTGATGAATGTATTATCAAGAAGTAAAACATAAAATGGCCCAATTCTCCATCAGGAGAATGATAGGATAGACAATCCCATGAAATTGCTAATCTAAACTAAGAAAGAAATATATAGTTATGAAAAAAAGCAACTTTAAATGTGTGCTTTGTCACAGAATGATCATTTTATCATCAGAGAGTCAAGTTTAAAGTTTATATGCTTTCTGTATTTCTTGGAAAGTTTATCAACTTCATAAAAAGATTAAATTGTCAGTGACATATATTTGACAGTATTTTCTTCAAAATGGCCACCAATAAATTTTGTCTTTTCCATAATGGCCACCACCAAAAAAAAAACAAAAATCCAATGAAATCATTATTGCCATCTTAAGGCATTTCTAAGGGAAATAACTCTGTATAAGTTATGACAATATGATTTGTTTATATGTATTTATTAAACTTGTGAAATAATGTTGTTAATGGAACATCTTGTTTTATTGTTTGACATTTTACTGGTGAAAATGTGCCATTTATTGGGCATACTGTGCCAATTACAATTTTATGTTCTGAAGGAAAATTTCTATGTTTTACTGTTCAAACGCTTTTCGGGAAAGTGCATATAAAAAATTGTTTAGGCTTTAATAGCCTTGTTCACAAAGCATTGCTGTGATTTTCATGTGAAGTGGGATTGGAAAAAATGCTTTAAATGTGAAATGAGTATTGAAACATTTGTAAAAATACCAATTTAACATTAGTATTGATCTGCACTAACTCAATCAAGAGGATATACTAACAAATTGTCATGTTTAAAGCAAGTCTCGCTTTGAAATGGTTTCTTCAAAGTTCAAAGCACCATTTGTAGTAGCAAATACATGTTAAAGATTTTAACCTTCTGCTATAACTATCAAATCTTTTCAAATCAGTTTCATGTATGCTGTTTCAGTACTTTCAGTACTTTGATTCATATTTGAAAAAAAAATATGAAAGTATTTCTTTTTAACATGACCTATTTCATAAGAAAGTTATTGTATCAGTTTTACTTAGGGATTGAGATTTAGAGAGAATATAGTGTTTGACATAAGAACATGAAATTTTCCTTTCTGTCGTGCCATACTGTCTACAAGAAACATTTTGTGGTGTTGTACATTCATGTCCCCAAGTTTTACGAGTTTTTGTTTCTTTTTTGTTTTTAATTTTATAATCATTCATTTCTACATACAAACATTTATATATATATATATACATATAATATATACTATTATTATATATACATCATTGTTTTAATTTTTATTTTACGACTATTTGATTATTATATACGTATTACATGTTTTAGGTTGTCAAGCGTTTTACACTCTAACACCCCCATAATATCCGAAATCTACTGTAGGTCAGGTGTTCATACATCGGTTCATTCAGTCCCGGGAACCAATTCTTCTTGTTACAAGAGACCTGTGAACTGTCATACACTTTTTATGATCAGAGAGAAATCTCTGGTTGGTACTGTGTCCTGGGGCTCGGAATTTGGAAATTATAAGCATCATTTCTTGCAATTTTGGGATATATTCTACATAATAGAATTGTAAAAGTTACGTTTCCCAATTTAATTTCTTCAGATTTAAGACAAATTCAACAAAATATTTGGGAAAATGTAAATTTGACATTTACATTTTGCGTCAATTAAAAGTAAAGTGAGTTTTCTTTATCAAATTTGCACTAATTTGCATTTGTAATTTCACAAATCTATGTAAATATTAAAACCTGATCTACAATATGATTTTATTGATGTGGGTGGAAGTTTTGTGATATGGTGTTTTAAACCATTATTTTAAAAAAAGCAGAGGTTTTTATTTGATTATGGAATTTTTTGTAACTTGGGTGCTATTATGTGTTTCAGTTTTTGATAGAAAAAGTGTTTGTATCTAAATTAGAAAGTTCTTATTTTTTCTCCAATTATTTTTATTTTTCATTTATTGTAATATGTTGTATTTTGCACTGATTAAACATTCTGGCAACATGATCTTGACCATAATTGTTTTGGCCGTACACTTGCCTTGCACAGAGTTAAGGCCCCTGAAATCATTTATGAATTTTTCATGCATACATGTACAGGGCCTCATGAGTTATTCATCTGTACATGGAAAGAGCAGCACACAGTTGCTGCATTACACATAATTTTATGTTTTCATCTTTTCATTTATGGAATTTGAAAGTTGAGTGAAACAGAAAAAAAGTGATGGAACTTCTATAAAAGTTGTCATTAACAGAAAAATCAATATTCTTGCCAGAGGTTTTTGTTATAAATCTCAATGTATATCTTTTTTTTTACAACGAACAATGGAGTTTGCAAGCATACCACATGACAAAATTAGAAGGGTTCTTTGGAAATGTTTCTCTAGAATGTATATTAAAATAATAAAAGTTGAAATTTTCCTGTTTATACAATTTTTTCCTTGAAATTTTCAACATAAATGTTTTCCATAGCATTATGCACAAATGTTAAAGACTTTTGATCATGTGGTACAATGTCAAACCTGCATTTCATAATCAGTACTTGGAATTTTGCTATTTTAAATATCTAGAATCATTATTAGTCTTGCTTATTGCAGAGAAGTTTTAACATTTTTTTCATTATTATTTTGAAATTTTTACCTACTTTTTTGCCACTAAAAATGAAGAATTTAGAATTTTTGTAAATATGTACAGAAATTGATATTTAAAAAAAGCTTCCTCACAGATAATAATACTATAAGTACATTGTTAAGTTTAAACATTATTATTTGTATAAAAAAGTTGTTTTAAATGTAAATTACGAATGTTTCTTTATTCATAATAATACTCATCGAATTTCCTGGAAATATCCCACCAAAAGATTAAACTAAATTTTTTTATTGAAAGACTATTTTCAAGGGAGATAACTGCTGCCAAAGGTATAACAGGGTCATTCATTGTAACTGGTTTCCTTACAAATTCTGCTGTGTGTTCAATATGCAGAAATTGACATTTTTGCAACAAGTTGAAGCTGAAGCCACCAATTGTATAATTATGTATGTGATCCCAACTATCCAGGCCCAATTCAGAATTTTTTCTTTTACATAACACAACTTACTGAACACTGGAGGTTACTAATACATTAAACCATTCTACCTCAAGCTTTAATTTTTAGACAAGCCTGTAGATCATTCAAGAAATGTGATTGAGAAAAATAAAATTCAATGTGATTTGAAATAATTTGCTTATCTCCCCTTATGAAAAGCTTATCTCCCTTTGTTAAAGAAGCATATCTCCCTTTGTTAAAGCTATCTGTTGTTGTTAATGCTCAATCTTACTGAGCCAGCAAACCATGTTACTTGCCATTTTAATTTTAATGTGATCCTCAAATGTTACTATGATAAACGGATAGATTGAACCATCTTGCCAGAATTATGAATCACTTGGGTAATTTGTGTTAGAAATAATTTATTCACAGTGTTATTTATGTTGATGTCATCAGTATTAATTTTACTGACAAAAATGTCGGTTTTTACATCGTCCCAGTAGATAGATTTAGGTCATGTTAATAACAGATTGTTGTCATGGTGATTTTGTCATGAAGTCATTGCAGGAGGCATGTTACAGTCATTTTTGAAAGCTAACACTTGAGGGCATTATTTTCATAAAAATTTAAACCGAAAAATAAAATAAATGGAAAATAAAAATTTAGATATGAATTTGTTGAATGTGTTATTTTGATAATGGCTGTAACATGTTAATGTGTATGTATATACATTTATCTATTTTTCGTGTCTTTTTTTCGTTAATAATCTATGCATGTGTTTTTATTGGAAAAAAATACATTTTGACAACCATTTTAAATTGACTGGGATCTGAAAACATGCAAGTTGTTATAATTTATTTGTGTTGTATATAACCCCCCAAAAAATACTATAAAAAATACCAAAAAAAATAATGGATCATTTTTTACAAAACCATTACAATGATATATGGTGGTGCTCTTGTTCATTCCTTTGAAATCTTTCATATAAACATATATTGCAGCTAACTCTTTTTATATGTATGAGGCAGTCCCAGATAAACCAAACAGTCATTTACAAACGACACATTAACTCACTTTAAAGAAAAACTTGATGTATCGAAATAAGGTCTACTTTTGGGTTTTTCTGAATTTATTTTTCACCGTGGGTAACTTAAATGGGAAAACATTTCTTTTAAAAGTCATTTTAAAAAATATATGCATACAAATGATTTGCTGGATTTTTTCTCCATTTTTTTACATAAACAAATAAATATTGTACAGTGATATTTTATTAAGTGTTACTCGACTACTCTCAGGGGACTAGGTTTTTGATATTATGAGAATGTAGATTTTGTAAAAACAGCAATAATAAATGTGATTGTCAACTAAAGACAGGCTGCTCATTCAGAGATTTCCAAAATATGTTAGGGAAAGAGTTTGACTTTGCAGCTGATGAAACTGAATCGTGGTCCCACTTTGCAGCTGATGCAACTGAATCGTGGTCCCACTTTGCAGCTGATGAAAATGAATCAGTGGTCCCACTTTGCAGCTTATGTAACTGAATATGTGGTTCCACCTTGCTGCTGATGAAACTGAATCCGTGGTCCGACTTTGCAGCTGATAAAACTGAATCAGTGGTCCCACCTTGCAGCTGATGACACTGAATCTGTGGTCCGACTTTGCAGTTGATGACTCTGAATCTGTGGTCCGACTTTGCAGCTGATGACACTTAATCAGTGGTCCCACCTTGCAGCTGATGACACTGAATCTGTGGTCCGACTTTGCAGCTGATGACACTGAATCTGTGGTCCGACTTTGCAGCTGATGACACTGAATCAGTGGTCCCACCTTACTGCTGATGACACTGAATCTGTGGTCCGACTTTGCAGCTGATGACTCTGAATCTGTGGTCCGACTTTGCAGCTGATGACTCTGAATCAGTAGTCCGACCTTGTAGCTGTTGAAACTGAATCCTTGGTCTTAGTTTACATCTAATGAAACTAAATGTTTGAAGCTTGGAGTTTTGTTCTCCAGTAAAAAAAAAAATACCACCACAACCACTCCTAACCATTTTATTTGCTCTTGTTTTTTAGCTCACCTGACCGAAGGTCATGTGAGCTTATGGCATAGCGCAGCGTGTGTTTGTGCGTGTGTGCGTGTGTGCGTGTGTGCGTGTGTGCGTGTGTGCGTGTGTGCGTCGTTAACACCTATTTTCGACTTCTCCTCTGAAACTACTGGACAGTTATTAATGAAACTTTGTCAGAAGTATATATGGGCCGGTGCAATTCAGATTTGTTCGTGGCGTTGCCATGGCTACCATAACTAGGTCAAGGTGACCTAGGGGTGCAAAAATCTTAAAAAATCTTCTTCTCCGAAAGTACTGATTGGAGAAAAAATCTGATGTGATATTTGGCTTCTCTAGGATCTTAAGCCTATAGTTTGTTCATTTTATGAAATTCAGATAAAAAATAGGTTACGCGTTTTTGCGTTTAATTTTGAAAAAATCGTAAAATAGCTTCAAATTGTTATAACTTGACTATTTGACCAGATAATGACATGGGGTTTTCAGTTTTGACATCTTCTTGTTAGTATCTTCAAAATGAGGTCAAGGTCAATTGTGAAGGTCGTGACCTAATTTTTTTTACCTCTGATTATAATTATTATCTCGAAAACTATAAACTTTTTGTATAGGCATGTATATTAGAATGTTGTAGGTATTGATACAACGATCATTTTGATGTATAGAAAAAGGTCATGGGTTTAAAGGTCAAGGTCACAGATGCAAAACAATACCGAAATGGTTAATTATCTCGAAAACTATAAACATTTTGTATAGGCATGTAAATTAAAATGTTGTAGGTATTGATACAACGATCATTTTGATGTATAGAAAAAGGTCATGGGTTCAAAGGTCAAGGTCACAGATGCGAAACAATACCAAAATGGTTTATTATCTCAAAAACTATAAACATTTTGTATAGGCATGTATATTAGAATGTTGTAGGTATTGATACAACGATCATTTTGATGTATAGAAAAAGGTCATGGGTTCAAAGGTCAAGGTCACAGACGTAAAACAATACCGAAAGGGTTAATTATCTCGAAAACTATAAACTTTTTGTATAGGCTTGTATATTAGAATGTTGTAGGTATTGCTACAACGATCATTTTGATGTATAGAAAAAGGTCATGGGTTCAAAGGTCAAGGTCACAGATGTGAAACAATACCGAAATGGTTAATTATCTCGAAAACTATAAACATTTTGTATAGGCATGTATATTAGAATGTTGTAGGTATTGATACAACAATCATTTTGATGTATAGAAAAAGGTCATGGGTTCAAAGGTCAAGGTCACAGATATGAAACAATACTGAAATGGTTAATTATCTCGAAAACTATAAACTTTTTGTATAGGCATGTATATTAGAATGTTGTAGGTATTGATACAACAATCATTTTGATGTATAGAAAAAGGTCATGGGTTCAAAGGTCAAGGTCACAGATGCGAAACAATACTGAAATGGTTAATTATCTCGAAAACTATAAACTTTTTGTATAGGCATGTATATTAGAATGTTGTAGGTATTGATACAACAATCATTTTGATGTATAGAAAAAGGTCATGGGTTCAGAGGTCAAGGTCACAGATGCGAAACAATACCGAAATGGTTAATTTTCTCGAAAACTATAAACATTTTGTATAGGCATGTATATTAGAATGTTGTAAGTATTGATAGAACGATCATTTTGATGTATAGAAAAAAGGTCATGGATTCAAAGGTCAAGGTCACAGATGCGAAACAATACAGAAATGGTTAATTATCTCAAAAACTATAAACTTTTTGTATAGGCTTGTATATTTGAATGTTGTAGGTATTGATACAACGATCATTTTGATATAAAGAAAAAGGTCATGGGTTCAAAGGTCAAGTCACAGATGTGAAACAATACTGAAATGGTTAATTATCTTGAAAACTATAAACTTTTTGTATAGGCATGTATACTAGAATGTTGTAGGTATTGATACAACGGTTATCATGATGTAAAGAAAAAAGTCATTGGGGTTTAGTATTTATGTTTTCTTTAAATCTATCAGCTAGCCATTAATTATCAGGTGAGCGTATCAGGCCCATGGGCCTCTTGTTTCAAATTTAAGAATTAAAAAAAAAGTTGATCTTTAAATGAGCAGTTTGTCTTGTAGATTTTTAAGATCAGAATAGATAAAAGTTTGATGATTGGTTAAAATAATGAAAATTTTAATTCAAAGCAATAATTGACTGATTAGTCCATACTTGTACAGTTAAAAAGAAAATTGTTGTTGTCTGTAGAAAGGTTTAAATTATTCAGTTTTTTTCATTTTGAAATATTAAGATAAAAAGTCAGGGTTATAACTTTGAGTTCTATTATTATAAGAATGGTATTTTGTAGGTTTTCTTATGAAAGGTTTTGCTACAAAATTTTGTTCTCTCTAATAAGAAATGAATGAGAAATACTTTTTAGTCTTTAAGTGTTTTGAAACTTTCAAAATTCAATTCTTGAAAAGAGGCTGTTGCCATTCAAAGAAAATGTCTTCATTCACAAAGAGATGAAAAGGGTTGAATTAACACAAAATCTGTTTTAAAACATTCAATTGAAGCGGGTGGGGTTCAATTTTATAGGAAGACATAAAAGACCATTTTTCTAATTTTTTCTCAGCAAAATTAATTAATTAAAATTAAAGATGCTGAATGTTATTTTATAAAATTTTAGTTAATGTTTATGGTTGTTTGTTCTTTGTCTTATTTAATTTATTAAAAACCAAAGATCTGTTATAACAGTTAATTTGATTGGATAAGATAACATAGGGCACAATGTGTTTTTGGGCAGATCCCAATGTATTTGTCCAAATTGATTATCAGGGTACAAGATTTTTAAAACTGATTCTGTAGACAAGATTTTTGCTAATGCTCTCTGGAAAGAAAACAAAGATGAAAAATAGAATTTATTATTAATTTTTCAAATTACCAAATGAAAATTTGAATTATTCCTTGTCCAAAAAATAATGAGTGCTTGAATTCATGAATATCCATTCTTAAATGGATTGCTAGATATTTATTGTTGTTCTTCTTCATTTTTATTTATTTATTTATAGATTTATTTATTTTTCATCAAAATTTACTGAGATATTGGGGTTTGCCCAAACAAATATTAAATCTAGCCATACACTAGCCATGCTTGAGAATTCATTAGTGATATTTTTAAACATAAGTATATATAGTCATTTGTATATCATATTTAAGTCCATATATTAGAATATAGCTATGTATAGTTGCTTTTAGTATTTATTTACACGATTTCATCCTCTAATGTAACCCTTTTCTTTCCCCAAAATGATCTTTGTTATCTCCCTTGTATTTCTAGCAGTGTCATATGAGGTATTCTGAGTTAGCTCCCTTGTACTTCTAACCATTTCATTGGAGGTATTCTGAATTCTCTCTGTTATATTTTAAGCTGCGTCTTGTATTTCTAGCTGTCACTGGAGGTATCTTGAGTTATCTCCTTTGTATTTTCAGCTGTGTCATTGGAGGTCGAAAGGTTGTAAGGGAAGAAAAGGGTTAAATTATTTAGTATGTTAATTCCCAGTTTATACTGCTGTTTTTACTGTGGTTTTGGAATGTCAGAAATTGTGTTTTGTCAGTGGAAACAGAATTTGAAATATGATTGACCATGGTGCTGCTTTGTGGACCATTATAAGCTTTCTGAAAATTAAACCACTACCTGACTTTCCTATTGTAGATTTCAATGTTAAAGATCCCATAATTTTAACATCATCAATTCTGTGAAATGATAGAAGTTTTTCTTCAAGTATGAACTTAATTGTCAAATACAAACATAGTGGTCCATATTTAAATCACAATCCCAAAAAGGAAGTAAATATTTTTTAAAAACTTGCACCAGCAAAGCAAGGTCTGGTGCTCCAGACGCGTAAAGAGCCTCTTAGACTGAAAATTGTTTAGTTCTTATAAATATGGACAGTATTTTACGTTGCTTGGTTTTAAAGTGTGATTCCTCTAAATGATAAAACTACAGCAATTGACATTCCAAAAGTACAAAGAAAACATCAGTGTTTGGATAAGTTAGTGAACCCAATGTTATAATTATTATTATTTAATTTTTATGTGAAACTGCAAATTTTATAACTGCCTAGCAGTAGTACGATGCAAAACAACTTATTTATTAAGAATTAATTTATATTTTTTTTTTTCATTTTCTTTGCAAGCCATTGTCTATATGAATTTATTATTATTATTGAATTATTTTTTGGGCTAACTTTGTGAACCGTTGCCATGGTTACAAAAAGTATGCCTGATATGATTGTGATTATTGTACGGTTTGAATGGTAATTTTATGGGAATAAAAATTTTGTTACAATTGTCATTTGATGTTCTGTTCATATTTACATCAAAATGCATGTTTACGCTTTCAGGATTGAGATCAAGAAAAAAGGTTGAAATTCTATTTTAAGGGAGAAATTGCAACAAATATCTTAAATGAAACGCATAAAAAATTGCCAAAAAAAAAAAAAAAAAAAAAAAAAGAGAGAGAAAATTCAGAAATTTTTCTGAAATTATAGTCAAGTGTTATGTTTTTTATGGCTAATACATTTTTTTATCTGAGACAGTTTATTTAGAGAAAAAGCAAAATGTTGACAAGTAATTTTGATATTTTTTGTAAATTTTTCCCTGGAAGTAAATTTTATAAATTGATAAAATAAGTGAGAACCGAGTAAAAGATATTAATTTTTAAGTTGATTATATTTTTAAAATGAATACTGTTAACTGAATAGTAATGTTTAGTAGTTAAATGAATTTAAATAATTTTATGAGATAATTAATTAATAAGAATACATAATTAAAACACAATCGCCATCTGACATATATTTATTTGTCACACACAGGCCTTGGTTCAGCATTTAATCCCACTACTGCCGCCGCGACGGTCGCAGCTCGTGCTGCTGTTGCTGCTACTCGCAGTGCAGCAGGGGCACGTGGTGCTGCTGGCCGAAGTGTTATAGGTCTCCCTGGATCAGTAACAGGGACGACGGCGGGTAAGCACCACTGCTCATGTGTCCACGTTTTATATTACACCACCACGTTACGGTTGCTTTCTGCTTTTCCCCTTCATATTTCCTCTCTTGCACCATGGTGTTATGTATTAATTGGGTGCTGTCGTCATTTTTTGTCATGTGTGTGATATTTTATTATATTACCCTGACTAACCAATTGCCATTAGCTAAGGAAATATGCATGGCTGGAAATTTGATGTACTAGCTTTGTATAAAATGTCAACATTTTAAAATTTCAAATTAATTTAAGAATGGTTTTTGTTTTAGATGCAGGTTTTTCAAACTTGAGGATATTTCGGAAAAATAAAAATACAAAATAAACATGTTTATTTTGATATTTCAAACTTTTGAAATTTTCGGCAAAATGGGTGTACAAACAAAAAATAAACACATATTTGTTTTCATAATTTATAATTTAATTTTTTTACTATAAGGGCTTTCTTTGAAAAAGATTGTATACCAAAACCACAATTCTTTTTTATAAAGTTATTTGAGCACAGAAAAATATAAAAAGGGGAAAACTACAGAAAAATTTCAAACAGAAAAAAAATCTGAATCTTTTGAAAAATCTGGCGTAAATTTTATCAGTAGTACCAGTAAAATTTGTATATGAAATTTCCAGCTTGTATATATTGTTTGTATATTTTCTATATATCTGTGTATATATATTATATATATATATTTAATTTGTATATCTATAGTAATACACAAAGCTAGTATGTACATATGTGTGTTTTAGAAAATTTCTAGATTTTGATTGTTGTCTTTATTGTGGTGCTAATTTTGTGATATAGTGTGTCAAGTTTGACCTGGCTGTTTGACCTTTAATTTGAATAGTTTAGTGGGCTAATAGACTGCCAGATTTAGGGAAGACGGCATGTTTAATTACTATAAACATCCAGTACCTTAGTACTATCATCTATACTTTTATCTCAAAATTATATACCCCTAAATTACACAATGGGTATGTCTGTTTGAATTTTCAAATTCAAGGTCAAACGGCCAGGTCAAACTTGATGTACTGTACATATTTTACATATATATGATTTAGATGTGATTTTGGCCGCATACAATTTCTCATTATTAGAAGTTATACTGTTTGTGTATGGTTATAATCACATTTTTTAACTATCGCAAAAATATCATTAAAATGCCTTGGATATATTGTGTGGTTTGCTCTTGAAAGACTGCTATGCATAGAGAAGTTTTCCTGTTAGCTTTTTGCTTTGATTAATGAAAGGTTGCCATGGTAACAGATTTCTTCTAATTGATTGATAATATTATTTTTCCATTTTTTTTTTTTTGTCTGTCAGTTATAACTTGTTAAATAATATCTTTTACATAGATATTAAATCTGTATGTTGTAAAGTTTTTATAATTCTGTCACAGTTTACATTATTTCCAAGTGTTTGTTACCATGGTAACCTATGTTCATCTCTCAATGGGAATTTTTCCATTTCATTTATACAGAATGATAATAGATAATGAATTTACTTTTTAATGACAGATTTTCTTTTTACTTATTGATAATGTGGTCACATTTTCCCATTGAGAGTTTATAAAAGACATTTATATGTGTTTTGTATTTTTATTTTTTTAAATTTCTAAATAATGTTGTATTTTATATGTATGATGAATATGGCTCCGCTGAAGTTTGCATGTCAAAGTTAGTTAAACACAGCACACTATATAAAATGCTTAGTAAGATAGATCTGTAGTGCTTATATAGTTTACTTGCATGTTCCGTTATGAAATTTCGTAGACTGAAAACATTTAGAAACATCAAAAAAAAAAAAAAAATTAAAAAAAAAAATTTAAAATTATATAGCTGTCAAAATTTTAAAATTTGCTATGCTGTTTTGTTTAGAAACGTATATCTACCATTTACTTACATGTACTTTTTTTAATTTGAATGTTACGTAGCGACTGATTTTGAGTTTTTTTCCAAATTCAAATTTATATTATTATTTTTTTTTTTAAAGAGGAAAGGAAATCAAAAAGTTAAACTAAATGTAGATGTTTAATATATTTAGTGCTAACAACGATTATTAACAAGTGATTTTGGCCTAGATAGAATGAGTAGATACATATATATATGTAACATGCTATTTATGTGTGCCGTGTTCAAATGCTTTAGACAGTGCAAAACCAGGGAAGCCAGCTCAAATATGATCCAATTTGCAATATATTTTTTTATACTATGGTTAAAAAATTGAATTATTTGCAATAATATCTTTCTCCTCTTTTACCTTCTGAAAATTGAAGAAAGATTATGTGAATAATTTATTTAGGAGCGTATAAGTTACTAAGAGAGTATTTCTCTTTTCTTCATTTGTTTAGGAGGTATTCCTGGTTTTGCTGGCTACATACCAACCACCCCCAACCCCGTTGAGCGACACGCGTCCCCTACGGCAATCTACGCAGATCTTGGTGCTGCTACCGCTAGTCAATTGGCCAGTGGTATAGGAATACAGAGGAGTGAAGCCTCGCCTCTACCCGTCAGTACGTCACCCCTACATAGAGTTGGGGAACAGTTGCTTACTGCCCAACGTACACAAGGTACAGAAATATTTTATCATTATTTTTTTTCTTGAATTTTGTCTTGTTTTAATCAAAATTCAGATTATTTTAGCTTTATAAGTTTTTCATGTGAGGAAGTGTTTATATATCATGTACAGTGATGGGACCTATAAAAAATTCTTGTCATATCCACAATAATTTTGTTCTCCGACATCAAGTTTTAAAAAATGTATTCAAAAACAAAAATTTAAAAGATTAGATGCCATATAACAAACCCTGTTTCTTGAATCAAACAGTAGGATTACTTGTATGCTACCAAGGTCAGTTGTGAAAATAATATATACTATTCATAAAAGACATTCTTGTTTGAATTGAACACATCTCAAAAAGAAGCAAATAAAAATTATAAAAACTCAAGGGAAACACATATAGTATCTGTAAGGCAATTACAAACAAATGGCAAATAATGAGTCTTATAACAAGGTTTACTCTATATAAAACACCAGCAAATAATGAGTCTTATAACAAGGTTTACTCTATATAAAACACCGGCAAATAATGAGTCTTATAACAAGGTTTTACTCTACATAAAACACCATGTATAAAAGTTGATACAACATAAAATTAGTTGATAACAGTTCAAAATAGAAAGTATAAAAAGAACAGATGATCTAGTATTTGACTTAGCAACAGGTAACTAGGTGTGTCAGCCATAACTACAGGTAACAAGGCATTTCTGCATCAAAGCAATTGGTTACAAGGTATTTCTTTGCATTTTGAGCTCTGGGCACTGGTAAATGAGTGTCTGAGCTATAACATCTACGGTTTTATTGGAGAGGTTCATTTAATCTGAGTCATAGCTTAAAGAACTTAGATGGCCATGTGGTCAAAAGGGCCAGCTGAAAGGTCGCTTCATCTCTAAATGCCTAGGCTTGAATATCACTATGGTAGATCCTAGTGAGAGACTTTTGTCAGTTCGTGATTTTCTTCTGACACTTGGAGTTTCTTTCCCCTGTTTCAAGAACTAACTGCCGTAAAATAAGCAAGAAAATCTTTTACTGAAGCATAAAATACCATTACTCAACTTGAACCAAAAGTCTAAGGCTAGGTTTTGTCAAAGAAAGGTACAGCTTAGGATAATTCCATTGGAGGTTTATAAACTTGAATTTGTGGTATATTTCTGGAAAAGAACTTGATGCACCTTTTAAAGAGAGAACCAAGTCTAGAAATCAAAGAAATAACACAAGCCATCATAGAGGTCTGTGGAAGGGAAGTTCATTACAGAGCTTTAAAAATAAATACAATGTCTGACTTGGCATGGACAGATAATTTGTGTTGTAAATGCTGGTAGATTGTGAAAAAGTATTCTTTATTGAGGGATGTCATTTCAATAACTGTACTTTTAAGCGAACAAATGATACAAAAAAAAAATTTAAATCCAGACAGGAATAACATCGAGTTGCTTAATCAATACTGCTGTGTGTGCAATTTAGCAGTAGTTTAGTCATCACAAAAACACAAATGGCAGCTTCTAACATTAGCTATAAGTAAGGCACATTTATGGTTTATGACCTGGAATTAATTTTGGATATAGAAGATTGAGTGTATGTATCAATACATTCTTATTTCAATCACAGATTCATGTATAATTTCTTACTGGATACAATGAATGTTTGAACAAGAAAATAAGTACTTTTCAAAATCGAGTATCATAAAATATTTTGAGCATCCATGAGTTAAGTGAAGTGGAATTATGGAGATTTTTACCCTGCACTACTTCATGTTCTGAAGACGACCTCTTGACCTCCCTCGGTATAGTAATTCATTTTGACAGGGGTAATTTATTGGAAATCCTTGTATAAAATTTATATGGTATATCTGATTGGGAAACACTCCAGTGGTACTAATCCAATGATTTGTAGTACCGTAAATCATCATTAAAGGGAGATAAATCACTATACAAATGACAATTACATATTCAAAAGTGTGAAAATCGTATATATTAAACATGCAATTCAACTTGGCTGATAAGGAGTTATATCAAACACACATTTGTAAGTCAAAATAGACAAAAAAAATTAAAAACTTTATTCCTTGCCTTATTGTATTTATTAAACATGCAATTTGTTTCATCAGACACAAATTTTGTCAAAATGGACAATAATTTTAAAGTTTATTCCTTTGTTGACTTAAAATGTTGGACAGGATAAAATTACATTGGCGGAAACTGATAAAGATGTCACTCACCATCAATCTCAACAGTTACCGATCATCTGCCCTCACTTCCATTGTGAAAGTTCATATGTTTAGCTTCATTTGCAAGTTTTCAAAGTTTTTACTTTGCTATTGGGATAATGATTTTGACATGGACTGGTATGTTTGTGTTTGAAAATGTCATTAAAAGTTCACATAAACTAAAACCTGTTCAGTATAAAAGCTGGTTGTAATTTTGAGCAATACAGACAAACTCCATAAAACCAGAAGTTAAATTACAAATATACAAACATAAGAAGTGATGTGTGTTGCCTGATTTACCACCAGCATTTCAAAAGCTAGCTGTTGATATACTTACCAATGTATACATTAACTGCAATGCCTGTACCATATACTCTGTAATGAAGATTTAAATTCATAACCCAATAAGTATTTGGATAGCCAGAGCTGCAGAGAAAGTTGATAAAAATCCATAACTGTCAAACTCCATATATGAAAGTAAATAATGCATTCATTAAAGTGTCATCAAAAAGCTTTTATTAAAACCTTGCTTCACTCTTGTTCAAGACCAACTTTTACTGAATAAGTAAAAACTGTTACTCTGTCCATCCAGACACTTGTCCGGACTAATTCTCCAAAACTATCAAGTACTATTTTACTAAACTTAGTGCAAAACATCAACACTGGTAATAGATGCACATAATTATCATTAACTCGGGTTCAGGTTTGCTCATCTTTTCCTGCGAGTTATAGCTATTTGAACATAATTTACAGTACTATATTTTTTCTTGACCAACAAATATCAAACAAGCCGGCTATATAATGAAGACCTGTAACATTTTGAACTACAAATAGATGGAGTTTATGATGAGCCACAAGTAAAGACAATGTAGATGTTTAGATCAAGCCAATATGATCAAATCCTAAGGGCCGCTGTTGGTTCCAGCTTCAGGATTATGGTACCATTCATGATCAAGCATTAAGTATACATGTAGATTGCCGTTTTGGATTGTCCAGATATTATTCAGATATTATCCAGAGACACCAACATCTGATGAGAAGAAAACCGGTCGGTCAGATTGACAAGAGTTTTACTTCTATATGTGGCTTGTCAACCAATATGCAGATCATAAAAAAGGAAGGAAAACTGGACAGAAGGCGTCTTCCTACCAGTAAACATCAAGGTCAAGGTCATCTGAGGAGCAACTGACTCAAAGTTTGTCGTCATAATTTCTTAAAATGTTGATTTATTTTTGTCATTTCAGCTATGATAAACAACCTTGGTCAACAGATTGTTCCAGCTACCTCACCAAAACAGTAGTCATAGAGTACCACTAGCTAACAGCCCTGGACCTATTGATATATAAACAGTCCCGACATAACTGGTTACCTACAGGCCACAAGTCCACAACCCTCAGGATTTGGCCACAATTTAGCTGCTGTTAGTGTAAGTAACCCATTTTAATATTTATCTTGCTCCATCTTAGTACACTGCTTAAGTTTGAATCTTACTCGAGCCAGATCTTAGAGTGAAAAGGTTTGGCAGTTTGCTAGCTGTAGATTTATGAATTTCTCTTTAGTACTCCAGTTTTGTAGAATATTATACAGTAAGAGGTAAATTCATCACTACCATTAGTTCTGTCAAATTTTGGCATTTTAAAGGGAATGGGGGATAAATTAGGGGAGGCCTATCAAGAAAAACCGAGGGAAAGAAGACTCTAAGACTTCAAAATACTGTGGCATTGAGCAAAGTTATTGAGGCAGCATTACATTGAGGTTAATTACATTTAAAATTGATAAATGATTGATGGAATAAATTGTTCTTTGGTAAGAGATTTTCTATTGGCCCAATGGTTAACTTAAACAAAGAAAGATAACTCTTACCAGAAACTGAGCAAAGAAGTCATTCTTGGACTATTTAGGCGTCAATAATACATGATCATGTTTGCCATTGTATTCAAATACTGCAAAATATTTAAACCTATTAGTTTGTTTTACAAGCTAATTTATTTGAGAGCCATGTCTGAACATTTGGGCTGATCATTGCCTTGGATATTGGAGTTTAGTAATGGTGTTTAACGTCCCAGTCAAGAATATTTCAATTATATCAAGACGTTGCTATAGAGCTATAGGCGGAGGTGCAGAAATTTTGTCTGTGCATTGCGCTGATGGCATTATACAGCAGGGTTCTTTAGCGTGCCTACCATGACACGGGACCTCGTTTATTTTAAGTTCCCATCCGAAAGAACCGTGACTTTCATTTCATAATCCCGAGTGCTTGGCGAAAGAACAGTCACTACCCACTTTTAAGTCTTGGGTCAGACCCGGTCGGGTTTGAACCCACAACCTCCCACTTACGGAGCGAGTACTCTACCAACTGAGCTACCGCAGTGGTTTCATTGGATATTGGGATAATCATTATATTCATGTATCTGAATTCTTTCATTTTTCAGGGTCATCAGCTGATTGCCACAAGTTTTCAGAATGGATACCATTGAAAATATTCACTGCCTAGACTTAGTTCATAGGTAACTATAATACGGTAACAGTAATTTTTGTAGATACTACAATGAATAAATTTAAAAAACAAAAAACAAAAAAAAAAACCAACATAATAATAATAATATTTTTGTGAAACAGTGTTACTTATGAAAATATTTATAAAAAGGCAATATTCTTAATGCAGATGAGAAATTGATACTTAAGAGATTAATTAGAGAATATAAATAGCAAGTGGAGCAAAGGTGTCCCTATGGCCGAGTTGTTGGAAGTTTTAGCTTACAGATCATAGCACTTCTCGCTGCCTAGGATCTGATTTTAAAAGTTGTGTAAAGTGCTGATTTAAGGAACACAGTACCTTGACACTTAGGTTTAAATCTCACTTGGGGAAATTTTGTGAGAAAGTTTTTAGTTTGCTTACTGAAGCTTATTGGTTTTCTCAAGGCACTCTGATTTCCTACACCATCCCTGAACCGACCATCTCGATTTATAAATGATAACATCTTGACAAGGCATAATACGATCATTGCTGAGCTCATATTTCCCCCTGTATGTAATATATGAAATGATATCTTTTTTCTATTACAGTTCAGCTAATGAATATAACTGATGCTTACAAGAGAAAATTTTTACGTTGCCCTGTTGATGCACTGCGGACTGAAGACTTAACTAACGATTGATACTGGTGTTATACTGGCAGTAATTGTTCTTATTTGTTATTGTCCAGCATATTGATAAATAAACTGAAACATTAAGCTATGGGTGTGGTCTTGTTGAAGAGAGTCCAACTTTATTTATTGATTTTTCCTTTTTATTTTTAAATAAGTTTTTTTCTGTTATATTTTATAATTTTCATTCAATGCCATACATATATTATTATACAATTATCATTTTTTAGCTATAAAAGTATACTTTTAAAAACTTTTTTTTTTTAAAAATCATTTAATTAATTAGTCATTTTTGTGTCATTGCGTCATTTTCTACTTAAAAAAGCGAGTCAACTGCATTTCTTTTTTTTCTTTTTTGCGTCATTTCCAGCTGTATGGATAATTTTTACGTTATGAAGCAGTGTATATCCAAACTTAGACGACTTATATATATAAACACACATGTAAATAGTATCCTGTGTACATTTTGTTGTTTTTAAATACTTTTATTTTTTTTTTTGGTTGAAAATTTTTTGCATTGTTTTATTACATCGGTTTTTTCCGATAAAATGTTTTTGTTTTTAAAATTTGCGCATTTATGATACATATATATTATATATAATATACACGCCCCCTTCTACTGTTGATTTTAACTGTTGTACATTCGTTTTTCCTTAACTGATAAAACGGCCATGGTTTTTATAAAATCATCAGAATTTTGTCATTTTCGGACAATTTTATCTTAAAATTAATGCAAGATTAACATAATAAATTTTTAAAACACTTGTACATTATTCAGTTTTTAAAAACATAAAAATATTAAGTAAGATAATTTGCTTTTATAAAATTTAATTCATTTTTTTGGAAAGTTGTTTAAATGCAAGCTAATATTTTTAGTATATTTATTAAATGATAATGCAATTTTTATACTTTGACTTAATTTTAAGCATTGAATTTTTATGAAAATCTTTGATTTAAATTTTTTGCAGTAAAACTTTCATATATATCAGATGGTAACTTAGACTTACTCTGGTACTTAATTTTAAATTCTAATTCTCAAAAAATGGTGTTGTTGGGATTTTCATTAATGAAATAAATTTTTGTCCATATCTTGAAATGTCATTGGATGTGTTAAAACAAATGGTGTCACAAATTTATGATATTTAGAAATTGTATAAGTGTGTTCTATGTACAGAAAATGTTGTTTCTGTTTTTTCATTGGCTGTTGATAATTTTGAGAAATAAATAAAAAAAAACTGTTGATTGTATTACAAAGCAATAATAAATACACAGACCTGTGATGTCATGTTTTAATTTATGTACTTAGATTTCAAACGGTGATAACTGCTACTCTTATTGGTCCCGGTTAAATGTGTTCTGTCATTTCCTAACCAATCATATGTGCTGTTACTATTCTTCCTGAAATTCTTAACCAATCGGTATGTTCCATAAATCGAAAATGTTCAAACCACAAAATTGATTAAAATCTTGACTTTGTGGCATTTTAAAGGGAGACTAAATGAAATGGGTTTCTTTAAAAATGTCATGAATATTAAAAAGACACTTTTTTAAAGTATTAGATTCAAACTCTGATAGTTTGGTGATCATAGGATTGGAAAGTACATAAAAAAATAAAAGATTCCCATATTGCAACAAGTAATAAAAAATGTCTAACATATTGGAACCAATGGGTTTACCCACTTATCTCTGTATAGGAATGAATGATGGTTAAAAATTACAATAGATTTAAAATTTTACATCATGGTGTTGTTGTGTTGGTCTTATTGAGTATTTGTTGAATATATACATATTGACACTTCTATTGCAGTTATCTCCCCTTTTTGTAACATATTTGTATATATATATATTGGTTTGATACATTTTATTGGTATTATTCATATTAAGATTAAATATAGGTTGTTCAATTATTGTGTCACATGATGGTCATGTAATCATGATCACATTTCTTAAATGTACAAAGAAACACTTGTTCTCCAGTTTTTGTTTCAGTTAAACAATTGTGATATATAGTTGTTACTGCACTGGAAAGCATTTGTTTAAATGTGAACGGTCTCCAGTAGAAATTAATCCTTCATAAGATTGACTACTTTAGGTAGAAATTCTGAAATATTAATGTATGTGGACTTTATTTTTCCTGTCAGAACATTGAAAATTTAAAAATATGAATATCAACACAAGTTGAAAATTTAAAGGTCGCTGTGATCTTATCAAATTTAATGGTCACTCTGACCTTATTGAAAATTAAATGGTTGCTACCCTAAAACATTGATGAAATTTAAAGGTTACTTAACAATTATTCTGAAAAAGTTAAAATCATTGTTTCCGATCAATAATGGTGAAACATTTGTAAAATATCAAACACAACAATAAATATTCTCTATGTATACTCTAAATAATAAATTTTAAAGTTTTTAGAAAAGGACTAATTTTTTTAACTGGAGACCTTGGGGGTATTCTCTTATTATCAGGTATCACAATATACAACAATGCTGCGTTTTTAAACCCCGAGCATCGTCGAGACCTAAGATATAAAATATATAAATAATTGTTGATGATTGATTGTAGTTTTTAGTGATTTATTAATTAATGGCCAATCGTTGTTATATAACGTCAAGAATCATGGGAAATGTTTGATTTTAGGAACTTTGTAAATGTTTTAGAATATTTATTTATTTCTCACTGAATTATGAGAGGTTCAAATGTTGTTGAAGTTTTTTGGTTGTGAAAGATTTTTTTTTTTTTTTTTTTGAACATTTAGACGTAGATTTTGATATAAGCTCCATATAACCAGTTTAGAACCCTTGTAAATTATTTAGTTTTATTTAATTCTATGTTTAAAGTTGTGACATTTTAAAATCTGACCATTTCAAATTCATCGGTATTGACAGTATGACCTACTTGTTTCAAGTCCAGTTATAGTCATTTTCATATAACTTCAGATAAAGCTGTGATAATGTAGTCTGTGTGTAACGGCAGCATGACATGCTTGTTTCAAGTCCAGATATTGTCTGTTTCATATAACATCAGATAACATTATCCATTTGTAGTGACAGTACAACCTGCTTGTCAAGTCAGGTTATAGTCTGTATCATTTAATTTGATAAATCTGTGATAACAAAGTTGATAAAGTCAATTTAATTTACAAAAAATTATTTTATAGTCAGTTTCTAAATATTGATATGTAATAAATTTCAAATTACAAAAATTATCTATTTGAGGTTTCATAATTTTGAATCGAACATGTTTTTGAATTTGGTAGAATCGGAAAATATTAAGAGTATTTATATAAAATTTGCATGTATGAATTTTGAACTTTTTGAATCTGAAATAGAATATTGCATGATGCGTCAAGCCTAAACACTTATATGTAAAAAATACTGGTATACTATTTAATTTGATCATGTATAAACTAAACTTATGATCATAAAAATTCTCCCAGAAAACTATAGTCTGTATCATAAAAATCCTCCCTCAACTATAAACCAGTAGTAGGTCAGGAGTATGTTTTATTATTATGGTATGGTATTTGTGAAAGAGAAAAAAAGGATTTTAAATGTTATATTTTGTAATATTATAGAAAAAAAAACCCAAATCAAAGATTTCTCCCTTGATTCTTGGGCAGTGTGATTATATATTGTAAAATATACATTTTATTGTGGTCATCATTATCACGTTTTTATGTGCTAAACCCAGTCTTGAATAAATACGCAATTTTTAAGAAAGTTTTTAAAATGAAAATTGGAGGACGGACAGGAAAACGGCTGTTGACATTTTACCAATGGTTGATGACCTTTTGACCTCATTGTTGTTTTATCTATATACATATACACATAAATATATATAATATAAATATCTATAAAAATATAAATATATATATATATAAACGCATACATTTTAAACATATGGGCGACTATGTGTTTGTACAGTTTTAATTGTTACGTTGGTTTTTCTATACGCACCTCATGAAGTGACATTTTTTTAGTCTCATTAACATATGTGTATTTTAGTATTATATTAGTCTTACACACATGCTACACATTTTACATGTACTACACATTTTTAGCGGTAGATGTCGGTTTCACATGGGCAGGGTATTGCTATTTTTAATTGTGGTTTGTTTTGCTTTTTCTATATGTAAATTAAGATATTAAGTTATGTCATAATTGATCTGAGAGAGCTTTGATGCATGAACTTTTTATCGAAGATTTTGCATAAATTGTCAGATTCAAAATTGACAACTATTAATGATGATAATTTATTAGCAAGATCTGTCAGTATTGATTTGAGATTTTCCCCAGAAAACAACAGATTATAATTTATTATCTAGATATGTCATGATGTATTTTCGATTTTTACTAAAATTGAGTTCCAACAAAAATTGATGTCTACGGAAAAGACAAAAATCTGACATTTGGTCATAGAGTTATTCAAGTCTGTTATTGACTAAGGAAAATTGAAAGAACTGAGAGCTTGAATTAAGTCAATAAGACACACACAAAAAAAATCAAAAAAAAATTAAAAATTGTCTATTAAGGAATTTATTTTATGGTACATAACTTAATATCTTAAAGGATGTAAATAGGGTTTTAAAATCAATTTTATCGTGTTCATAAATGTGACCAATCTTAAAAAGCAGGACTTGAGCACTGTAGTGCTATTTATTCGAATTATGGAGTTGTGTTAGTGTGAGATGTGAGAGAGGGAGAGAAGAAAAATCAGGGTCCAATTATGTCTCAAAACACACAAATCTGGGATATTTGTGCTGTTTATTTTACACTTTGTTCAATGTTGTTGCCTCATCTTTTATTATTTTTAAACGCTTATTTTTTTAAAGACTTTGGACGTTATAAACATTTACGCTATGTTGATCTGTTATTATTATGTATATATATAGGGTTGTATTTAAATATCCCTATTATTTTAGATTAGTTACTCTAGTTACAGGGTCAATAGGTCAACCAGGTTTTAATCAGCCAATCAAAACAGTTGTTTTATAGTGATCAAAATATATTGTTTCCCTTAATCAAATGGAAACCAGAAAAGTTTTCAAACTTAAAAATAACTAATACTTAAAATTTTATACTTTGCTTGTTGAACTGGAATCAAATTTAATAAATTAAAATTTCTAACAGAAAACAGATTTTCCAACTCTTTCTGGTATTTCACTACAACATATACTGCTATTAAGAGATTATGAATATCAGAAATCATTTATGATTTCATAATTCAAACCGCATATTATTAATTAATTATATAAACATCATGTCTTCATCAATTTTAGTGTAAGCATGGTAATCAAACTT
This sequence comes from Anadara kagoshimensis, assembly GCA_021292105.1. Lineage (NCBI taxonomy): Eukaryota > Metazoa > Mollusca > Bivalvia > Arcoida > Arcidae > Anadara > Anadara kagoshimensis. Next base: position 10,309,821 of record CM037874.1, on the reverse strand, counting down.
GTATCTTTGTACTTAACATCTGGCAAAACTACTTAAAGTTTTCTGAGGACAGATTTATCTCCCCTTTCATCAGTGGATGAAAGTTTCAAGGGACAGATTTACCTCTCCTTTGTCAGTCGAGGGATATTAACATTCTGGTTGACATATTGACCCCTTATATAGTTTACGATTTAGATAACCTTTCCTTTTTCACGGCAGGTCAATCAACGTGGTTATATTAAAACGGCTTATTAAGTTCAGATCAAGTGGAAGAATAATGCTATTTAAGAGTTTTTTGTAAAACTTTTTATTTTTCTGTTTTTCAACACATTCCTGTAATTCCATGTAAAGCCGTTGTATTTCATAAGTGTTAAAAATAGACATTTTGAACTTTGTTAGCAACTCGTTACCTTTAACAAATTAACCATTGATGCATATGATTTCAGCGTTAAAATAACTTTTTTCATTTTTCACATTAAAATCCATATGTGGAAGTGGGAAATATACTTTATATTAAAACACTACATTTTGATAATCTTCATATATTTTGTTACATTTTGATAATCTTCATATATTTTGTTACCTCCCTTTAACCCTTCAATGAAATATGTATACAACATCAAAAATATTTATTCAATCTACCAACAGGGTGCAGCCTACATGCAAGTCACATTTTCATTACAAGCAGGAGGAGGATTTAAAGTTTTCATTTTCTATTGAAGTGTGACTGATCACCTAAGCTGGGAACTATAGTGTTTTAATACCTGTCCTGAACAGCTTTGACTTCACCCCTCTATAACAGATTTGAAAAGACACGAGATGCTTGAGTAACTGGGAATGTCGGAAGAGGAGAGGGTTTAAATGTTAGAATTGCTTGTTAATGGAATGCACAAATGATGATGTACAAATAATTTTTGTAACGCCCATTTTCTTTTGATGAACATCACACTAACTCTAATTAGGAAAATGATTGCTTGGATTTGGTACTTTCTTTAAAATCAATTTCATGCTACACATTTACTTTACATTTTCACAGATGGATTTTGATGTGGAAAATGGTGTAACTTAAGTGTTTGCACACATACACACACTTACATACATATATTTTATGCATGTTTTTAATTCATGTTTTTCTATAAGCATGATTTTTTTCATCATTGAAATAAACTCAGGGAGATGTTGATTCTGATATTTTCATAAATTATGAGCCATGTACAAACTTATTAGATAGCGATTTTTCAGACAAACTTGAAAAGTAAAATGGTGCACAGTTGGTTCCCGTAGTGTGTATCATCCCTATCTATATATCTATATATATATATAACATAACCTTTTATTATACTACAGTTCTGTGTCATATATATATCATTCTTGTTTAAATAGCAAAAAGCACTTGTCATCACTGATCACTCTGTTTTCAGTTTCTTAATCCATGTTTTACGGTAGTTATCTCCCTTTAAATAAAACTGCAAATTCCTTTGCTTATTTTTTTTCATGACAAATTTTACTTCACAGGCAGGATATTTCTGATACATTGTACTTTTGAATATGCAAATAAGTTAAAATCTGAAGAACCGTGTTTGAAATTTGTTCCCATCAGGCTGCAAATTTACAAAATGCATGTTCACATATTTATACAATAATAAAATTGAATATGCAAACAACTATAATTTTACAAACCACTATTAAATTTGTGTTCACATCAGGCAGCAAATCTACGCAAGAACAGAATGTTCACATATACTGAATGAGATGACTTTAAAAGTGGATAATTCATTGAATATCAGATTCTATCCTTTCTGTTTTTGATGACATCGAGCCTAAAACAGTTACTAAAAATAGAAGTGATCACATGACATTGCTGGGTAGATAGAACAAAGTTTGTGTACTATATATAGTAACATACATACACATGTATATATTACTTATATATATATAATATATATGTGTCAATGGTTGGTGCTTAATAAATGTTTTTGTCATCAAATTGATATTTATGCCATATAAAGAACTTAGAATAGACAATAATTTATTGACATTGTCTTGTTTTTTTTTTATTGTCCTTTTTATAGAATTAGAAAACAAGTTTGTTCTGTCCATCCAAAGTATATTTGTAAAATTTTCTCATTTTAACGCTGAAATCATAATTATTAAAATTAGAGCTATAATAAATAAAACTAAAGACTAAACCTTTCTGTCATCATATGTAAGTTGTAGATAACCAAATTAGGTAATAAGTCTTCTATACTATTCTGACTCTTATTTACAATGCAACAGATTCAGTACAGACCTGTCAAAAGTTTAACACCAAGCTAATGAAAACGAATCCCAAGCTCAGCTGCCAAAAAGCCAAGCTATGGATTGCAAATGGGGGAAAATCTTCCAAAACTGCCTAGCGATCATTAAAAGCTGTTAAAATATCGCAAATGAGAAGCAGAGATGAGTGGTGTTATTGAGAACTGATTTGTAAGCGTATTGTTAAACTTTGGTCAGGTCTATACTATCAGTATTGATATCTTTTAATATATTGTTTTTCAACTACTGTGAAAAATCTTGATTTTTGGGCAAATTGCTAGATTAAAATAAATTGAATTAAAATGTTGCTTTCATTGCAGAGTTGACTCAAAAACAAAAATTTCAAGAAAATTGAGATTTTATTGGCAAATTGTAGGATGAAAAAAAATTCTGATTCCCTAGTAACGGAAAAATTTAAAACAGTCTATGACAAAATTAGAAAAAAGCTGTTCTAGACAGTACATACATATAAAACTAGCTTGTAGTAGGATTTAGACCGTCTTAACCTTGTACATAATTACTATTGTATTTAAAACCAAAAAACAAAGTCTTTCATTATGTTAAAAGTACTATGATAATAATATGTATAAACTAATGAATATTTAAATTAGCAGTTGTACTTAATAATAATTATAGAGATAGTGAAAAAAGGGTTGTCTAACAAAGTTCAAAATGCTGTTTTGACCTGTAGTCTAGTTTATATAGAAAGGATTTAGTATTTAGAATTTTATTTATTTAAAATGAGTGATAAATTTCCTATATTTGCAAGGATATTTTCACACAAATTATGGCTATTAACTTTGACATATATGTGCCAAAGATATTTTTTCTCAAGTCACAAAGAGTTGGTAGTTCTGTGTTTTTCCTGTGGTTTCTACTTCCTCTGTTTCCTAGCAACAAAATTTCAAACATTTGTTTGACTCTGTTTCCTAGCAACAAAATTTCAAACATTTGTTTGACCTGGAGTGTCCTTGAACTTCAGTTTTTATTTTCTCATCGACATACAAATTACACATGAATTTGTAATTGATTTTTTTTCCTAATCGAGCTCCAGGCTGTGTGTGTCATATTTGTATAGTACTGTATTTGTGAACTGTTCAATTGAATAAAAAATTATATTCAGGTACTTTGTTTCTGTTTTAATTTATTTTTATGTTTCCATAGCAAATGTGGTTATACCAAAGCTACAACAAGCAAATACTGAATATAGTTAGGCTGTGTTACCTGTCAACACTAACATTGGTCTGTTAGACCATGGCCCATGACATTTTGGAGAGACCAGTAAAACATCATCATTGGCTGGTCCAATAGACCAGTAGAAAATCGGAGCCAACCTGAAAAGATTTAGATGTTCTGGCATCATCATATTACTTAATATTAACATGTGAGATATTGACTGTATTAAATTGTGTCCCAGAGAGCTCCAGAAAGGCTTTTAAGGCATTCTAAATTTATAGATTTTCTCTGGGAATGCCACCAAACCCACCAACAGGAGGGCTTTGATGCCCTCCCATACTTTACCAAACTCCATGGCCTTGTGATTACCACTTGATGGTGCTCATACAGAGTCCATCAAGGAAGGACCAGTACAAATTGGGAAGGACTACCAGATTAAAGTCCTTACTAGTCCTTTATGCTACTTCAGAATTTTTCTAAGTGTCTACCCCTGCCCTGAGAGTAGTCTATGAATGAAATGATCGCAGAGATTTTAAGGTGAAAAAATGTGTATAAGCAATAAGTCACAGTATGTATAGTCAGGTCCTATTGAACACATGATCATGGCTGAAAAATAGTCAAATCTATATTATCAACTGAGAACAACCAGTAGTTGGAAAAAAAATTCAATAAGCTTCTCCACTTATTTTAAGATTGTGGTAATAGGATAAGTACTGGTACATGAAAATCATAATGGATGCTGTAAGGCCTTGATGGCCAAGTGATCTAAAGTGTGTGCTTAGGATCTTAATGGCTTTGAGTCCCAATTAGAAAGAATGGTCATCATTTTGCGTAGTGAAGGTCTTTGATTACCTATGGTCATTCTGGTTTTCTCCACTGGACCTGAAATGATTGCCTCAACATAGGTGGAAAATCTTGACTGGGGCTACTTGGTTCATTCTCCATTATTATATTTACTACTACTTAATCATATTTATTTGTCACTGTCGTATTACCACATACTGTATACATATATGTTATACCAATGAATGTATTTCCAAGGTAATAAAGAATTTATAATTATTAATTATTATTACCATGTAAATTGTCCATCATGAATAAGAAAACAAACCATTGATTTATGCTAAAATCAGAGTCAAAAGCAGTGTAATACATATCTGAGCTAATTTATAATAAGTTCAGATCTATTTCAAACCAATTATTTTAAGAAAATAAATTAAATTCATTGCTGAATTAAAATTTTTGTAAGATTAAGTCAATTTATAAATTTTGGTCACTTCTTCCATTAGGTAGCTTTACTGTTTTGCTTGTGGTTATTTTAGAATAGCATTTTGGAACATTTTGGATTATTATGATAAACAAATATATTGCACAAAGAATATATGTGTATATATTTAAAAGAAACTGACATGTTGAACAATGGGGATTTAAAAACACAATAAATACAAAATAAAAAGCAAAAAATTCCCGCGAGGCGGATTTGAACCACCGACCTAAGGATTACTAGCTTGTATTAACGACTACAGTCCTCCGCTCTACCAACTGAGCTATCACGGGATATCTACCTGTCTAAGTAATATCGATTAAATTCCAGTGTACGTAATATTACATCACGTGACACAACTATATTGTGGCGCGAAATTCAGTTTTGTATGAGGAATTTTTTTTTCAGTGTGGGACTTTCCATTAAGAAATTATTTGAGTCTTGATTTTGTTAACTAAATTAATTATTTTGGTTTCATCAAGACAAAATAAATATCCGTAACACATATACATTTTGAGTAAATCTGTTGGTAACATTGAGAGTTCAGTATCTAACCACGAGCAATGGGAGTATATTAAGAGTTACCTCTCTTAGATCATTACCTTGAAACAAACTGGCCAGGGGCGTAGCTGAGCATGTTGGTAAATTACGCACTGTAAACGTGAAAAATGCGCCGTTTTTCTAGGGGGGGTATGGGGGCATGCTCCCCCAGGAAATGAAAAAAATACAACAAAAATGATGCATTTTCCATGAATTTCGACCCTTATCTGCAAATTTTTTTCGACTAAACTTCAAAACGAAATTCAAACGACCACTGAATTGTATATTGATTCATATGCATAAATCGTCTTGTTCATTATGATAGTTTCAGTTTCGAGGGTATCGCTTCGTATATGGGAGATCGTAGGTTAGAATCCCGTCCGGAGTAGAAAGACTTGAAAAGGGACAGTGACTGTTTTTTCGTCAAGCACTAAGCATATAAATTAAAGTCTCGGGTCCTTCGGAAAAACTTTAAATATATAGTTGATGCCCAGTATCACTGCAGAGTTCAAAATTTCTAGCACTTCTAGAAATGGTGACGTCTCGATAAAAATGAAATATTCTTAACTGTGGCGTAAATCCCCATTCAATCAATCAATAATTCTCCATTAGTTATTGTTTTAAAAAGTAAAGTTGTGGGATAAAAAAGTAAACGCCCACGTAGGGACTCGAACCCTAGACCCTCAGATTAAAAGTCTGATGCTCTACCGACTGAGCTACGCGGGCTGTTGGTACCTTAAGTAATCTGATTTAGACAGGTGTAATGAATAATTTCCGAACCTTATGTCATTTAAATAATTTATTGATTTTATACATTCTATACATGATTATATCTTATATACATACCAAATACATGCCCAAACCACAATCCCAAAGCAAAGTAAAAACTTACGAACTGGCAAATAAAGTTAAACACGTGAACTTCCATCAGGGAAGTCAGGCCGGGTGCTCTGGAAGGATACGCATATCCTGATTTAGCTACCTACAGCCGCCACGCATGTAATTAAAACAGAGAATGAAAGGAAATGAAACTATAGGGTGTCAATTATATCCAGGGTAATTTTGGATACATAAAATCATACTTATCAACAATATTGTGATGACGGCCATATCGAGAGCCTAGATAAGTCTAGGCTTGCAATATCCTTGCGTCAACATTTTTTGGCAACAGTGTAACAACTTCTAATGACGTTCACGCTTAAAGAAGACCGGACGACTTCAATAGGCGTTGACAAATTCGACACCTTATGAAGTCAATATTCTTCATTTGGACGTAAAATCCTATTCAATCATCAATCCTTCGCCGTTAGTGGTTATTTCAAAAAAGTAAAGTTGTGGGATAAAACACCAAACGCCCACGTAGGGACTCGAACCCTAGACCCTCAGATTAAAAGTCTGATGCTCTATCGACTGAGCTACGCGGGCTGTTGGTACCTTAAGTAATCTGATTTAGACAGGTGTAATGAATAATTTCCGAACCTTCTGTCATTTAAATAATTTATTGATTTTATACATTCTATACATGGTTATATCTTATATATATCCAAACACAAACATACCAAAATCCATGTCCAAACCAAAATCCCAAAGCAAAGTAAAACTTTAGGAACTGGCAAATTAAGTTAAACACGCGAACTTCCACCAGGGAAGTGAGGCCGGGTGCTACACATGGATAAATACCCCCCCCCCCCCCTTGAAAGGAGCATGGAACTATTACTATGGAGTGTCAAATATATCCAGAGTAATTTTAATACTTCTCAGCAATATTTTGATGACGGCCATTTTGAGCCCATGATAAGTCTAGGCTTGCAATATCCTTGCGTCAAAAAAATGTTGAAAGCAGTGTAACAACTCCTGATGAACTCCACGCCTAATGAAGTTCAAATACTCCAGCCGAAAAATGTTTTTGATATTACAAAATAAAAATTTTCTCAGAATTGAAAAATGGTATTTGACTTCTGGTCTGGAGTCTCATGACTTCATTTGGCTCACAATTGACAACGCATAATGAACTCCAGACTTTATTAACGGATATAGATCATACATAGCTGTTTTAGAAAGATGGCTTTACTTACTATTGTTTTTTTTCAGGATTTAAATAAATAAATAAATAAATAAATAAATAAATAAAAACTGAATATACCAGGTCATTGGCCGCTTTTGTTGGGAATTTTATTGCCTTGCACTCCAGATCGAAACATCCTTGACAGATTCATTATCTTCAGTTTATATTGCCCACCGCCCGAACAAGATAGCCAACACTCTTTTTTCCCCGTCGAAATCAGATTGAGGTTAATCTTTATTATTTTTTTAAAGGCGTGTATTTTTAACTAATTGGGTTTTGAATGAAGTGACACGGAAAAGAACCCTCCCTGTACATTTCACTGAGCGCACTGCAAAGGTAAATTTTTCCATCATTTTACATATAGATGCATGGTGACGTCCCGATGTAAGTAAGATATTCTTGACTTGGATAAAAAAATGCATCAATCAATCCTTCACCATTAGTGATTATTTTAAAAAGTAAACTTGTGGGATAAAAAAGTAAACGGCCACGTAGTCATGAAAATTGCAAAAAACCCAACTTTTTTATTATGTATTCCTACATTTTTATTGTATGTATGGTTTCTTTCCTCTCGTGTGCATTAAATGCTGTATAATCGGGTTAAATTGGCATGTTTTTTATGCAAAAAATAAAATACATAACCAAACCTTTACCAATTAGAGTTTGGTATTAAATTGAACATCGTGAAATAACGTTAGATGAAAAAAACAATTTTTAAGTTTGATACAAATTTTAATATCATATTGTCATATACCATTTTTGAATTTAATCATAAAATACATTCAAAAAATGGTATATGACAATATTTTATGAATTACAATGCTGTGAATTACTGCGTTAACAGCGAAAACTAGTCTAAAAGGTTAAACGCCGACAATAACTCAACAAGTCGATCTTAATTTTTTTTACAATTGAATTGTTTTGAAGCGGCGTTCATAGTCAATATGAATGCCAAACCTTTGCACGAAAAACTGAAATTCTAATATAACTAACTTAAAATCTTTTGATATATACAAACTACATAAGGACGATGTGACTGGTTGACAATCCACACTAAAATACAACCATAAGAACACGAGATGCAATTAGCGTCAAAGATCGTCACCATGAGAAAGTAATCAGATTTAGACAGGTGTAATGAATAATTTCATAACATTGCATCATTTAAAAATGTTATTGATTTTATTCATATTTTTACATAGCTCATCTCGTAATGTAGGATCTAGTAACCGATTTAAAGTTAGCTGTTTAAACTTTTCTTAGCGGATATAGATCGTATATAGATGTTTTAGAAAAATTACTTTACTTACTATTGTAGAATTTATATAAATATTTACATTTATGATGTTTGGTTGTATTAAACTCTGTTTAAGACCAAATGAAGTTATAGGATTATAATTACATTTGCTAATACGACGTCACTCATTTCTTGTTGACATCTATGCCCGTGACGTCATTGATGGGCTGTTCCAGGAATTGAAATTGCATGTCGTACACGACAGTGTTTTAACTTTATTTCAGGATTCAAAAACAAAAATACAATTTTCAAAAAATACGTAATGTAAATATAACCATTGAACTGTTTAGAAATGGCATTTATAGTGCTATAACTTTCATTGCCGTGCAAAGCAAACTAGTCATAACGCGCTAGCGCGCGTTATTCAGTTTGCTTTGCACGGCAATGGAAGTAACGCCATTTCTAGACAGTTTAATGGTTAATTAAATACCTAGTGTCCGCTCAAGTTTGAAATTATTTTCTTGCACTCCAGATAAAAAAATCATGACAGATTGGATATATTCAGATCATCTTGCCCACCACACGTACAAGAGTTCCTCGTCAGGGTCAACGGGTGAAATCATACTTTGAGCCGTCACCAGCTATACGTTAAGTGACCAAAGAAATTTTTACATTTGCATTGTGCCCAGTTTGCGATTAGGATTTCTGTTGTCTTGCCACGCCTGTCGTTACGCCGAGATCTCTGTCATAGGGACCAGATTCATAAAATAAAATTAAAATAATATCTATGGTATGTGTACATGCAACTAAGTTTGTCTGATCAAGGCATACAAAACTTTTCCTATTTTGAAAAAAAAAATCATATAATTTAACATTGGTTGGTAATTTTTTGTTCAGCACTCACAGAAAAATATCCATTTAATTAATTCAGATATCAATAATTCAAATATTTAACATTTCCTTCATGACGTAATACACATCTAGTGACACTTACTGTTTATTTAGCCTATTTCAGAGAAAGCAATATCGCAAAATACTCTATAAATTTCAATACGACGGGTACAAATCAATGATTCTTTTACTTACGTGAGCCGAGTCGTAACTAAAAATTTCTGTTTCAGTTCAATTCTTGCTTAATATATCAGTTTATGCGACAAAATATAACCTGGGTGGGTGTTTACAATGGTAATCTTTTTTACGAAATGGCGGGGTTCTTTATGTTACGTAGTCATGACGAAAGAGTCGACTATTTACGTAGGTTAGTGCAGCTCAAGAACAGATGATTTTTGCGTAACCGGGATGACCAAAATCGATTTAATAAATTGATAAAGTGAACTGCCTTTCTGTATTTTCAAACTTTTGAAAAAATTGACGTAAATTCAAACTTTTAAACTCAACCCGACTTTTGAACTACCCTTCATTGTACCCCTCGAGAACCTACGTAAATAATAAATTCTTCCGTCATCATTACGTCACACGAAAGACTCCGCTATTTTGTCAAAATATTTACCATTGTAAACACCCATCCAAAACACGTTTTGGTCCATTAAAGGAGTTATAATGCATGGATTAGATCGAAATAAGGATTATTAGCAACGACTCGGCTCATGTAAGTAAATGATTAATTGATTTTTAACCGTGCCATTCAAATCTTTGAGATATTAGCGTTATTCCTTTCTCTCCAGCATAGTAAACGGACAGTAAATTAAAAACAAGACTTAGTATATATATACATAATTTAGAAAAAGTATCTCTTATAACTTTTAAACTCCCTTCTTTTTGAAAGAAGTTTCCAGTTGCTTTGTGCAGAATAGTGAATTTCTAAAACATTCTGCATATGGCACTATTCAGCTATCTGGATGGCACTGATGCCGCTATATTGTCTAATATTCACTGTTGACGTTTGAACAATCAAAGAGTTGTTCCCCTTTAACCGCAATGTTGTAGAATTTAATGTAAAACCTATCAATTTGTTACTAAAAATTGCTTAAAAAGACAACTGTGATTTATTTGTTATCTTCATAATTATGTGAGATATTATATTGAAAATATTTTTGTTATATTCATCAGATTTTGATAAAAATTTAGGTTATAAAATGACCACATAGATGATGTTAGGCAACGGGATGAAACCATACTATAAGAAAACAAAGATATAAAATCATTAAAGATATTTAATGATATTAAAATTAAAAATTAATCAACAAACGATAGGCACAAGAAATAATTATATACATGTATTTAGGGGAAAAAAGAAAAATTTTACGCCCACGTAGGGACTCGAACCCTAGACCCTCAGATTAAAAGTCTGATGCTCTACCGACTGAGCTACGCGGGCTTATGTAAAATGGCGTTCTTAATATTTTCCAGGTAGATTTTCTCTAATTTAGCCTTTTCCAACATTTAATAGTGATGTAATCAAATATTTTTACTTACAGTAAAAAGTACTGCTTAGTATTGAGTCAAAATTGAAGCAAAGGCTACCCAAAAGCGAGTTTGAGGTACCAAACGAATTGCGCATGTTTCAGCTTTAGCCAATCAAAGCGTAATAAATAGGTCACATGATGAGAGGTACCTCCCTATTACGCCCACTTTTCATTTTTATGTTGAAACTCGCTAGTCTTCATTTGTCATCCAATCAAAACCACAAAACCATGATTGTTGCACCCAATCACAACCACAGAACCAGAAATTGAAACTATGAATATTAATGAAGGCGTTACCTGTTTTTTATGTTGAAACTCGCTAAGTCTTCATTTGTCATCCAATCAAAACCACAGAACCATGATTGTTGCATCCAATCACAACCACAGAACCAGAAATTGAAACTATGAATATTAACGAAGGCGTTGCCTTGAAACAGCAAAGCCTAATAATTTAAACGCATTTTATGTGAAAATGAAACTCCAGATGTTTTTCACAAAAAAATAAATAGATAAATTTTATAAACTGATTGAATTTTTTTTTACTCTATATCTACAATTAACAATTTGTCAAGAAACAGACTTGTCGATAATACCGGGCACAGGGAAATAAAGCACCCACAAAATATCAAACATTCGTTTAGACCTGTTTAGTTTTTTGTAAACTGTCCTTTAAGAAATATTTGATTCAAAGTCGTCATAGACGAAACCTGGCATTAGGGCCAGCATCGGAGTCAGTTATGCAAAAACAAGGTTATTGTAAATGTAATTGAACTGCTCTGATCAACTTAATTATGATTGATTGAATAGGGTATTACGCCCCAGTCAAGAATGTTTCACTTATATCGAGACGTCATCGGGTGATGTGGCAGAATTTTCAGTAACCTATGCAGTGCACAGAGAGCAATTAGCAGGGACGGTTCCCTGCCGGTTTTTAAGGTCTCGCCGAAATGACTCCGTGACTTTCATTTCTAAATGCCGAGTGCTTGGTCACTACCTATTTTCAAGTCTTGGTCAGACCCTGACCTCCCACAAACGAAGCCGAGCACTCTTCTCAACTAATCTACAGCAGTGGTCACTAAATTATGGAGTCGTAACACGTTATTATTTCCCGCATTAAAATGTACTGGAAAAATATTAACAAAACTGGATGAAATCCGTTTGCGCCACTTTAGCGTCCTTTTCCGCAGCAACGTATTTGCTTGTACATCATTTTCGCCACCAACTTTTTAAAAACCCTTAGTCCTTTCGTGCCAATATGGTACCCATCTGCCTCACTTTATTGAGATAGAGCATCGAATTCCACCACTCTGTTTGACAAATGCTTTGCGAAACTAGTATTCTTCAATTACGATTACTGGTTTTACTCTATTAGATTCCAATTTCCTAATTTCAACACCCATGCTGAACGATTGATTTCAGAACGGAAACTGATTTTTATTTCATTCGAATGGGTACTTGTTTTATTAATATACATGTAACTTTATCATGTGAGTGTACTTACTTACAAATGTATTTTCTTTTTGTTTTGCAATGCTTTATTTATCTCCAAATCACTACTCACGATACGAATTTGAAACACTTGCCTATTAACGTAAATAACACGAGTTACTTATATAGGTAATTTGGCACAAAAGACCTTGTGGGGCCCCTATATGTAGTAACTACCACAAATGTAGTAACGGTCACAAATGTAATAAAATTGTGTCACATATGTAGTAACGAACCACAAATGTAGTAAGGTTTGTCACATATGTAGTAAATGTTGGTCACAAATGTAGCAAAATTTTACCACAAATGTAGCAACAAAATTTTACCACAAATGTAACAACTTAATTTTACCACAAATGTAGTAAAATTTAAAAAATGATAAAATATAATATTTTTCAATATGGGTAATATCTTGGCTAGTGTTAATTAATGACAAGCACTGTGGTTTCTCTGTCAGGTAATTCAAGGTATGTATGTCGGGTAATTTAAGGAATGAAACCCCAAACCCATATTATGTCTCGGTTTCAACCATGAAATGCAAGTAGATTTTTCAGTTCTAAGCTACTCGTAACGATGTGGAATGTCACGGTTCATGTTCATGTGAACAGTCATTTTCAGCTCTGACAAGGCTACTACAAGGAAGTCCCGAGATGAATTTCACGTTCCAAGTACATTTATCAGTCGCCGCTTCGAAGATATTTTGTTGTTGTTTTTTTTTTTTTTTTTTTTTTTTTTTTTGGTAACATCCCTATCTATTCTATTTATTTGTTATGGTTTGTTTATTATTCCACTTTCAGGAAGGTAATTACCGTGTCTGGAAGATCGTGGGTTCGCAACCCAGGCAGGGTCTGACCAAAACTTAAAAATGGTATTTAAAATGAAACCATTAGGGTAATTAGGAAAAGACCCTAAAACCAGGTGCGGCGCGTTAAAGAACCCAAGCGCATTCCATTGCACTCCATGGGTCAAACTTTCTGCCACTTGGCATATAGCTGGTGAAGTCTTGATATAAGTGGAACATTCATTCAATTAACGGATCGATACTCTTGCAAATTTTACATGACGTCGGATCGACATTGAGATTTACATAATATCAAAAGTCTTAACTTAAAAGTGTAACCTTTGTTCAAATCAAAATAGACAGTTTGTAGTGCTTCAATTAATACAGAGTGATCAGATGACTTCGTGTGCGTGTGTTGGTGGTGGTAAAGTGGGGGGGGGGGGGTTAGATGCGTACATAACTAGACAATAACAAAATAAAAAATTCTGATAATGGCTAAAGTGTAAGAACCATCACTTAAAACTTTGAAAACGCCAAATTGCTTATTATGTCCTTTTTGGGGGTGGGGGTGCATTGTTCATCTAGTTGGTCAAATTGCAATATTCAGCAGGCAACTGGACACCCATAGCAATGCAAATTAAAAATAATAAGCTAAGAATTTAGTAACAAAATAAAACATCTGGAATCGTTTGAACACTTCCGTTTAATTTAAACCGCAGACAAAAGAGAAAACCTTAAACAAGTACCACACTATGATCTGTTTCTAGCGGATTGGGTACGCAACTAGCCTGTGAGAAGTGCACTTAAACACTAAGCAGAGTACAAGAGTTGAGGGTTGAGTAATGGTGTTTAACGTCCCAGTCAAGAATATTTCACTTATATCGAGACGTCGCCAGCTATAGACGAAGTTGCAGAAATTTTGCCTGTCCGTTGCTCTGATGGCATTATACAGCATGGTTCTTTAGCGTGCCAAGCCCATCTTGACACGGGACTTCGTTTATTTTAAGTTCCCCTCCGAAAAAACCGTGACTTTCATTTCGTAATGCCGCGTGCTTGGCGAAAGAACAAGATACACCCGATATATGATTACAGAGTTCTATTTTACAGACTAACACATCTTATAAAATGCAGTTCATATACTTCAACAACAATATTTACGAAGTATTGTAAATGCAACAGAGAGAGAGAGAGAGAGAGAGAGAGAGAGAGAGAGAGAGAGAGAGAATAAAATCAGCAAATACTACAAAAACCTTTGTGAGGTTGCTCCCACATATTGGACCAAATCAAGTGTTGTCATCGTAAAATTGTTAATTTCAGCGAAGCAAAATGAAACGTGAACTTGATCTGTAACACATTGTGGTAGACCTACATGCCAAATCAGTTCAATATGTGCAAGCTTTTACGAAAAAAAAACTCTGCAGAAATCTGTTATTTCAATCAAATTAACAAAGACAATGGCAAAAGATCGGATTCGTAGCAAAACAAAACGTTCACTTGATCTGCAACTCATTGTGGTTGAGTTGACTTGCATTCAAAAAACACAGTCTAGTATCTGAAAGTGTTTAGGAAACAATGCGGAAAACTTATAATTGACTGATGGACGGAGGGACCGACCAACATCATTATACTTCCTACATCTTGTCAAGTGTCGTGGAGTATAATAATAAATACATGTACCCTACTAAAATCTGCCAAAATACAGAAAACCCAGAAACTTAAATTTAAAAACTGAATATTACATGTACTTTACAAACCGAAGTATAATGAAAATAAGAGGCCAATTGGCATTATCGCTCACCGCATAATACATAACATACGTACAGGGGTAACATCCCTACAAGGATTATCAGATACTACTGTATTTCCATAAATTCAGTGCACATGGAAAATGCAAGAATAAAGTCGTATTTTCCAACAAACCCACAAAAACTTGTGAAAATTTAATACAAAACATACTGACCTAATAGGGAAAAATATTTTTCATTAACGTTATGTCATTATTTGAATATTAATGGTGATTATACTTGGAAAAAACCCGAGCAACAATGACCTATCTGTCCCTAAATGCCCTGATGTAACTTTGAATGAAGCCCAATTGGTGTATAAACTTGATCTAATTTCTATTTCTCTATGTACAGAAGAACTGAACAATAATGTTTTTAATAGAAAATATAACTTGGTTAGGTCAGTGCATTTTAAATGCATTTTATTGATAGTTTAATGGAAACATTTTCAATAAAAAGAAATAAAGAATAAAAACCATATGCACTGAATTTATGGAGATACTGTAGTAGTTATTTATTACATTTATATCTGAATTACTATTAGATGTAATGTTAATCATTTTTGTAATGTACCGATTTATGTGACACTAATAGTTTTCAAGTAAATAGAAAAACCCTAGCAAAATTACCAATTAATACATATATTTTTCTTTGGCAGTTTTGTATTTAATAAAGTCACTCATATTGGAATCAGAGCCACTTCTATCGGGATAGAATTCCCTTCTATCGGGTTAAAAGTCACTTCTAACGCGTTAAAAGTCACTTCTATCGGAACAACAGTCGCTTCCATCGGGTTAGAACGTACCTTAAATGTTGGTTTCTAACGTTCAGATTTCAAAATTTTCGTTACTACATATAGCGGTTTTCATTTACTACATTTGTGGTAACAAAAATTGTTACTACATTTGTGGTAACGGACGTTCCTACATTTGTGGTTCGTTACTACATATGTGACACAATTTTATTACATTTGTGACCGTTACTACATTTGTGGTAGTTACTACATATAGGGGTCCCACAGACCTGCAGATTCTGGCGGAATTGAAACACCGAAAAATTGAATTAGTGGCGGAAATGACACTAGTTGGTGCAAAAGGACGCTTCCCATATAACTAAAGGTCCACACACTAAATCTTTGGGAAGAGAGGTTCCATTTTAACGTTGATACTAACGAATGATCTATCGGTCTGGGGACATACTCCCCCAGTAAAATTTTAAATATAACATAAAATTCTGCATTTTCTTTCAACCTGGACAAGTGATACACACATACATATATCATTGACAGAAATAAACAGAAATAAAGGAGGTGGGCGGGTGGTGGTTGTTCCAACCACTGTATACTAGTTATCAGAAATTAATCAACAGTAAAATAATAACTATTCATAATTTCGGGGGTATAATTTCGTCACGTGCATTGATTTGAACTTCAAACTGTTCCTGCTTGTGTAAACCCTCTGTGATGCTACACTGGGGATGACCCAATGATATTTTAATTGCCCCGAAAGCTATCAATTTACAGTAGCATGAAATGTCAATTTCCCACCCCCTTTTTATACAATCTTGGCTTGTCCTGAAAAGAGTGACCCATCCCCATACAGTCATTTTAAAAGTCAACACAGAAAACTGACGAGTTTCACATACTAGTAAATGATTAATGACATGGCGCCTTGTTAGCAGTTTTTGCTGAATTAAAACTCATCATACAGGGGTCAGTTGTACCTAACTTCAGTAGGGAGTGAGTCAGTTTATCCGATTTTGTGAAAGAATATGTATGGACGGAAAATTGGTGAGTAGTTTTTATATTTTAATAGGCTAAATATTCTAAAACAATCTTTAAGTATGAAAACTGAAAAAGTTAAACACCATGAATAATTTTTAATTTGTCAATTGTACAAAAATGTATATATAACTTGTAAGCCGAACAAATAGTGATTGTATAACGCAAATAATATAGCAATAATCAACGAGTTGCAAATACCAAAGTAAAAAAAAATTCTTGAAATTCGTTCAAGAGAGTTTTATCATTAGTGGTCATAAAAAAGTTTGGGGACCTCAAATACAAATTATGCGTTTCAGTATAAAATAAAACTAAAAAACTTATATTTAAAAAATGTGGCAATGTGCTCTGTTTGGAATACTAGTAATTTATGATCGGATTCTCTGTACTAGACACACATAATTCGTTTAATTAATTTAGGATACATTTTGATGTTTATTGATACCGTCATATACCATTTTTGAATTTAATCATAAAATACATTCAAAAAATGGCATATTGTCATATACAATTTTTTTAATGTATTTTATGATTAAATTCAAAAATGGTATATGACAATACTAATACTGTTAGACTGTTTTTGCACTAAAATCAAAATGTATGAAATATTTGTATTATTTTTTGTGGCATTATTTTTAAATTCCTGACCCCGATTTATTTGAAGATTGACCTAGGTCATTTGACAATGATACCTGGCTGTATTGCACCTAAATGGTCTTATTAACAATGGAAAATAGGTCCGAACTGTATAAGGTATCGCTTCTATATAGCCAAACAACAATGACCTATCCGCTTTACCTTTCATTAGGAATATTCATAAGGGAGGATCCACATAGGTAGTGTTAGGATTGGTACAAGGACCACTTTCAACTGATATGATATATCTGTCATATACCATTTTTGAATTTAATCATAAAATATATTCAAAAAATGGTATATTGTCATGTATTTTACGATTAAATTCAAAAAATGGTATATGACATATCGAATAAACAATAACCATGTTACCAGAGTTTCAACTCCGCACAAACACATAATCATACCATTGTATAGGAGTGGGGTTCATGACGCCTTTTCAGTTTTGCTATACATTTATTCAAAACAGCTACAAAAGCTATAATGCTCGAGCTAAAATATTTTTGATAAACAGTTTTTCTCCGTTAATACTTGACAAGTAATGTTGAAACTTGGCAGGTACAATATATATCAAAACTTGATGTAGGGATCTGGTTGCTGTCTGTTGTACTTTTTGGTCATATTGAATTGGTTACGATTTAAACTTCATCTTCTGAATGTGAGCACACTTGTTTAATTACAATATTAATACAAGTACAAGTTCAGAGCGAATTAAGAAGTTATTTCCCTTGGATGGTTGGATTTAAGACATCATTGAAGCTCTGATTGCTAAGCCAAATGGTTAGTTAATAAAATTAAACACATTTGATATTAAACTACTGTTTTGACATTAACCGCTTCTATTCGTCAAAAATAATTGTGTGGATGACCTTTTGAGACGAGATTTTCAGAAATATTTCCAAAATGACAAAATACAGATATAAGGTTAACAACAAGTTAAGCCAACGAAGCTTTGGACAACCGGACCCTGGATGAGAAGGTTAAAACTTGACAGATGTTTAAATATAGCATGTTGATGTTCACAATATGCATGGTTATGGAAGATGGGGAACTACATCTTAAATCTAACGAACAACAATAATACAAAACAAACATACTAATCCATATCCAAACCACAATTCCAAAGAAACTGACAAATGAACGCGTAAACTTCCTTCCCTCAGGGAAGCGAGGCCAGGTGCACCGGAAGAGAAAGCAACTTCTGTTCTGTTAAGCTAGCTACATCCTTTGAATCATTATCATATACAACAGATTGCTAACATTTACATTGCTGATAAGTATGATGTCAACGTATCCAAAATTATCCCGATTATATATGTATTTGATTTACCATAGTTTCATACACATTATTTTGTCAATTTTGATTTTTGTAGTTGTAATTTTTGTACTTTTTTTTTTAAATACAAGACCACTCTTGCATGAAGAATGGAAGTCAAAAGTGGACCACCAGTCGGTATTAAGGACCTTCTTTGTCCTGCGTAACAACAGAGTAGAGTTCCAGATATCCAGGGTCAGTCAGCTTTGGGGTATAATCCACAACAACTCTACTGTTTCAGTCACTAATCGGAACCGAGTTGACCACTATTTCTCCCACAAGCTTTTTTTTGTGGATGCCAATTCATTTTTGGAGTGTGATACTCAGGTGTCCACAGACAGACGGAGACAGTCAATATGTGTGTAACGGTATTTTAACACGTTCAGGGACTCATCAAAAGACTCGACTGGTTCTGATGTTGATGGCTATTACATCATAGCTGCAGAATATCTTTGTTGTTCAAAGTGCAAGAAAAAGGTAATACAATATACTCACTTACTTATGCCTGTGGTACCAGGGAGGTACATAAACCACTGACAACACTCCTTCATCTAGTTCTATTCTGTGCTAGTCTGACCAGATCTTGTCATTTGTATCTTTCTCTGTCCATTTCTGATTGCAAGTTTTTCCGCCAGGTGTTTCTTGGCCTTCCAACTTTTCTTTTCCCTTGAGGATTCCACTGCAGCGCTTGTCTTGTAATTGAATTTGAATTATTTAAAATATTTTAATAAAATATAACCCAGATAAAAATATTTGGATGAAAGTTTTGTTCTTGGCAAAACAACAAATTACATGTCCGATAAAATGAAATAATGAAATACGCAATCACACGTTATAAATTTGTATAAATTGTATAGTCAACTGTTCACGAAGTAGATCAATTGGTATGCCAATATTGAATATTGGTGTTTAGTACTTTTTTGGTGATACGAAATGCTTTTTTAATATTGTTATAGTTGTCTGTCAAATAATTTACACTTGCTGTTTCAAAGCAGTTATAGTGATAGTGAAAGAAACTTTCTCATTTTTTTCAGATGATAGCTTGAGCACATAACATGTTCAGTCAGCTTGATGTCAGTTCCCCTTTACAGATGGCTGATGAAAATTTACAAACTAGATGTTCTGCAGCGGATTGATTTCATAAAAGCTGGAATCACCTCTTTTTAGGAAGAATATTGAAATGGACTCTACAAAAAATAATAAAGAACTTGGCAGGTAAATTATATAATAAGTATGCTATTTCTATTTCAGATGGAACAAAGAAGCATTACAAACTTTACTTGGCAATGTCAATTCAAATAAGACAATACAACACTACAAATCAATGATGACTGTCTGTTTAACACTGATTCTTGTATTACAACAGTATTATCATAAGACAATAATAGACTTTTTTCTTAAAAGTTTATAAAAATTTGTGGTATGACAAAATCATCAACTATTTATGAACTTCAATGTATACATTCTGTGACAAAGATTTAAAAACAAAATGATTTATGAAACAAGAGTTGCTTACCTTTCCGTTGCTTAGTTCACGTGTTTAACCCAATGTCAGTTTCAAAGTTTTTACTTTGCTTTGGAACTGTGATTTGGGCATGCATTTGTATGTGTGTTTTTGATAATTAGAAAATGTAAGACCTACAAAATGGTTTAACTGACGCTGGGTATTAAATATTGTGTTGCTGCACAAAATGTATTTTAGTATATAAATTATTTTTTCTAAAGGGTGACACGGGCACATTACTAAGATTGAGCTGTGTTGTTTACATGTAGCCTCCTTATTTCTTTACTGTAACATTATGATATTTTTTATTTTTGTTTACAGAAAGAAGTGTAAAGACAGCGATGTGGGCTACCCATGTAGGGAATGAATATGGTTAGGTGATCATGGTTGTATTGACATCAAATGAAGACCAAGGCTTGAGGAAAATGATAGAAGGCCTATGCTGTCGATATGAAAATACATGTGTCCCTGCACCAGTTCCTCTCTATGGCGGAGATTGCTGTGGGAATGCCTATGTTTCAAAATTTTTCACTTGGTCCTGTCTTTGCATAAGGTGTGTTTTTTATAATTATTTTAAACATATTTATTGTTTTGTGTTCTTTGTTCACTGTTGTGTGACAGTGCGTTTCGTTTCATTGTATTCTTGCCTTGCAGATGCTTGGACACTTGCTGTAACATGGATCAACTTATGTTTTTTCATTTCAATTCAAACACGATTTATACAGACATCAGAATTCACGTTTGCAAATTGAAATTAACATTTAACAATAAACAAGACTAATAGAAATGTATATTAAATATACTTGGATACTTGGAATTCATTCAACATTTATAAATTACACAGTTTTATCTGTCATTTTTACCGCAGCACTGTAATCAATTTTATATACTTGAAAGAAAACTACATATCGTTAGACACATTTCAATTACAATTGGCTAAAATATAATACTTCCTATATTTTTAGCTTATACCAGTATATTCAGCATTTTATGGGTCGACCCTATGTTGAGTGTTAAAACACCCACTGTATGGTACTTTCCTCAAGCGACTCAGCTCTGCATCTTCAAATGGGAAAAACGAAATGAAAAGAAATGGAAAGAAGCAAAACGGACAGAGATACATCAACAACTGATCCTAAATCCATCAGATGCTGATGTTGCACATCATATAACATCAGATGAGTTGGTGTTTATTACATGTATTGCAAAAAGCTATCGTACAATACGCATCAATATATCAATATGCAATGCGTTTCAATGCCAAAGCATTGTAATTCATAATATGAGGTTTAGCAAGATTGCACTAAAATGCAAATTTTGGGACCACAAATAGAATCTGTTATATGCTGATGTGGCTCGTCGTATCCAGTACAGGTATGTCGAAAGTTTTAACACTGAGTCATCCATGGTAAAAATATAATTAAAAAAGTAAAACTGACAAATTATAAACATATGGTAAGTGAGATCGGATGCTCCGAAAGGGAAAACTCAATGTGTCTACACCCGCCATATATGACTATCTATAATAAAAAGCGAATGACCATGAAAATAAAAATTACTAAAACAAATGTGAAGAATCAGGTACTTGGGAAAATTGAATTCACCCGAATTCAAAAATCTATAACCATCTCCTGTTTACCTCCTTGATTAAAAATTTTAAGTGTACAAATGATTCGATGAACAGGTTTCCTTTATTTGTTTTCAATGCTAACACATTTCTTTCACTTCAATATTTTATGACATTACTTTTTTTTAAAATTCCAGGAACTCTAGTCAATGATATAAATTTTGAAGTGTTTCTTTCTGGATAGTGTACATAGATAGAACCAAGAACATGACTCTTACAGACAGGCCAAAGACCTTGTCATATGATGGAATTCCTAGATATTCTGCCAACTTGCTATCTCATGAGGTTCTGAGGTGTCCAGTTTATCACTGCATCCAAATACACAGGTATGAGTCATATATGGTTATTAAAATATATTATGAATTGCTAATAGTGTGTTTGTTTCACAATTGATCCGCTATGGTAGAGCTTGTTCCCACTACTGGATCTTTATACAAGAAAGCAAACTGCTCGCAAATACATAATTGACACAGGGATAATACATACTTAGGCTTATCAGAGCCCTTGACAAGGTTTTTTGGCCGTCATCACAATATTGTTGACAAGCATGAAGTCTGTGTCCAGAATTACCATGGATATACTTGATGTCAAATAGATCCATGTTCCTTTCACTCTCAATTTTAATTGCATCCGTAGCGGGTGTAACTAACTAAACAGAAGACGCCTATCCTTAATTATATGGAGATGTTTATCTAGTTGGTCATCACGATGTATTGCATTTAAATTTTGGGGACACCTGTCGACTAAATTAGACCCGAATCATTTATAAAGCCACCGCATAATTAAACAACTATATTGGGGTGACTTAATTTCTTAGGCATTATTACATTTCTAGACGGCACTATATGTATTTTATTATGTGATATTTACTATGCATACGTATAGTTTTTAAAATATACGTGGTATTTCCATTGATACTAAAATTTTGGACTGAAACAATAGATTAAAACAGGCGATACAGAACAAAGGAAGAGAATGCCATTAATGTGATAACATTGAGATCGGCCTGGCAGTGCAGTTTCCCGTCCGTCTTTGTTTTGGTAACCAATACTTATATTTAATCTAGATGTATGCAAAATAACATAATATGTAATTAAGTTTTAGAAATAAATAATAATTAAAACTTTAAAAACAAACAAAAACGTTCGTCAAAATGTCATAATTTCTATGGCATGTATTTCCATTCCAAAAAACGCTGATCCTTCAAAATGGAGGAAGCAAGTTTGAAAATAATTCTAAATTCACTTTCAAATAGATCTTGGAGTTGGATAGCATAATAGACTAATAGAAAGACAAATGAATCCTAGACCAAATGGGACCATTCAAATCTACTAGATGACACACAAGTTATTGATTTAGGAAAACTTAAAAATTGCTAGAATGAAAAGAAGAGTTTAGAGAAATCTGCAACATTCCAGTGCCAGATCTCAACATTTATCTAGCAAGATTCTTTATGACAGCCAAGCAGGGAAGTGGAAAAGAAAATGAGCTAGATACCTTTCACGATTGTGGTCAAAGCACTACTGAGGAGAAAATGCCGGACGTCTAGCGCTGTAGAATTTACAGCGATATGATATGTAATACAAAGATCCTATTTTTAATTTAATTTTATGTATCTTGGACTGTTTCAATTCGTTTCTATCGAATGTATTTTGGCAATTTACCATTTGTAACCGCAATGCTATTTTATATCCTTATTGTTTGTATTTTATTTTCATTTTACAGCAAATGAGTCTTCTTGTAATATCAGTTTAATACTACAGACTGGGCCTCGAATTAAAAGATATACTGCAATAACTGCATTTTGAAGCAGTCTGAACCTCGAGTGAAGCATTCTCTTGTATTTAAATAACCATTGCAGTTTGAGCCCCATGTAGAGAAGTCGTCTGCCAGTTTGAAGCAGCCCGAGCGTCGTAAAGTGTTGTCTCCTGCCCAACTAAAGCAGTCTGAGCCTTGTATTGAGCCGTGATGAAGTGAGTATATTTATGTAAAACAGAGATAAAGTTCACCCATAACTGATTATTTAAAGGAGAATAATTATTACTTAATACATATGTAACAAATAATAAATACATGTGGATAAAAAATTAAGTAAGCAGTTGTGATATACTGCAAGGTTTTTGATTTATACATTTGTTATTTACTGATATGAAGCAAGTTGTCGTTTTTATTATTAGATATATATTTTAATCCATATATCTTTTTGCAATAATCTAAAACATATGTAAACTTTAGTTATATAAAAGCATACAGACCAATCCATGTCCAAACTACAATCCCAAAGGAAAGTTAAAACTTGGAAGATGACAAATTAGGTGAACATGAACTTCCATTAGAGAAGTTAGGTCGGATGCTTCGGAAGGTTAAGCACCTCTTGTTTAGTTAGCTACACCCACCACTGTCACGTGTGTAATCCGTACCTTCATATTTCAATAACATTCACTGTTTATTATTTGTATTAAGTGCCATATTGGGACCAAATTCAACCCAGATTGTAACTGGTATGTCGAGCGACTGATGACTAAAATACCGCAGTGAAAAAAAAAAAACATCA
This sequence comes from Anadara kagoshimensis, assembly GCA_021292105.1. Classification (NCBI taxonomy): domain Eukaryota; kingdom Metazoa; phylum Mollusca; class Bivalvia; order Arcoida; family Arcidae; genus Anadara; species Anadara kagoshimensis. The sequence continues at coordinate 10,285,370 of CM037874.1, read as the reverse complement.
CCTTTAAACATCACAGGTGGACATTGGTTAAAGAAGCCTACTCTAGAATTCAGAACCTCGTACTGCACAACAACACAGTAATGTATTCCACCAAGTTACAGCTGCCCAGATTAAACACAAAGACTATTCAAAAATGGTATGTCTTATAATTTAGGCTTTATTATACAAGAGGGGATTTATATTAAATCCAGCGATGCCAGTGCAAAACAAATCCAAATGTGATATGATACAGCGTGTGCCTTTACGTTATAATTGATTAATCAGTTCAAGAGTTTCAATTTTTTGCTATTTTAAACATGTTTGTTGTATATAAAGTTTATGGTGCAATTTAGTATTTAAATTAGGATTTAATTAAAATCAAACACGCAAGTCCATGTTCAAATCACAACTCTAAAAGAAAAGTATGAAAACTGGCAAATTTAGTTACACATTTAAACTGCCACAAAGAAACTGAGACCGTGCGCTCTGGAAAGGTCATAGAGACTTTACAAAATGACGTGTATGCACATGCCATGGTGTGCATAAAACAAGCATTGTTCCTCACAACTTATTGAATCTTAATGTTATTTTCTTAATATTTTTGAATTTATGATTTGTATTTTAGGTAAACAAAAAGGAGGAAAGAATGAGACTTGAAGATTTTCCTGCAGGGAATTGAAGTGTCACAAGCAAAAGAAAAAGATTGTTCAAACTAAGTGAAGAAAACTTGGTATATCCAGAATTCCACCTGGTTACCACCAGTATATATGTTTCGGTTTTGCCTCAAAATTTGGGCAATAAATGTTGAATAGGGGATTACACAGACAATAAAATCATTACACTACACCATGATTAGTGAATGTCTATAGATTTTGATAATGTCTTTACTAGATATATTTTTACTACTTAATGATTTTTTACAAAAAAATGAAAATAAATTATCCGCTACCTACTGTTGTATATCTGTATGTCGCCCCCACATTTCAATTATATGCACTACAGCTGAAGCGCCCATATAGTTGTTTGGTACGGTTGGATGACACTCGAATGTGTTACCAGGTAACAATTTATTGTTTACCAAATGCATTGCTAGTATATATGACGTTCTGTCTCTTAACAATCCAAAATTTGGAGATTGTGAATTTCATCTATCCTAGTGAGCTTGAAATTAAAGACACGACTGATTCCTCAAGTTCTGCTTCATATTTAGATTTATACCTGAATTATGACACCCACGAAAGGCTACATTTGAAACTTTATGACAAACGTGATGACTTCAATTTTTCTATTGTCGTTTCCTTTTTTATGCAGCAATATGCCTGCTTCTCCTGCTTATGGTGTATTTGTTTCCCAATTAATACGCTATGGTAGAGCTTGTTCCCACTACGGGGACTTTGTACAACGTAGCAGGCTGCTTGCAAATAAATTGTTGACTCAGGGATATTGCAAGCCTAGGCTTATCAAGACCCTAAAAAGTTTTATGGCCGCCACCACTGTATTGTTGATAAGTTTGATGTCTCTGTATCCAGGATTGCCCTTACTATATATATATATATATATATATATATATATATATATATATATATATATATATATATATATACAGGATATATTTGACGTCCCATAGTTCCATGTTCCTTTCGCACAATTTTGATAACACACGTGGCGGGTGTAGCGTGCTAAACAGGGGGTACTTACCCTTCCGGAGCACTCGGCCTCACTTCCATGGTGGAAGTTCATGTGTCTAACCTAACCTGTCAGTTCCAAAGTTTTTACTTTGCTTCTGGATTGTGATTCGAACATGGATTGGTATGTTTGTTTTGGATGTATTTTATCTTACTTGGGTAGTATTAATAAAATTTTATCATTAATTCTATTAAGATTGATAAAAAACAAACATACAATTCCATGTTGAAATCACGTTTCAAAAGCATTGTAAAACATTAAAAACTAGCAAGCTCAACACGTCAACTTCCACAAGGAAAACGAGAGCAGGCGCTCCGCATGTGTAAATACCTCCTGTTTAGCCGTGCGTCATGTAAAAATTGATTTTGAATGAAGTGAACATGGAACTATGGGGCGTAAATTACTAGTATATCCAGGATAATTTGAGATATGTAAACATCATACTTGGTTAAAATTCACGAGTAACATGGCAATTGTGATCAATTCATGCGCAGACAAATGAGTCAAAATCATAGCCATTTGATATCTAAGTCAAATAGCGCGTGTGTCGTCTCACACATATATCCCAATCGAGGCTTTGCCGAGATTGGGATATGTTACATCACAGCACCCTCGACTGAGATCAATCGGTATCGGTCAAAAACAAGTGATAGATTCTATTTCTTGTACCATTTAAGTGTTTATAACTGCGTATACAAAAGAAAACACGTACCCTCATGGGGCCTCTTGCATTCCTTTGGGCACCTAATGCATTGTACAAATCCGCCCTTTGAAATTAATTCCATCGACAACTCTTCAAAATTTTAAAATATCAACTTTTTTTTGATGCAAATATAAAAAACTTTGACAATGAAATATTTTGAATAAAAAGTAAAATAAAACACATATGTGAAAAATAAATAAAGAAACGCTTTGTTTTGATGACGTCAAGCGCAATGATCGGATACGTCATCCTGATTGTTCAATTGTCGCGTGAGGCAGTACCAGACAAACTGGACAAGACAGAAAAATCTAGCACTGGTGTGCGCGTGAGATTTTTCTGTCCGAGGTACGAGAAAAAAATGTTTTAGAACTTGGCAAAACACGAGTGACCTTTATAACTTGATCGATGAACACAATGTTTAACAGGGAAATGTCAAAATTCATTTTTCAATTACAAACGTCGTTGTAAAAGAAAAAACAAACATTCCAAAGCAGAGTAAAAATCCTGAAACTGGCAAATTAAGATAATCACGGGCAAGTGAGGCCGTTGACCTGGCCACAGAAAAATTATACTAAATATGAGCCATATACCAGACGCACAAGAGTGGGATCAGAGAAGGATTGCTTTCTTATTGTGTTTTCTGACTGTATCGTATTCTTATACTTTTTATACAAAATGTACACATAAAGCAGTGTAACATTATATTAATGTTCACTGGAGATCAATAAGCATCAATGTATAAAAACCTGCTTAGAAACAATATAATTTAACGTTAACTTACAAGAATATTTTTCTTAACTTTGCACAATCGTTTTTTACCTAAAACATATAACCTAAAAGAACATTCTAGCATAACATTTATAAAAAAAACCCTCTAGACATTAAATAAAGCAGTCAGAATTTTTGTTCAAATTAAACACAGTTAACAAGCAATGGTCATTGCACTATAGGGACATAATGTAGTACAATTTATTATGTCTATGGGCAATTATCGTAGTATGATGAAAGTCAAAGAAAGTCATTAATATCATTCTAAGGTCTATTATGTTCATACAAACGATTTTCTATAGGTAACTGCTCTCCGTATTGTAATACTGGCTTCTTCAATTCTGTGATTCTGCTCGCGTATTGCTTATATTCAAAGCTATCTTTCTATTTTCAGAATCGAATTTGTGAAGAATACAATTAAATGACAAATATCAATAATAATAAGTTTTGCTTTAACCGATATGGTGGATTTTAATGACACATCAATTAGAATTCAGAATTCATCATCAGCTCAAACATGACATAATACAGTACAGACCTGTCGAATGTTTAACACTGGGCTTACGAAAATAAGTCGATGCTCGGCTGAGCGAGTAACCGAGAAATAGGTAACAGCTGACGAGATATAACCAGCTAGGGGCCGAAGTGAGCAGCCAATTTGACACTACACCGTGGGTTTTGTGGTAGACTGTCGTCAGCCCTGTGCTGTAATTAATGTGATTGTTTACCTAGATTTTTCAGTACAGTTAAGTACACTTTTGTATCACTGACCGAAGGTTTACGGGCTTACTGTACATCACCTATGTCATTTGATGATACCTTGAAAATGCATATTCCATCTAACAATTCGTGTTATTAAACGCAAAAGCACTGGGTCTAAGTTTGAACGAACATTGTAAAGATGTAAATTCCAAAAAACGATGACGCATTAAGTCTACAAACATTTATTAAATCTGGTTTTCTTCTTCCCAGTCGTAAAATATAGGCCAATCGCCAATGCGAAACAAACCAATCCTTATTTAGGTAAAAGTTTTCTTTAAAAAAACGCAAAATGTTCCAGCAATAATTGGTATGGTTTTGACAGGTCACTTATATACTGTGTACTGGGTCAAAATGACAGATAGGAAATTGCTCTTAAAATGACAGTCCAGACTCTATTAATAAACCATTTTCCCAGAAAAATATATTCGTTATGGTCCTTGTTATAATTAAAGACTTCATGACTATGTGGAATGTTAATATTGAAATTTGGTATCTGACGTTTAGCATTATATGTCTGATGACAGAGTTTATGGTTAATATGTGTTATGCCAAGCTGTAGCATTGCCAGATTCCGAAAAAGGACCGGTCAACATTTTTCTGTACATTTGAAATATGAAATACTAGAATTGTTATTATACCCCAGCTTAAAATGTGGGGGGTATATAGTGATAGGGGTGTCCGTCCGTCCTTCCGTTACACCTTAGGGTACCTATCTCTTATCCGCAACTCCTCCTAAACCCTTCAATGGATTTTCATGAAACTTTCACACAATCTTTGTTATAGAATGTAGATGTGCACCTCCTATTTAAAAATTTGATCCGATGGATTTTCTTTATGTGGGGGAGCGAGGGTATTTTTTGTGAGCTTGTGGCTCACTGTTTTTCTAGTTGTATTAATGTAATGGGAGAATTATTTATAAAGGAATAACAATATAGACTGTTGAGCAATAGAACCTAATGTTTCATGAAATTACTCCACCCATGCTACTTGTCCGCTTTAAGAAAACAAATTGCAATCACTTTTGATTCACTGAGAAATAAGAAAATTTCCACGATATGTTAAAATATAGATATACTTTTTCAAATCCTCTGACTTTGCGGCAAATGTTAAATGAAATGTTTTAATTGCATATTATACAAGTTTTAATTTTACAGCACTAGACGGCAGTTTCGGAATATAATTCCACATCAGTAGAGTTTGGACCAAAATTGTGAAACCATTTTTTTCAAGATGTGGGAAAAGATACCCAAAGGACCAAAATATATTATATTTTAAATTCAAAATTTTAAGAAAAACTGCAACTTTAAAAACACATGAATAGTTCACACAACGCGTTTCATCCGTATCATAATGTGTTCTAACTGATAATTTTGTCAATATGTAGCTATTGCAGTCTATGCAAGATTATAATTCTGAAAGATTTTAGAAATTTATGGCTTATTTTTATTCTTTGCCGCCGTCGATGAATTTGGTACATTCTAACAGTTTTTGCAACTCCAAGATATCTAATTATTATAATGCATTTAAAAAACATTTTTTTACCCAAAGCCTAAATCGTAAAAGAAATTTTAAAATGTAACCACTTTAAAATTCTAAAAATAACATTATTTATTAACATTATGTATGAGCAATTAACACATAACCTAAAATGACCCTTAACAACTTAATACAATGTAGAATTAAATATTGATAGAATGTTTCATATACATTTGTTTGTTATTGACATTGTCCGGGCTGTTACAGACCTCATTATGTCTTTATTTATACTTCACGTTTATGTTAATTAGTAATGCAAATATCACCTTATCCAAACTGTGAAAATAAAAACGGAATGGCCAATATTAACTCAAATGCATTGTGGAGTAATGTAGTTTCATTTTTGTTACAGCAATTGATATATCCTGATCGATAGAGCCCGGTTACAAACGGCAAATATTTAATGTTTCAGTATTCAAGCCACATCGCCAGGTCAAAATTCTGACATTAAATGGAGTTATTGATGAAAGATAATGTAATTTTTTACCATATTTCAGAAGATCATTCACCTCTAAAATTACGTCTGGGTGTATGTGAGACTTAGAAGATGACCAGTTTTCAGCTTTATTAATAATCGAAAACAAGCATACCAGTTTAAATCGCAATGAAACAAGGAAAATTTTAAAAACTAGTAAAAGTTAAACGTGTGCACTTCCACCAGAGGAATCAGGCCAGATATTCTGGAAAAGTAAGCACTAGCAGTCATGGGAACAAATGCTGACGTCATATTTTGACAGACAGCCATACGTCATGATGAAGTATGGTCTTTGACGTTCTCAGCTTGTTCATGTAGATAGCTACATCCCCAACGTGTATCAAGAATGGAAGAAATATGTAGATATATTCAGGGATAAGTTTGGATACAGACACATCATGCTTATCAACAATATTGCAATGATGGTCATGTTTTAAAGAAATGATATTAATATATCATTACAATTATCTAATTATTCTCGAAATTCTTCATTTCATCACGCTTAGTGCTAAATAAATATAAAAAACAAACATATTCATCTATGTCCGAATCACAATCCGGAAGCAAAGTAAAACGTTTGAAGCTGACAAATTAGGTTAGCCGTGTGGACTTCACCGGGGAAGTGAGGCCGGGTGCTCCAGAGGATAGGCACCTCTGTTTAGCTAGCTACATTCGCCACATCTGTAATCAAAATTGAGAGCGAGAGTGAAAGAAACATGGAACTATGACCGTCAAATCCAGGATTATCATAGACACAGAAACATAATATTTATCAACAATACCGTGATGACGGCCATAAATCCTTTTCAGGGACCGATAAGCCTAGGTTTGCAATATTCCTGGGTCAAGCAGCTTACTTCGTTTCATAAAGCTCCCGTAGTGGGAACAAGCTCCACCATAGCGTGTAAATGGGAAACAAATTAGTAGGAAAAGCGGGGTATTGCTGCGATAGAAAAGGAAAATTGACAATATTTAAAAGTCATCACGATTGTGATACACTTTCGTTGGCATCATAATTGAGGTTTAAGTCTAAAAATGAAGCAGAACTTGAAGAATCAGTCGTATCTTTTATTTCAACTTCACTAGGATATATGACATCACACAGATTGTAACTTAAGAGATAATCATATATATATATATATATATATATAATATATATATATATATATATATATCTGTATGGTGAAGATTTATACATTTGTCAACGCAATATGCAATTTACAAGAAATTAGATGTTCTTATAAAAAATATTTAAAGATGTGAATGTGTATTCGGAGAAAACTATAAACCATTGACCGCTTTGACTTTGCACCTTGGATGAAAAACCCTACATCTTTCTTAATAACTGTGATAATTTGGATAAACCAAAGATAATACTATTAGCTCTTAAAGAAACTTCTAAAGCGGCAAACAGATAGCGATAGCAAGTTTATTTTTCTTGTTTTATATTGAAGAAAACTCACTATTGTTTCCAGCTTCTGAATCTCTTAATATCTTGCCTTGAAGGCAGATCATACTCACGCCAAGATACGGATGATTCTGATTACCTATTGGTAATTAACTGATTAAGTTAACACCCCGCCAAGAAGGTCATAGTCCTTATATATGTGATCTCTCATGGTAATAGTTAATGAATTATTAACCAACCACATACTAAGTGTCTGTATGTGTATCACGTATCGAGGCAGAAACCTGATCTTACTTATATTATACAGCATAGACATAATATTATCATAATGTATATCTATATAACTACAATTAGCTAAAATACTGGCCTGAAGGTAAAAATTATTCCCACACTGCATGGGTAGTAACCGCTGTAAGTGTGACAATGAACTTTATGTTGAATGTTCTGCAGTGCATTGTCATCTTCAGAAGGACTTCCCAACTTTGGTTCCAAAGCCAAGGAACTTTTGAAATACTAACCGAATTTATATAGAATATTCACGTTTGATGTCATTGAATAGTAAAGTGACTGACTGGTGATCGTAAATCTAAGGTTTGAAGACTCAGTTTAGAAGGCGAGCCGTTTCACACAGCAATTATTTTCTTGTAGAAAAAAGTTCACTTCCATGCAATCACTGGGAGTTCAGTTGTTTGAGTGAGCTGAAACTTGATCTTACTTATATTGTAGAAAATAGACATAATATTAACACAATGTGTATCTATATAACTACAATTAGCTAAAATACTGGCCTGAAGGTAGAAATTATTCCCACACTGCATGGGTAGTAACCGCTGTAAGTGTGACAATGAACTTTATGTTGAATGTTCTGCAGTGCATTGTCATCTTCAGAAGGACTTTCCCAATATTGGTTCCAAAGCCAAGGAACTTTTGAAATACTAACCGAATTTATATAGAATTTTCACTTTTGATGTCACTGAATAGTAAAGTGACTGACTGATGATCGTAAATTTAAGACTCAGCTTAGAAGACGAGTTGTTTCACACAGCAGAATTATTTTCTTTTAAATAAGGAGTATCCTAAGCAAAAACCCATTCAATCACTGGCATTTAAATTGTTTGAGTGAGCACGTGGTATCCATTATGACAATAGTTTTGTAAATTGAAAACGGTTGAAAAACCCGTAACAGGAAATTTAAATGACACACACAAGTGAAAAACTTTAAGTGGAAAACATGCGAATGAGCAGTATACAGTTTTTTTTCTTGCTGGCAGAACACTTCGGTTTTTTATGCAGTACGCAATTTCTGAAAGGCACATTTAATAAAGAAATTTATATTCTCTCATAAAGCCCTTATGACGTGATTAGTAAACACCTCCTTATATCGACTTGCTCATACTGCATTCGAAAGGTTTTAAGCTTAAAATGAATACCGATATAAAGGACATGCCAAATAGGCCAATGCGTAGCTTCTACCAGGTACTTTGACATATGCTTGGACATTGGTGCCGCATGGTGCGTTGTCTTTATCAGTTATATATAGCCACTTTATATTGGTTGCAGAAGGGTAATATGTTTTTTACATTGTTAAAAAGTTCTAAAGATCTTAAAATAAGCTCAACTAGAAATTAAAAACGAATCTTTTATCTAGAGAAAGAATTAGTCTGATTGATTGATTGATTGAATACTGTTTCACCCAGTCAAGAATGTTTTACATATATCTAGACGTCATGATTATAGATGAAGTGAAGAAAACTATACCTCTGCGGTTCTCTCGGTAGTGTGTAGAAAGGCTTCCTTAGCGTATACCACGCCTACCGGAAAACGGGGTATCGACTATAATGTCCCTTCTGAAGGAACCGATTACTTTCTTTTTTAAATACCATTAATTTGACGAAAGAACAGCCACTGCCTATTTTCCAAGTCTCTGTCAGACCTGGGTTCGAACACCGTCATTCCACATACGAAGCGAGCACTCTATCAACTGTTACCGTAGTAGCAATTCTGTCGGACTACGTGCTTGATTAACATCGAGTTAATTACAGGTAACGCAATATTCTGTTAATATAACTATGATTCAACCATTAATTATGACAGAAGATAGCGGTCATTGACACAAAAATAAATGGTTATTAAAACAAGTAACGGATGTATAGTTATTAAAACAAGTTACGGATGTATTCTATTATCTAAAGCCTTTGATTTTCTCCTCGTTAACACAGTATTACTTATTGATGACGGTTAATTACCAGTTCTATATTAGTATTCATTATGCAATGTTTATGTATACACAGAAAACCTTCTCTTAACGACGGTAGAAGTAGTGTCCAGTAACGCTAGAAAACAATAACCAATAGGTCAATGCCATTATTTTATGTTGTCCGAACGAGCAATATTTTAACCACGGGTCGGGATGACATATTTTTGGGTACGATTCCAACATCAAATCTGTAACATTTCCCCTAAAATGTTTTATAAGTATCTTCTTATGCTAGAATTATTCTGCAATGTTTATATAGGTCAATCGTTTTTTAACGGATCCGACATTGAATGACCAATAAGTTCCAATATTTGTACCGGCAAGCAATGGGTCAATGCCATTTTATATTGTCCGGACGAGCAATAGCTCTCAATAAGATCAAGCTATCTAGATTTTTCAAGTTTCCATCAAACGTAAATTTCACAGACATACTTGTACACTTGGACTACATGTACTAAATACATTAAACTATTCTGTCTTTATGATGAAAAAATAATTGACGGAAGTAATTACAAAACGACAATAGTTGACATGAAAATTCAAACATCACCAAAAAACATCAGTTTGCAACAGCGGCGCTTACCGTGATGCCCACTTTCTTGTTATGTTTAAGTTCAATAACCGTTTGTACAAATTGAAGCAAAACGTTCTCACTATATGTATGGGGATCACTGGATTTTCATCACTGTTATTTTCAACAATCATTTAATTATCGCCAATTTTATATTTTGCAAGTTTGTTCAATAAATCGGCAATATAGTTGACTAATATATCGCTTACCGTGATGTCCACTTTCCTGCTTTGCTAAGCCTAGGTTAAATAACCGCTCGCACAAACTGTGAAGAAAAACGTTCTCACTATATGTAAGGGGGTCCCTGGATTTTCATCACTGCTATTTTCTGAACAATCATTGAATTACCACCATTTTCATATTTTGCAAGTTTGTTGTCAATCAAACGGCAATATAGTTAACTGATATTTCAAATATCACCAAAAACATCAGTATGCATATTGGCGCTTACCGTCATGTCCACTTTCCGGCTATGTTAAACCTAGGTTCAATAACCGCTCGTACAAATTGTGCAGAATAACGTTCTCACTTTATGTATGGGTATCCCTGGATTTCCATCACTGCTATTTTCTTAACAATCATTTCATCATCACCATTTTTATATTGCGCAAGGTCGTTGTTAATAAAACGCCAATGGTTGACTGAAATTTCAAATCGCAACAAAACACCAGAATTCTTGTTATTGCTTACCATCATGTCCACTTTCCTGCTATGATAAGGCTAGGTTCAATAACCGCTCGTACAAACTGTGAAGCAAAACGTTTTTCACTCTACGTATGGGGATCCCTGGATTTTCATCACTGCTATTTTCTGAACAATCATTTAATTATCACCATTTTCATATTTTGCAAGTTCATTGTCATTTTGAAGGATGTTTTCAAGCAACAAATGTTGCTGCAATATGGTACATGACAATAGTGACCATGCACATGCTATAAATAGTAACATAACCGATTATTATTGAGTAACATTTCCATTTTTAGCTTTTCGTTAAGTACTCGTGTCAACCAGACATATATCATAATAATAAAACATAGTGGTAAAATATAAAAATAAAGACCAAATATAAACAAGTGGCAGAAAGAATTCAGTATTTACATTTAAATATTGTACTCTGACAAAAACTTTATTATAAAATGGCACTTATGGTCCAGGTGATTGAATTGTAGATACAATGTATAAAACATATATCATGAATATATAGTGTATTGTATAAGTATTTAAAAAACACTTGAAACAGATCAAAAGGGTGTTTAACTTGTTGTAAGTCCACTTAACAGGTGTTTAAATTCCGTCAAATATAATGGTTTCTCATCGTGTCATAATAATGCTTTTTCCCTTTCTCTCTGCTAAGGAAGGAGAAGTCCGGGGTGACTGCCCTTCTGATCAAGTTTATACACGGAATCATCGCAGTAGAATCATGTTACTCCTTCCATTCCCACATTATACAAATATAATTTTGTACCTTATTGAAATTGAAATATTAGTTGGCTTCTAAAACAAAAGGTGTAATTGATATGATATTAAGCGCTAATTGAAATCACGGTATGTGATGCTCTCGTCACAACATCTATGTAATACCATCGTCACGTTCAAAGCTTTGGTTTCTTTAATCAATGATGTTTAAAACATTGTTCTAGATTTCGTAAATATATATGACATTGTCCGTAAAATATCAGATGCTTTATCAATTTGAATCGAACAAATTTGGATCATTCCTATAAAATTTGAATCCACTTTACAAGTAACGAGATAAATCTGCAAGAACACCACGCTAGAGCATAAACAATTTTGCAAAAGTTCAATCCTATAAATTATTGAGGTAGAATTGTTGAACATGTTCTTCAATAAAGCGTTATACAATACTTTTTTAATTTCAAAACTGTTTTGAACCAAATAATAATAAATAATTGTATCCAAATCAATCTTTTCGTTTAAGTACCTAAATAAGCTATCTTCTAACGCCAATTTTGCAACCAGTGACCTCTTTTACAAACACACCAAGCATATACAGACGTTACATATATTGGTACATATTTCAAAACATATTGTTTTTGTTGTATAAAATGTTTTTGGATTTTAAAATGAACCTGGTTAAATCTGGAGAGAAGACTGTCACCAAATCATTCAACTTAACATACACATATATAATTTCCTAAATTTGGAAACTATTTGAATGTTATTTATCCTAGTGAGATTGAAATAAAAGATACGACTGATTCCTCAAGTTCTGCCTTATACTTAGACTTATACCTGAATTATGACGCCCTAGAAAAGCTACATTTGAAACTTTATGACAAACGTGATGACTTCAATTTTTCTATTGTCAACTTTCCTTTTCTATGCAACAATAAACCTGCTTCTCCTGCTTATGGTGTATTTGTTTCACAATTAATACGCTATGATAAAGCTTGTTCCCACTACGGAGACTTTGTACAACGAAGCAGACTGCTTGCAAATAAATTGTTGACTCGGGGATGTTGCAAGCCTAGGCTTATCAAGGCCCTCAAAAAGTTGTATGGCCTTCATCACAGTATTGTTGATAAATTTAATGTCTCTCTGTGTGCAGGATTGCTCTGGATATATTTGACGTCCAATAGTTCCATGTTCCTTTCACACAATTTTGATTACACACGTGGCGGGTTAGCTAGCTAAACAGGTAGTACTTACCCGTCCAGAGCACCCGGTATCACTTCCCTGGTAGAAGTTCACGTGTCTAACCTGACTTTGACAGTTAAAAAGTTTTTTACTTTGCTTCTGGACTGTGATTAGTACATATTTGTTTTTGATAATGTTGCAAAATATATTCTGAAAGCTTTGAAATTGGTTTCTAGAATATGAAAAGCACGACTGTGTATTTGTATTCCCATGAAAAAAAATCATTCCAGAAACAATTATCTCAAACAACAAATTAATTTGGCATTTGCCTTTTTTACGATTTAAGAAAAAACATTTTGGAGTTGAGAAGTTTTTATTTTCATGGCATAGTTTTTGAAAAAAGTCTATACAAAGTTCTTTGAATGTTAAAATAAAAAAATGTTTCAGGTCTAAAATTCTACAGATAAGATTGTTAAATTCCAAAAGCATTTTGGAATTAATCACGAAAAAGTTCAGAACTTTTTAGATGGTACAGAAACATTAGAGACATATTATATTTTGCTTATGCCAAGCGACGCCATCATACTCTGTGCATCAGGGCCAATTTGTTCAAAACTCCGTTAGGTTAACTTGTTCTGTAGCGAAAATTTGTACTTTGTGTGTAGTGGGGTTGCAAATTGGGATGTTCGTTTTTGATGAGCACTTTGCGTTCTTTGCTTTTTTGTGTTTGTACGTGTAACTTATTGCATTATTAAACTGCTTGCTAAAAATGGAATGTTGTTAATAAAATGTATGCAGCACTTTTAACAGCTAACGAAAGAAAGTGCACCTTAAATCGTCCATTGCCATAGGCTCTTGTTGTAATATTAAACGACATTTTGTGGCATGTGATAATATGACATGGCTAGTCATTTAACAAATATTTATGTGATTTGTTTCCGACCATTGTACCGTTAATAATGCCATAATAATAACAACTAAAGGAGACAATATCTAATTATTGACAGCAAAAAATAACAATTGTTGAGTAGTTTTTAATGTACTGCTTAAATAGAGTCCTCAACACTACCGTATTACCGTAAAACGATTATAGTGTATTCTACCCTAAAGGCGCTAACACGGATAATATTTGTAACACCTGGGGTGGAATGACCGCTGGTCGTCGTTGGATAGAATTATAGCAGATCGTATAAACCGGTAGAGAAAAAATTAATATACATGTAGTTAATATTTCGCATATGATAACTATGAATAAAAAAAAATTAAATATACAGTACAAACTTGTCAAAAGTTTAACACTGAGCTAAAGAAATAGAGTCATAGCTTGATTGAAAAAAGGGCCGAAATAAGAACAGTCAGAATGTGGCTAAAACGCTGCCACGTAGAGATCATCTTCAGAACATCTTCTGAAAACACAGTTAATGAGTAGCCGAAATGAGATGCTGCTTCAACACTAATTTGTTATAAGCTAAGTGTTAAACTTTCGACAGGCCTGTATTGTAAATGGAACAAACAGTAAAAGATGCAGAATTCAATAAGTAGATATTGAATGGAAATGCTGGATTACATATTATTATAAAGGTACCAAAACTATAATTTAACCTACAATGGTCCTCGAAAATGAAAAATATTTATTTCCAAATAGCATTTACATTGTATACCAATATACCCGATTAATTTCTTGCAGTTATTTCGGAATGAACATCCCAAGCAAGTAAAAAAGCAAGGTAATTAAAATTCTTAAACATTAAACTGAAGCTTAAAAAGAAACGCTGAAATTGTCACGTGTTCCAATAATTCTATGCTGAAAAGCACACCAAACAAAATCCAGAAGGAGCGTGGTGACATAAGATCAGAGAAATGCAATATTGAATGCCTATATAATGACTCTATCGAATACAATAATGGCAACAAACAGAGAAATAATTTTGACAATTGGAGCTTCGTGCTAGTAAATACGAAATTAAGTACAAACACCCGATGGCTAAGTTTTAAAAGTGAAATGAAAAACCCCAGTAATCTTTTTAAAGGTGTAACATCTTTAAATTTATATACTAATAACACAGGATAAATATATCACTTTACTCATAAATCCCTCTCTTTGTATCAAATTTATGTTTAAAAATCAAATTCAGAAATCGAATTCTAATTTAGCCAGAACTGTTCTAATTATGGAAAAACATGATTCAATCGCCAGAAGGAAAAACAATTTCTATAATATTTAAAGAAATATCTATACTATCATAACATAATAAGTGTTATAATACTTCAACACAATACTCTGAATTGTGTATTGGAGAATTTAGTATTACCTATATTAAGTTTATTAATTATTCTATTCATAGGTAGTCAGTACCATGTGTATCGATCTATTCTATATAGTATATGTGAGTCAGATTTTGTCTAACTGCCAGTGTGAAAATGTGTTATAAGTAAAATCTGTTCTGGTTGTACGAATTAAGGCGGCCAATATTAAATGATGGGTCATTTACCGCCACAAACTTAGAGTACACAGAATGGAATTACCAGCCAATTCAATCCTTGTTAGGCAAAACGCCAGTTTGAATTTATTCAAATCAGCCAATCAAAATCATTTCTTTGTAGCCAGAACATAACAAATACACGTGGGTTTACTGAGTTTTATTTCAAAACACGGATAGCTTCCTAGTAGTGCAGTCAGCACTTGCTGTGAATATCTGTGAAAATTATTTCAAAAGTTAAAAATGGATTTAAAAATTAACACAACCCATATGAATGGAACCAGCGAAAATAATTTTCCTTCTGAAAAAGACATACGAGATGTGGCGAACAGGTTGAGACAAATTGGTGACGATATGGACCAGAGATACGCTATGTCCAATGTCAATATGGTGCAAAATTTTCAAAACTTTTTCACAGAATTTGTCATACCAGAGCTTCATCGAAAATTTGTAGCAATTTCCAGTATGTTAAATACAAGATGAAAAGTAGCTATGACAATGGTAAGTGTTCAACTTAACCAGTGAAAAAAAGCAACAAGTACATGTAATTATAAAAATTAAAACTTACAAGTACATGTAAAAATAAACATTTAAATTGAAAAACGAAAGTTGCCACTAATTCAGTATTTAAAGTAATACAAACACTATTATAAAAAATAACAATAATGTATCTTTTTTTATAAATAACCAAAAAGCAAATGTAAGTATGTAATTGCAATGGCGATATGTATTAAAATAGTTATTATTTGGTGACGATAATAGTTTATATTTAAGTTATTTTTAAATATTTAAGTTTAAGTAATTCTTTAATTTTAACAAAGATTTCATTTAAATGTTATTTTTCAATTTCAGGTATACCCGGTGAAAAATCAAACATTGACGTCCATCGGAGTCAAACTCCTACATTCCTTGAGAAGGTTGCCTTTGAATGCATCAAATGCCAGTGCCATAAAATGGACTCAAAACAAGCCTTGGATGCTTGATAAAAACGCAAGAACTATTTACTTCAACATTACCAGATCAATCAGATTTCATTTTATGTGGAATGCAATATTAGCTGCAATATAAAATATCAACTACATGTTTTTCAATTTGTCGAAGTTAAATCAATGTATATGTATTTTGGAGCCTAAAGAAGAATTCTCTGCAAATGGAATAGTTTTGCGATCGTTAATAAATGAAACTGGACAGAAGCTGTACTATTTTACCTGAAAGAGTCAATGACCTATCTGACCATTAATGACAACACTGTCAGTTTGGACACTTTATATCAATTCTGTCTTAAATGGCTACTTTGTGTGAATGACCGTTACTCAATTCGGACCCTACTTGAAATTATGACGTAATTGGTCACATGGTGTTTGGTTTTGAAACTCAACGATTATTAGTCACTTTTGAACACTTAATTCGAAATTCTTTGATCATTGGTCGGTTAATGTGAATGACTTTTGGTCAGTATGGACACTTCATCTGATATTCTGCTATCATTGGCCCGATGGTGTGAACGACCTTAAGCAGGATTGGACATTGGCGTGTAACGGTTACGTAACGGTCTTCAATAATTAATAGCTCTTCTACAGTATCATTTACTATGTGAGGTCATTGTTTTCAGAACTGTGCACTACGATGTTAATTAACTTCCACGGACATTATCACATTTCAACAATCAATTATTGGTGGCACCAAGGAAACCAGGAAAGTGGCACGTCAGCCTTCAGGTGCCATTACTTGGACATCCTGTTTTCTAATATAAACGGTTCGCTGAACTACTTTTGAAATCTAACATTAAACAAATTTATTTATTTATTTATTTATTTATTTATTTATTTATTTATTTTTATGAGTCGGTTCCTCATACCGATTTTTTATTTTTCATTTTTTTTAAATTTTATTGTGATAATTTTCTTCATGAGATGAATCATATGTAAATGTTTGTCTAATGTCGTATGCAATTTTAAATGTTTTGCAAGTCATTATAGTTGTTGTGAAAAACAAAATGAGACTGAATACACGTGCTTTCATTTTAAATACCCCGGTATATATATTTATTTGTTTTAATCGTAAGTGTAAATTGTGTTCTACGCCATGTGTTGCTCAAACATGTTGAGGAGATTGGTCAGTTGGTGTGAATGACCTTTAACTGGACATAGGTTTATGTGTTTATAAGTTGTAATATTGACTTGACGCATTTTTTACCATAAGTGATTATTCAAAACTAATTTTAGTTAATCTACAATGGCGTCATCACCATTGATCTTTTTTTTATCCTAAAACAGATTTAAAATTTATTCATTTATTTATTTATTTTGTAAAAAAATAATTTTCGTTAAAAATCTTTGAGTATTTTTAAAAAGAATAATTGATATAAAAACAATTCGGACTCAAGTCATTATAAAAATCAATAAAAATAAATACTATATTTTTTTAAATCTGTTCCCCTTTTCTTTCAAAATTACTCATTTAAGAATATTTTTGTTTTGTTTTCCTTTTTATTTGAAATGCTCAATAAATGTTTCAGTATTGCATTTCCAATTTGTTGGAAGGCATATTTTATTTTTACAATAGATTATGTTTGTTATTTATACGGATAAAATAAATGTTAAATGTGGTCATTGTGGTCAACATTAGCAAGGTAATTGACAATCTAATGTAACTTAAATTTTTATAAAGTGTATGATTATATTTTTTATTTTAATTTAACCTATCATTAAGTGTAATGTCTGTTTTTTTGTTATTTACTGTTTCCCCATCTCCCCATTTAGGACATTATATGTTCGAGTGTTAGTTTTCCTTGTATTTATTTATATATGATCACATAAGACGCCAATGACTTTTTAATGGAGTTCTCTATGAGGTTATAGGTAACTGTTTTAACCAACAGAATTACAAATCGAAAACGAATTGAATTAAACGAAACTTGAACTCTCCAGCAATCTTGTGACTTAACTTTTAACGAAATTAAGATAAATGCTCACAACTCGTTAACTGAGGAGGGAATATAGGAGTTTTTTCCTCATTCTTTTAATCAAATTGTTTTTTTTTCAGATATTCTTTGCACATGAAATTAATTCGTTTTATTTTTGATTCATCGCGAATCTTGCAAGTATTAAAGTAATAATCACGTGTTTTTACCCCTAAATAACTCAACAAAAGCTGTATTTAAATGCTGGTGAATAAAGCGAAATAATTATCCATATTTAGATAAAAACCGGTTTAAATCAGAAACGCTTTAAGGATGAAAAAAGTTTTTATAAACAAAATATAAATATATGTTTATTTTACCTATCCAGATCATCACTATAAATATATTTTAAAGTTATTTATTTTTGAGTAAATGCATAATGTTTTCTTTTTCTTTTTGATTTTTTATTGTTCTGACTTAAATGCAGCTGTTTGTTTTTCAAACTTATGATTCATTTTCATCTTTCCACGCCTACGTATTTTGTTGAAACCTCTAGTCATTTTAAGGTATTCATTGTTATGTTTTACATTGGTATATCTTGTTATATTTTATCCCTGTTATTTATTCTGTCATATTGTCATATCAAATACAGTAAAACCTGGATTCATTGCCACCATTTATTATCCCCAGTCAAAGATAGAGGGGATATTAAATAAGAACTGCCTTTCTTTCGCCCTCCTAGACACTGCTTATCTGGAGTAATTCTCAAAAACTAATAAGCAACATTTGACGAAACTTTTTGCAAAGCATTAACATTAATAGGAGATGCACATATCATTTACCCGAGTTATTTTGTTCATTTTCCTGGGAGTTATGGCCCTTTGAATATGAGTGGAAATGGCGGAAAATATCTCCTAGCGAAGGAAGTAGATTCTTTACTTGATTTGCTTGTGCAGTGAGATATTTGCGTTAATAATAAATTTAGAGACTCAAAGAAAAATAACAGTGCTTCAAAATGCTAGTATGAGAGGTATCCGGCTTATCGAGGGGTAACATAACGAGGTTTTACTGTATTTTACAAATTGTGTGTTTAAATTCGTCCACATCTCAGCTGTTTGTGATACTTAACTTATAATTCCAGTTTTTGGTGCATTTTATACATTTTAACAATATTGTTTGGTGCCATACTTGTATAATGAATTTATCTCATATTTGAAATGTTTTTAATAAAATTATGATTTTACAATCAGTTATTGTGTTAGTGTGTTTAATTAATCCATCGTGTTTTATCAAACACAAACATACCAATCACGACCCTAAACCAAAGTATAAACTGAAACACGTGTACTGCCATCAGGGAAGTGAGACCGGGTACTCTGGAAGGTAAAGCACCTCCTTTTCAGCTAGATACACCCGCTTCGTGTGTTATCAACATTGAAAATGAAAGAAACATAGAACTATGGGACATCAAATGTTTCCAAAGTAATTCTGGACATCGAGTTATCATACTTATCAACAATACTGTGATGATGGCAGAGATCGCTGATTATATTAAACTTCCTGATTTTAAAAGGGAATCAGACAAATGATATTGTTATAGTTGTCATATACTATTTTCTGAATGTGTTGAACGACAATTTTTTTTAAAATGGCATATGAATGATTTATAATAACAGTAGTATGATATGTGGATTTGATTTCTTCTTGACTGGAATACGGTGTATCTGGTTTGAATTGCGCATACCATAACTGGATGGTCAAAATAAAGCCCAAATCATTATCTGAGATAACATGACTATTAATTTATTTGTGAAACATTGGAGATATTCACATAAATTTGTAATGGTAACGCCTTTTATGATCTCATTGTGTGAATGACTTAAATGGGATGTGCTTACCCTTCCGGAGCGCCCAGTCTCACATTCCTAGTGGAAGTTCCCGTGTTCGGCTAATTTGGCAGTTTTTTAAGTTTTTTATTCATTGCTTTTGATTAGGGTTTGAACCTGGACTGAAATGTTTGCTTTTGATGTATAATAAAGTGTCAATTCAGTGGCATAGCTAGCAAAAATTGATCTGCACGCCGTGCAATTAATGATTAGGAGAATCTACGATGCGAGTGCCAAACGCACGAATGATCTAAGGGAGGGGGATGGGGTTCCACGGTCCCCCGAAAAATGTTGATGTCAAATGGTGTGAAATGGTGGCATTTCAGAAAAGAATTGGTGCGATCTGATTGTTCGAATGTTTTTGGACTTACCGCAGTGGAAAGTCAAAGTAGTCGACGTTTTCCCAAGTTTTAGTTAACATTGCTGTTTTGCATTATCTTTATACACAGTCAGTGTTGCAGGGTCTGGATAGCTTGGGCCAAAACGCTGACTTGGAAATAAAATCTTCTCCTATTCCCTGCTCGAACTTGAAGTTGGAGCAGCCTTTGATGTTGATTCATATAACGGTGACGGTGCGACTGGTTTAAAAAAAGAACTTATTTTTGCATTAGAATCGCCAACCTTCTTCATTTTTGAGGGCGAAAGAAATCAACACAGGAAGACGTACATCCGGAATACATGTAAACTTACAAGTATAGTTTAAACGAAACCCATTCGATTCGTCCGGTTTTTGTTTCATTTTTTTCTTCTAGAATCGTCTATATTTAGAGACATTATATAAATAATAATAATAAAATAATGAAGGAAAATCGATGTGCACGCCTGTGCGTCGTGGTGTATAGGGAGCTACGCCACTGCAATTTTGCCATAAACGGGAGCATATAAATATCGAAAAAGAAAGGGGACTAGTGTCCACGTGAGTTAATAGTTTGATTTTAATTTATTTTAAATAAGATAATTTGATAATACAAATGTATAAAAATATGATTTATATATTTCCCGACTAGTCGGCGCATATATATTTTCTTAAATAATTGATTTAAAAGTCATCTCCCTATGTCATTTGTGAATACAGTCCAACCTGCCTTAAAGGCCACCTCTATATAAGGGCCACCTGCTTATAAAGGCCAGAAGAATTGTATCCCAGTTCTTCTTCATTCATATTAATTGAACCTGTGTATTAAGGCCACCTGTCCATAAAGGCCACATTTACTGGTTCCCTTGGGTGGCCTTTATAGACAGGTTTGACTGTATTTAATAAATAATATATAAACTTTGTGTTGTTACTAAAATCGTAGAAATTGCTTAAGGATATTAATGTTTCAGATTTCCGATTATCTTAATGTTAAAGTTATCAGATTTGGATTGGTTGTATCTCCTCAATGGACTCGGTAATTAACCTTCATTAATCCTAGATCTACATGACCAAAACAATAGAAACCTGTTATTGGTTCAATGTGTTTTACCATAGATATGTGTTTGGTGGGGATATTATGAGAAAATATTGCGAAATTGAAGTTAATGAGGATATTCTGAAAAGCATCTGGGAATTGAAGATGATAGTGGAGTTTTATGTTTCTAATGAACACACATCTGCACCCCAAAGTTTCAAACAAAAATTTGTACGCTAAAACATGTACAATAACTAACGCAACCAAGAATATGACACAATACAAGTTGATGATAAACACAGCCAAACAAGACCAAACATATTGAGACCACGGATTATAAACTCCCAGCTTTGGACGGATAATGGAGTAAAAATACTAATTTCGGTAGTGTAGTTGTATTATCGAAGACTGATTCATATGCAGTTGTACATTAGAAAATTGAGCAAAACACTCAATGTTGCATCTTCAGCAAAACTTGTTCATTTTCCATATCCTTACTGTTATATCAAAAACAAATATACCAACCTTTGCTCTAATCACAATAACACAGGGAAAACTGACAAAAGAAAAATGGATCTATGGGACGTCAAATATATCACGGATAATTTTGGATATAAAAATTCCATACTGTTATGAAGGTCGTAAATATATGTTCATTGGTCAGATAATTAGATATCCTACTGAAGAGAAAGAAGGTCGTGCATGTCAGTTACAATTTTTGTCGAATATCATTGATAGAACATTATATAACATATTACAACTGATACTTTTGAATTTCTATTAAATGGATGCATTCAAAAGTAGCTCATGACACAACGGTGGCAACTAGTACTATTGATGGAAGGTGTTCGTATTAACATATGCATGTGTCATTTGCTAATTTGAACGCATTATGTAAAAAAAATCAAAATCAGCACATATGTTTGCTATTTGGTGGAATAAGATCCGTTTCTGTTCAAATACTGATTAGTAAAAGGGGATTTGAAAGAAGTTTATATCTCAACATTTTGTCATTATATACAGTGCCTGTCAAAGGTCAATGATCAATTATAAACAATAATCTTCCATCTACAGAATCTTGACTGTAACGTTAGATGTACAGAGACGTGCAAGAAGTATTAAGACACTTTGTAAAATCATTCTTTGTTTCATATAAAACCATACATTTAAACAAAATTCTCAATTTGCACGTCTCTGTATGCTTAATGCGACTGTTCCAAATGTACTTGCCACTTAACTCTATTTTATGTTTGCCTTCCAATGAGTCAGCTACCATGCAATAGAATAGGAAATAGTGAGATTTTAGGGATTATCAATGAAGTGTATTATTCTGATATTTATCAGAACTTCATTTTTATTAAATATAATAGCCTTGTAGTATTCATTTGAAACACAACAAAATCATAAAAGTTGCTTCCCTTGCAATGTGTGTAAGATGAATATCACACATGTAAGATTCGGCAATAATCAAAGAGTTCTCACTGGTTTATATATTTGAACTTAAATATTTAGAAGTGGTTTTAGATACTTAATTCTTCAACTTATCTCAATTTTAAAATTAAAATTCTAGTCGCAGTATATTTCAATCCCTGCACGGATATTACACTTCAGGTATTTTTCACTGCAAAAAATAAAATTAAAAAACTAGCACGCCATACATAATTTTTATTTTTAAATCGGACAAAATTTTAACAAACCAAATCCATGTTGATATTGTGCGAACATATTGGGACTTCAAATATCAGTTGTTGCTCTATGTATTTTCTATTGTTTACGATTTTAAAACTGTAAGGTTCCACTACCAAACTAAAAAGATGGCCAGATTTTTCGGATTTTTAATTAATTGTATAGTTCTGGTATGTTTTTCGTAAATGTTTATCTCAATATAAAGTAATATTTATAATTCACAATAAAGAGTAACAATAAAGGAGTTATTTAAATGTGCGTTCATAATTATATTGTGTGGCAGATTATACAAATGGCGTGCATTACGGCTATTCTACTTGAAACGAAGTAAGCTCATAGAAGTTATTTCCCTTTAAATACAAGTTTTCATTATAATGATTAGGAAATCGTGGAAAATTCTCTCTTATTTCGTAATTTGTACAAATAGGTCAGAAATCGCACCGTGTGCTGAATTCTTGTAACATCTGTACACATGTTTTGTCGAGAGCCATAAAGTAATTCTGAACTTGGCTTAAATTAAGCTAACGAAGTTTAAAAACAATTGTAGAAGTGGGACCTGCAGCAGGCTAAATGCACTGTTGTATATATCATGCCGGTATGCAATCTACATTTGTTTATAACCCCGAATCTATGTCTTTATAACCAACATAATCAGGCTCTTTTACCAACGCATGCACTGAACTTGCTAATGTTATAATGCAAATTGCCCTTGCTTTTGTTCTTCAAGTGGCTATATAAAGTTTGCTCTAAATCTTAACATGTTCAATGAAAAAAAATTGAATAAGAGAGATTCTGAAGAATGACAGGTGGACAAGAACTATACAAGTATAACCATTTTACCTACTCGATGCTCGTTTGTAGTTTTTATAGCACAACACAGCAACATAATGCTTTAATTATGTTTAATCATACCGGTAACTTTTATCAGATTTACTTACCCAAAGTACAGTACAGACCTGATGAAAGTTTAACACTAAGCTAATGAATTAGTACTTCATCAGGTACACATCTCAGTCCATTGTTACCTATATATCTACAACTTTTCAGCACCTACTATCTATCTCTCAGCAGTTTTGGCCTTTTCCGAAAGAGATTATACATGCAATTTTATGAAGTTCTTCAGTCAACTGAATCTACATTCCAAAAACGGGTATAGGATATGATGTTCAACTTAAAGAATCCACAAACACAAACATACCGGTTCCTATTCAAATTAAAATCCCAAAAGCTAGGTAGAAACGTTGAAAACTGACAAATGAGGTAAAAACTTCAAAAAAAGGCTGCGACTGATGTTAGATTATCCAGAAGGGTAAGTATCCCCCGGTCTAGCTTGTTGCACCCGGTACGTGCGACTGATGTCGCCAGAAGGGTAAGTATCCCCCGGTCTAGCTTGTTGCACCCGGTACGTGTGGAATCAAAATTGAGAATGAAAGTAAATTAGTGCTTCAGAATATAGATGGATTCAAAAGTAGTATATTGGGCATACACATTGTCTCTCCAACGAGTGTGACTAACATGAAATAAGACGATAGAAGACGCAAAGGTTTGTTAGTTTGTTTTCATTTATTCTCAGAGGAAGCACACCTTTGTATGGCAGCGGCAGGCTTTCTAAACCTCAACGAAATATAAAAAACGTATTTACAAAGGACGGACAATTATTTTGATGTAGCATACTCTAGTAAAACCAAACAACATAACATGCAAGTAAAAATCACAGACATGAATGTTAGAGTATAGACGTGGAAAACATTACGTTTGTTACGTAATAAATGACAAGTAATGTAACACCTTGCTTGAAGCAAAATATATTTTTTCGTGCAATGTAATAATACCTTGTTATGTTATAAAAAAACGACGTGTATTGTAATAAAATAAGGTTTTGCGTTATGCAATAAAATTTTCGTGTAATGTAAAAATGAAATTGGGCAAACTTGGCGCCGACGAATGTGTTCCAACCATTGACGTTGACCGTGAGCCGACTCTGTCAATGGTTAAGGATAGGTGTAGACAAATCTTGACCGCAGTTGGATAACATTGTCACTCAATAGTATCTGTATTTTAATGACATGGACTGAAAATGCTCCAGACATAACAAACTTCCTTTAGCATCGAGAAAAAAGGCATTACAACATTACTAACCTAAAATTACCTTTACCTTAAATATCAAGTGATGTTTCCATTTTTACGTCAACCCTTAATATTGTCCTAATTTAATTTTTTTACATTACACGAAAATTTTATTACATAACGCGTAACCTTATTTTATTATATCACACAACTCTCCTGTTTATTGATGGAATAAAACGGTGTAATATTTTTCGCATTACACAGGTACCAATGTAATATCACTTGATTGTGACGTAATCAGTTATCACGCTTCTGATTTACGTAGTGGTCGTGCCTAATGACGTCATATGAAAACTGTGTAAGTCTGTTCTTTATTTTTAGACTTTTGAAGACTTTCCGATTCTTTGAAAAATAATTTTGATGCATTCGGAAAAATATTATGATTTAAACTTACATACTGATTATGTCTTTTTTTCTAGGTGATTAATTTACTTTTACTATAACCAAATAAAACTATATTCTTACTTGCGCAGTTAATTTGGAGGTGATTTGTCTGACCTAGACAGAAATCGCCTGTTTTTATATGGCATCAAATAAAATGTACATGTCATTATGCCTCGGTATTTTGAGTTATGTGATATATAGAATCTTAGACTCGTGAGGGTTTCATATGAAATTTATTAAACTCGTTCAATAATTAAATATGCCACTCGCCAAGGCTCGTGGCATCTTTAATTATTAAACCCGTTTTAATAAATTTCATATTAAACCCCCACTCGTCTAAGTTCCTCTATACATTACACGTCGTGTTTTTTATTACAAAACAAGGTCTTAACACATTACACAAAAATATTTACGCTACAAGGTAGGTATTACATTACTTGGCATTTATAACACGTATTACATTACTTGGCATTTATAACACGTATTACATTACTTGGCATTTAGTAACAAAAGACGGCGTAATAAGGTCCACTTTTAAAGTGTGTTGTTAAACCACGTATCTGGTAAAGGACAACGTGAACAAAGTTCTTTACTGTCAAACAACACATGTCTAGCTACTGATCCTAGCGTTGTGTTTAAGCCACATACAGTATACTCGTCATAAATACATTTCTTATAATAACGTATATATAGATGTAATGCATATAAATGTGACCATTTAAAATTAGACATAAATATTTGATCTAGAGTTCCACCGTGAAGAAAAGTTCTGTTCTCAACGTGAATAAGTTCTGGATGGCGTATTGATAAATTAAACGGGAGGTAAACAGAATGCTGACCCCAATTCTTGGGGTTAAATGTATTATAGTTCTGAAGCCAAATATCTATGAATTTGGATCCTGCAGTTGATAACATTAAGCCGTTCCCTAGCGTGTTATTTCTTGTTTTACTCATGGAGAAGGTAAAATTCCTGAGTGAATCCAGAGATCTTAGCAGTATAGTGTCTGTATCTAGATATATCCCACCATATTCTGTAACATAAAAAGAAAGCAAAGTCAATAACACAACATCAGAGGTCTAAAAACTGTTCAAGTAACAATGTTCTGATTGGAAATTCATCAACCAAACAAAACATAACGTTCCATGTCTAAATCACAATCTCAAAAGTCAAACACAGACATAACGGTGTAAGGGCCTTGAAAAGCATTATTAATATTATGCATTTGGAATCCTAGATGAATTAGACGGACAATGTCGTATATATTTCAACTATGGCGTGTTTCGTTCAGATTATCCATTATATTAATAACTTGAAAGAAATATTAGTACGAATATGGATAGGATAAAAATCAGTATTCAGATAATGGAATAACACTAAACTGAGCCTTTTAACAAAGCAATGTTGTTCATAAATTTAATGAAAACAAGGTGATTTTTATTCCCACAGCAACTATATTCCTGAATTTCCACTGCAAACAAGTAAAATTAAATACAAATGGTTAATTTTGAATTTAAAAAGTAGGAGAAAGGATTCAAGATTGGTCTACAAGGACAATGCACAGAAACCTGGAGGCAAAATGACATGCACAGAAACCTGGAGGCAAAGTGACATGCACAGAAACCTGATGGCAAAGTTACATGTACAGAAACCTGGAGGCAAAGTGACATGCACAGAAACCTAGAAACCTGGAGGCAAAGTGACATACACAGAAACCTGGAGGCAAAGTGACATGCACAGAAACCTGAAGGCAAAGTGACATGCACAGAAACCTGGAAGCAAAGTGACATGCCCAGAAACCTGGAGGCAAAGTGACATGCACAGAAACCTGAAGGCAAAGTGACATGCACAGAAACCTGGAAGCAAAGTGACATAAACAGAAACCTGAAGGCAAAGTGACATGTACAGAAACCTGGAGGCAAAGTGACATACACAGAAATCTGGAGGCAAAGTGACATGTACAGAAACCTGAAGGCAAAGTGACATGCACAGAAACCTGAAGGCAAAGAGTAGTATAGCGTGTGTTGTTATACACCGCGGCTGCATCACCCTTTGTTCTACTAGGACCTACTGCATCACCCTATTGTTCTACTAGGACCTATCGCATCACCCTTTGTTCCAAATATGGGTCACCGCATCACCCTTTGTTCCTTATATGGACCTATCGCATCACCCTTTGTTCTACTAGGACCTATCGCATCACCCTTTGTTCTGCATGGACCTACTGCATCACCCTTTGTTTAGACGATACAATGGGGATAGGGTTCAAACGTGTTGGTTAAATGATGTGCGGCCAATTAGAATTCTTTAAATCTTGTTCATTTAAATAATGTTCCTTATATGGACCCAATGCATCACTCTATTGTATGAGAATTAATTCATAAAACGCGGATTTTATAAAATTGACCAATCAGCGATGAACGCATGGGAGCAGTTCGCTTTCATATAATATTGTGTAAGCGTTATCTAGTCACTTTAAAGCGCAATTTTGGTTTATGTTCGGACGTTTATATTTTAAAACTTATATGGACGATTTAGACGAAGGGAATATTGAAAAAGAAATTGATCATCTGTGTGAGCTGTTCAAACGATTGCATTTATAAAACAGAGATATGGATTCAGGTAAGTCTGATTAGTTTACATATAAACATTAAATAGAAATATACTTGTAAGAATTTAACTTGTGTGAGAGTACACTTGGATGTAATAAACGCAAAACCTAGAATTATTTTGTAAATCTTGTAAATGAATTTATATTACGCGCCATACGATTATCCCCCTTAAAATGTCATATTATCTTTAAACAGTCTACTTGTTTTTACATCAAAAGAACGAACTATAGTAAATAAAGTTCATTCACGCGTTCAGTAGGGTATAACCTTATTGTCATTTTTTTAAAGGTGAGACTTAAACATTGTATTTAAAGTGTCAGTCAAAATAATATATCAGCGGGGTTAAAGTGCAAAAACACACACACATACACACTTTGGAAATTAAATTATCAGAAAAATATTAAATTTTAAAGCGTACAAACAGGTTATAAAACTACAGATATTTCATTAATGAAAAATCCGGTTGATAAGAGTGTATTTATGGTTAATATTAAATGAATAATTTTATATTGTAGGAAATGAAGCTAAGACCATGACAGACAGAAGAGATCTGTGTCTTCTAAATATCGGAAAAGATCGTTTCGTGGTTGCACAAAGATATAACGACCATATTTTGATACACATTCGTCAATATGGTACAGGAGAACATGGTTATTATCCTACCAGAAAGGGAATTGCTTTAAGTGTAGAACAATGGAATTTACTACACCAGGTACACTGGAATGAAATTCAATATTGCATTGACAATTTTGACAAAGAATATGTTTTTAACGGTTATGAAATGGGAGTCATGATCGACTTGGGTAGGAATATATTCGTGAATATCAAGAAACCATTTCAAGCGGTGGACATACGAAAGTGGTTTATCCCGCATGAAAAACAAACTCTAATTCCATCAAGAACGGGTATTGCACTAACATTTAACCAATGGACTTCTGTAAGACAGAGTGTTGACTATCTGGATAAATGTGTATTGAATGATGTCTCAGATTAAAAGACAATGTGTAAGTGAGAAGAACAGCTGTTGTTTTGTAAAAAAAATGTATGTAATACAATGTAAAATTAAGAAGAACAGTCGCTGTTTTTTTAGGAAAAGTGTATGTAATTCAATGTAGAATTAAGAAGAAAAGCTGCTTTTTTGTAACAAATGTAGATAATTTAATGTAGAATTGAGACAAACAGCCGCTCTTTTTGTAAAAAGGTGTATGTAATTCAATGTGTAATTGAGAAGAACAGTTGCTGTTTTTGTAAAAAATATGTGTTATTCAATGTAAAATAACCATTTTAATAATCTGAAATAAAGAAAATAAATTATGCTGTTGTTAGTTGTTTTGTTTATTATCCCAATCTTGAATAAAATGTAGCGATAATAATATACTTTTAAAGTAAAAAATCACAAAAAACATCAATGACAAATGTTGAGGTTATAACTTCATGGTGTTTTATCGCAGCCTTACTATGATGATCCTAAGCAGCAGCAAGAGCAGCCTTGATAATTGCTGCTGCTGCTGCTGCTCCTGCTGCTGCTGCTGCTTAAGATCATCACAGTAAGGCTGCAATAATTGCTGCTGCTCTTGCTGCTGCTTAGGATCATCATAGTAAGGCTGCGATAATTGCTGCTGCTGCTGCTGCTGCTCCTGCTGCTGGGATTTTAATATGTTTAACTGTTCCTGTGTGTTGTGTATTACTTTTGTGTGTCTTCTTAAATCATTTGGCCATACGTATGATTTTTTACATAATGTACATTTGTGCGACATGTTGTCACTTCAAATTCTTCCAAGTAAATGCTAGGTCTACCTTTTGAAAAAAATATATACAGAAAAAGAGCCGCTGTTCTTTTTCAATTAAGACAATATCGAGAGACATAGGACCTCGATTATCAGAGCCATATAAAATCCATACGTAAACCCTCTCATCATACCAAGATTCCTAAGCACCACAAGTTTTCTTCTAATAAATAGTCGCCTTCTTTGTTAATGTGGCGTAAAACACCATGAAGTTATAACCTCAACATTTGTCATTGATGTTTTTTGTGATTTTTACTTTAAAAGTATATTATTATCGCTACATTTTATTCAAGATTGGGATAATAAACAAAACAACTAACAACAGCATAATTTATTTTCTTTATTTCAGATTATTAAAATGTTATTTTACATTGAATAACACATATTTTTTACAAAAACAGCAACTGTTCTTCTCAATTACACATTGAATTACATACACCTTTTTACAAAAAGAGCGGCTGTTTGTCTCAATTCTACATTAAATTATCTACATTTGTTACAAAAAAGCAGCTTTTCTTCTTAATTCTACATTGAATTACATACACTTTTTCTAAAAAAACAGCGACTGTTCTTCTTAATTTTACATTGTATTACATACATTTTTTTTACAAAACAACAGCTGTTCTTCTCACTTACACATTGTCTTTTAATCTGAGACATCATTCAATACACATTTATCCAGATAGTCAACACTCTGTTTTACAGAAGTCCATTGGTTAAATGTTAGTGCAATACCCGTTCTTGATGGAATTAGAGTTTGTTTTTCATGCGGGATAAACCACTTTCGTATGTCCACCACTTGAAATGGTTTCTTGATATTCACGAATATATTCCTACCCAAGTCGATCATGACTCCCTTTCATAACCGTTAAAAACATATTCTTTGTCAAAATTGTCAATGCAATATTGAATTTCATTCCAGTGTACCTGGTGTAGTAAATTCCATTGTTCTACACTTAAAGCAATTCCCTTTCTGGTAGGATAATAACCATGTTCTCCTGTACCATATTGACGAATGTGTATCAAAATATGGTCGTTATATCTTTGTGCAACCACGAAACGATCTTTTCCGATATTTAGAAGACACAGATCTCTTCTGTCTGTCATGGTCTTAGCTTCATTTCCTACAATATAAAATTATTCATTTAATATTAACCATAAATACACTCTTATCAACCGGATTTTTCATTAATGAAATATCTGTAGTTTTATAACCTGTTTGTACGCTTTAAAATTTAATATATTTTTCTGATAATTTAATTTCCAAAGTGTGTATGTGTGTGTGTTTTTTGCACTTTAACCCCGCTGATATATTATTTTGACTGACACTTTAAATACAATGTTTAAGTCTCACCTTTAAAAAAATGACAATAAGGTTATACCCTACTGAACGCGTGAATGAACTTTATTTACTAAGTTCGTTCTTTTGATGTAAAAACAAGTAGACTGTTTAAAGATAATATGACATTTTAAGGGGGATAATCGTATGGCGCGTAATATAAATTCATTTACAAGATTTACAAAATAATTCTAGGTTTTGCGTTTATTACATCCAAGTGTACTCTCACACAAGTTAAATTCTTACAAGTATATTTCTATTTAATGTTTATATGTAAACTAATCAGACTTACCTGAATCCATATCTCTGTTTTATAAATGCAATCGTTTGAACAGCTCACACAGATGATCAATTTCTTTTTCAATATTCCCTTCGTCTAAATCGTCCATATAAGTTTTAAAATATAAACGTCCGAACATAAACCAAAATTGCGCTTTAAAGTGACTAGATAACGCTTACACAATATTATATGAAAGCGAACTGCTCCCATGCGTTCATCGCTGATTGGTCAATTTTATAAATCCGCGTTTTATGAATTAATTCTCATACAATAGAGTGATGCATTGGGTCCATATAAGGAACATTATTTAAATGAACAAGGTTTAAAGAATTCTAATTGGCCGCACATCATTTAACCAACACGTTTGAACCCTATCCCCATTGTATCGTCTAAACAAAGGGTGATGCAGTAGGTCCATGCAGAACAAAGGGTGATGCGATAGGTCCTAGTAGAACAAAGGGTGATGCGATAGGTCCATATAAGGAACAAAGGGTGATGCGGTGACCCATATTTGGAACAAAGGGTGATGCGATAGGTCCTAGTAGAACAATAGGGTGATGCAGTAGGTCCTAGTAGAACAAAGGGTGATGCAGCCGCGGTGTATAACAACACACGCTATACTACTGCAAAGTGACATAAACAGAAACCTGGAGGCAAAGTGACATACACAGAAACCTGGAAGAAAAGTGACAATAAAGCTAATAGACAAGGCCAATGGTTGGATAGTAACTCAGATTGTTTACAACTTTAGTCACTTGATTAATCACATTCGATCTTAGGATATCATCATATTTTCACTTTTTTATATTTAATTACTACTACGATAGGTCAATCGTTAGGGCGTTCGCTTTGATTGCGGGATGTCGTGGGTCCAGACCCCGGCCGGGTCTTACCAAGACTTGAATTAACTTGTGACTGTTCTTTCGCCAAGTAGTCGACATTTATAAATGACAGTCACGAGGTCTATAAAAACAGACCTTAAAAACCGATGTCGCGCGTCACGACAGGCGTGGCACGTTAAACAACCCTGCACATTGTCTTGAGCGCACTGAGAAGGTCACAATTTCTGCCAATTCACCTATAGCTGGTGAGCCCTCGATATAGGTGCAATATTCTTGACTGACGTAAAACCCCATCAAATCAATCAATCAACCTAAATTAAAACTAGAAAAACTGTGAGCCACAAGCTCACAAAAAATACCCCCCGCTCCCAAAAATCCATCGGATCAAATTTTTAAATAGGAGGTGCACATCTACATTATATATATATCACAAAGATTGTGTGAAAGTTTCATGAAAATCCATTGAAGGGTTTAGGGGGAGTTGCAGATAAGAGATATGTACCCTAAGGTGTAACGGAAGGACGGACGGACACCCCTATCACTATATACCCCCCCCCCCCCACTTTTTAAGCGGGGGTATAAAGAAAGGCGATTACTGAAACTTTGCTTTAGCATAGTAACGTGCGACGTTATGGTGTTTTATTACCTTGTAAAACGTTTAACCGCACAATGTCAGCTTTGTGTTCTATGTGTTTAATTCTCTTCTTGAATATCGTTTCTGGAGATTTTCTGTATACATGAAATATATTTTTTACAATTCTAACCGTCTTTTCCCAATATTCTCCGTATGGGATAGTTTCTCCGTGGATTAATATCACATATGGGTTTTGGAATTTATACACACTATATAAACTAAGGAAATTGTAGAACTTAAACTGTTTTTGTAGTTTACCTAACCATATATAATGTACAATATTTGGCACTTTGGATTTGTCTGTGTACAACTTTTGTAATGCTTTCTCCAGGCACAGATCCTGGGATCTGAAACTAAATATTTTATTTCTTAGCTCGTAAGCACATGATTCTATTAATATCTTATTTCCCTTCTGTTGTCGTTGTTGTTGTTTAACAGGAATGTTCATCATACATGATACTTGGCAATTATAACTCCAGTCATAGATGTTATTGTAATTACCGCATCCTTTAAGATTAGTAAAATTTGTGATGACGTCAGCTAATAAGCACATATCTTCTACTCTATCTGAAAAAGAAGACAAATGCACTTAAACTTAAATACACTAAAAAAGAATTAACAAGTCCGTTACAGTCATATACTAAAGGGTTTTTTGAGGGCAGGAAACCATCATATATATACAGGTTCAAATAACATGAAAAAAAGAGCAATTAACTAAAATTTACTGGTCTTTATAAACAGGTGAGCATTATATACAGGTGATCTTTAAGAAGGTTTACAGGTGTGAAATATTGAAAAATGACAATATACATTGTAATTTGGTTTAACAAAAGAAGAATCCGGAAATTTTGAGAACTGTCTTAAGCACCCATATCCTTATAGAGTTTTAGAACTGATTACAATCAGTTTTTGAAAAATGTGTATGTATTTTGGTTCTTTTTGACAATTGCACTCTGTTTAATAATATCAATGCCCTCAGAAAGTTTTATTGCCCTCATCACAATATTGTTGATAAGTATGATGTCCCTATATCCAAAATTAACCTAGATATATTTCACATCCCATAGTTCCAGGTTCCCTTCGTTCGGGTTCCGGTTTTACACGTGGCTGGTGTAGCTAGCTAAACAGGAGGTTCTTACCTTTCCGGGGCACCTGATGGTCAGACCTCACTTCCCTGTTTAACTTAATTTGCCGGTTTCAAAATTTAACTTTGCTTTTGGATTGTGATTTGGATATGGATTGGTATGTTTGTTTTTGATTTACTTATACGGGAAATGTCCCGGCGCGAAGCGCCGGGAATTTCCCGTCTATAGGTAACACGTATTATTATGACGTCATAGAAAATTGTGGAAAAATTCTATAGACCGTACGTCCAAATCATTTGACGCCGCGCGTGCACCACTTTTTTCACTTTTCTCAAGGCCATTGAAGGGGTCAAATCGACAGGAAGTGAGCTCCATATGGGGGAAAATCTCGCCCGTCTCGTTCATCAGAAATGAAACCAAGAAACGATTATCGTGAAAATAATTCATTGAAACAAGTAATAATTTAAATAGGTTGATCGAATACCAAATATTTACGTTTCTTTCGCCGTTCTGGCTGATCTCCAAGTGTAGCGTTTCAAGATTCGCGATGACGTGATTTTTTTTGATTGGGTCAAAGTTCAATTCAGATCGATAACCACTGTAAGCCAATCAGCGACCGACTTTCCGACGTGCATCAACCATGATCACACAGTATACAATGCGGGAAGATACAAAATTTGCCGATTTCAAGTTAGATAAATCGATAACCATAGTTACCTGACACAAAACTATTACGAGGTTAGCATAACCACAGTATACGACTTCTACGGTAACTCTTTTTCACATATTATTACTTAATTGAATCAAAATTTTGTGTGCATCTGTGACCCTCGCTGAATGCAGTGTAAACAAAAATGGCGTTCGTCAGGACGGGAAAGACGTTTTCACAAACGATCGATTTTTAAGAACAATAATAACATGCGTTTTTCGAAAGAATTAATTAACAGTTCTTCCAATAATCATTTTTATGACAATACAGATAAAATTTATTGAATTTATTCCGAATTCAATGTAAATATTGACAAATCCTCTTGTTTGTTTACATGTGACGTGGATATCATGATCAGCTGATCGAGCTGGACCAGTTTGACTTAAAGGTGCTGACTAAAACTGGCTTCAACTACAATGACTGCACTCATCAAAACTTCTAACTTGGACATAACTGATGAGGAAACTGTACATGTTGTGCAATGAGATGGACCGCTGTCCCAAAAAGTTGTGATGAAAATAACAATAATAAAACACTGATGTTGAGTTTAGCAGCTGACTGTAGTTGAGATCCACTTAGGTAAGGTCTGAATTGACTCCTTGAAAACCTCCAGGGATGGCGACTGGACTACTGATGCTGGCAGGGGATTCCAATAATGTAGTTCTCGGAATGAATATAAAAATTTTAACTAGGGTAAAATCAACATTACCTTCTTCAATATCCCAGACTTGGTTCTCGAAAAAAAGTTGGTATAAGTGAATAAATGCCAATTTCCACTCCACCATCCACATAAGCGACCATTTCAATATAAATCTTAGAGCACCATCTTTCTAGTATATCATCCCAGAATGTTTCATTTCAATTTAGGTGAATAATGAATAATCTTGACTGGGGTAAAAAAAACTCCAACTCACCATCCTAGAATTAACCGTCTCGATATAAGTTAAAAAGCATTTTTAACTCTCCGGGGCTGGGGCTCTTCATGCAGTGAAATTTAAAGGGGCTGGCCTAAAATTAACATTATTTCAGTACAAGTCTGTCAAGTTTTAATCATATCATTTGTCACTTGCAATGGTCTGTGCTTTAAAAAATTCTCATCATGGTACTATATGCCTGTGAATGTTGAAGGTGTAAGAGGAGATTACCCTCATACCACTGTATTAACATCGGGTTGTGGGTTAAAGGTGCTGCCTAACAGAGTCATAGACAAGCATTCCACTCCCAATTAATATAATTCTATAACCAGTCGATAATCTATCCTTAAAGCCAAATGTGGCTTGCAAAATGAGGTAGCAGTAACTCAAATTTTGAAGTATTGTCATGTATAACACAAGTCAGGTTGGAACCAAAAACCTTCCACTCTCCAAGAGGATGCTATATACTATTGAGCAACCAAGGCGGTTACAAACAGAATAGATTGTTGACCAAGGGATATTGCAAGCCTAGGCTTATCAGGGCATTCGGCAAAAAGTTTTATGACCATCATCACTGTATTGTTGACAAGTTTGATGTCTCTGTGACCAAAATTGACTTGGATGTTTTAGTTCCATGTTCTCTTCACTTAATATTGATTACACACGTGGCAGGTGTAGCTAGCTAACAGAAGGTGCTTACCCTTCTAGAAAACTCGGTCTCACTTCCCTGGTGGAAGTTCGCGTGTTTAACCTAACTTGTCAGTTTCAAAGTTTTTCTTACTTTACTCCCGGATTGTGATTTGGACATGGATTAGTATGTTTGTTTTTCATTGGTATAACTGCTTCATTAATTGAATTGGGCAATCTTGAACTGTGATATGATACACATCTTGTTTTAAGAAACAGGAGTAGTTATTTATGCAATCCATAAATCAGTAGATTAAATTATTCACATGGTATGGTAAAAAGTGATTTAAGAAGAGAAGACATTACAACGTGAGAATGTTGTCGTGATATGGATGAGTATATTCACTATATTTGGTAATTGAATAGCCTTTTGTGTCCCTGATAAGATGATACCAAAACTCAGTTCTGTGTGGCAGAACATGATTGAAAGATGAGGCAAGAACTCGGCGGTAGTTAACTATAGTCAGTCCCACTAGTATTTGGTGAGACAAAACAATGTGTGCCATCCCTTTTGTGTGTGTGCACAATAACCCGATAATAAATTTGGACATTTCCCGGGATAGGCAATGCCTATTTTCATATTATTTACACGTGCGTCAACTAATAGCGCATGACACATATCGGAGTATAGCGAATGTTAAATACTCACTCTTGTCTGGTTTACTAGTGTATCCTCTTTTCATTTGATGGGGATGCTAAAAATAAATAAATAAATAAATAAATAACAAGTTATATGACAGAAATGTTTAACGAAGTAAGGTGTACGGAAGCCTACTTCCCATTCATTTAACAGCAAAGTTGATTTTGTTTGTATTACTCTGTTTATAGGGTCTTCTCTATGCCTTCATCCACCGCGGTAGCTTAGTTGGTATGTTCGCCCCGTAAGTGGGAGGTTGTGGGTCTGATCCAAATCTTGAAAGTTGGTAGTAATTGTTCTTTCGCCAAGCACTTAACATTACGAAATGAAAGTTGCGATTCTTTCAGACTTAAAATCAAACGAGGTTCCGTATTAGGTTATAGGCCTGGCACGATAAAGAACTCTGCTGTATAATGCCATCAGCACCCACAGGCAAAATTTCTGTATTTTCGCCTATAGCTGGTGAAATATCGATATAAGTGAAATCTTCTTGATTGGGACGTTAAACACCATTACTCAACGCAACTCCTTCATCTGTGGCTGCATCTTTTAAAGTTGATCCATTGTTTTGTAATTGTCACACTTGTCACATACTCTTTACGATTATAACGATTGTGTTAGATGCATCCCGAGGGCACAATTGTCATATAAAAACCAATTAAACAGATTGGTTGTTACTACTTGCGCACGAACTATTCAAATTCCATGTCACTTGTGTGCCACCATACGTTCTGTTCAATGTCAGTAATATTTGAAAAATCACATAACTACATGGAAGATAATGGTCCAACAACATGGGCCATTCTATCAAGGTCACCTCGCCATTCAATTATGCACAGTTGAGTCTAACCTTTGATCATTTCAGCAAACGGGTTGTACGATTTGATCTGGCATCGTGATTATTACTTCAGAGAGAGAAATAAAGAGTTAGCATAACTCCCGCCCTGAGGGCGGAGGGTGGGGGCTTACTAATAAATCTTGCGTGTGTGTGTGTGTGTGAGAGAGAGAGAGAGAGAGAGAGAGAGAGAGCGTGTGTGTGTGTGTGTGTGACTTACCCTATGGATACCTTTCTGTAATGAAATAATCAAATATATTATAAATATAACTACTAAGAATGTTGTAAAACATCTACAGTTCTTACACACTGTCTGATAAAAAGCAGACGATGACGATATTAACGCCATTTTCCCTATGTATAACCATCATCCTTTATCACCACTGTATACTATCGCGTACAGGTCAGACAATGCAATAAGATAGTTTCCGGTTTACATTGAATAGTAAGCATCAATGGAGTATCCATGGAGACGGATGTTTCATTACAATATGACATAATAAGGAGAGATAACCCTTGAACTAATAGTAACGGTTTTAAGCCCCCCCCCCCCCCCCCGCTCCAGTTTCACAATACATTTAGTCAATATTGTACTTGGTTTTTGGAACTACTAATGAAGATCAATAAAGTTGAAGTGATCTTCAAAATGCCACTTTAAATTTTTAAATATCTTGAAAATCAACAAAATTATAAAGGAAAATTTTAAATCTTTTTAAAAAAAGTTTGTAAAAATGATGTGAAACAGGCCCAGTTTTCACACTCATTCCTTAAATAAGATTTAGATAAGACTTTCCTGAACTTAAATCTGGAAAATTTTGATAATATTTTGTGGTACTTCAAATAAAAAGTTTCAACAAAATTAAAATGACGATGAAAAGGTTTAGCTTGATTATCAATATGACACTTTAAAAACGTGAATGTCTTGAAAACTAACAAAATTAATCAGATTTTATAAAAAAATTAATTATGTTTATTTTTAAGATACAGGAATTTAAGGTGTCATTTTGAATAATAAAATTTTCAAACATCTTTATTTATAAAATATATTGCTAAATTTTAAGTTAAGGGAAATCTAAATTAAGAGAATGAATGGTTTTATACAAATTCCATAATTTTGTCAAGCTTTTATTGGGTGACACTTTTATTTCGTGTTTCAAATAAGTAAGTAAGTAAGTATATAAATAAGTAAGTAAGTAATTCTAAGTAAGTAAGTAAGTAATTAATAGTAAGTACAAGTAAGGAAGTAAGTAAGTAAGCAAGAGTAAGTATATAAGTAAGTAAGAGTAAGTAAGTAAGCAAGAGTAAGTATATAAGTAAGTAAGTAAGAGTAAGTATATAAGTAAGTAAGTAAGTAAGAGTAAGTAAGTAAGCAAGAGTAAGTATATAAGTAAGTAAGTAAGTAAGAGTAAGTATATAAGTAAGTAAGTAAGTAAGTAAGTAAGTAAGTAAGTAAGTAAGTAAGAGTAAATAAGTAAGTAAGAGTAAGTATATAAGTAAGTAAGCAAGAGTAAGTATTAATAAGTAAGTAAGTAAGAGTAAGTAAGTAAGCATGAGTAAGTATATAAGTAAGTAAGTAAGTAAGTAAAAGTAAGTAAGTAAGAGTAAGTATATAAGTAAGTAAGTAAGTAAGTAAGAGTAAGTAAGTAAGCAAGAGTAAGTATATAAGTAAGTAAGTAAGTAAGTAAGTAAGTAAGTAAGCATGAGTAAGTATATAAGTAAGTAAGTAAGTAAGTAAAAGTAAGTAAGTAAGAGTAAGTATATAAGTAAGTAAGTAAGTAAGTAAGTAAGTAAGAGTAAGTATATAAGTAAGTAAGCAAGAGTAAGTATATAAGTAAGTAAGTAAGTAAGAGTAAGTAAGTAAGCAAGAAGTAAGTATATAAGTAAGTAAGTAAGTAAGTAAGAGTAAGTAAGTAAGCATGAGTAAGTATATAAGTAAGTAAGTAAGTAAGAGTAAGTATATAAGTAAGTAAGTAAGTAAGAGTAAATAAGTAAGTAAGAGTAAGTATATAAGTAAGTAAGCAAGAGTAAGTATATAAGTAAGTAAGTAAGTAAGAGTAAGTAAGTAAGCATGAGTAAGTATATAAGTAAGTAAGTAAGTAAGTAAAGTATAAAAAGAGTAAGTAAGTAAGTAGTAAGTAAGTAAGTAAGTAAGTAAGTAAGTAAGAGTAAGAGTAAGTATATAAGTAAGTAAGTAAGTAAATCAATTTGTAAGTAAGCAAATAAGTAATTCTAAGTAAGTAAGTTAGTACGTAAGAGTAAGTAAGTAAGTTAGTAAGTAAGTAAGTAAGTTAGTAAGTAAGTAAGTAAGTAAGTAAGTAAGTAAGTAAGTTTCAGATATCACATATGTACATTTGTTATTTGTATTTTATTAGTCGCATGTGCCTCTTTTGAATTTTTTTAAAATAATGTATTCAAAAATAGCACATGAAGTGGTCCATCGGCTATGAATGTTATTTGTAAAATGACTCTGTGTGTGTGATTACCTGATGGCAATACACAAGCTTTATCTCAGGTATCTATGGGAAACACTTGCGGGGAAATGTACATTTTCGGAATTATTGACGTTAATTGAAAAACGATGTAATATGTTTTGAATTAACAAAAAAACAACAACAATAACAACAATAACAAAAATAATAATAATAATAAGAAGAAATAAATACAAAATGTTTGTATTGTTATTTGTGAACTTTTTGTTGAAAACTTCACGTTCTTCATGATTGTTCCATATTCCATCCAAAAGATTCCTCCCTGAATCAGTTGCCACGGTATTACTTTTTGAGTTGCTGAATGAATTTTTAAATATTCAACGGGAATATATTAATAATTGAAATATTTTTAACGTCAACGTGAATGTCACAGTTTTGCAAGTGCGCGTCCCTCAAATTGATTGCAAACATGTGGCTTTGAATGTCATTTGCAAACAGTTATTTAATTAAAATGTAAGTTATGTCATATACCATTTTTTTAATGTATTTTATGATTAAATTCAAAAAATGGTATATGACAGTCATATTATCCATCGTATAGTACAATGTCAACTCAAATAACACAAGTGATAAACACATGTTACATCCGGACATGAATCAAGTTTGTGGAAAATGAACAAGGATACATTACCATATACAGTCATATTTTATGGTTGTCACTGCGGTAGCTCAGTGGGCAGAGTGCTCGCTCCGTAAGTGGGAGGTTGTGGGTTCGAAACCCGGTCGGGTCCGACCAAATACTTGAGTTAGTAGTTACTGTTCTTTCACCAAACATTTGACATTGCGAAATGAAAGTCACTGTTCTTTCAGATTGGAACTTGAAATAAACAAGGTCCCGTATCACTGTGGGCTTGTTACGTTAAAGAACCCTGCTGTATAATGCCATCAGCGCAACGCACAGGCAAAATTTTTGCACTTTCGCCTATAGCTGGCGACGTCTCGATATAAGTGAAATATTCTTGACTGGAACTTTAAACACCATTACTCAACTCAACTAATATTTTATGGTTAAACATCTAACTGTTTATGAACAAATATTTATCGACTTCAAAATATCTTCTTTTTTCAAATTTTATACATGTAATATACTTAATCTTTGAAAACAAGCATACAAATCCATGCACAAATCATAAAGGCGGATTTGATTTGATTTTTCGGGTGTTTTACGTCCCAGTCAATATTCGTTAATTCATATCGAGGTGGTCAGTTCTCTGGGAATGGTGGAGGAAACCAGAGTACCAGGAAAAACATCCGAGCTTCGACATGCAAACTGATACTTCCAAGGTAGGATTTTAATTCGTTAGCACAAGCTCTGGACCATTAGACACAAGGTACATTTAATTGCGATTAACGTCTTTGATTTTTTTATGATCAGAGATGAACTTAATAGTAACTGACCCGTTATTACAAAAAATAGGCCAAAAAAACGGAAGAAACTAACAATTGCGTGTGCTGGATAATTCGTGTACGACTGATATAACTTAACAAAAATACAATAGTGTTATTGTGGGTGTTCGTTGTAATCAGTCGGGTAACGCGATGAGTTTGATAGTGCTGCACACTACAGCATGTGGGAAACATCAAACGGTGTTTCAGTCATGAATTTACTCGGTAGACATAACCATTTTGTAGTCAAGATGTTACAGTATACGTCTCAGAGTAAGTGCTTTATTATTAGTAAGATATATATGACACGCTTTTTAACAAAACAAGACATTTTAAGAATTCTGAATTATTTTTGTATTACCATATGACAGCAAAGAAAAAATCCAATAAGTTCCATTTGTTATAGTAGTGTGGTCTTAGTAACCCCGACTATTGCCAAGTAAAGATACTGACCTGCAATTTTCAATATGTCAATTCTAAATCGAGATCGGTACATTATTTACAATTATTTTATAAAAATACGAAATAATGCATGAAATGACCATGACAGCGGTATTTATTTTTTATTTATTGTTTTCATACCCCTATTTGAATTTGGCTGTTCATGTGTAGGAAGTGAATCTGTCAAGCATGAAAAGGTAAGTTTATTATAAGAAACATGTTAACACTTGTCACGCTTGTCAACAATAAGAGGTAACAGAAATTGGTTAACTTAATTTTATTAAAAAGCATGCAAACACTTGTCGCACTTGTCAACAATCTACCAACAGGTTCCCTTAAGGGATATAAGATGTAACAGAAATTGGTTAACTTAATTTTATTAAAAAGCATGCTAACACTTGTCACGCTTGTCAACAACATACCAAGGCCCCTTTAGGGATATAAGAGGTAACAAAATATGATTCAATTCAATTCAGTTAAAATCTTTACTCTACACCACCGGAGGTGCTACTCGAGGTAGCATACAATACAGGCCTGTCGAAAGTTTAACACTGATTTAACAAGTAAGTACTGAGTCGGCAGCAGAAGCTTACTTCGGTCCCTCGTTACCTATATCTCGAAACCTGCTTTTAATCTATCTCTCTGGAGGTTTTCGGTCACTGGCTGTCCACATTTCTCTCACTCGACAGGATTCGAAATAAAGTTGCTTTTGTAACATACACACAGACACACGCTTCACTAAATGATAAGTATAATAAGTACAATGTGGTATGTTAGAGTCCTCACTGACAACATTGTAGTGTGCT
Source organism: Anadara kagoshimensis (assembly GCA_021292105.1). Lineage (NCBI taxonomy): Eukaryota > Metazoa > Mollusca > Bivalvia > Arcoida > Arcidae > Anadara > Anadara kagoshimensis. The sequence continues at coordinate 10,242,290 of CM037874.1, read as the reverse complement.
GGTGTCTTCTGTGGCAGCATTGTAGTGTGTTTGTATCTTCTGTGGCAGCATTGTAGTGTGTTTGTGTCTTCTGTGGCAGCATTGTAGTGTGTTTGTATCTTCTGTGGCAGCATTGTAGTGTGCTGGTGTCTTCTGTGGCAGCATCGTGGTGTGTTTGTGTCTTCTGTGGCAGCATTGTAGTGTGTTTGTGTCTTCTGTGGCAGCATTGTAGTGTGTTTGTGTCTTCTGTGGCAGCATTGTAGTGTGCTGGTGTCTTCTGTGGCAGCATCGTGGTGTGTTTGTCTTCTGTGGCAGCATTGTAGTGTGCTTGGGTCTTCTGTGACAGCATTGTAGTGTGTTTGTATCTTCTGTGGCAGCATTGTAGTGTGTTTGTATCTTCTGTGGCAGCATTGTAGTGTGTTTGTATCTTCTGTGGCAGCATTGTAGTGTGTTTGTGTCTTCTGTGACAGCATTGTAGTGTGTTTGTATCTTCTGTGGCAGCATTGTAGTGTGTTTGTATCTTCTGTGGCAGCATTGTAGTGTGTTTGTATCTTCTGTGACAGCATTGTAGTGTGTTTGTATCTTCTGTGGCAGCATTGTAGTGTGTTTGTATCTTCTGTGGCAGCATTGTAGTGTGTTTGTATCTTCTGTGGCAGCATTGTAGTGTGCTTGTGTCTTCTGTGGCAGTATTGCAGGGTGCTTATGTCTTCTGTGGCAGCATTGTAGTGTGTTTGTGTCTTCTGTGACAGCATTGTAGTGTGCTTGGGTCTTCTGTGACAGCATTGTAGTGTGTTTGTGTCTTCTGTGGCAGCATTGTAGTGTGCTTGGGTCTTCTGTGACAGCATTGTAGTGTGCTTGTGTCTTCTGTGGCAGCATTGTAGTGTGCTTGGGTCTTCTGTGACAGCATTGTAGTGTGCTTGTGTCTTCTGTGGCAGCATTGTAGTGTGCTTATGTCTTCTGTGGCAGCATTGTAGTGTGTTTGTGTCTTCTGTGACAGCATTGTAGTGTGTTTGTGTCTTCTGTGGCAGTATTGCAGGGTGCTTATGTCTTCTGTGGCAGCATTGTAGTGTGTTTGTGTCTTCTGTGGCAGTATTGCAGGGTGCTTATGTCTTCTGTGGCAGCATTGTAGTGTAAGTGTGTTTGTGTCTTCTGTGGCAGCATTGCAGTGTGCTTATGTCTTCTGTGCTAGCATTGCAGTGTGTTTGTGTCTTCTGTGGCAGTATTGCAGGGTGCTTATGTCTTCTGTGGCAGCATTGTAGTGTGTTTGTGTCTTCTGTGGCAGCATTGTAGTGTGCTTGTGTCTTCTGTGGCAGCATTGTAGTGTGCTTGTGTCTTCTGTGGCAGCATTGTAGTGTGCTTATGTCTTCTGTGGCAGCATTGTAGTGTAAGTGTGTTTGTGTCTTCTGTGGCAGCATTGCAGTGTGCTTATGTCTTCTGTGCTAGCATTGCAGTGTGTTTTGTCTTCTGTGGCAGTATTGCAGGGTGCTTATGTCTTCTGTGGCAGCATTGTAGTGTGTTTGTATCTTCTGTGGCAGCATTGTAGTGTGCTGGTGTCTTCTGTGGCAGCATCGTGGTGTGTTTGTATCTTCTGTGGCAGCATCGTGGTGTGTTTGTGTCTTCTGTGGCAGCATTGTAGTGTGCTTGGGTCTTCTGTGGCAGCATTGTAGTGTGCTTGTATCTTCTGTGGCAGCATTGTAGTGTGTTTGTATCTTCTGTGGCAGCATTGTAGTGTGCTTGGGTCTTCTGTGGCAGCATTGTAGTGTGCTTGGGTCTTCTGTGGCAGCATTGTAGTGTGTTTGTGTCTTCTGTGACAGCATTGTAGTGTGTTTGTGTTTTCTGTGGCAGTATTGCAGGGTGCTTATGTCTTCTGTGGCAGCATTGTAGTGTGTTTGTCTTCTGTGGCAGTATTGCAGGGTGCTTATGTCTTCTGTGGCAGCATTGTAGTGTAAGTGTGTTTGTGTCTTCTGTGGCATCATTGCAGTGTGCTTATGTCTTCTGTGCTAGCATTGCAGTGTGTTTGTGTCTTCTGTGGCAGTATTGCAGGGTGCTTATGTCTTCTGTGGCAGCATTGTGTGTGTTTGTGTCTTCTGTGGCAGCATTGTAGTGTGCTTGTGTCTTCTGTGGCAGCATTGTAGTGTGCTTGTGTCTTCTGTGGCAGCATTGTAGTGTGCTTATGTCTTCTGTGGCAGCATTGTAGTGTAAGTGTGTTTGTGTCTTCTGTGGCAGCATTGCAGTGTGCTTATGTCTTCTGTGCTAGCATTGCAGTGTGTTTGTGTCTTCTGTGGCAGTATTGCAGGGTGCTTATCTCTTCTGTGGCAGCATTGTAGTGTGTTTGTGTCTTCTGTGGCAGCATTGTAGTGTGCTTGTGTCTTCTGTGGCAGCATTGTAGTGTGCTTGTGTCTTCTGTGGCAGCATTTGTAGTGTGCTTATGTCTTCTGTGGCAGCATTGTAGTGTGCTTGTCTTCTGTGGCAGCATTGAGTGTGCTTATGTCTTCTGTGGCAGCATTGTAGTGTGTTTGTATCTTCTGTGGCAGCATTGAGTGTGCTTATGGCTTCTGTGGCAGCATTGTAGTGTGCTTGTCTTCTGTGGCAGCATTGAGTGTGCTTATGTCTTCTGTGGCAGCATTGCAGTGTGTTTGTGTCTTCTGTGGCAGCATTGTAGTGTGCTTATGTCTTCTGTGGCAGCATTGTAGTGTGCTTGTCTTCTGTGGCAGCATTGAGTGTGCTTATGTCTTCTGTGGCAGCATTGTAGTGTGCTTGTCTTCTGTGGCAGCATTGAGTGTGCTTATGTCTTCTGTGGCAGCATTGAGTGTGCTTATGTCTTCTGTGGCAGCATTGCAGTGTGCTTATGTCTTCTGTGGCAGCATTGTAGTGTGTTTGTGTCTTCTGTGGCAGCATTGTAGTGTGCTTATGTCTTCTGTGGCAGCATTGTAGTGTGTTTGTGTCTTCTGTGGCAGCATTGAGTGAGCTTATGACTTCTGTGGCAGCATTGTAGTGTGCTTGTCTTTTGTGGCAGCATTGTAGTGTGTTTGTGTCTTCTGTGGCAGCATTGTAGTGTGCTTGTGTCTTCACTGCTAGCATTGTAGTGTGCTTGTCTTTTGTGGCAGCATTGTAGTGTGTTTTTGTCTTCTGTGGCAGCATTGTAGTGTGCTTGTGTCTTCTGTGGCAGCATTGTAGTGTGCTTGTGTCTTCTGTGGCAGCATTGTAGTGTGCTTGTCTTTTGTGGCAGCATTGTAGTGTGTTTGTGTCTTCTGTGGCAGCATTGTAGTGTGCTTGTCTTCTGTGGCAGCATTGTAGTGTAAGTGTGCTTGTGTCTTCTGTGGCATCATTGTAGTGTGCTTGTGTCTTCTGCGGCAGCATTGTAGTGTGCTTGTCTTTTGTAGCAGCATTGTAGTGTGCTTGTCTTTTGTGGCAGCATTGTAGTGTGTTTGTGTCTTCTGTGGCAGCATTGTAGTGTGCTTGTCTTTTGTGGCAGCATTGTAGTGTGTTTGTGTCTTCTGTGGCAGCATTGTAGTGTGCTTGTCTTTTGTGGCAGCATTGTAGTGTGCTTGTCTTCTGTGGCAGCATTGTAGTGTGTTTGTGTCTTCTGTGGCAGCATTGTAGTGTGCTTGTCTTTGTGGCAGCATTGTAGTGTGCTTGTCTTCTGTGGCAGCATTGTAGTGTGTTTGTGTCTTCTGTGGCAGCATTGTAGTGTGCTTGTGTCTTCACTGCTAGCATTGTAGTGTGCTTGTCTTTTGTGGCAGCATTGTAGTGTGTTTTTGTCTTCTGTGGCAGCATTGTAGTGTGCTTGTGTCTTCTGTGGCAGCATTGTAGTGTGCTTATGTCTTCTGTGGCAGCATTGTAGTGTGCTTTCTTTTGTGGCAGCATTGTAGTGTGTTTGTGTCTTCTGTGGCAGCATTGTAGTGTGTTTGTGTCTTCTGTGGCAGCATTGTAGTGTGCTTGTGTCTTCACTGCTAGCATTGTAGTGTGCTTGTCTTTTGTGGCAGCATTGTAGTGTGTTTTGTCTTCTGTGGCAGCATTGTAGTGTGCTTGTGTCTTCTGTGGCAGCATTGTAGTGTGTTTGTGTCTTCTGTGGCAGCATTGTAGTGTGCTTGTTTTCTGTGGCAACATTGTAGTGTGTTTGTGTCTTCTGTGGCAGCATTGTAGTGTGCTTGTTTTCTGTGGCAACATTGTAGTGTGTTTGTGTCTTCTGTGGCAGCATTGTAGTGTGCTTGTCTTTTGTGGCAGCATTGTAGTGTGTTTTTGTCTTCTGTGGCAGCATTTAGTGTGTTTGTCTTCTGTGGCAGCATTGTAGTGTGCTTGTCTTCTGTGGCAGCATTGTAGTGTTTTTGTGTCTTCTGTGGCAGCATTGTAGTGTGCTTATGTCTTCTGTGGCAGCATTGTAGTGTGCTTATGTCTTCTGTGGCAGCATTGCAGTGTGCTTGTGTCTTCTGTGGCAGCATTGTAGCGTGCTTGTGTCTTCTGTGGCAGCATTGTAGTGTGCTTGTGTAAGTGACTTCTGTACCAGTACTGTGATGTTTTTGCCTTCTGTGGCAGCATTGTTAATGAAGTAGCTTTATTTTTCTTTTAATCGGACCCTACCGTCCGGATAATGTCCGTGGTTGTGATACCAACACGTCATCTATTAACCCTCTGTGTATAAGAATACCAAATAAATATATCACACCAAAATAGTAAAGTGTTTCTTATTTATAATCAATTACTGAAAACCGAAAAATCGAAATGTCTTGGAAATAAATGAGCTTTGATAAGTTGAATGAAATTAACCACGAGTACACGTGCTTCATGTAAATTTCACACCACACTTGCTATTATACAAAACACGTATATTTATTACTTATTACAAACACTTGCGTTACAAAAAGTAATTTTGATTGTAAGTTGTAAGTATTGAAGTGACATTTAAAGCAGACCTTTAGGTACCCCGTATATATTTAAAACGTATTTATATTTTTTATCAAATATATACTTCAGTTCGCTATATTAACTGTACACAAAGCATACAGCATTAAGGTTTTAAGACTTGTCAATTGTATTTGTTTTGGAGTGTGACGTCGTTTTATATAGCAGCAGTATAACTGTTTATTAAACTTGTTCAAGATAAGCACTATATATACACGGTATATAAATATTAAAAAGGTCAGTGTATCGGTGTTAACGATCAAAGATCGAAGATCAACCAATTCCATATAGAAGGTTAGTAAAACATTTTTATCAAATATTTTAATGGTTTAAGTCTTTAAATGGTGAAATAAGAAATTAAATATTTTATAACATGCAGCTTATTGAATTAACGGTAAAATTTAAGAAAGTAGTATTTAAGTTATCTTTTATAATACTGCAAATGGTTGTTTTACTTTAGTATCAGGTAAGGTATGGAATCCGATATGTGTTTATAATCATTTTGTACATGATTTGATACAACTGACTTAACTGACATCATGCATATATGTTTAGACACTTTCGTTTTTCTCAATATCATATATAGGGCTTCAGACGTTTGGTTTCATATGATTGTTATTTCCTTGTTATTAATTTAACTTTTCTTTCTGCTGCCACTCTTTGTAATCTCTGTTGAAAGATGTCTCATGGCATATCTTTTATTCTAAGAGAAAACGAGTTACATGTATAAATTTAACTATTAAAAAAGAAACAAACAAAAAATGAATAGTCAAACACAATAGAGCCACTGAAATGCATAAATCGATTTTGTTTTTTGGAATAGTTTTGAAACAATAGAGATATGATAAACAAAGTGCCAAGCATGTTAACCTCATTCATAATTGTCTTTAAGTATCATAAGATATTTTGATTTTAAAGGCGTATGAAGTGCAAAATATTTAATTTATTCGACATGCATTTGTATTGGAATTACACAATGAATATGATAAAACCTCAGCATAATATAGACCTAATTAACCGTTGTTACAATGTTCACACACTCGCTTGTTGATATCAAAATGTCTCCTATTTTGTTGCGGTTATACTAGTGAAACATGGGGCCATTAAAACTCAACATCAAAACCACTAGAGTTTTAACATTAACACATTTTGTTTTTAACGCAATTTTCAATTTCAACAAATTTTAGCAATCTGTATAGTGTTAAAATAAACTAGAATACAACTGCCACAAGCATAGGCGTGTCTTCAAAATGACATAATTGTGATACTGGCGGCGGTGGTTTCTCGTGCATCGTTGTGGACCAGCCCCACCACATCTCCAAAGACTTTATGTTTATTAGAGTGTATTCTCTTACTAAATAATGGGCCCTATAAACAGAGAATTTAACGAGATCGTTATATTGTAAAGTTTTAATGTAAATTTGTCTTCACCTACAATCAATAATAAAGAACTTTGATGACAATGATGATCGTACTTATAACGGTTTGTAGAAGACATTGTACTAGGTACTATCTATTCTAAAGGAGAAAATCAATTAGAAAAGAAATCTTTTGATGAATTATTCAGGAAGAACGTGTTTAAATGACACTTAAATAAAAGTAAATTAAATGATATCACGCATCTTAAGAACATCGAGTACTTTGATTTAACTTTAGCTCGTATGCATGGTGATATAATAAGAGATTGAACAAACAAACTTAATTCAGATTTATTTATTTGTCATGTTAGTTATTAGTATATCATAATATGACAGTTTCAAGATATTCAGAGTATTCTTAATGCATTAACAAATGTCTCTGTCAATACACAAATCGAATAAGGTTCTCTGCTGCACCATGAGGTGTTTTTTCGCGGAATAATTATTTTTACTTGAAGTTCATCTTTTCCCGCAAAAATGACGTAATTCCTGGAATTAGTGACGTAAATGTTTTCCAAAACGTCTCGCACAAATGTGAAGTGGGGGAAGAACACGTTGAAGAGCTGTATGCGCATCCGCGATTAGCATAGAATATTTCTCCAAAGAACAAAAAGTTAGCGCTATGGGGATTTAACATGTTGCAAAATCGGAAAAATGACGGTCCCTGTTGCGCATATGACGTAAAACTTCATCAAGGACATCACTACTTCCGGTATAAACATTGTAAAATCTCCGTAGTGCCAACATTTTTCTTTCTTCAGAAATTACATTATGACAAGCGCGAATGCGCATACAGATTTCCTGTTACGACTAGGTACAAGTAAGTTAACACTATTTATTTTATTCAGATTTATTTGATTTTTATGGCAAAAAGGCGTAAATACACTATCACAAACAGACCGACTCTGACAATAAGATCTCTTTACTATCCAAGTGGTAAATGTTTAATTTAAAACAGAAAACAAAACATGCTATATGACTTTATTCATGTTGTTATTTGGTTGTTTTTGAAAATGCAATTACATAAGTATCACAAAAACCAATCTGAAGTTTCATGTGGCGATAAAAAAATAAACGATGTGATTCAGTTTGAAATTAAACAAAAAAGCATTAATTATAAATGTTTGAAACGCGGAAGCGGCGGATGACCATTACAATTCTGTATAACCGCATGGTACTTTGAAATTATCAACAGCAATTTCATAAAAAAAACAAACATAAGTGTGTGTAAACAGTATGTGATTTAAGTACACATTGTATGCTTCAATAGTTCATAAAATTGTAATTAAATATTATACGAGAGAAATTTTGTCAATAAAACACACAAACTTGTACAAATTGCATCATTTACATGACAATATATCCCATATTTACCTTTCATTAAACTTAATAATACCACACACAATACGTAATTGTATGTGTTCTTTCAATTCATTTAATCAATACAGTATTAAAACCAGAAGCGTAAACACCTCCCGTCATAAGGCTCAGATTTGATTCATGATTCAGAATATTTGGATGAAAATTGCCAATGATCCAAGTTTTCAATTACGGATGTGCAAAATTGTTCCGCATTTTTATGATTCTTCGTTCGTGACACTGGTGGTCATATGTTTTTAAGGAACCTGTCCGTAAAGGCTTTAGATGATGGAATAACATCCGAGAATTTAGTTTTGAGTGAGTATTCAATATTATTATGTCTATGTTGAAGTGTACACTGCGTGCGCAATTAAAATAATCACGATTAAAAAGTATTTTTGAACATTGTATTTCTATGAAATGTAAATAACGTAAATCAAATTTATTTTGAACTAAAGAGAGGAGGAAAAAATTCCAAATCCGTTTTTGCAATTTATCTTTACCTCTAACCCCCTCTAAAGATTAGCTTTTGGTATGAATCAAATATAATCCCAATCCAATCCTCTGATAGTATCTGAAGCATGGTTTCATGAAAAAGGTATTCATGTTCAATTTTATTGACTCTCTGGACTATAGTTAAAACGCTAAGTTCAATATCGCGTATGTGTTAACACATTAACTCAATGCCAGATTATAATTATCATTTGGATTGTGATTTGACTATTGTTTGGTATGTTAGTATTTGATTAGTTCTTACATTGCACAGCAAGCAAAAAGCTGCTCTGCTCTTTGTCGAACAAACCAAACGGAAACAGGACGGCATTGTCATACTTGTTATGTCAGTTCATATAGTAAGGTTTTTAATTACCACTGTTTGTAATGGAATGGTAAACGCCTTGTTTACAAAAGAGTCATTATGTCCAAAGTCGAACTCGGTGACCTAATTTATAATAATAATAATAATAAATAGTTTATTATAGTGTCATATATTAATCAACATAACATCGACATAATTAAAACAATATCTCACAAATTATTATCCGGCCAAATATATTGGTTATGAGACACTTTCATACATTATATTTACATGTATATTCATGTTTATGACATTTAATGGTAAACATATTATAAATATATAACGTTAAAAACTGTAAACATTATAGGCATTAGTACTGATGTCGTAAATATTCTATAAAAATAATTTTAACATTCACAGTTCCTCCTGCGCAAAACCATAAAACTTTCGCCTATTAAATGATCCATGGAATACGTATATCATGCTGTTCAAAAGACTGAAGTGAAATGAAATAACACAGTTTAATTGAAAATCTTGTATACATAACTGCCTTTTTATTTTATTTTTTTCTAAAGAAAAAAACATTTAAAATCATTATATAACGAACTGCACGAGAAAAAGTTATTCATCTTCAACTACATTGAAACAGCAACAGCTACCAATTCTGTCTCTTGACGGGGTAGGTCTGGTGGGAACTGTGTGATGTATTGCCTATGTGTTCGAAAAATGTGAAATTTAAAATAAAGTTCGGTTTGTGCCGTTTCCTTTAATGTTCGATATGTTCTCAGTTTGTTTCCGTTTTGCGTGTTATTGTCGATGGACAATTCCGGCAACGACTTCTGTTAAACTGTTTATTTGTCTGTTGGGTTTCTATAACCACGCATCTTCTTGTGAATCTTATTTCGTGTCTTTTTTCTTAATCCGTTCGTTAGTTTGTTTGCTTGCTTGCTTAGATTTTGTTTATAATAGTGTTTCCGACTGCTACTCTGTTGCAATATTCCATATATGATGTTAGATATATATGCTATTGGTGAATTTTGTTTTGACCGCCAACATTGAATTAGCGTATTCCTTATACTTTTTATTTAACATTTATGTTAGTCTTATATTTCCAACATTAAATGATAAATAAATCACGCACCTGGTTCAGAATAAAATCAATGTTTTGGAAAAACAATCAGACATTAATCATGTTTCTATGGATTCAAATTCTAAGAAGAAGTAACAAGAGATTTAACGAGTTTCCAGATTTCCATGGTAACATTGTCTTTAATCATGATGCTGCAAACTTAAGTGACAGACAAGATATTCCATTTGTGAAGTAGATGTATAAGTGTAAAACTAGTAATAACCGCCTTTGAAGATGTGGTAATTTGTGGTGTATAACTTCATCATCTGGTGGCACTGGATATGGTAAGAGTTTATTTGAAGATGTGGTAATTTGTGGTGTATAACTTCATCATCTGGTGGCACTGGATATGGTAAGAGTTTATTTGAAGATGTGGTAATTTGTGGTGTATAACTTCATCATCTGGTGGCACTGGATATGGTAAGAGTTTATTTGAAGATGTGGTAATTTGTGGTGTATAACTTCATCATCTGGTGGCACTGGATATGGTAAGAGTTTATTTGAAGATGTGGTAATTTGTGGTGTATAACTTCATCATCTGGTGGCACTGGATATTGTAAGAGTTTATTTGAAGATGTGGTAATTTGCGGTGTATAACTTCATCATCTGGTGGCACTTGATATGGTAAGAGTTTATTTGAAGATGTGATAATTTTTGGTGTATAACTTCCATCATCTAGTGGCACTGGTTATGGTAATATTTTATTTGAAGATGTGGTAATTTGTGGTGTATAACTTCATGTTCTGGTGGCAATGGATATGGTAAGAGTTTATATGAGGATGTGGTAATTTGTGGTGTATAACTTCCATCATCCGGTGGCACTGGTTATGGTAAGAGTTTATTTGAAGATGTGGTAATTTGTGGTGTATAACTTCCATCATCTAGTGGCACTGGTTATGGTAAGAGTTTATTTGAAGATGTGGTAATTTGTGGTGTATAACTTCATCATCTGGTGGCACTGGTTATGGTAAGAGTTTATTTGAAGATGTGGTAATTTGTGGTGTATAACTTCCATCATCCGGTGGCACTGGTTATGGTAAGATTTTATTTGAAGATGTGGTAATTTGTGGTGTATAGCTTCCATCATCCGGTGGCACTGGTTATGGTAAGATTTTATTTGAAGATGTGGTAATTTGTGGTGTATAACTTCCATCATCTAGTGGCACTGTATATGGTAAGATTTTATTTGAAGATGTGGTAATTTGTGGTGTATAACTTCCATCATCTAGTGGCACTGGTTATGGTAAGAGTTTATTTGAAGATGTGGTAATTTGTGGTGTATAACTTCCATCATCCGGTGGCACTGGTTATGGTAAGATTTTATTTGAATATGTGATAATTTGTGGTGTATAATATATCATCTAGTGGCACTGTATATGGTAAGATTTTATTTGAAGATGTGGTAATTTGTGGTGTATAGCTTCCATCATCCGGTGGCACTGGTTATGGTAAGATTTTATTTGAATATGTGATAATTTGTGGTGTATAACTTCCATCATCTAGTGGCACTAGCTATGGTAAGATTTTATTTTAAGATGTGGTAATTTGTGGTGTATAGCTTCCATCATCCGGTGGCACTGGTTATGGTAAGATTTTATTTGAATATGTGATAATTTGTGGTGTATAATATATCATCTAGTGGCACTGTATATGGTAAGATTTTATTTGAAGATGTGGTAATTTGTGGTGTATAGCTTCCATCATCCGGTGGCACTGGTTATGGTAAGATTTTATTTGAAGATGTGGTAATTTGTGGTGTATAACTTCCATCATCTAGTGGCACTGTATATGGTAAGATTTTATTTGAAGATGTGGTAATTTGTGGTGTATAACTTCCATCATCTAGTGGCACTGGTTATGGTAAGAGTTTATTTGAAGATGTGGTAATTTGTGGTGTATAACTTCCATCATCCGGTGGCACTGGTTATGGTAAGATTTTATTTGAATATGTGATAATTTGTGGTGTATAATTATCATCTAGTGGCACTGTATATGGTAAGATTTTATTTGAAGATGTGGTAATTTGTGGTGTATAGCTTCCATCATCCGGTGGCACTGGTTATGGTAAGATTTTATTTGAATATGTGATAATTTGTGGCGTATAACTTCCATCATCTAGTGGCACTAGCTATGGTAAGATTTTATTTTAAGATGTGGTAATTTGTGGTGTATAGCTTCCATCATCTAGTGGCACTAGCTATGGTAAGATTTTATTTGAAGATGTGGTAATTTGTGGTGTATAACTTCATCATCTGGTGGCAATGGATATGGTAAGATTTTATTTGAAGATGTGGTAATTTGTGGTGTTTAACTTCCATCTTCTAGTGGCACTGGTTATGGTAAGATTTTATTTGGTTACACTCTTGTACTTGGATCATGTAAAGTACCCTTTTCTATCAGCCTTCCATCTTAGGGTTTTAAATAGAATTTTTTTGTATCGTTTCAGGGTTTTAAATAGAATTTTTTTTGTATCGTTTCAGTAATGTGAATGACAAAAATGTTTGCTAAGAATACGTACATATATACGTGTTTGTTTTTCTTGGAAACGTATTTGCTGGATAATATTTCTTCAAACTGCAATAATGAAAACCTTTCAATACAGTAGTTCCCTTTCGTAGTGCAGGAAAACACAAAATTATCATATTATGTTGCTTTCACCTTTGTATCATAGTTACGGCCTTGCACTGTTAATTCTATTTTTCTAATTCCCCGAACAATTTTGGTTACAAAATCACCCCACATAACATTTTTTATCAAAATCATCTCAAAGTTTTTAAAACCCATATCTAAAACAACCCAATACTCACTCATTGATAAAATTGCGATGAAGTTTTCTTTAATTCTTTATAATTTGAATGATTCAGGTCCGTTCAATATTTTTGCATTCTTTTATTGATTATAAATACATACATATATAATATTAAATAGCCTTTTTAAATTCCAAAATTGTCTTAAATGAAAGTGTTTGCGCATGTAGAATAATGGTTTTAATCACAATGCTTAATTAGCAAATATCTTGAAACTTGATTAAATATTTTTGAAGATTCGACCTAACTAATTAAATATATAAATACACTGCACCTAAAACACCCTTCTTCAATCAGCACGGACTTTCTAGTCCAAACTGATTAACCGAAGACTTGGTTCAGTGACCTTTGCTTACAAATGGTTATGGTGCCTCATTGTCGCACTACCGCTTTGTACAAAGCCGTAACAGTTAAATATATTTTTTAAATTTGTATTTTTATTTTAACTTTTCTTATTGTTAAATTGTCATGATTGATAAGCTAACTGAAATATGTAGTTTCTAAAAATAGAACTTTTCTCGTGTAAAGAGGGCCCTTCAGTTGAAAAGTGTTTTAAGAACAAATCGTAATAGTGATACCAATCATTCTTATTAACTCTGCCAAAGAAAAACTTGTTTTCGTTTATTGAATAAATCGATTTATATATAGAGTCATACCTGTCTATACAGAACACCCAAAGGGAACCAGTAATAGTGCTCTTTATGGGCAGGTGGCCTTTATATACAGGTTCAAATAATATGAATAAAGAACAATTTGGATACAATTTGACTGGCTTTTAAAAGTAGGTGACCCTTTTATAGAGGTGGCCTTTAAGGCAGATTGGACTGTACTTTTTTGCTTTAAGAAAAAGTTGTTTTAGTGTGCGAATTCAAAGAAAACAGTATGCTTCTCACTAAAGCATTGTTTTAAATATCCATGCTTGTGTCGAACAGAGCAATATTAAGAATTTTCGTCCTAAAAATTGCATTGAACATTAGAATAATTTTATAATTCAATTACAGATAAGCGGTGTATATCCTTGAAGATATTGATTTTTCAGATGCGTGGCCAATAGGTGAAGCCGCTGACTCACGACTCATGAATCGTGGGTTCGACACCCATCGTGGCCAATAGGTGAAGCTGCTGACTCACGACTCATGAATCGTGGGTTCGACACACATCGTGGCCAATAGATGAAGCTGCTGACTCATGATTCATGAATCATGGGTTCGACGCCCTGCGCCATTGTCTTGTATCACTTAATTGCACACTGCTCTAGCGGCCTAACAAATTAATAAATGTGTACCAAACATCCTGCTTTTTGACCTTGCGATTATCTTACGTCCCATCTAAAGCACGAGACTTGTTCTCTCAGTGGCGTCACGCCATTGAAACTGCGATAAGTACCGGTCTGATGGACCTATAGGGTGGGTATTTTCTCAATTTGGTACGTTTATATAGGATGATAATGGCAATATTTATGTATGTTTTCAAGATAGTATTGTGTATACATTTACAAACTGTTTGCCGATTACTAAACAAAGGTGTTTTACAAAACAAGAATCTCAAGATAATGATAATATTGAACTTCTTGTTCGAAATTGACATCAAAATGAATATAAATTAAATCGAAAGTTAATGTTTTACAAAACAATTTCTTAAGAAATCGACATAGAGACAAATTTATGGTATGTTTTCTGTTCAAGTTGGCGAATCACGTTACCGACACTATTCAAAGGACCGCATAAAATACTTCTAAACTTCAAAATAGTATGCTTTGCTTTACACATCAAAAGCTTTGAAAGAAGAGTGAAAAACGCATATATATATAAATATATATATATGAATACGTGATCATAACAAAATATTCAATACCAGACTTCACCAAACATTGATTAATGAGAATCGCAGTATAGATAAAAGTAAGGTTAATTTTAAAGGTATGAAAAGCTTTTACTATTATTTACGAACTGTTTTAAAAGTCTTGACTTTTGCTCCAGGATCTAGCGCCAAGTGTTATATCACATTTGTTTTGAACTTTTTAACACCTGCGAGTTGAACTTTTAAAGTGGCTGATGATTTTTCATTTTGAGTTTTTTTTCGGTCATACCGGGATCTAGTGCCAAGTGTTATATTACATTTGTTTTAAACATTTTAACACCTGCGAGTTGAACTTTTGAAGTACCTGATGATTTTTCATTTAGATACGCTATTTCTTGTCATATATAAACATAGTCTTTTATTTAAAAAATCACATCTTTGAAGTTTTGCATGCGTAGTGGGAACATGCCAATACAGAAGGATCCAGAAACGTAAGTTCGGTATTGCAAATTGAGGCTGAAACATGTAGAAAATACAATACGTGTGATGTTATTGTCATTATGTCTTATACCCAAAGACGTAATTATTATAAGAAGATGTATCTTATGCTTATATATTATGTCCTATATCCTATTGCATGGGTATCAATGGATGAAGGATTTAAAGCACCTGCTAAGATCAAACCCCGCTCGGGCGGGCTAATATTAGTGTTAGAAAGCGTTCGTCAATTTGCTTTTCGAAGTTCGTTAGTTTTTTTTACAGTTACTACCATTTCCTCCATCATGACAGAATCCTGATTGGAGCGTATGCGTAAAACTGGATTATTCCACTACACTATTTCTTATCCTGTCCTAATCCTGTGTTGTGTACTAGGTTTTACTAGATGTTGGTTAGTGTGTGTTATTCACAACTGCTAATATCTATATTTCGTAAAAGGTTATATATTATGCAGAATGACAATTATATTGAACAAAGTTTTGTGTCATTGATTCCGAGTTGCGCCTTTATTCAGGAAATCCTTAAGTGTTTATGTGTTCTTATTTGTTTGTTTGTTTGATAAATATAAAATACTAAGAAGAATGAAATTGTAATTTAAAATTACAATTACTGACTAATGTTTAATAAGTTCGTCTTTTATATAATTTTTCCAGCAATCGCGTTTTTTTTTTTTTTTGGTATAACTAGCTTTAGTGTAAATATATTAAATACTGTATATGACTGTATGAAATGTTTCAAATTTTATAAAATTGGGTTAAAAATGTCTTAAGCTTTGATAAAATTTTAACTTTAACTCTTTCAGACCTTAGATAATCCAAGTGTAGAAACTAGTCAATCTTTATACGTTGAATGCCAAATAGCTTGAATACCCCCGAAATTAATAGTAACTCAGTGAATAACTTGCTATACTTGTACATACACTACGGACCTGTCGAAAGTTCAACACTAAGTTAACGAAAATTGGGGATTGAGATATGGATACCTGTTGGCCGATGTTGTCGATTCGTTAATATTTCGTTAGCTTATGGTGCTAAACCTTCGACAGACCCGTACTGTACACGTTTCATGTAGTGTACTTTTTCCGTTAAGGGATAGTAGTATAACGTGAACATTGTATATATATATTATATCTTTGTACTCTATGGATTCTGTATTTTATGCACTTTTGATTATTTTGAAACATACCAATTCACGTCCAATTCACTATTCCAAAAGAAAGTAAAAACTTTGAAAACTGGCTTAAACACACGAACTTCAACCAGGGAAAGAGTTTTAATATTGTTAATTGAATTACGACATGTACTACGAGTGTATCTACATGTATCAGAATTTGCTATCAATACGTTTTTAATTTAAGTAAAAATAATTAAACTGTAACAAAAGACCATTGTACATATGTAAGTATTAAAAGTTGTATGACCTCCCATAATATGCCTAAAGTAAACAAGGCATTAGTACACTCTAATGATTAAACTTAAATTTTGTTAAGCATTTTATTTTGAGTCTAAAATGTTATGTATTTAAACCAGAATAAAACAAGATTTCTTATAATCCCAACAGTAACAATAGGTAGTGAGGCCCTGTAGAACATAGAAACCATACCCAATCATATTTATATATGGACTTATTAAAATATACCTATATATTACATGACCAAATAAAATCCCTTTAACAAACACCATTAAAACCTCTGCTTTAGATAATCAAGGCATACTTTAATATTAAATTTACATTTTAATCTGTGGTGATCGATACATATTTTTACTTTCAGATATCAACAAGTTCAATATTCAGATCCTTATAAATTATCTTGATATGACAACACCAACAAGTATGTGATTGTTCAGCAACTTGGACGATATAGTGTTTTTCAGTTCGAAGTAATTTACTAGTGATATACTTAATTCAGACAAAATGAACGGAAACAGAGATTTTGACAGACATGCCAGTGACTTCATTAGGGGACTGAAGAAAAGAGAAAATACAACAAAACTCAATATATATCTAGGAGAAAGTACAAAAGAGGATATAATACACTGGAAAGACAGCGAGGATTATGACTTGATGCATCACTGTATTCTGTGTAACTCACCTGAAGCTGTGGAGTTTCTGTTATCTAGGGGGTATTTCCAGGAACCGTTCGAGCCCTCGGTGAATCCCTACCTTCATTTTGCGGCTATACTTGGACACAGGACTGTATTGAACATATTGTTAAATAATAGACTTAATGATTATAGAGCATCGGATTTACTTAGATATCCGCAAGATGGCCAAAAATCAAACTTGGGTAACAGTCATAAGGTTGGTAAATAATTTTTTATACTTCTTTTGGGTTTTTAATAATTAAGAAAGAAGGTTCTGAGAAAATGTTGCGGTTTTGTTAAACCAGTCAGTTTATCATCTCGGGTTTGATTTGTTTGGACTAGCTGGTCAATATAAATTTACAATACAACTAGGCGCTCTCCATAAAGAACAACTAGATGGCCCTAGCCCTCCAAATTAAAAAGTATTGTAAGCGATATATATATATATATATATATCAAAACTATTTCTTAGGTCCAAGAAAAATATTGTATGTGGATTAGTGTCTTTTGTGTTTGACATCCATTGCTGTTATTAATAAATTCTTTACGGTGGATTGATCCAGGTTTTGTGCGTTCATGAGTCAATGCGCAAGTGGGGTTTCCTATTTTTCCAATAGGTACCGTTGAGATAGTTGATTACTAATTAATTCTTATCCATCATTTATTTAACCACAATTTGTCCGAACTTAATGGTACTTGTTTTTTACCGTTTCACGCTTTGTACTTTTGATTTCAAATTTTCAAAACGACCACTGTTGTCATGCTAATAGTAAAATCTGTAATTTTTATTGCAACAGATTATATCAACATAACATTGGTCATTTTAATTTGTTTAATGCTCACAATAGCTATATCTAATACATCGTGATTCCATGTTCCCTTCATTCTCAATGTTAACTACACACGTAGCTAAGCAGCCGGGTGTTTACCCTTCTGGAGAGTCTGATCTCACCTCTATAGTGGAAATTCACGTGTGTAACTAACAGTCTTCAAAGTCTTTACTTTGCTTTGGGGTTGTGATTTGAACATTGATTGTTATGCAGCTGATTTATGATTTATAATCTTAACTCTTCTTTCTATTTAAGGTGACGCCATTAGATGTTGCCGCCACAGCTGGTCATATTGATTGTGTTCATTTGATCCTTAATCAACGTGTAATCAAGGCTAATCCTGATTATGCTGCAAGCGGGTATGTTACCTTGGCAACGATAGCAAGGTCCCATAATGCCGTAAAACTCCTGCTCAAAAATAAGCCAGATACAAAAGATATCAAAGAAGCTATAAAATATGCCGTCCATTCTGCGAATCCAGAATGTCTAGATTTACTGCTAGCCACGAAAACAAAAACAGACGACATATTTGATGGAGTAAATATGTATCACATTCTCTTTAGCTACAGTTCAGAAAAACATTTTAGTAAAAGCGGGTATGCACGATTACCGGAAGTTACATCAGTTCTAATCAAATATAAACTTCCGGTTAATGCCAAAGAGCCCACAAACACATTTCCTATATACAGTTTGTTAAGAAACTCTTTGTGTATACGGGACTATGTACACACACAATACTATATAGACTGCTTGAAACTCTTGCTTAAGAATGGCGCAGATCCTAACTTTGATGAAGTGAAGTATGAAAAATTAAGAATCAGAAAAGGTAAAAAATCTTTAATTGGACGACCTGCATTTTCTTCGGCCTTACACTGCCTTCTCAACACTGTTGAAATATATGCCGAGTATTTGGACTCAAAGGCACTAGCGACCAGATTTGTGGTGGAATGCGCTGACATATTGGTACAAAATCGCGCCAATGTGAACCAAATTGGACGAATTGGAGACCACACAAGTAGCATGATGGGAACAGTTCTACATCAGTTTGCAAAAACAAGTGTAGTATCAGGAACAGACGATGAAATAATGCGATTCTTTCTTCGTGAAGGTGCCAATGCTGATTCAAAAGTAGACGACAAGTACGTCATCAACACTTTCGCTGACAAACTGTTTGACACTATTGCACTCATTCCTCCCTACAAAGAAGAAAGACCAGATTACACCGAGGATGTAGAAAAAATGTTGGACATTTGTAGACATATGTCAAGACCCGCTTTGAAAGATGCATATAAACTTCTGAAGAAACGAGCAGAAAGAAGCCGTTTGCCATCCGATTCAGAACGATATTACAAGATAATGTCTAAAGAATTGAGCCGGGAAGTGAAAAACGTCTGGCCACTGAAAAGACTGTGTTCAACATTTATTTGGGGATTGTGTAAAAGAGACGCCCACAATGTTCATTTGTTGCCTGTGAACCCAAAATTGAAGACAGACATTTTACCAATTTTATAACACGTTAGTAAGCCTTGTTTTAAAGAAACCACGTATACCATGTCATGTGGCCATATGACCTATATGTTGCTTATAAGTCGAAAACTAAAACAGATATAAATATACGTATCATTCTTAAATACAATATGTCTAAAGCCTTGTTATCAAGATCATTTCTATACATTTCAATGAATTATAAACTATTTATCCCTCAATGTATCCCTCAATCCAATGTATTAGTTATTGTATCTATATACATATAAAGAAATTTGCCCATAAGAAAATTGTTAGTGTAATTTATCACAATATGTAGCTAGCTAAATAGGATGTGCTTACCTTTCCGAAACTCCCGGCCTCACTGCCCTGATGGAAGTTCACGTGTCAGTTCCAAAGTTGCTTTGCTTCTTGATTTGATTCGGACATGGATTAGTATGTTTGTTTTTTGATATGTTACTTTATTTGCCAATATCCCAAGTCCAAATACAAGCTTTTGGTTGTTGAAGGAAACTTCTCATATTTAATATATATCGACCGTTATGAAGTCAATATTTTTATTTATTTTTGTCAGCAACTTTTCCAACAACAGCATGAATTAAACATAACATGTACTCTTAGGATTGATTGGTTTGCATTATATGGAACCAATGCATTATGTGAAGACATCTTTTCTAGGGCAATCATTACTGTGTGATTGAGGTGTCACGTCCTAGAAAAGATGGTTTTCACTTGTAACGATATGGAAAGTTCAATGCCATGCCCATATAACAATAATCTGCGATACTTCTGTTGTGTTCGTGCCCACTAAAGCGGGCGCTTAAAGTTCGCAGCTTCGAACCCCACTTGGGATAAATACTAATTAGTTTTCTCCGTGCATTCCGGATTCCTCCACCATCGTTCCATTGACCGCGTTAATATATATGAATGATTCTTGACTTGGTTGTATCGACGGCAAATGCTAGTATAGACACTATACATATTTTCAAGTCTGGTCTGAATCGATCTGGAATAAAATTCCCACCTCGCTATTTGGAATTAATGAATAGGGTTTTACGTCATATCCAAGACTATTTCAGTTATGTAGGAACATCATCAGCTACCAGTTAAGGTAATTATAAATAGCAATTACGTATACACTATTGCAGTGCGTGCAGTGAGATTATTATCATCTTGACTCGAAACACCAGTTGTAACACTTCAACCAACGGACACCTGGTTAACATTTCTAATATCAAGCGCTTGGCGAAAAATAGCTATTACCTTCTTTTAAGTCTTGGTAAGTGGTTTGAATCCGCGATCTTCAACACACGGAGAATTTTACTAGATGATCCTTATTTACGAGCAGGAGACTTCATATATCAAAACCGTGACTTCAAAAATCCTAGCAGACTTCCTTGGTTGTTATACAAATGTGGTATATAAACATTTGATGCATATAGAAATGGTTGCTTAATTAGTTGAATCCAAAATTCAATTTAATAATTCCAATTCACCTTCCATAGTAAGCATGATACCAGGATCTTCAAGACTAGTGACGAGTTCTGGAGAAGTAAAGACCTCATATATATAAACGATATGTCACCATAAGGTTATTCAGTTCTAAACTGTTTCCAATTGATGAAATTGGATTTTTAGAGAAATTTATTTGGAAAAATGTAATGAACCAGCAACAGAAGTACTCGAACCACGCCCCTTAACCCTCTTGCTGCCAAATTAATTTTCAATGCAACGTTGGCAGTGCCAAATTGAAGTTCACAATGCCAAATGATATGACGTCAACAATAGAATATGACGTCAGACGCGCTTTTAGTCATAAAACATCATTAGTTAATTGAAGATTGTAATCTCAATAGTCAACATTTTAGATTTTTGTTTACTTTTCAAAAGAATTTGAGTATCTCTTAGAATGTAAACCAAGAGTTGTCTATTCTATTAAAAGGACATGTGTCCGTATGGCAGGCTGTCGGTAGAATACACATATGTCTGTTTGGCAGCAAGAGGTTTAACCTTTTCACTGCCAGGGCTTTCAAATAGCCGAAGTGACGTTTTGTTTGTGACGTAGCCAATTGCTGGACTCAACAGTGACGTCGCCAATGTTCTGACTGATCGGAAACGTAATCCGACGCCGTCATAACACTTTTCTTGTCAGATTTTGATACCAGTTCAACCCGGAATACCCCACTAGAAGCTAGAAGGGGGTTTTACAGGTCTGGAATAATACAAAATTCCGGAATATTTAGACACTTTCCATATACTTTGCGAAAATCCGGAATATTTAGATATTTCTGGAATAATTGGTCAAATCCGCAATAATTAGAATATTTTTACGGTAAATTTTACGATTTCTAAAAAATTCCGGTAAGTGTCTGATTATTTCGGTAACTTGTCTGATTTCTCCGGTAAAAGACTCATTATTCCGGTAACTTGTCTAAATATTCCGGCAAAAGACTGATTATTAAAAAATATTTTTTTAGAAAATTTCCTGTAATAATTGGTTATTTGCCGGAATAATCATTCTCAGTTTTACTGGAATAATCAGACACTTACCGGAATTTTTAGATTACGGAAAACTTACTGAAAAAAATAGTCAAATTTTTCCGGATTTTGCCTGATTATTCCGGATTTTGTTTTATTCTTCTGGATTTGGTCTGATTATTCCGGATTGTACGTGATTATTCCGGATTAATCTGGTTTGTAGAGGACTTGGTCTGATTATTCCGAATTTTCGCAAGAACTTTGGAAATACGGGAATATTCAAAAGTGACATATGCAGCATGTAAATTGTTAACAATGCGGTTTCTAAACTTTCAAGTTCGGCATCTGACACGCATAGTTTAGGTGGCGAGACTATCATAACAAAGTTACATTTTTTTAATGAACGCAGCAAAGAAAGGAACTAGCGTTTCGAGGAGGCCTTACAAATTATTTGTAGTTCTTCGGCCTGTAAAAATTTATAATTTTAGCGGACACTCTTTTACTTTTCTACGGGGTATTGTTTATGAAACATTAATATGAAATTGGCCTGTCCAAATATCCGTCCGTGGCATAAAATTTTTAAACCATCAACAATCCTTTGGGGACGACGAATTATATGAACCATGACAATGTTTGTTATTTCACCAAAATACACCTAAAACACCAACTAAATCTTTATATGGAAGATGTATTGTTGAATATCCTCAAGCGTATTATTTGGTAGCGTTTACCACAAAGCTTTCCTCCGGAGGGTATTGAAACAATCGTGATTTACTTTCTAACTTTCAAAGATGCATTTCTGAATTATTATTTGACAAAACTGTCAAATGTCGTATTAAGACTTGGCCTTTATATGACAAAAAATTATTAGGCGTATTTGTGATCTGCTTTTTACAAGTGCACCGATAGCTACTTTCAGAATGCTAGCATGTTTCTATTTGGCATGCTGAGTCACAACATCCTTACCCCAAGCTAACAAGTTAGACTAACACAGAGCAAAGAATAGCCACTTTACTATGTGATTAGGGACTGAGTTGAGTTGAGTTGAGTAATGGCATTTAACGTCCCTTGCATTTAAGAATATCTCACGTTTATCGAGACTTCGCCAGCTATAGGAGAAAGTGCAGAAATTTTGCCTGTGCATTGCGCTGATGGAATTATACAGCAGGGTTCTGTATCGTGTCACACCTACCGAAACGAGGGACATCGATTATTTTAAGTTCCCATCCAAAACAACCATGACTTTAATTTCATAATGCCGAGTGTTTGACGAAAGAATAGTCCGACACCATCGACTTTCAAGTTTTGGGTCAAAACCGGTCAAGAATCGAACCCATAACCCCCCCCCCCCCACACACACACACACACACACACACACACACACACACACACACACACACACTTACGGAGCGAGTACTCTACCAACTGAGCAGTGGTTGGTGACCTGAACCCGGTCAGATGAGATAATTTAAATTTTAGACTCCGAATTTACCTACAGAGATGAGAGACTTTAGGAGCACCGCAACCAAATAACCTTGACATGTGTAGTCTTTATAAGTTAAAGATAAAAGAGGAAGATAAGTTTTAAACTTACACCAGCATTTTTTGTGTAATATGCACATTTCCAAATGAAATAATTGTCCTTGTAAAGGTCTAAAGGATAAAAGACACCAGATATAATGAAATAATGGGAATCAAAATTAGCACTTTTCAAATAGTCTGTATAAATAGTTCACACGCTTTAAATACATGTAAATTATGGAGGTTTTGGCAGGTTATAATACGGACCCATACGATCTGAGTACCCTGAGCCGCAAGCTAGGATCACTTAATCTTTTATTACAGCATAACTACATCGTGCCAACAATCTGTAAAACGTACATATTACATCAGTGGTATTGGCCTTTTTAACTTCGATTTAGTATTATGTGTGTCTTCTGAAGCTTGTTGTTGTCTTTGTTTTCCCGTAAACGGACAACGGAGGTTTATCCGCGATGTGCGAGTTACCCCCCCCCCCCCCCCCTTCCCCGTTATACCACTAAGCATTGTATACTCCGGCAAATTTACGAACTTAGAACTTTGTACCCATACGAGAAATTTATGTGAAGGATGACAATGTAGTGTTTAAGGCTTATTTTGATACAGAGATCGGGTTTAAATCTATTAAATCTGTCTATCTTCACGGAACGAAGACCGAAACTGCGAAAGAAGGATGGTTAATATACCGTATACAGCATAGTACGTTGTAAACATATAGCATGTACTACGTATGTACATGTTTAAATGATGTTACTTCTATATCTTTGAGCGTTCGCTTCTCAACTACAATCGGGGTTCGATTTGCATGGGCATTGCAAAATATAAAAATATAATTCATTAGAAAGATAGTTATACTTTGATTGCTCTTTCTTATCACCTAATCTGTCATCATGATCAAATTATGAGAGTAAAGAGCAAATAAAAATACAATAATTTTCCACAATCCTTGATTTCCGCGAAAGTATGCACGTCTTTCGGGTTCAGGATAAAACGACCACCTACAAGGTTTTCTGATAATTTGTTTTTGTCAGTATTGTCCTCATATTAAGACATCTGCAGATGACGTCACTTGTAGTTTTTTATGACGTCAGGTTTTACGGCGTCACACAAAAATATACAAGTGACGTCATCTGCAAATATCTCATTACGTTCTAAATAAAGTTTGTATTCGATAATTACATAATTATTTTCATATTGACCCTTCGCTAGTCCGACTAATCAGCCCACTAAACCCCCATTTTATTTTTTTGACTTTTTGGAGGTTTGTGGTCTGACAGCTTCCATTATTAAATTCTTGAAATTTCTGGCGAAAACGGCAGAAACGAAAACACGCGTTGATAACTTCAAGTATTTCCTTACCTTGCTCTTGCTGACAACACGGAACACTTCCTAAAACATTATTATTAATGGTGTTTTCACGCGTATAACATATTATATTGGCCATTAAAAATTAGTTCTCTTGTATTCATCCCGACCACACTGTAAATTTGTCATAGGGTTTGATTATTTAACTGTTTTTTTTTTTTTTTTTTTTTTTTTTTTTTTTTTTTTTTTTTCATGAATGTACATATATACAGGGAAGTGCCATTTTTCCCGAAATTACTGGAATAATATTTCCAGGATACTAATTCAAAAAAAAAAAAAAAAGATGAGAGGGGTCAAGAATATCAAACTATATACAGATAAGATCTACTCCTATAAATCTGACTATTATATCTCTAAATATTTTTATACAAGCGTTTATTTTAATGTTACTTTTTGTAAGTGTTAAAACACCACGTAAAATACAGTGTAAAACACCATTAATAACGCGAATTTGTAATGTAAATAAACATTACCATGTGCTTTCTAAAGATAGAACTTCTAGTTTCACCATCAAAATGCAACGTGCGATCTGATTGGTCTATGCAGATTAGTAATGTCTTCACGATACGAAAGTGGCAGAGAGCTGAAGAGACATCAGAAAACCTTGCATTTCTACCGATATCGATGGATTTTAATTAAAAGTTAAGCATGGATCGCTAGAATAATGTTTTAGGAAGTGTTCCGTGTTGTCAGCAAGAGCAAGGTAAGGAAATACCGCGTGTTTTCGTTTCTGCCGTTTTCGCCAGAAATTTCAAGAATTTAATAATGGAAGCTGTCAGACCACAAACCTCCAAAAAGTCAAAAAAATAAAATGGGGGTTTAGTGGGCTGATTAGTCGGACTAACCCTTCGCCAACTTGAATCGGCCCAATATCGGCCCGCTGGCAGTTAATGACACGCTCAATCGGCCCGCTGGCAGTGAAAGGTAAAGCAAATCGGCCGAAATCGGCCCGCTGGCAGTATAAGGGTTATTATTATACCTCATTAGAAAAATACGATGCAATCTGTAATTTGATTGGATCGTTGGTACATGTGACCAGGGTGGAGAAAACATCGTGTATCCCTCTGAAAACATCATATCCCACCTCTTCGGAACACACCGTGACGTCACAATGATATGACGTCATCGATGGAGAATCGATCTTGACGTTCTAGCGTTTGCCTCCGATGAGTTCCGATAGGAGAAAAAGCAATGAATCGGAGAAGGACTGATGTTTTCAGACGTCTTTTTTAATAATTTCTTTCTTTCTGTCTTTTTTATTGCCATGGTTATCTTTCGGTATAATAAACAATTTATTGCCTGTGTGTGAGGGAGATATGAACATGTGTTCACCCTTAACAAGTCACATTTCCCTCGGGCTTCGCCCTCGGGAAATATGACTTGTTGCGGGTGAACACATGTTCATATCTCCCTCACACAAAGGCAATAAATGTATAATATAGTTTTACATTATGTCAGTACCCGTTGATAGGTCCAATTTTTAATTTAGTTTTGTTGTGGCATGTTTTTGATCGTCAAAGCTTTTGAAAATCACTTTTATGTAAACTATCAAGTTTCAAGTTTTTTTTTATTATACCTCATTAGAAAAATACGATGCTATCTGTAATTTGATTGGATCGTTGGGTCATGTTATCGGGATGGAGAAAACATCGTGTATCCCTCTGACACATCATATCCCACTTCTTCGGAACACACCGTGACGTCACAATGATATGACGTCATCGATGGAGAATCGATCTTGACGTTCTAGCGTTTGCCTCCGATGAGTTCCGATAGGAGAAAAAGCAATGAATCGGAGAAGGACTGATGTTTTCAGACGTCTTTTTTAAATATTTTCTTTCTTTCTGTCTTTCTTATTACCATGGTTATCTTTCGGTATAATAAACAATTTATTGCCTTTGTGTGAGGGAAATATGAACATTTGTTCACCCTTAACAAGTCATATTTTCCTTGGGCTTCGCCCTCGGGAAATATGACATGTTGCGGGTGAACAAATGTTCATATCTCCTTCACACAAAGGCAATAAATGTATAATATTCCATTCATAATAAATATTATATCCAGCTCTAGTCACACGTGGAGAGTTCTATAATCATGACTCCCAGCTACAATTCTCTCTATATATATTCACCAGTTATATCAACAGTATCTGAATGATGCAAGTTGGGACAAACGCGGGTGTAATTATAATTTACAATAAACTGTGCTAACATAGAAATTGTTTAAAAATAGTTTGAAAATATATATAAAATATTCGTATAATAAACTATCCGACAATTGCAATTTTATGTCTGTACTGTTCAACTCTATTATCAGTGTGTCTTGATGAATCAGTGACGTTAGTTATGACACGATGTTTATGTCCCAGTCAAGATTATTTCGTTCATGTGGCGACTAGATCTAGACTGCGACAAACGAAAACCGTACATTTGATCATTTCACACAAGAATTCACTATTACAGTAATGGTATTGTGTTTGGTTTGATAGCACATTACATTACTGGGGATACCCAGACACGAAGAAATTATGTACTATATTGCCTTGCTAGATATATGCAATATCTTTTAGACAGGCTAGATTGTCGTGCCTAATAATCATTAATTTATTCAATTAAAGAAGAACAACTCTTACTTCACAATTCATAACAATATGCAACCAAGTACAAAGAAAAAGTCCAAGGCATATTCACTAGAATATTAAGTAAGAAAGTTGCGACTCAATGCAATATGTATTTAGAGAAAAATTATAATAAAATTGACAACAATAATATAATAAAGAACAAATATTACGAGTACAGTATGTGTATATTGAGAACACATATAATGAGTATAAGTGTATATTGATTGTAACATTTAAAGTTTAAATACAAATCTTGAAATATAGTACTTGTAAGTGAAAATTCTATTTATTATTTGGAACATTGTTTCATACCTTTTTAATTCAAAACAAGCTGTTTCGAGTAAAATAGAATTTCACCATCAAACACAAACATACCGACTCGTATCCAAATCACAATCCCAAAGCAAATTAAAAACTTTTAAAGCTCTGCAAATTAAGTTTAACATGTATACCATGTTAACATGTAGACCCTGTGCTCCGGAAGGGTAAGCACCTGTAAAATCACAAAGTTAAAAATTACCTGCAAGTATAATTTAAGTTTGCTTGGGTACTTTGCGTTGAAAAAAAAGTAAAAAGAAATTTGTAACTGAAAATCATGTAATTGTCAACGGCCAATACAACCAGGAACACGAAACAAAACACGTTAATGAAAGAAACAGCCAAACCAATCATATATGGCTAATAACCTCCTTCTTTGGGCTGACCTTGAAGACAAATAAAAGGCCCAAACATCAGATTTATATCATAACAATGTTATAAAACTGCAAGTCCTATTTGTATATTTCATATCATTTCCTTTGAAATAATACCTTTTCCTTTATGCGTTGCATTTGGTTCCAGCATTATTGAACACGGTTATCTATAATAACTTTTGACGACAAAGGGTATATTTCCAGTTTTACATCACTTAACTTTTGCTCCAGTGTCCGTCCAATGTCGGGGAATTTATAACCAATGGCCCAGATATGCGTTTGTCTTGTGTCTTTCATTATTTTGTATTTATATCTCGTTCTTGGTCATGTTGACAGTTGCCAAGTAAATACTTTTTAAATTACAATATGTATCTATATGTACTTATATGAAGCATGGCGCCAGGGAAACAAGACTGCATACCTTGAATTTAACAAAAAATGTAATTTGTCATTTGCTATCTCTTGTAAAAATATTAATATGTGAATTAGTGAAAATAAATGAAATATCGTCACGAAAGATTTAATTAAAAGCGTGCATTTCATCCTATCCTACTTATTTCAGTTAATTTTAAAACGATTCTCAGTGTATAAGAATGCATACATTGATATTACCTCACATATATTAAATATCATAATAAGGTTTAATATTCATATTTGTTCAAGATCAGTTCCTGAATAAACAGAGAAGTTGTTTGTCTAAAACTTACACTAAATTATGAACATATTTTTATCAAATAAAAGCATGTTGAAATATTAATCTAATGCATGTTTTGAATGGCCACAATGAAAGTGTTGATTTGGTAGTTACATGGTACAATATATAACTGTTTTGTTTGTACAAGAAAAAAATACATGGACATAACTTAAAACTAATCTGAAATTTCAATTTACACATTAAAGTTCATTTGTACAACAATAAGTTTGATAGGATAATATTGATGTTAGAATTCATATCTTTTCATTAAGGGTTAAGGCGACGCATGTCAACAAAGCTTGGTATGGGGTTTCATATATTTTATTTCCAGAAACGTTGCATAAAAATAGATTTTTTTTAAATTTTGAAATATCTTAAAGAGTGCACTTTGTTAAAATAGATCTAGAGTTTTGGAATTATAAGTTACTGTGTTTATATATGCAGTGCTTGTCACAAATCGGAAGTTTCATATTAGTGGGCTCAATAAGTGCTTGCCGCATATTATGTTTTCCTTTGTCTCTGGTTAATTGTGGCGTGTCCTTGAATGCTTAATGTCTATCAAGTGAAATAAAAAAACAAACATACTAATCAAATAACAATAAAAGAAAAAAACAAAAAAGTAAAATGTTTGAAAACTGACATATTTAGTCAAACATGTGAACCTCTCAAATGAAATTGAGACCGGGTGTTTCAAAAGGGTTAGCACATCCTGTTTAGCTAGCTACAACCAACACGTGTGAAACTGTAACTGAGAATGGAAGGAACATGGAACTATTGGACGTCAAATATATCCAGGATAATTTGGGATACCGAGACACCATTCTTATCAACAATATTGTTATGATTATCATTAATTTTGTGAGGGTCTTAATAAACCTCGGCCTTGCCTAGCAGTATCCTTAAAGTCAATATTTAGAAAGATAACGCTGCCTCATTCTTATTATCTTATTTTCAAATTAACCATTTATTGCTCTGTGTTAAGAAAAATGTCTGGCATTACCAAAGAGCGTCCTTAAAATTAAGTTTCAAAATACCATAATATTTGAATACTACGTTTACTGTTATATAAAGTTTTACAAATATGTCCCGAGGTCAAGGGTCGAAATGTAAATTAAATAAAGACATTGTTGGTTAAATCATTTAATATGGCTTCAATCATGAATATTTTAATATCAGTAGGATGTACATAAATGTGACAATGTTCTTAGCTAGGATGAATTATTAAACAAAGAAGAACAATCAATGGTGTTAAAAATTGGGTACTAAATGGAGAAATGTTTCAGACATCAGAAAACGAATAATATAGTTACTGGAATCTCTACATGTAAAAGTATCCGTAAAAAAGGTAAGTATTCATATATTTTTAGTTTGCAATTAATTTATCAATTTTGAATTTAAAAACAGCGCGAGATTCAATTAATGATCAATACGACATATTTAGCTCATTGTAATCTAGTAGACAAAATGACCTTTAAAACCTGCACCGAAACAGAAACATTAATTGTAATCTCGAGCACTTTATGACAAAAGCAGCGTACGCTTGTCTCCTGAATTTGAAATAATATCATTATTATATAATATGAACATGAATCTAAATGTTACTCATTAATATTTACAATAAGATATTCATTGTAATAGTAATTTAAACACCATCAATAACAACGCTAATTTCGCAATCATTTCCGCAGTTTTGTTTGCAAGAGAACATTGGTCCAATATTCCAATCGGAGTGTTGTTATGTTGTTAAAAGACATCTAAAGATTTATCCAGAAGTCAATACAGCTAGAGCAATTTTCCGCTGTTTTCAAATATTTTTATTAAAATAAAAAGTAGGACTGTCTATGCAGTTTTTCAATTCCCAGTAGCTTTGTTTAAGAGACATCAAACTAAAATCAATGCCAACCACATCTTGTAGTTGAAACACAACAAAGCTCTATGATTCTTTTGCAAGAGAAATTGAAAGAACTACTTGTTATTGTCGTTTAACTTATCAACCCTAAAAAATTAATGGATGTTGTTCAAATGAGGGGCTAAATGCTTTGTTCATTTTTAAGAGAACCCTTCCTGGGCGCAATGTAAATGTCATTTTTGCAACTTCACCTATAGCTGGTGACGTCTCGATATAAGTGAAATATTCTTTACTGAGACTTAAAACCCAAATCAATCAATTAAGTGTGGAACTTTATAGTTTGTTCATTTTCAGTTTTGAGAGGTAGTAACATGGCAGAAAATATAATTTTTATATTGGTCTATTTTCGAATGCCGGTCTCAGTAAAAATTTCGAAATAAATGACTGCATTTTGAAAGATGAATAAAACCACAATATGTAAACTACACATGAAGACCGACAATTATCTGACAAAACTAATATAAATGTTATGATAAATGCTTCTACACGGTGGTATAATTTTCACTCCAATACTTGGCCTTAAACAACTTCAATAGTACACCAGTGTAATTCTATTGTGCTTTTACCATTTATCATTAAGTATTTCTAATTTAAAATGGCACCCTAGACAAGGACAACAATAGGTTCGGGGGTATATCTTTCACTTAAACATTAAATAGACACCCCAAAAATAAAATTCTTTGACGTTGAAATATTTGTTACAAGTAATTGTATATTTTATTTTTTTTGGCAGTATTGTTTTGAAATTGCAATATTAGTAAAAAGAGATTTTATTTCTTTTGTGTACATGAAAACATTGTTGTTACCAATATTGTTATTGACCAATCAACTGAATTATTACATTTATATACTGAACATTCGTTTAATTTTCTTAAAGGCTGACAATAAAAATAATAAGAAAGATGTATGACTTCGGCATTTCATTGTTTTAGTTAAATGGTGTTAAACGAAATCATTTTCACGCCAAAATAGTAATATTTAAATGTCCGCCGAGACTAAATAAAGGTAAGTTAAATGTTTAAATTCTATGCAGAAATTTGTAGCTTAAAATATATTTATGTACTTGGCTAAGAACAAATTACCTTGTCAAAATTGATACAATGAGGCTATTTTCATATTTTAATTCTGAACATTGTATTCACTACAATAAACTGTTGTAATTACAAGTTAAGTAGAACCATTATGATACAAATGGAAAGCATATTGCAGTTATGTTTGTGACCTTATCAAACTTAGTGAGCTGTTTAATGAATAATCTTAGCAATCTGTTTTTCATTCCTCTTCATCTTTCATGGATTTTATTGCAACGTGTTCCTGATTGTTTTTGGTTATTTACAAACAACTTTGCTCTGGCTCTTGGCTAGCAAACTTGATGCAACTGAAGCTTCCTATATTTATTTACATTCACGCATGTTTTGAACTTCAATGAGTGTACTTTTTTCTTATCTGAAATGCCTTTAAAAATTTGTAATGAAAAGCGTCTAGTCTATAGCTGTAAAATGCACCTAGGCTTATTGTAGTTTTTATAGTGACTGATTATTAAGTACATGAATAGCATTAATGAAACTGGATTATTTCTTAGCTCTGGTTCTATTCCGTCAAAAGTTTTTCATAAGCTTCTTAATTTTTACAAATTCTTTATCTTTTATACTTTTGAAATTTGTTCATTGTTTCTAAAGAATTTTATATAAAAAAAAGCTTTGTTTGTAAACTATTTAAAAAGGTACATACTTCTAACAAAGTACTTTATTTTGTTTACATAACTATGGCTAACCCGGTATCGGATCTAAAAGATAAGTATAGTTTAATTAAAAAGTATCTGATAAATTACATTTAGAAGTATATCGGACAAACCCACTGTATTCATTTAATATCTTTTAAGATCAAATTATAAAAAACAGTTTAAAGTATTTTGAAGACAAATACTACTGTTTATAAGTTCAGAAAGTACATAAAAGGATACATTCTTAATTCATCAACAACTGGTGTACGTTTCGAAATTTAACCCATGAAAATGTTACATGACATACTAATCAAAAACAAACACACTACTCGATGTCCAAATGACAATCCCAAAACAAAGCAAAAACTTTGAAGACTGGCAAGTTAAACACGTGAGCTTCTTCGAGGGAAGTTAAGCCTGTAGGTTGCTCCAGAAAGGTAATCGTATCCTGATTAGCTAGTAACAACAGCTATGTGTGTAATACAAATTGAAAATGAAAGGAACATGGAAATATGGGACGTCAATTATATACAGGACAAATTGGGATACACATAGACATCATAGTTATCAATATTGTGATGACGGTCATGAAACTTTTTAGGTTCGTGATTAGACTAAGCTAAGCTTGCAATATCCCTGCTGAAGATGTAAAAATTTACGGAACCATATGCATTTCAAATACCGATACTGTGACCATAACAAAAACCCAAAAGTAAATAATATGTGTTTATTTGTGGCGAGGCACTTCACGTAAATTTAAACAAAATATCTATGCAAAACTGCTAGAAATATCCTAATCATAATTTTAGATAGCCGTATATATAATCTTGATCTGTATTATTCTATATTTAATACATAAATCATCGGGGTATCGTTTAACATGTCTAGATTCCATAAAGCCTTGTCATCGGTTGTACGGTTTTGTTCTAGTCCTTATCAACCGTTTAATGATTCCTTTATATTAGTTGATATCTCCTTGATTGCGTTGATGGTCCTGATTGACACGCAGTGAACTAGGATATGGTATACAGACCAAAAAGGTTACGTATACTTTGTGTAGGTATTTTAAGGCCATCATAAAGGTGCAAAAATGTGGCTAACCAGCTGATTTTTTTTCCCAAAACAATGTTGCGTTTTTCACAAATTTGGTTAAGAAATAAATAAACGGTTATAAGGTTGGACATTTTTGTAAATGCGTGTATTGAAAAGAACACCATAAATGAGTTCGAATGTTATTTACTGAGGGTTTGGTTTGGTTGAGTATTGAAAAGGGTATGATGACTTTCAGGTAATGTTGCATTGCACGGATGCAGTAAGAGTTTGTCAAAGCAGTTAAAATGGTTACACAAACTTGCTGAAAACAAATATATGAAGGGCTAAATAAAATAGGTTTTCAAACATTGTTAGCCATTTAAAGGAAATGGCTAATAAGATTGTGGATTGCCGCGGCATACTCTTGACAAATACCTTGAACATTGATTACGTTAATTAACAGAAAACATTAAAATGATTAAATCAGAGAGAATTACTGTTTTGTCATAAAGAAGAATAGAACTGATATCGAATTCCTTAATAAAGTGAGAAACTTTATCCGTAAACCCGTCACAGTTCATAATTAATTTTTAATTAAAATGCGAAATGCAATCGGTTGTGATAAAAAACTTTGCATATTTTTAAAATGAAATTGACCCATATCTGCTTCCCCTTCACCATTTTTAGAGTAAATGATGATCTCTTTACTTACCAATTTTATATACATGTATAGAAATAAATAATAATATCTTTTTATTTTTATAAATAGAAATAGTTGTTAAAGTATTTTAATAAAATATCTTTGTAAAAGGCGACACAACATTATTATGCAATATGTTTAACAAATTCACAAATCAAATAAAAATACATTGCTTCATATTTGTCTGTCAAACATTGCCCTTCGGTAAACCCCCATCTATACTATAGAACTATTTTATGCCCAAATATTATATTTCATTGACAACAATAGAGATAATATCTAAATCAATAATTTTATATTTCAACTCCTACAAACAAATATTTAAATGACCAGAAAAACAGTACTAACTTTAGGTTCTAATTTATTGTTTTTTGATAGCAGAGATTTTGTTACAATAACTTTTATATCTTACAAATCTAGATCATGTTTAACAAAATCTACTGGGTCGTTTGATGTACTGATTACTAGAACGTTGGTTATAAAGGGGTCGGTCTGCAGTTACAACCCCCCTTCTGTGCTCGATGATGGTAGAATACCATGTCTTATACGTGTTACATGTTCAACAAAATCTATTGGTCGTTTGATGTACTGATTACTAGAACATTGGTTATAAAGGGGTCGGTCTGCACTATCCAGCCTCCCGGCTCTGTTTGGTGATGTCAATTTGAGCCAAAATAGCATTCAAAAGCGCTGTAAGCGCACCAATGCTACATTCACGCGACTACCCATAAATTAAAGTTGATAGGTATCAAAAGCGTCAATGGTATACTGGCGCTTTCAATTTTTACTGCATTTGATATATTTTAAAGTGGGGATGTTTCGCTGATAGTGGTTAATTATCAGGTTTTATAAGCCTAGCATCTATACTGATATACATTGCACATTATGGTACTGTCATATACCACATTTTTAATCATAAAATACATTCAAAAAGTGGTATATGGTAATAGACAATACACCACTTTTTGACTGTAATTTATGATTAAATTTTAAAAAAAGTTGTATATGACATTACTATTTCCGTCATATAGTGTAATAAAAAGTTTGGTCTTTGAAACAGATGAGCTAGTGACGTTTTCCTTCAAATACACGAACATTTATGATTAGAAATACCAAGTTTTGCCAAATTTATTCAAAATTATTTTATATCATAAAAGCTGCAAAGCCATGATTTTAAATTCTATGTTTTAAATTATTTCAGGGCATACAATACTTTTTTCTGAAATATCAAAGTAATAAATGTTTCCGTTTTAGTATGCATTGGGAACGCACTTGTAAGTGTTTTTATTTTTACGTTGTATATTGCCAGCATGACCTCGTCTTGAGAGTATATTAGTAGTCTATATATACGCGTTTTGTTGTAAAACAGAAGGAAGAATATGTTTGATAAATAATTTTTCTTTCCAGTTTCATATTGAAAAGTTCACTGGAAAATTTCATGACTTGCACAATTCAGTTAATGTAGTATTTGTATTAAATGCTACTGGCTCGTATTGCAATTAGAGAGAGAGAGAGAGAGAGAGAGAGAGAGAGAGAGAGAGAGAGATTAAAAATGCGTGTTTTTGAGTGAAACAAATAAGTTTTTTCATCTGTTGAAATAAATAATCAGATATATGCTTACACTGTATGCCAAGTCACTGACCTTCCATTTAGAGCCTCAAAAATTGTGTATTTATTTATATTCATGGTTTTTTATTCTTAAAGAATTTCTGAAGAAAAAAAATAATCTATTTTTTTTGCATATTGAAACAAATCGATCAAATGTCATCAATTTTATATAAAAAGGTATCTTAATTTACATTTTTTACAATTTGAATTCGATTTGATACGAAAACAGACCAAGCAAGAACCTTTTGTGCATGTTAGAATTAAAATTCACATATTCCGTTATATGTGATGAATATGGATATTTGATTTAAAAATAGAGCAAGTGGCGGTCTTTTGTGTGTGGTAAAATATTATTAAAATTTTCATAATAGGCGATATATATGGATTGCATTCATTAGGGAGGTTATTAAAAGATAAATAGGATAATGGTTCCGGTTATTGTACGGAGCATTATGTAAAGACTACATTATAGAGACTTCCGAAACATAGGTTTTACATCTAGATGACGGATTAAAAGCTTTCAATATATAACATCATGGATTAACGGCTATAAACATGAATTTTATATCCAGATAACAGATTAAAGGATTGTGTGATAGGAACTTGTTTACGCGGTTCAAGGAGTCATTTAGGATTAATGCTTCGTCATAGAGTATTTTAGTTATATTTTTATTGTTAAATTATCGTGTTACTTCGATGCCTGCCTGTACTGAATTTTGAAGAGTTTTATTTACGTTCCCATTAATTAAAATCAATACAGTGAATAGGATACTTATTAGAGTGAATCCCGGGAACGAATAAGGAATCATACTTTATCATAGGACATTACAAGTATCCTCTTGCTTGTATCAAGAACACGTCAAAACTGTTTTCAATGCTTAAAACTAACGGAGACAGCTTATATACCTCATTTTAAAATTATCATCAGGATATAGGATACGTTGTCCCTATACTTGACAAAACTACACCACGCCGCTTTTTATTGGGTGTGAATAGTTCAATCACCAATGTTTCAGGAGAAACAATGCATCACGGGTTATAGGTAAGTGATTCCTGATATATAAAACCCCTGACTTTAAACAGTCACTGGATTTAGTTATAAAATATGTCCCTTAATGTGGTTTCAAGTCATTCTGTAAGGTTTTAACGGAAATCCATCTTACTTATTTTACATACAGTGGTCCCCAAAAGAACATATTTAATGTAATAGGCAATGTTTTAATGTATTCATGTAGCCTATCTAATTCCGTGGTCTGAACTTATCTTAATTTTTTTTAAACAGCTTATTTAATTTCCATTTAAAAAAAAAACCAAACATCATTAATGTACCTGAACACTGCTGTTCTCAAGTTTCTTTGTATTAATTTAGAAGATTGCAATTTAGTATGAACTAACCTGATTTGATTATATAACTGAAATGTGCCTATAAACTATACAAAAAAAGAAGAAAAACATATAAAAATCGCTTTTTGATTGTGAAAAGACACGAAATGTGTAATGGCAAAATTATATAGCTTTCAAATGTACCCATTCTCGTCTAAATACTGTAGTACTTTAGAGGTACAAGAGTGTTTTTATCTTTGAGAACTTATTATTATTAGTTATTATTATTATTATTATTATTATTACTATTATTGTTGTTGTTGCTGCTGTTATATATTAGTATATATGATGATGATGATGATGATGATGATGATGATGATGATGACGATGATGATGTTGTAGGACAAAAATGACAACCAGTACAGTTCGTCTTATAAATGATGTAAGATTACATTTAGGAGAACATAATGATACCATTGAAGCTAGCAAATTTTTGTTTTATGTCTAAAATAATTAGTTATGACGTCACTGATCAATTATTTAAGTTTGATTTGTGTTGATGATATTCAGAATTTAGCTAAATAATGCATGTATAATGCTAAATACGTTTTTATTGTCTTTATTTAGAGTTACTAGTTTCCTTTTGTTATTAATGAAATAAAAATCTAACATTAAAGAAATAATCTACCGACGTTAGAATGTCTAAATAATTGAAGCGTGTTTTACTGAAATAATCTTTTGTTTTAGCGATTTAAAGTCTTAGAGTAAATATACACTGTCTCTTGAGAATCACACGGACGAACGGACAGACAGACAGACATGGATTTCTTATATACCCCCTTAAAATTACATGTAGTTGTCGATATAGAAATGGCATTAATATTGAATCAAGGACTTCACAATTAAAAAACACATAGTTTGGCATCATCCATCACAACCAAGAGTATGATGCAATACCATAGAACACCCAAACAAGACGACAAGACTGAACAAAAACATATTGTGGCACTCATTATAAAATAGTCGACTTTGAACGGGTACTGGATTTAATGTCCAGCGGTGCGGATATAGTACTTTTTATATAGGGTATCACCTTATTTCCGGCAAGCTAAAAACAGCAAACGTGGTTTAAAACATAGCAATAAACTTGCTTTAATAATAAAATACTCGTGTGCAAAATCGTAAAACATTGTATAAGGACGTTTACAAGATTTTTGTTTAAATATGCTGTTTCAAGTAATGTGATTTCTTTTCCCTTATATTACAACTTAGACCAATTAAGGTTTGCGGGACGAACTATTGCAATATTGTGTATTTCAGCTGTATGGTACCCTTATTGACTTAGGAATGTTTATCAAAATTAGTTGTCGGATTCTTACATGAAATGTGAATAAATAAAATATGTAACTTTTACATTAAAGGAATATGTAATGTTAGTATGCAGAAATCTTAAACAGAATTCACACTGAAATAAATTTAATGTGCGTATTACTTTTTACACGTGCCTTTGTTGACTAAAAAAAAGTTAGAGTACAGAAATATGCATTCACTAGCTTCAGATCATTCCTATAGATTTTTGTTCTATTATAGATCAATCAAGAATGCATGTTATGTGAGTGAAATTTGTGTGAACTTCCTATGTTTGAACATGATTTCTAAAAATCAAAGCAAAATTTCAAAAATCCTAAATGTTAACACGTACATCATACTTTCCACTTCACTAACATTCCATCTACTTTACTCCACTCAAATAAATGTTGTCCAATAGATGATATAATCACAATTGTATCAAATTCAAAAAGCTCTCAAAGGCATACAATATATTAAACAATATCAACTCCGGTAAAATACATCAACTTTAGTCCACAAAGACACTTGTTAATCAATCAAACCAAATACACAATAGAGAAAAATTGAACCGAAGCATTTCTATTATTTTAAATAACACTAATTCTCAGATGCTTTCTTCCATCAATTCAGTATTAGAAGTATGCAGTATTGACTTTTATCTAACAATCTATTCAAGTTCACTGAAAACAAGGCGGAGCTGGATATACAGTACAGACCTGTTGCAAGTTTAACATTAGGCTAACGAAATGGAGTCGAAGCTCGGCTGCCGAGATATAGATAGCTAGCGGAGGACAAGCTGTCGGCAAATAGGTTTCAGCAGTCGGTAGTCTCATATGAAAAGTTGTTGTGATATAGCTGTTAAACTTTCTGTACTGTATAGTAAGAGTAACCACCAACACACAACAAACAACAACAAAAAATGGATAAATAAATAAACAAAAACACAGGATAAACATATATTTAGATCAATAACCGATTATAGAATTAACAATACACAGAGATTTATCCGTATTAACCTGACACGGTCACAAAGAACAAAGGTATTAAGTCTTACATAATCTAAATACCGCAATACCCTTTAACGGTATATATAGTATTTCCAAGTACAAATTTAACAGTACAAATGTACATACATATTACAGTACAGGACTGACCAAAGTTTAATACTAAGCAAACAATTGCAAATTAGTGACGAAGCGGCAGCTCATTTCGGTCCTTCGAGAATTATATCAGAAATATTCAAATAATGAAGTCGATCGCAACAGATATTTGGAATTTCGCTCAAATAGGTTAAAGTTCTGTCGCTCAAGTATCCATTATTTAGTCGCTCACACGTCCGTTTATTTTCGCTCTTTCGTCCTATGCTTTCGCTCAAATGTCCAACGCCGATTTCTAGTCACTTTTTCTGTCATGAACCGTGCGAACATCGGCAGCTGAAGTTCGACACTTTATCGTTATCTTAGTGTTAAACTTAAGCTTTTGACAAGTTAATACCGTACATGTAGTCCGTTTATTAATGCACTCTTTGTTAATAGTAGAAGGACGCCAATCTACACATAATTATTAATGAACGGGCGAAAAACATTTGAATTAATTTTAATAATCCACATAATCAAGGCTCATTAAGACATTCTGACTGTTACATAGAGTCACAAAGAGCAAAAGGCTACTAGTATTAACTCTTATATAATATATAATGACTTAGGTATTTCTATAAACCAGCAAAGTACAGACCTGTCGAAAATTTATAACTGATCCAACGAAAAGGGGTCGCAGAACAACTGTCAAGTGGGCGAAATATAGATAGCTTGTGATGAAGAAGCTGTCATGTCGAGTTAGACACCAGCTGTTGCGATATATAGCTAATGAGCGGTCTATATGCGATGTCGATTCGGTACCAATTCGTTAGCTTAGTGTTAAACTTTGGACAGGTCTGTACCGTATATACTATATCACACATTATATCTACGATCAGATTAGATATAAGTCTCGGGTAGAAGTACGCTGGTTTTTGTATAGTGTTCATTAAACCTCACAAATAAATAGCTCTTTGATTGGATATTGACAATATAATAACTGTAATTCCATATTTAATATATTTAATGAACCATATAAGTAATACAATATAGAATATCATAGAGAAAACTATTGTATTTATTATCAATATAGACTGTGTAACTGAATATCTATAATTCAGATATATATTGACATGTTATAAAAGTCAGTTTGAAAATCTATACACAAATACTTCAATGGATCCGAAATGTTTGACTTTTAAAAGTAAGTACTCAACAGAATGTGTTAAAAAAAACTTGTGGCGACTTCGGGAAAATGTGGCGAACATACTTTCATAATTAAGTCAGTTTGAATATCTATACTAAATACTTCAGTGGTGGAATAGTACCCAATAGTTCAGTGGAATATTGGACACTCAAAAGCCAGTAACAGATAGTTGTGTGGAATAATAGACTTTCTAAAACCCAGAACCTAATAGTTTAGTGGAACGTGTAAACAAAACCCCTTGAGGGCTTCAAGCAAATGTGGTAAACATACTTTCATTATCGAATCTATATTCAATACTTCAGTGTCGGAATGCTAGATTTTTTAACTTCAGTACCCAAAAGTTCGGTGGAATGTTTTAAAAAGCATGCAAGGACTTCGAGAAAATGTGGCAAACATACATATATTATCAATATAGATACAATGTATTCATTTGCAATACGAAGTTGCCGTAGAACAATATGTTAGTGGGATGTTTCGACTTACAAAGTGTTAAAATACTTTAACAATTATGATTTACTATTTCTAATGACATTTTTGGATTCATAAAAGGATACACACGTATGATCTCCGTTGATATCAAGGTATGTTTTGACATTAAACAATTTTACACTGACATGTGAAAACGCTAATTCAAGATCAAAAGTGATAGAAACAAAAAGATGCTATTCTAGTTTTATGCATGTATACTGTATGTTGAATTGTTTATAATAATAAAATCAAAATCATATAAAATAAAAATAGATATCAAAGTCATGCTGACATTAAAAAATATCAACTCCGGTAAAGTACAACAACTTTAGTCCACAAAGATAATTGTTCATCAAACAAACCAAATAGACAATACAAAAATATTTCAATGGAAAAAAACTCAAATGAATAAAATTACTGATACTTTCCATTTCAGTAATAGCAGAATCGAAATTGTATAATATTTATTGGCTTCTAAAGCTTTAGAACAAACATATGGATCAATGTTCAAATTACAGTCCAAAAAGCAAAGTAAAATCTTTGACAACTGGCATAGTAATATATAAATGATTGAACTCAGAATAATAATAATTATACATTTATTTCCTGTACAAATCATTTGAAGCATCTGGAACAATTTTCAATCAAAGTCGTTATTTTTAATTATCCCAGTTGTTAACCATGTAAATGTGTTCCATTATGTCGCGTTACTAGAGTTGCTCTGTTGCTGTTTTTTTTACTAAAGTTGCTTTGTTGCTTGCTTTAAAATGGTAAAGTAACAGGCTAAATCAATTATGTTGTTATTTTGTATCGATAAATTTAAGACATTTATTATGTCGAACTATTATTCATGTCATGTGCTGTTTTTGAATTTCTATTAAAATATTGCATTAAAAACAGTTGTCATGTGCTGTTTTTGAATGCATTATTTTAATAGAAATTCAAAAACAGTACATGCCATTCATAAAAAGACAAATATATGGCGTGTTAGATTCATTGACAGACATTACAATATTGTTGAGAGGTATGATGTCTCTGTATCCAAAATTATCCTGGATATATTTGACACCACAAAATTTCATGTTCCTACCATTCTAAATTTTTATTATTTTACAGGTGGCGAATTAATCTAGCTAGACGGGATTTGCTTACCTTTGTGGTACACCCGGTCTCACTTTCCTGGTGAAAGCTTGCGTGTTTAACTTAATTTGTCAGTTTTCAAGGTTCTAACTTTGGCATTGTGATTTGACATGGTCGATATGTTTTTGTTTGATTTTAACATGATTCTCCCAAAATAAAATGTAGAAGCCAAGTCTGAATACAAAGTAAACATATTTGTCAATAGCCAAAGTAATGCCGTAATCATAAACATAAAACAACAAACCGAAATACTGGACAGGTACTGCTATCATGACAAATTCTTAATAATTTTCCAATTGTGTGATTCAAATACTTGCCTAGGAATTTTTACGACCAAACGTAATTATAATTCACTATCAAGATTTTAACTATTTTAACTTTTTTTCTTTTCAGATAGAGAAAGGAAGAGGTTAGCTTCTGGTATAAACGATTTCCAAAAAATGGCGTGTGAAAGTATTAGTAATATAGATGACATGTCATAAGAATAAAAAGTGTAACTAATGGAGAGTATATCAACCAAACTACCACAGATAAGGAAGTATTCTCCGGAATCGGCTGACTCTTCTTGTAGTTCTTATGAATTCGAGAGGTACGCCAGATCTCAGACTCAAATAGGTAAACTAGGACAATATGTGATCGATACTCCGAGAGATGAAGATCTGGAAAGACGGGAACAGCTCTGGAACTATCAACAGAACCATCGAGGTGCTCTCACAAAAGTCCGAGCGAACGGAGAGGTTCAAACGTTCAGATTCACGCAACCAGAACAGCAAGATGGAGATACAGAAAGGAATAAATCTGACAGAAAAACTAGTTCTGCCCCAAAACATGTTGTTGCTAGGCTTCGTCTCCGGACAACGAAAGCAGATGCTAAATCATCGTCTGCTCTTTTTTCACCGGATATGGAAGTGCCTGACAGGTTAAAAAGTAGTCCGGCGAATCTAAATACATCCAGGTTGGATTATAGATCTAAAGCAACAAATAAGAAAGATAAGGACACAAATGACGTAACTTCCGGTTCTCATCTGGATAATTTCGCGAAGCAAAATGGTTCTTATCCTGTTGAGACCCTTCCGGATCTGACGTCAGCATTGACGAAATTGGGATATTTACGATTTACAAGAAACGTTGTACACCATGGCGGTGGATTTTTTGGTCGTCATGGTGATTTAAGTAGGTCTTGGACAACACTTTCTAATTCTGAACCCTCAAAAGTTCCGAGCAATATTCTGTCACAGGTTCTTGAAAGTAAAGGGTATGGATCTTATAGAAACATAGAAAACATTCGAGGGAGTCCGAATGAAAACCACGTGAAACATAAATTAAGTTCACCAAAAGATCTGCATTCATGTTTGAAAAGGACAGCATTGAATACAGAAAAAACTAAGCTCAAAATGCTCTTACAAAATGAGCTTACTAAGAAAATGACAGACAGAAGGAGACGACCATTTATTAGTGATGTTGAAACCCCTAAATTTTCAAAATCTAGAAATGATTTTAACAACAATGAAAGTGAACTTAAACACGAGCCGCTCAGTGTTAAAGGTGGTGAAGTGGTAAAATCAAAACAACTAATTAGTGATATTGTGAAGCCATTGTGTCAATCTCCTCCCAAGTCCGTTAGTCCTCCTAATAAACCAAACACTAGTAACGACTTAGGGAAAAGTACTAATCATTCAGTGATAAAAACAAATGTCAA
The DNA here is from genome assembly GCA_021292105.1 of Anadara kagoshimensis. NCBI lineage: Eukaryota > Metazoa > Mollusca > Bivalvia > Arcoida > Arcidae > Anadara > Anadara kagoshimensis. Next base: position 10,198,580 of record CM037874.1, on the reverse strand, counting down.
AGCTGTTCAATCGGATAATAAAAAGACTGAAAAAGTGAAACAGCCGGGACCAGATATGCACATGGAAAGAGAAAGATCGGATTTGAGTATAGACATGCCTATGGATAGGTTCGGACCAAGTACGCATTCTGCCAAATCCGGGCAGTCTTTAAATGGGAGTAATTCTTACCACTGGAATAAAAAATCGTATATTACTGAAAATGACAAATTGTGGATTAAAAAGACAATTGAAGACAGTAATATAATTGATAATTCAAATTATGGAGGATTTGCAAGGACTAAACCTGTCCAACTACCAAAAATTGTGGACCCAAAAAGGTCTAACTGATCAAAGCAAATTATTTCTAGTAGTATAAACTTTATGTGAAATCATGAATTTTCGTGGTGTCACAATTTTTCGTGGATATGTGAACTCATGAATTAACATCTCAACAAAAATATATATTATAAATTGACCTTCTAATAAACAGGTCACGAATTTGGAATCACGCTAAATAATATTTCCTATAAGATTCACGAAAATTAAATATCACGAAAATAAATGATTTCACAGTAGTTATTTTACAACTGCAATAATCATTGAGAAAGTTGGAAAAGTGCAATGAAACGTTATTTCATGACCTCATTTTTTCATAAAATGTTTTATCAGAAGTCCAGTATTGATGGACTTATGGTTTTATCTGTTTTAATCAGTTGGGATACATTGTTGTTATTGAAATGACGGAATGCTTATTTAATGGAAAAACTAACAAATTGTTGTTCAATTATATATTAAAAAAAACGCAGTTTTGTTGCAACTAAAGTAAGAATTTGATCTTTAGATACTTTAAGTTGTTTTGTTTTTAAGGCAAAGGCATTGTATATCAATTTCTTTTTGATCGCGAGACTGGGGTCATTGCCGCCAGCTAATTGAGATGATAAACAATTTGTGTTAATCCCCAATAATAAATGACATTTATGAATATTTCTGAAAAATCGGCTCAACAGAATATGCCACAAAAATATCAATCAAAACCTTAACTCTAGTTTGGTTGGAAATTTTCATCTAGCTATAGTCAGTCATGCAGAGTCCTTCACCACAGGCTACTAGACGCCTCCTAGAACGGTAGCAGTTTAAGCAGTATTATTTTATTTTAAAGTACAAAATAAAATGTATGCCTTAACACTACCGTATAAAATATCCTGGCCAGACTCAAAACAATTAAGAAAAATAAAAAAGAATTGTAATTAAATGCATGTTTCGATTAAGTTCATTTGCAGATTGATATCGCATGTATCACTTCATTTGTGGAAGTCCATGTGTTAAACTAAATTCGAAAGTACCAAAGATTTTACCTAGAAGTAACTTTAGGGGCTTACCCTTCTGGAGCACCAGGTCTCACTTCCCTTGTGTAAGTCCACTTGTTTTAACGTGTGTAGTTAGCTACACAGGAGGTGCTTACCCTTCCGGATCACCCGATCTTACTTCCTTGTTGGAATTCCACGCATTGAACTTAATATGCGGGTTTCAAAGTTTTAAAGGGCACAGGTAGCTAAACAGAAAGGGCTTACCCTTCAGGAGCACCCGGTCTCATTTCTTTGGTGAAAGTTGTTTAACTTAATTTGTCAGTTTTTAAGATTTTACCTTGCTTTGGTAATGTCATTTCGACACGGGCCGGTATGTTTGTTTTTAATTTGTCTGCTTTCTACTGTAAACGTCATTTCCCACTTATTACATAGAGTGAAATCGAATCTACAACGGCGACTGTCCTAGGATCAAGTACTCAAAAATTCGGATGTCGGTTATTAAAAAACACCCGACAAAACGGTTTACTTATTTTATTTTTTATAAAATGGTAGTGAAAGCTGGCCCATTTTCACAATCATTCATTAGCCAAGATGTTCCTTAAATTAAATCTGGTAAATTTTAAATCCTAATGATTTTGTAAATGTTTAAAATATCCGGCAATTAAAGATGATGTGAATTTGAAGATCACAACAAGCTTATAAAATTTATATTTAGTTTTGTCAAAAATGTTTAGTTTTAGTTTGAAAAGGGATTGTCGAATTTGGTTAAATTTAAAAGGTTAAGGTGTAGCTAGCTAAACAGGAGGTGCTTTACCTTTCTGGGGCACCCGGCCCCACTTCCCTGATGGAAGTTCACGTGTTTAACTTAATTTGCCAGATTATAATTTTGTTTTGCTTTGCATTGGGAGAACATGTGGTTTGGACATGGATTTGTTGTTTGTTTTTTATCCTAGTGAAGTTAAAACAAAAGATACGGCTAAATCTTCAAGTTCTGCTTCATGCTTGGATTTATACTTAAAGATTTTATGACACCCATTAAGGGTTCTATTTGAAGCTTTGTGACAAACTTAATGACTTCAATTTTTCTATTTAACTTTCCTTTTCTATGCAACAATATACATGTATACTGCTTTCTTGCTGATTATGTATTTGTTTCACAATGAATACGCTACGGATAAGCTGCGGGAATTTTACATGAAACAACGAGGAAAGCTGCTTAAAAATAAATTATCGACTCAAGGATATTACAAGCCAAGCCAGGCATAATAAAAGCCTCCAAAAGTTTTACGGTCGTCATCACAACATCGTTGTATGATGTCTCTCTATCCAAAATTATCGGCTTGGGTATATTTGACGTCCCAATTATATTTTTATGTTCCTTTCATTTTAAAATTACACGTGGTTGGTGTATGTAGCTTAACAGGCGATGTTTCCCTTCCTTAACACCGGGCTCACTTCCCAAGTGGTAGGTATTACTTTACCTTTGTGATTCTGATTTGAACATGGACCGATATGTTAGTGTCTGAATACAGAAAGTTGTAGCTGAACAATAACTACTCGATAATAACCAGCGAAATTAATTGCAAGAATACACAACAACAGAACAAATAAAGCAAGAAACAAAACAAGAATACTGTGAAATAATGATATAATTTTCTGAGAGTTAAAGTTTCTTTTGCATGGTATTCATGAAGTGTGGATGTATGTGTTAGGCCACGGTTTTTATGTTCGTCTATCTGTTAACTATCGAAAGTTCCGACGGTTAAAAGTTAAAGTTAAAGTCTGTCCCGAGCCATTAGGCCCATCAGGCCGGAGCTTATCCCGGTTTCCGTGGCGTTAAGCGACTGAGAGTACAATACTCTCCCCTGAATGGGACGCCGGTCCATCGCAGGGTTAACCCCCAGCATTTTGCTGGTACTCATTTATTTTTCAGCTGAGTGAACTGGAACAACGTGAAATTAAGTGTCTTGCTCAAGGACACAACACATCGCCCGGTCCAGGGATCGAACCCACGACCTTCGAATCATGAGTCCAACGCCTTAACCACTAGGCCACGCGCTTCCACGTTCCGACGGTAAATGAATGAAATAATTTGCGAAAGAAAACTTATTTTGTAATGTATATTTTTATTGACATAGAACAATCACAATCAATACTGTAATTTACACAAAATACAAAAACAATAGATAAATCAACATAGCCAATAATGCTGAAATAAATAATACAAATATAAACGAATAATATTTATTCTAATATGAAATTTAATATTAAACTTTTTTGTAATCAATGTAGTATAATTGTCATTGCTACCTCTGACTTTTTTTTTAATAAAGTAATGCATTGCGAAAGAAAACAGTCTCTAGATTAATCTGTGATGAAAATATATTAAAAAAAAGAAAAAGAGAAACAATCCACATAAAATGAGTTCCGTCAAAATTACAAAAGTTGTTCAATGCCACGCGGCTCAAATATTTTCTAATGACCTAACTATTACCACAATATAGCAACCATAAATCATAATAGAAAAATATCTTTAAATACGTTTGGATGTGTACTGAATCAGCATTTTAATATAAGATTTATTACTTCCATGGTTAGTTAAACAATGTTTTATTCACAAGAACAATACAGTGGTACAATAACATACATATACATGAAGAAAAGGATTCGAGAACAAGACCAAGGTCTTATATTTACTTGTCTCCACAGTCTTTGCTTAAAATACATAAAATTATAAGACCAGGAAGTTGAAGAATTAAATATTGCATTAAGTATTATATTGTTAAAGTAGATGATGATGAGAGAGAGAGAGAGAGAGAGTTACTGACAAAATCTTTTCGATAACAATATATATTTTTGAACAACTTCGAAAGCATGGATATTTTCATCAATAGTAAGGTTTACAACATCGCCAAATAATAAAAAAAAATGTAGTTATATTATAGGGTAGAGAGACAATTGTTTGTTGACGTAATCGTCTATAAAGTGGGCATTGTAAGAAGAAATATTTAGAGGATTAAATATGACAACATCCACGGTACATCCACGGTACATTTAGTCCACGGTACATTTTATAAAATTAAATAAGTCTGTGGTTTTTTTCTCCTATAATTTAAAGTTTCCCACCCCGTTTCCTTGTATAATAAATCGATGCTGCAAAATTTGGTCGCTCCTGTAACAATTCTAGCTGCTTCAATATTAATTTGTTCTAATTGTTTTTGTTGTTCATAACTGATATTGTCCCAAATTACGTTGGCATATTCTAGAACGGGTCTGATGAAAGTAAAGCAAATCTTGTGTAGAGCGGATCGATCAATTTTAAATTTAATTTTACGGAAAAGAGAAATTCTTGCCAACGCCTTTGTTATTATTTGATCAACGTGATATTTCCAGTAACCATCTTCAGTGAAATAAATACCAAGGTCTTTATGTATTTCAACTTCGTTTATTGGAACGTTATTCATATATAACTGTGGATACCTACCTACCTATCCTCTTCGTCCCTGGTGGGACATAAGGTCACAACAAGTTGCCTCCACTTCACCCTGTCCTTTGCTATTTTTTGTGCCTGCCTCCAGGATAGTCCAAGGTCTTCCAGTTCAGCCTTTATAGTTCTTCTCCAGGTCTGTTTTGGTCTTCCTGGCTTTCTTTTTCCCTGTGGTGTCCAAAAAAGTGCTTGTTTTGGTATGCGTTGTTGTGGCATTCTCAAAACATGCCCTAATCATCAAAGTCTTCTTTGTTTATCTCTACGCTGATTGATTTGTAGTTACTTTTTCTCAGCAGTTCTTTGTTGCTGATTTTGTTGCGCCAAAATATTTTGTTGATTTTTCTTAAACATGTGTTGTGGAAGACTTCTAGCTTTTGCATGTCGCTGACAAGAACTCTCCATCATTCAGATCCATACAGCAGGACCGATTTGACATTGCTGCTGTAAATTTTCAATTTTGTTTTCTTACTAATCTGGTTTGATTTCCAGATTGGGTTTAGTCTTGCGAAGATTGATCTTGCTTTGGATAGCCTGGCCTTGATGTCTTTTTCAGTGCCATTGTCATCACTTATTATACTACCCAGGTAAGTAAAATTTTCTGTGTTTTGAACTGGAACATTTTCTATATTCATATTTCTTGTCTCATTTGTGTTGACCATCATAACTTGAGTCTTGTTTGTGTTAATGTTAAGTCAAACTTTTTTGACGAAGGTGTTAAGTAAGTCTGTTTTGTCTTGCATATTTTGGAATGTTGTGGAAAGTTCTGCTATGTCGTCAGCAAAATCAAGGTCTTCAAGTTGCTGAAACATGTTCCATTGAATGCCTCTTCCTTTATCTTGTATTGTTTGTCTCTGAATCTAATCGATGGCAATCAGGAAAAGGATAGGTGACATAAAACAACCTTGTCTTACTCCAGATCTGACTTCAAAAGATGGTGTATGGCTGTTTTCACAGTCTATGATGTTGCATTCAAACTTTTGGTAAAATGATTTAATTAGTTCAATTATTTTTCTTGGAATTCCATATGATGCTAATATTTTCCATAACGTATTTCTATGTATGCTGTCGAAGGCTTTACGAAAATCTATAAAATTGATGTATAAGGGGGTGTTCCACTCGATGCATTGTTCGATGATGTTTCTTAGGGCAAATATTTGGTCCACACAACCTCTGCCTTTCCTAAACCCCGCCTGTTCTTCTCTTAATTTTGTGTCAATTGCCGTTTCTATTTTGCTCAAAAGGATCTTACAAAATACTTTGCTTGGTATAGATAAGAGTGTTATGCCTCTCCAGTTGTCACGGTTTCTGTGGATGAAACGGTTTTATTCTTTTTCTGCTTATTATCATGGATTCAGTTTTTTGTTGATTGAAAGTAACTAACCATTTATTTGCCCAAGAATGTATCCTATCTAAGTCAATGTTAAGTTTTTCTGCGGCTGCATAAGCGTCTTCAACTATCAAATAAAGTGATGTATCATCAGCAAACAATCGTATATTACTTTTAATATCTAAAACTATATCATTTATATAAATAAGAAAAAGAAGAGGGCCAAGTAATAGAGCCCTGAGGGACACCAGAATTTATTTATTTCCACGAAGAGTAACCATTTCTAAGAAGAACGCGTTGTTTACGATTAGACAAGTATGATTTAACCACATAAGTAATTTCCCCCTAACCCCGATAGAATAAAGTTTATGAATAAGTCCTTTATGCCAAACTCTATCAAATGCTTTACTTATATCACAGAACACTACACGTATTTCTTTACCGTCGTCTAAAGCTTTACCTATATCATTAGTTATAAAAAGAAGCTGCCATGACGCAAACCGATCCTAATAAGAATATAAAGACCAAAAATTTATATCGCAATGCATATGAATAACCGTAGCTAGACCCTATTTACCGAGGCAGTGTAACAACTACCAATGAAGTCTAACGCCTTAGAATGAAGTCCGAACTTCATTAGGCGTCGGACTTCATTAGGGGTTGTTACAGCGCCAGTATAGCATTTCCGCCACCAACTTTTTTTTGAAACCCCTTACTTCTTTTGTGCCAATATGGCACCCAACTGCCTCACTTTATTGAGAATGCGAAGGAAATATGAACAATAATTTTAACATCTATCAAGGTTCATGTTTGGTGTCGGTATTTGGAATAGAATGTAATTTATCGTGGCGGGCTTGTAGAGTGGTATAGGTGATATAAAAAAACAAACAAATCAATGTTCAAATCACAATACTAAATTTTGAAACAAGGTAAAATCTTTAGTGAAACTGGAAATATATGTTTAATAATTATTAAATTCATTTTCAAGAGGTTACCTAGTCTGTACTTATAAGTTTACCCAGTGCTTCAAGAATTCTTGTGACATTAACTCGGGTGCTCAAGTTTTTGTTTTTGAGCGGACGTGTTTCCAAATGATAATTTTTGTGTTGGTCGCTTTTGATTTTTTTCTGCCGCGAGATCTTTCTCATACCCATATTTTGAAGATTTGATTGCAGCTGTTGCTTTGTTTCTGCGATTTTTGTAGATAAAATAGTTTTCAGGGGTCTTGCAATGCAGAAATTTAAACGGCATCCGTTTTCTTTTTTTTCCTTCTTTTTTTCACTCTGCTTTATGGCATCAAAAGCATCATGCAGTCTGCGTGTAGCAGTTTAGTTGAAAAGTAGAAAACTTTTCATTTCTAACCCCCCCCCCCCCCCCCCCAAAAAAAAAAAAAAAAAAAAAAAAAGCCAAATGGCTTAGATCTTAATGATAGTTAAAACTTCCCTCATGCACAGTATTTCCTAAGCTACATTTGGTTAAATATAATTTGGTTCTTTAGATATGTTTTCAACCTCTTGAAAAAAATCTAAGGTTTCGCAAATTTGGCCTTAGAACTACCAGCGACATTAAGGCACTACTGATGAAAAATTTTATTCCAAAACGGTCGTCTAGTGTGTGAAAATAAATATTAAATAAAAACGGGTAATTAACGTTAAAGTAATGATATTTTAAAATAAAAACTGCGCGTAAATTCAAATATCAAAATATAAGCGTTTAGCAACTTACTTATTTATAACCTAGGGCTAATCAATACATAAACACAAACGACATCCGAACCTGTTGGTGCCCCATTTAAAAACGCAAGGTGCCTGTCATGTGATTATTGTCATGTGATAAGAAAAATGGCGTCCACCAGGAGGTAAACAAATCTGTGATTATGGTCAAATCAATTTTACTCAGTTGCTTTATGTAATTTACAGTATTTAATCATTAAGTTTATTTTTTAGGATAGCTAAAGTATGCATGTAGAAAACGTTTACATGACTGCCATGCCTACTTTCGGTTTTAATTAGATAAATCGCATAATGACACTTGTCAAGTGTAATAAACATATATATTGTAACCTCCTCAACTACATCATCAGTTTCTAGAGGACATGCGGTGGGATTGATTAAGTAGTTGCGAGGGGAACTTTACAGACATTCCAGGGTTTTCCCTTGCATCTTTTTTTGGGAGTCCTTAGGACTCCCAGGTAGGACTCCCAGGGCAATTTTGTAGTGTCCTTAGCCAGGATTTGGGAGTCCCATTTATATCCGTTTTTTTCCAACATTACAGATTTGTGTGTTAGATCAAATCGGTTGTGTGAAACAGGGACCTTGGTTTTTATTCCCATCTGAAAGACTCGGAGGATATTAGCTTTTCAGTTTTATACCACTATCAAAATCGCCAGGATTATTAATTACAGGACTGTCGAAGAAGCTGCGACGCCATGTGGTTGATAACAACGACACAAGGTCACAAAAATGCTTCATACTTGTGCTTTACTAAAATGAAAGTAGGACAATCCAAGTCAAACAAGCGTTTGTTGTCAACTATAAATTGCATTCAAACATTACTGCTGATATAGATCTGTTTATACTGAAAAAATATTTATAGCCCAGCATGGATTTAATTTTTGCGGCCGATGATTCCTTTTTTCTGAAAGTATGTACAGATGTTAAGCATCATAAGAACCTATCATTTGCAATCAATTTTCTCCACCAACAATGGGGGGGGGGGGGGGGGTTAGGGGGTAGTCTCATTCAGAGACAGTTCAAGGTTAAATAGAAGTATTCATGCTGCAGACTTTTAAAACCAGCACAATGTTTTAATTAAAAAAAAATATTCAAATTCATTCATAACAATTTGAAGCAAAAATTTGGAAAAGCTGAGTTTATTCCTGAAAAATACTCAAAATTTGAACAATTGTGTTCTTATAAAACGTGGAATTTCAAGTCTATTGAAGGTATATCGATCAATATATCCAAGTTTGAATAACACTATCCAATCAAAATTATGTTTTAGTTTTTGAAAATATTGATTGAATGGTGTTTAAATGCACAAAAATAAAATGAAGAATTTGATCACAGTTTGTTTATTTGACTCTTGTTAACAAGGGAGTCTTGGTAAACAAGTGGTTCAAAGCCCTGGCTGACAAATCACAGTGTCTTTCACTACCTAGACTTTATTCCCTCTCTGGCAGATATACTAGAGTGAGCTAAGACATTTGCAATTTCAATTGCTGAAGGCTAGTGGTTTTCTCCAGACACTACAGTTTCCTCCATCATACCTGTAATGACCACCTATATGTAAGTGAAAGAATCTTAACTAGACCATTGCTCTACTCTACACCTTTCAACATACATGCATAATAAACATTTACTGTTTGTTTAGGCTTGTTCAGAGAATGCCAGAATGCAAATACAGTCAAACCTGTCTATAAAGGCCACCAAAGGGAACCAGTAAGTGTCCTTTATGGGCAGGTGGCCTTTATATACAGGTTCAAATAATATGAATAAAGAACAATTGGGATATAATTTTACTGGCCTTTATATACAGGTGGCCCTTATATAGAGGTGGCCTTTAAGGCAGGTTGGATTGTAAATGCATAATAAACATTTACTGTTTGTTTAGGCTTGTTCAGAGAATGCCAGAATGCAAATATTTTAAAGATTACAATAGGACGGGAACAAATCAATAATTCTTTTACCTACATGAATCAAGTCATTACTAAAAATCCTGGTTTTGGTTCCATCCTTGCTTTATTTATCCTTTTATTTTATCCTTTTATGCAACAAAATATAACTTTGGTTGGTGTTTACAATGTTAATTTTTTTACGAAATGGCGAGGTACTTTATGTTACGAAGTGATGAGAGAAGAGTTGACTATTTACATACAAGGCTAGTGCAGCTCAAGAACGGATTGATTTTGGTGTAACTGGGTTGACCCAAATTAATTTAATAAACTAATAAAGTAAACTAACTTTCTGCATTTTCAAGCTTTGAAAAAATTGATGTAAATTGAAACCTTTAAACTCAACCCGACCTTTGAGATACCCTTCATTGTACCCCTTAGACTGGCTACAATTTCCAACTCTGTTTATGTAAAACATTAAAATTTACAAAGACAATAGTTCAAAACACATGACTGTATATGCAACAACTTCTTATCTTAATTCTCTCAGTGCCAGGAGGCACACAAGGCTTTGGTGTCATTCCTCCATGTTGGTCTGTCTAAGGCTACTTGACGTGCTGATTCCAGGTGTTCCAGCCTGCATTGTTCCGTTCTGTTTCTACCATCCGCCGCCAAGTTGTTTTAGGGTGACCTCTTTTCCTTCTTCCCTCAGGAGTCCACCCAAGGGCAACAACTATAACTAGTATATTACACAGTATGTATTTGATGAATATTGTTTTGTTTATTTTTAACAGGAGAGCAGGTGAAGTGGGCGTCTTCTTTATATATGATCATAATAGACTTAAGAAAGAGGAAGATGATCTGAAAGACGCTATATTGTATTTCTATCCTAATTATGTAAGTATTAACTCTGTACAGTTTTAACAATATGCCAGAGTAAAATTTTAAATAATTGTTTTTTTATACATGTACAGTAAAACCTCATTATAATGACTAACAATAACTTTGCCACCTCACTAATTGCCACAGTATTTTGAAGTCATAAAATCTGTTTCTGCAATATTTGCCATACCCCTTTGTAATACCAAAACTTGACTGAACTGAAAATGAAGCAAGGTCTTAATGTAAAACACTCTCTACTTATCAGTTTGCAACTTGAATTCAACACTTAAAGTTTTCCACTGACATTTTAGGAACTTAAAAACTGAGATTCTGGTTAAGATAAGGTATAATTTCAAGTGGACAGGTCAGTCATTGTCTGGTAATGGGGCATTTTTCAAATTAAAATAAAACTACATTAAATTGAATTTACAGTCTTTTTATAGAGGAGTAATACATCAACAATGTACAAAGGGAGATAATTCATTGTAGTTATAAGCTATCGGTTATATCTAACAATGCAAGTGAAGTGGAGTGAATTACCAGTAATAAAGAAGTTTAACTTCCCAATCAGAATTTTTTTTACTTATATCTAGGCAGTCATTTTAGGCATAATGGAGGAAACCTGAGCGCCTGGAGGATACCATTGATCTTTGGCAAGTGAACTGACAAACATTCTCTTATTTGGATTTGTACCGAGTGTGATTGGAACCTTGATGGTGAGAAGGGCAGTGATCTGTAAGCATTTGCTTTAGACCACTCTGTCAGCAAGATATTAGTGGTTTGGTTGGAATTAATTGATTAAGATATTGTGATTTTTGTAAATCATCCGAGCTCTGTTTTCAGAAATAATTTGTTTTCTGTTTTAGATACCTGAAGACGACAAGTGTTTGATATGTGGTCAGTTAATGGGTATGGCTGAATTCTTTCTGAATACAATCAGTAAATCTCCTCCAAAAATATTCAAACTTCAAAATGAAAAATACTGTTTTAAAAGAGTCGGAGTGTATAGTTTTGTAAGTACTGATTTAATTTTGTGGATTACTATAAGTTATCAACAAACCTTTACTCATTATCTGGCAAATTGACATACATGTATATTTCACCATATAATTTTTTTTTTTAAATCAACGTAACCTTGCACTTTTTTCTCAGTTTTCAATATTAATAATTGGCCATGCGAGATTAAGCCTACTAATCTGACATACAAATATATGCTTTTAAAATAAACAGTCTTCATTCAAGAAGGGACCATTGATCCTACTCTTAAGGGCCTTAGAGGGCCATATTTAACTTTACATGAATGCAAAAATATTGATGTTGTGGTGTTTTGATAAGAGGAAGGATTTTGAATATGATACTCTTCTGAAAACTTCTATATTAAACACTGTGTATTTGCACTATTTGGAAGTTTTTCAAAAGTTTAATATTATAAATATGGCTAATTTCATATATTGTTTTTTTATCTTGCCTACACAATGTGAAAAAATTCAATTGTCATACCCCATTGTTTGTGTCAGTTTTTAGTGTTGAGGTTATTGGATGATCATTATAAAATGATGCAGTTATAGACAGTAACAGCATATGCTTACCTCTGGTTAACCTTTGGCATCTTGTTTGTATAAATCTTACAATACATTACAGGTGTTAGAGGGTAGGACAGATGATGCAGACATTACTCTGATCAATCACTTAGATTATCTATATAACTGTTTTGTGTTATATTGTGGAAGTATTGACTATATTAGACAGGTAGGTTCTGTAGATTTTTTTTTTAAATTAAAAAAATCACCTCATAGGAGACATGTGTTTAATTAATTGGTTAAGAAAATAATGTCATATTTCAGTCAGCCTGTGTGATACATATTTTAATTCAACTTAAAATGTTTTAGTTGTGTTTATTTGCTAAACAAGACCGAAAAAGGAAAGAAATGATATTTATGACCATATGATGACATCCAATTCAGGTGGAATTTGCAGCCTTGCTCTGTTTCATTCAAATCACTGAAACTGGTTAATGCAATACGAGCTTATGTAACTTGATGAGTCTATAAAAGAGCGACAGTCTTTTGTTTTTATTTTTCAATCCTTTGTTCATTAATGATATTTTATGTATGAGGTTCTAATTTCAAAAGCAGTGATGGAAACTAGAATTTGAACCTTGCACTTTCCTAATACTAGTGGGGCACATACTCTACCAGTTCAGCTAACTGATTGTACTAAGCCTAGTCTAACACATCCTTCCTTTCCAAAAGTCAACCCTAACCCATTGGTCAACCATTACTGAGTGTTGATTGAAACTCAAAATGTAACTGGAAAAGGATAAAAGATAAGTTAGATGCTCTAACCAATGTCAGACCTTATCTGGGGACCTTCCCGATACTAAAGTGAACATATTCTAACTAATATAACAACCTTCCCAACCATTAATCAAGTCTTGCCAGTTACAGTTTCAAAAGCAGTTAAGAACATATATCATTGTTAAATTGAGTTTTACAAAAAACAAATATGATTTTGTTTGAAATGCACCTCTTGTCTTGTCTTCCCTTTTAATTCCCTAAATGCATAGCAACAGGGGCCTAAGTAGCTGTGTGGTCTAAAACACATGCTAATGGATCATTGTGTTTCTCACTACTTTCTTGAATCCCACTCAGGCCTATTGGGGAATTAAGAGGTTTGTCAGTTCGCTTGCCAAAAGATGGGGGTGTTTCTCTGGCCACTCCAGTTTCCTCCACCATCCTATAACTGACTACTTCGATATAAATTAAGGAATCGTGACTGGGCGTAAAACTCCATTACTCCACCAGCAGACAGTCTGATTTTATGAGAAACTTTTATACATGTATTTGCAATGAACTATAATGTAATTTTAGATTTTTGCTTTCCGTTTCTAGCAATATGGAGAACACCACAGAGGTTTCATTGCAGAGCTAAATGCATTCTGGGATATTCTGTTACCAATGGCAGGTTACCATGACAACCATTTATATCAAGTGTTCCAAGTGTTACCTTCAGTAGAATTACCAAAGGTAAGTTGTCTCAGTTTGAATAGATGATGGAATGAAAAAAGGTTGCAAATCTCAGTCAAGATTATTTATTGCTGGACTACATGTATTTTCCCTTATACATGTATATATATGTCTGCCTGTCTACCTAGAAATATAGCATGCATGTCATATTTTTACATCATCAGCAGGATGATATGTCAGATGATATGAGAGATGAAAATTGAAAGTATTTAGATAATTATATGACATAATCAAATGACACCATCAATGTTAAGTGCAGGTATATGTGCACAGGAAAACATAATATCATTCAAAGCTTTTAAACAATTTCTGGTTTACAAACTGTAATCAGTGAGTTTACTGTTCTTTCCATTTCCATTTCAGAGGTTTGTAGTACTTCTGTTTTTCATAACAAGCTTTAATGTCCATCTTACAGGCACAGATTTGTTCTTATTTTAGGTCACACTGTTTTCAAGTTTGAAATAGTTTTGTTTTTCAGTTAGTGACAAAAGTTGATCGTGATATTTTACCTTTTGGGCTCAGGACACTTTTGAAACACTGACTGTGTTATTATGCTAAAACTAGAACTTCAGATTTGTAAAACAATATTAAAATTTATGTTTAATTTTTGTATCCTATGAACACTGAAGATGAACTGTAAATAGATGAAAAAAGAATCTGAAATTATAAAAAATAGTGAACCAACTGTGCTAACCTTTGCAAAATCCACCTAATGAATGGAAATAAGTAGTGATAATTAGAAATGTGAAATGCTCTTTTTATTCATTTTGGTTAAGTCTAGTGAGATATTAATTATAACCTTTCTTTTTCCATATTGTACCAGATATCATCCTACAAAATAAATATCATATCTTGACCCTTCTGGACATGACCTGATGTTGATGTCATGGGTTGATGTATTATCTCACATATTATTGAAAATGTATAAAAATCGCAGTAACAATCTTACACTTTAGTGTTTATAGTATTTCAGCAGCAGTAGCATATAAAGTTTGTTGAGCAAGCATCTTCTTTATCATGCCATGATTATCAGATTTTAAAACCTTATTCTTATTTGAAAGACCTCATAATTTTTCTTTAAAATATCCTGAAGAAAATTAAACTGTTGTCATCACTTACATTTTATACAATTCACTAACTGGATTGAACATGGTTTCCCATAATCATTTTGTTACAATGGATAGTTTCCATAAACAAAACTTAATGAGGCCCCTTTTTTATGCAAGGTCATGGCCTTGTTAGTCTTGGCCTTGAATTTTTATACCCCCGCTTTATATCCCCCTCTTAAAAAGTGGGGGGTATATAGTGATAGGGGTGTCCGTCCGTGTGTCGTCCGTCCTTCCGTTACACCTTAGGGTACCTATCTCTTATCAGCAACTCCTCCTAAACCCTTCAATGGATTTTCATGAAACTTTCACACAATCTGTGTGATATAATGTAGATGTGCACCTCCTATTTAAAAATTTGATCCGATGGATTTTTTTTATGTGTGTGTGTGTGTGGGGGGGGGGGGGGGGTATTTTTTGTGAGCTTGTGGCTCACAGTTTTTCTAGTTGTTCTTAAATTACCATAAGTATTTTTTTTAGATATGGTGGAACCTTAAAACACTTGTTTATAAAGACATGTGGTATTTATATAGAGATGTCAGTATTAAAGCTATATATTTTACTGTATTTTAGAGTGGTAGTGAACTGTTTCTTCAGTCATCCAATATTCTACAGTCTAGTCAGAGAAGACCAGGTGTGCTAGTCGGTACATTAATGTATAAAAACAAGTAAGAATATTGTAAAATATTTCAGTTTTATTTCATCTCAATCAATATTTTAGTCAAACATATTCCAAGATCAATGAATATACATAACTATGTACCTATGATGTTGAGCAGTCATAAATATATGTGTAAGTCTTTCTGTTGCTATAGTAACAAATGAAATACAATCAACTAATACATTTGCAATTTTACAATAACGATATTTTGAAATAGATCTCAATTGATTAGCATATGCTAGTATTTTAACACACTAGCATTAATTTCAGCAGAAATGTAGTCTAACAATAAATGTAATTTAAAAAGATACTGATTATTTTAGACAACTACCGGTAACATTTATCTTAATCTTCACTTACATATATATCAGGTTTACAACTCTGCAGTAAAAAATCTTCTTTCTTTGTTCCATTTATGAAACCATAGTAACAAAAAATAAATATAAAGTCTGATAATTATTTTATTAAAACATACCTGATTTAATATAATGCAATATACACATAAAAAACTAAAACATTACATTATTGTTTACCGTACTTTGATGTTATTTCCTTAAAAGGCTCTGGAAATAAACTGAATAAATAGATATTTCAGTCTCTTAAAAGGCAACAAAACAATGAAAAGCTGCATTGCAACTGCTATTTTGTAAAAATGATTATTTGTGTTATTCTGTTTTCAGGGTATTATGCAGTCAGATGATGCCAGAACTTACAAGAAAGTTAATTCTGATAACACCACCGGTAATTACCTTTATATCATGTATTTAATAAAAAACAAACATACCAATCCATGTTTAAATCACAGTCCAAAAACAAAAATATAAAAATTTTGAAAACTAGCATATTTTTAAAATGTGAACTTTTACCAGGATAATGAGACTGGGTGCTCCAGAAGAATAAAAACCTCCAGAATAGATAGCTACACCTGCTATTTAGTCGCTGTTGGTGATAATGTTTTAAACCTAACTTTTGTAGTTTGAACTGAAATAAATTCCAATGTTATTAATTTACAAGTACCTCTAATGAACCAGGGCCTCAGTGGCCGATTTGTGTAATGTGCGCTCTTACAAATCAAAGTGTCTCTGAATCTCACTCAATGCAGATATTTATGTGAGAAAGTGTCATTTCGGTTGTGGGTTGGTAATTTTCACTGGGCACTCCGGTCTCCTTTAGCATCTCTGAACTTGTCACCTTGATATGAAATGAAACTGGGCATAAACTCTCTTAATCCTTTCCACTCTAATGAATTATATAAATAATACAAACTATTAATAAAAGACAGCTGTTTATATTTCAAATATGGTGATAGTATGTTTGGTATACTTATTAAGCATACACCTGTATGAAATTATTATTACTGTTATAATTATTATTATTATTATTTTGCAGCTACCTTGTCATGATGTGAAAACAGGTTAGTTATAGACTAGTCTTTGTTCTTAAGAGTTTAGTCAATTTCTAGATTTTATCAAATTTGAATAAATATCAAATAGAAATAACTCCATGCACCCACTTGATTGTCCATATTTTGGTAAGTTTACAGGGACTGGTTGAGACCTGAAATAAATTAAAATGATAAAGTATAAGAATAAGTATTATGTAGCCTAATTAAATGTTAAAAGGATGTAGAAAACAAAGTAGTTGTACATGATTAAAAGTCAAGTTACATGTACAATGTACCATGTATTTGTTAAGAGACAGTTTCTATAGCAAAAAAGAAAAAAACAAGATATAAGTGGTACTTTTCTAATCATTGGTGTCTACATTTTTGTCCAATGTTATATTATTATTCAAATTATTAACACACTTTTCAGAGTTGATTGCTGTTGTTTTATGTTTTATTCAGACTCTTACCAAAGTCAACTGTGTGATGCTTACAGATCACAGTGCCTCTCACCACCTAGGTTTGAATTCCACTTTCGACAGATCCCAGTGTGAAAGCTTTGAGTTTGCTTGTCTAAGGTTGGAGGTTTTCTCTCTGCACTCAAAGTTCCTATATCCTTACTATAATGACTGCTTTGATATAAGAGCAAAAATTCTTGACTGGGAATAAAACACCTTTAAAAACCTCTACTGAAAAAGTCTTTACTGTGTGAGTATAATTCCTGTTATTATTCAACATTGTTGCTTTATTATCTTTGTAGATTATGAATTACCTGTAGGAGTTAGACTTGTCTCTATTTTCTTAACAAAAGATGAATCAGCCGCAGTCAAACCACTATACAAAAACTACAATACTCACTGCAAGTCTTCAAGATTTGCCTGGCAAAATTCTGATTCCCAAGGTCAAGGTCAGAGGCCATTTTCAGTGTCACCAAGACGTTTTCAAAAATTAGAAAATATACCAGAGAAAGAAGCATCTTCTTTAGAGGACAATGCACACAGTGTTGAGAATAATTCATTTAAAATATCTCAAACACAATCCATTAAAAGTGGTATTCATACTGATACAACTTCTCAAAAACAAACAAGTTCAGTTCAGGAATCTTTTGAGAAAGGGAGAAGTCTGCACAAAAGTTCTGCACCCATTATTACAATATCAGGTGAAGAGTCGACTATAAGTGACTATGAGGATGATGACAAGAGGGATAAATCTGTACAAAAACAAAAAATTAAATTTGTTAAAAATGGTTTTAAGGCAAATTCTGATAAAGAAATAGGTAAATCTCGTGAATCATTTTCTATTGAAGACCTTGAAGGTTCAGTAGCTAGCAAGAAAGTGATTGACATTACTTCTAAGAAGGAAACAAAAACAAGCAGTAAGAAAACTAGCAAAATGGCACCTGCTATAGAGGACTTTGAAACACGGGGTGTAAATGAACATGGACGGCAAAGAAAAGATTCAAATAATACTGTAATCATTGCTGCTGATGTACATGCACATTTTGAGGACAGTTCCGGCAGCGATAAGAAAAGTGAAGACCATTCTTTGTCAGAGAACTCCGGAAGTCCAGGTGAAGATGACAGTAAAAATGTATCTGATTCTGAAGTTGATACATCTATGAGCAAAGAAAATGTGAATGAAAAGTCATGTGCATCATCAGATAATCAAAGTACTGAAAGGATTGAAAGTTCAGTAGATGGAAGTTTCAAAGGGGTGGAACATGAGAATGACCAGAGCTTGAAATGTGATTTATCTGGTATTGAGTTACAGAATGAATCATCAAAAGAAGATGTCAGTAAAATGAAGAGTCAAGTGAACAGTGATTTGGGTGATAAGGAGTTAGAAAGTGACATAACTTCAGTTAGTGAAAATAGTTTAAGCCCTGATCTGAGCTCACAATTTCATAAGGAAGAAAATGTTTCTCAGGAATTTTGTGAAAAGTCCAGCAATGTGAAGGTCAAACAAAACTCTAGTGACACAAAAGGTGAAGAACATTTCAATGAAAGTGAAGGTCATTTAAATGAATGTGAAGGCCATTTAAATGAAGGTGAAAGTCATTTACAAAATTTACAGACTTCTATTCTTCAAAAGGAAGAAAGTATTTTGGAACAAATCATTCCAAATGATAGTGTTACAATCCATAATGTTTTAAATAATGAGCCAGGTATGGTTCATGATAATCAAACTCTTGTTGATAGTCTTAATCAGTCTTCCAAAGAAATAGATATACCTGTTACCATAGTTACTAGTGATTCATTGAGTGAAGATGGTTTAGGTAATAGCGACCAAAGCTATAGTACTGACAAAAGCAGCGACCAAAATTTAAATTTATCAGCTTTGAATGTGAATCAAGAAAAATTTGTTAGTGAATTAGGTGTTGGTCACAAAGATGATGACCAAAATTTGACAGACCAAAGTACATCTGTGTCTCCATGTTTTAGAGGAGAAACAACTAGTCCAGATAGTTCAACCTCAGATGTGGCATCAACAGAGAAAAAAGAAACTCTAGATTTTCCTTTGTCAGACAGTCATGGTGTTTCTGCTGATGAGTCAGCCTCTGAAATGCCTCTATACGGGAAGTTTTCAAATAAGCAGACGGTCAATTCAAAAATGGCCAATCAGAATTCAGGTTATAAACATCCAATGCCAATACAGCTTTCAATTGATTCATCCCTTCCTGAATCAGTATCAACACAGATTGGTGATTCAGTTGATTTTTTGGGCAGTGATAGGACACTGGTTTCTATGGAAGGTCAGTCATGGACATCGGACATTGAGGGACTTACTGAGGTCACTATGTATGTACAGAGACACTGTGATATATCAATGATTCTGCTGATGGAAAATGATTCTGTAGAAGATGAAAAAGTTGTAATTTCTCTTGTAAGTATAAAAAGATTCTTTTTTAAATAATTCAGATTATTCTAACTAAAGTCCATTTTCGATCCTATAGTCTCTCGGTTTTTCGTAAAATTCTCTAAAACAAAACTTTTTATTGTAAAAGTAAAATCGTACAATTATTATACAATTCATGCCGTAATTAATTTTTAATATTTCTATTCTTAAACTTTTCTCAGTTTTGCCCCATACTCCGTAAATTTTGGTCAATTTTGAACAACGGCTATTTTGTCTAAGTCCTACATTTCGGTCGAACCATTTTGGACAGGGAAATACTGAGCTAATTTGCATAAGAAATACTTATCGACGATGTTGACACGCAACACTACACATGATTGACAAGGATGGATACTGTTTTCATAAATTTGTTTATAAAATTACTCAAAATTGTTTAAATTTATCAATAGTTATCAATATACATATGGTGTTATAATGCTGCACCTACGAGTATGTCATGTACAAAAAAATTTGTTTACAAAAGATTTTTTGCGAAATAGCATTCTTGCCACAATTCACGTGCAAATCATTATTTGAGACAACGCTCTCTCTCTCTCTCTCTCTCTCTCTGTACCATAATTCTTACTGAAATTATTTAAGAACGGTCATACTTAACCCGGAAAAACTTAAACTGAAATTTATTTAAGAACGGTCATACTTAACCCGGAAAAACTTAAAACAATTCACATGCAAATCATTATTTGAGACCTCTCTCTTTCTCTCTCTCGTTGTACCATAATTCTTACTGAAATTCATTTAAGAACGGTCATACTAACCCAGAAAAACTTAAAACAACTCACATGCAAATCACTATTTGAGACAACGTTTCTCTCTCTCTCTCTCTCTCTCTCTTTGTACCATAATTCTTCCTGAAATTCATTTAAGAACGGTCATACTTAACCTTGACAAACTTAAAACGTTGAATGAAGATAACTATAGATTCTAATAAAAGAAATGCCACCCGGGAAGTCTGAATTTATTACAGTAACGTGTTCACGGTTTTCCCTTTTCGAAATACATGTATTTAATTAAATTATTAATAAATTGTTTTGATTTTTATTTTCCCCCATTTCAATGATTATTAGATCAAGGGAAACTTGATACTTTTTTGAAAAGTAAAATTCTAATATGTAAGAAATGGTAAATTATGGTAACTAATTAAACTTATAAATCGTGTGTACGGATAATTAGTAAGACTGCAAGAACTTTGTCTAATCTACTTGGTGGTTGGCAAGAACTACGGCATTCATGATCAGGTGTACACGTGTTGTAAAAGTCTGTCAACTTTGCCTTTAGCCATTAGGTAACCAGATTATAATTAGAGGCGTATGTTAACAAATATTTCTGATCGTTGTAGCAGAAAATATTATTATTATTATTATTATATTATTATTATTATGATTAAATAATAACGATAAATCAACAATTGTGTAGATGTTTAGAGACATTCACTTAAAAAGAGTTTCAGGAAAACGGATGGTGATATTAATATACAACTTTGTATAATATTATGTCAACTTTGCCTTTAGCCATTAGGTAACCAGATTATAATTAGAGGCGTATGTTAACAAATATTTCTGATCGTTGTAGCAGAAAATATTATTATTATTATTATTATATTATTATTATTATGATTAAATAATAACGATAAATCAACAATTGTGTAGATTTTTAGAGACATTCACTTAAAAAGAGTTTCAGGAAAACGGATGGTGATATTAATATACACGCGGTTGGGACTGTGGGAGTGACTTTCTTCGTAGAGTCAAAGAAGCTAAGATTGTGTTAATGACCCGTAACAGAAACTGATTAGCATATGAAAAACCCTCTCACACCTGTTTTTGGTATCGCCGCAAAGGTTAGGAAAATGGCGCTAAAACAATTTACATAGCGATATAGAAGGCGATATTAAAAAGTTTTAATATGAAGTCAAGAGAGTAGATTAGACACCGGTTACAACAGGCCACATTACGGCATAGGCTTGTTTTCACGATGCAAAAAGCTATGATTTTTATTCACACGTTAACCACATGAAAAGGGACAAAAACCAAGAGACTAATTGGTTGTAAACAGACTTTAGCATCATGAAAAGCCTGTTCTAATATGTTGCAAAATTAATATTTTCATCAGTTCCATCATCTGTATACATTGAAAAATGTTAAATTGAACACAAACCAAACCCCTATTGTGTCTGTTGTAATCTTAGTGTGAGAAACTATCTTGGTTCATTTGCTGAAGGTCTGTGGTTTGCTTTGGGCACTCCAGTTTCCTCCACCATCCCTGAACTGACAGCATCCATAAAAGTGAAAGAATCCTTGAAGTAACTATACTTTTATATTTGTATTTTCTTCAAAATTTATGAAAATAAAACACTTTTCTAAAATATTCAGTACAAGTGTTCAGTTTACACAGGTTTGTACCCTACACACTGACATCACAAAGTGTATCTTTTAAGCTTTTATAAAACTTTGGTTTTCATAAGTGCATAGAACAACCAAATGGACTGTAAAGTTCTATATTCTAAACTTTTATGAGGGACTAGAATATCACAACACTCAAAATATTTTGTGCTGTAAGATCACAGTTCTTCATTGCCTAGGCTACAGACTGTAGATTCTAATATTAGAATAAAAATCTACAAAGCTATGAGTGTGAGATTGATTTTTCTGAGCTCATAATAGAATACGCATGCTTCTTGTATTTAATTTAAATTGAGCAAGTTCATAAAGTTTTCAAATAGTTTTAATGAATTATATCCTAATGTATTTTCATATACAAAGTAAAAATACCTTGAAAATGCAGTTTGAGTTTATATTTATACCCCAATAAATGTTGGAATCTATAAATGGAATCCGAGATTTTTAGGTGTTAAGAATGGATGTATGTGGTATCACATTAGCCACATTGTTTGCCACTTTTCTAGTGGGACAAAAATCCAATATAAACAACCACTCTCCTCTGCATGTGAGAGATGAAAGTGCTAGTTTTGTGATTTTTTCTATGTGAAATTGAAATGCTTGATACTTTTTGTTTCAGTGGAAAGCTGCATTACCACATTTAGCTGATCTGGATTTTTATGTGAAGGAGTGTACAGAGGCTGGTATAAATGAGGTCAGTATTAGGGGTCATTTTGGGACATTTTAATTTTTATTAGGCCCACTTCATGTGTTCTACTGTTGATTACTTAAAATGAGTATCAATCTTCATAAATCCATTCTTTCCTTAGACAGTTTTTGGTCATCATGTTGATTTAGGTCTAACATTTTATTTCAAGCAGGAATCTTATTTTTGACTGACACTACCTTCAAAAGCACATTCTGGTGCTGCAGTGACGAAATGGTTGAGTGTTAGTATTTTTAAATCCAAAGTCTTGACTATGAATTTGGTCCTGATCACCTCCATATAGTTGTATGAGTTGCAAACCTTTATTGTTAACTAGATACCAGTATAATAAGTGAAAACAGTTTAATTTGTCACATTCTGGGTCAGAATACTTGCAGTCTAAAAAAGCGACAGTAGATGTATATTTGTATAAGCAAATTATATACTCTTGCATAACTACCTTATCCATATAAAATTGTATATTATGGTAATACTACTTCAACTTGTCCAAAATAACTGATCAATTACTGCTGTGGTATCAAATAGTATACATATAACTAACTATAAACTTATTTGGCTTTTTTTCTGTTAAAATGTTTTATTATATGAATTTGCAGGCATTCCTGGCAAATCAGAATTTCATACAGTATGACACATTCTTCCAGAATATAAAAGGTAACAAAAAATATAAATTACAAGAATTTAAAAAAAAAATTTAAAAAAAATTAGCATTTGAAACCACTTACCATAATTGCATAATTGCAAATCTATTCAAACCAATAATACAAAAACAATACACAGCAGATGGATGAAATAAGAACAAAAAAGAAGACAAGTAGAGTAGTGTATGAATGATATTAATGCTGAATTACACTATTTGTGTACTTGGGGAGTCCATCACTGCATCACCTGAGCAAAGTATATTGTAAGGTCTTTGTTATATACACATTAACTTTATTGTGTAAATACTAGTTTTTCATTTACAGGTAATGTGGTACAACCTCTAACTGGTATAGATGAGGAATTCCACCGTTTGTCTGCTACAATGCATGAAAGTTTTCTGAACAATTCAGACATGACAGATATGATACACAGGTGAGTCTGAGCATTTTAAATAGGCTTCCACTCAATAACATGACTAAAAAACAAACATACCGATCCATGTCCAAATCACAAAGTGAAGTAAATACTTGGGAAATTGGCAAATTAAGTTAAACACATGTAGTATCACCTGGGAAGTGATGTCAATAATCACCTGGGAAGTGATATCAATAATCACCTGGGCAGTGATGTCAATAATCACCAGGGAAGTGATGTCAATAATCACCTGGGCAGTGATGGCAATAATCACCTGGGAAGTGATGTCAATAATCACCAGGGAAGTGATGTCAATAATCAACAGGGAAGTGATGTCAATAATCACCAGGGAAGTGATGTCAATAATCACCAGGGAAGTGATGTCAATAATCACCAGGGAAGTGATGTCAATAATCACCTGGGCAGTGATGTCAATAATCACCTGGGAAGTGATGTCACTAATCACCTGGGAAGTGATGTCAATAATCACCTGGGCAGTGATGTCAATAATCACCAGGGAAGTGATGTCAATAATCACCTGGGCAGTGATGTCAATAATCACCTGGGAAGTGATGTCAATAATCACCAGGGAAGTGATGTCAATAATCACCTGGGAAGTGATGTCAATAATCACCTGGGCAGTGATGTCAATAATCACCTGGGAAGTGATGTCAATAATCACCTGGGCAGTGATGTCAATAATCACCTGGGAAGTGATGTCAATAATCACCAGGGAAGTGATGTCAATAATCACCAGGGAAGTGATGTCAATAATCACCTGGGAAGTGATGTCAATAATCACCAGGGAAGTGATGTCAATAATCAACAGGGAAGTGATGTCAATAATCACCAGGGAAGTGATGTCAATAATCACCAGGGAAGTGATGTCAATAATCACCTGGGCAGTGATGTCAATAATCACCTGGGAAGTGATGTCACTAATCACCTGGGAAGTGATGTCACTAATCACCTGGGCAGTGATGTCAATAATCACCAGGGAAGTGATGTCAATAATCACCTGGGCAGTGATGTCAATAATCACCTGGGAAGTGATGTCAATAATCACCAGGGAAGTGATGTCAATAATCACCTGGGAAGTGATGTCAATAATCACCAGGGCAGTGATGTCAATAATCACCTGGGAAGTGATGTCAATAATCACCAGGGAAGTGATGTCAATAATCACCTGGGAAGTGATGTCAATAATCACCTGGGCAGTGATGTCAATAATCACCTGGGCAGTGATGTCAATAATCACCTGGGAAGTGATGTCAATAATCACCAGGGAAGTGATGTCAATAATCACCTGGGCAGCGATGTCAATAATCACCTGGGCAGTGATGTCAATAATCACCTGGGAAGTGATGTCAATAATCACCAGGGAAGTGATGTCAATAATCACCTGGGAAGTGATGTCAATAATCACCAGGGAAGTGATGTCAATAATCACCAGGGAAGTGATGTCAATAATCACCTGGGCAGTGATGTCAATAATCACCAGGAAAGTGATGTCACTAATCACCTGGGATGTGATGTCAATAATCACCTGTGTCAATAATCACCTGGGAAGTGATGTCAATAATCACCAGGGAAGTGATGGCAATAATCACCAGGGAAGTGATGGCAATAATCACCTGGGAAGTGATGGCAATAATCACCAGGGAAGTGATGTCAATAATCACCTGGGAAGTGATGGCAATAATCACCAGGGAAGTGATGTCAATAATCACCTGGGAAGTGATGTCAATAATCACCTGGGAAGTGATGTCAATAATCACCTGGGAAGTGATGGCAATAATCACCTGGGAAGTGATGGCAATAATCACCTGGGAAGTGATGTCAATAATCACCAGGGAAGTGATGTCAATAATCACCTGGGAAGTGATGTCAATAATCACCTGGGAAGTGATGGCAATAATCACCTGGGAAGTGATGGCAATAATCACCAGGGAAGTGATGGCAATAATCACCTGGGAAGTGATGGCAATAATCACCTGGGAAGTGATGTCAATAATCACCTGGGAAGTGATGGCAATAATCACCTGGGAAGTGATGGCAATAATCACCTGGGAAGTGATGGCAATAATCACCTGGGAAGTGATGGCAATAATCACCTGGGAAGTGATGTCAATAATCACCAGGGAAGTGATGTCAATAATCACCAGGGAAGTGATGTCAATAATCACCTGGGAAGTGATGTCAATAATCACCAGGGAAGTGATGTCAATAATCACCTCCTGTCTGTCACAGATATCTTGTATATAAAAATGCGTTTTCTTATGGAAATTACCTGGCATAAAATTTTCCAAGTTACAATGTGAAAAATGAGTAGATTTAAAGTATGATTTTAATTTTGTAAACATAAAGAAATGAAGATGACCGAAAAGTATTAGGACATTCTTTCTCTGTCATTTTAACCCTTATTACCGAACTTCACAAAGGAGAAGGGTTTTATGATTTCATTTCATCTTGTTTATTGGTTTCTGAGCAAATACTTTATAAAATTAATATCTTCAATCTACAATCTATTACAACAAAAGGTTTGGATACTTTTGAAACTCGGGGTCACGTTCAAATTTCCTAATATAATGAAGAGACTGATCATAGGTTCAAGATGGATTATTCCCTGTCTATTTTGCACGCTCAGCAACACCATTCATAACTCAGATATTACTATAAGTTTTTAATGGTCCATTGTTTTTGTAACTTGTTTTAAACCTAAAGTAAAATAGTACTTGTCTGAGCATTTTATACAGGCTTTCACTCAATAACATGAATGAAAAACAAACATACTGATCCATGTCTAAACCAAAAAATGAAGTAAATGCTTGGGGAAATTGGCAAATTAAGTTAAATACATGTAGTATTACCTGGGAAGTGATGGCAATAATCACCAGGGAAGTGATGTCAATAATCACCTGGGAAGTGATGGCAATAATCACCTGGGAAGTGATGGCAATAATCACGAGGGAAGTGATGTCAATAATCACCTGGGAAGTGATGGCAATAATCACCAGGGAAGTGATGTCAATAATCACCTGGGAAGTGATGGCAATAATCACCTGGGAAGTGATGGCAATAATCACGAGGGAAGTGATGTCAATAATCACCTGGGAAGTGATGTCAATAATCACCTGGGAAGTGATGGCAATAATCACCTGGGAAGTGATGGCAATAATCACCAGGGAAGTGATGGCAATAATCACCTGGGAAGTGATGTCAATAATCACCTGGGAAGTGATGGCAATAATCACCTGGGAAGTGATGTCAATAATCACCTGGGAAGTGATGTCAATAATCACCTGGGAAGTGATGGCAATAATCACCTGGGAAGTGATGTCAATAATCACCAGGGAAGTGATGGCAATAATCACCTGGGAAGTGATGGCAATAATCACCTGGGAAGTGATGTCAATAATCACCTGGGAAGTGATGGCAATAATCACCTGGGAAGTGATGGCAATAATCACCAGGGAAGTGATGGCAATAATCACATGGGAAGTGATGTCAATAATCACCTGGGAAGTGATGTCAATAATCACCTGGGAAGTGATGGCAATAATCACCTGGGAAGTGATGGCAATAATCACCAGGGAAGTGATGGCAATAATCACCTGGGAAGTGATGGCAATAATCACCTGGGAAGTGATGTCAATAATCACCAGGGAAGTGATGTCAATAATCACCAGGGAAGTGATGTCAATAATCACCAGGGAAGTGATGTCAATAATCACCTGGGAAGTGATGTCAATAATCACCAGGGAAGTGATGTCAATAATCACCTCCTGTCTGTCACAGATATCTTGTATATAAAAATGCGTTTTCTTATGGAAATTACCTGGCATAAAATTTTCCAAGTTACAATGTGAAAAATGAGTAGATTTAAAGTATGATTTTAATTTTGTAAACATAAAGAAATGAAGATGACCGAAAAGTATTAGGACATTCTTTCTCTGTCATTTTAACCCTTATTACCGAACTTCACAAAGGAGAAGGGTTTTATGATTTCATTTCATCTTGTTTATTGGTTTCTGAGCAAATACTTTATAAAATTAATATCTTCAATCTACAATCTATTACAACAAAAGGTTTGGATACTTTTGAAACTCGGGGTCACGTTCAAATTTCCTAATATAATGAAGAGACTGATCATAGGTTCAAGATGGATTATTCCCTGTCTATTTTGCACGCTCAGCAACACCATTCATAACTCAGATATTACTATAAGTTTTTAATGGTCCATTGTTTTTGTAACTTGTTTTAAACCTAAAGTAAAATAGTACTTGTTTTATTTTTATGTGAATGCATTATTGATTGAGACTAGAAAAGAATTCTTGTAGAAACATTTTTATCATTGAATAAATCACATTTATGTTTAACATGTCAAGATAATTTGGGTTACATTTACACATATGCTATAAGCAGCAGTGTTTAGAATGTCAGTCAAGATTAAAAAATCAATTTAGATTCTAAAGAAATGCAAAATGTAAGCATAACCATTGAACTGGAATGTGCTACCATACACTATGGTTTGGAAGTTATAGCACTATAAATGCCATTTTCATTGGTAAACAATTGTTTTATGATATTTTTTAATTTTTTTAGATCTCATTCCAGTTGTTGCTATGGACACAGGACAGTTAACAATGAGACTTATTATCAGTTAAGGAGCAATGCTGTACAAGCTTCAAGCTTACCATCATCAAAACATCCAATGTTTGCAATGGAGAACTTGTCAGCCAAAGAACTTACAAAACACAACATAAACTTACTATAGACCTTGAAAAGGAGTACTAGTATCATAATGCTTAGCATTATAAAGAAAAATCAGCACACATTTCATTCACGCTGTGAAAGCCAAATTAACATTTTTGCTCAAAATGGGTTGGGGCTATATGTTGGGTGTATTTTAAATACACCTTGTTATTCATGTTATTTGACAAGATAGTTTTTTTTTGTAAAATCAAGTAAAAAAATTTATCAAATTGATAACAAATTGTGTTATCATCTGACATGAAAAAATTACAAGGATTATTGTTTGACATCAAATGATAGTTCATGAATTTAAGACAAGTCTTGCTTTATACACTATTGTGTTTTCACTAATGTTAAATAAATTTCATATGGATCCAATGAAGAGATAAAAGTGATAGTTTTTGGTGATTTTTTTCCATTAGTGATTCAATTCAGGTTTATATTTTCATATTTTGTCTGCTATTACAAAGGACCAGAATGCAAACATAGGGTTATTTTTTCCTCCGTCGTGTTGTCATCATTGCTATCAGAATTGATGTGAAATTTTCTGATGTAAACTTCAGATTCCCATACATTATCAATTTTACTTTAGTTTTGTTTATGCATTTTTACTACCAGGGATTGGGAAGTTGAGACAATTGGCCAAGTAAATCTTATTTATTACAATTGATTATGTTCTTTCATAGTACTGATAAAATTCTGATATGCTCATTTTCAACTTGTCTGTATGTAAGAATAGCCCAGTTGCAAGTATATGCATTAGTACGAGTGTAAATTTCAACATGTAACATTAAATATTATTGGGACTAGACGTATAGGCAAGCTTTATGCTGTTGTTTTTACAACAATTTTTTTTTGCAATTCAGGCCATATAAAATCTTGTAAATATGACTGAAAGACTATATATATTCAAACCTTCAGTGTATCTGTGATATTTTATTAATTGTTGATCTAGGTCCAGCTGAATTAATAAAAACACATTGTAATCTCACATGTTTACAATATTCAGATTTTTGGCATAAATAACTTAAAGGCAATATTCCTATCATAGTCCAAGAAAAAGTTCTGTTTTGTCATTTTATTTTTTGTTGTGCCATGTTTTTGTTGCTTTGGCTGTTAGCTATTACATATTTTCCAAAATGTAATACAGATTTTAAAAATAGGCCTATAGCCTACTTTTAAAATAAGTAGTATGATGTGTTTAGTTTTTAGTGGCTATTAGGAAAATTAATTCCATAAATTTTTGGGTCATTGATCCTACCCCTCTATTTAAAATGAAGGTTAAAAATTATTTATTTTAGTGGTAGTAACTGCAGTCAATAGTGGGAAAATTGTAAAAAAAAAAAAAAAAAAAAACAAACTTACAGTTACATATTATACCAGTGTTAATTTTACAGCACTGGACCGTAACTTTGGAGTACACTTCCTCATCAGTAGTGCTTGGGCCAAAGATTTTTCAAAGACCATAATATATTTAACCAAATTTCAGTAATGAAATACTTTTCATGAGTGAGTATACCTTAGTTTTTGGAGATTTACAGATGATACAATACATTCTATATTAATGTTACAACAATATACAATACAATGAAAATGCATCAATGTTAAAATAGTGTATAATACAAATGTACATGTATTTTAAAAAAGTTAGTACAAAATTGTGAAAAAGGTACATGTATAAAAAGTAAGTGCCTATAAATATTTACAAAATTCACTACATGTGTTATTGATTCAATTGACACATTGTTCTTGTCGTAATATCAAGAAAGGTGGTTTCTTTGGTGGTATTATTTGGAATGTTTAATATATAACATATCACTATTATCATTTCAGCAAAATTCCTAGCAAAATTCCTAATTTTGATAGTTAAAAGCAATTAATGCTATCACTGTTACAAAGATTACATTACTGCATCAGAATATTTTTCATTGGCACTAGCTTTTCTAGAAAGATGTAATGTGATACAGAATATGTGAAATGAATTGTTATTATCTCGATTCTGTTATTCAATAAGTTTCTTGATGTAGCAATATCTTGATCAGGCTGTTGGTGTTGACCATACTTCTTAAATTTGCTATGTTATATTTGTTTGGGGTTCTTGTTTTCCAATTTCTTTGTTAAAAACTAGATTCTAAATGCCAATTTACAATGGTGAATTGACTAAATAACATGCACATACTGGAGATCAATATAGGGGCACCATATCTGGTGTGCATGTATATCGAAATACAAGTGTAAATGAAATTTACACAGAAGTTACCCCTAACATATATTATTGAATACAAATATTGAGAATCTGTTTATTTTATACTTTAAAGCTTTAAATGATTTAAATGTCAATTATAAAATACAACAAGCAAGCACGATTCTTCAAGCATCTTTCTTTTAAAGCATAAATTGGACATATGACCTTTTAAATTTAAAATAAAAAAACTTTGTTTCACCCCATCAATACTATTTCCATTATTGCTATGCAACATTATTTATTTATTTTTGTGTTATTTGTTATGGAGATTTCAATGTGTATACCAAAAATCCTGATATTGCCAAAAATCCCCAAATTTAATCTTGAATGTACAAAATGGCAAAGTTAATGAATGAGTGAGTAAATGAACGAAATTGAAAATGCACATACCAATGCATAGTTGAAAATTTATATGAATGAATGATTGAATATACTTTGTATCATTAATCAATTTAGGTATTTCATTTTACTGAAGAAAGAATGAATAAATGAATGGAATTGTGTTTTTCAGTTTTGTATAAAACTCTATTATGTTGCAATAACATTCTAGTGCAATGAAAGTTATTTGTTAAATGTTAGAAGCTGAGAATTTGCTCTCTGGTGTTCTTGATAGATTTGCCTGCTATTTTTATATTATTACTGTTATTTATTTATATATTAATAAATATTTAATAAAAACAAATTTACCTTTTATATAGAGTGGTTTTGTGGTTTCACAGTGTTTGCAATAAAAAAAAGTTAATATCACACTGGGGACAGGGGGCCAAATGATCAAAAGTAATTAAATCAAGTTTCTTTTTCAAACACAGAATGGAATTGTAATATGTTTTGTAGTTTTAAAAATTACAATTGGCGTAATTGTGTTCTTGTTTTTCAAAATTGTATTTAATCAAAACCAGAGATAATGAGTTAATTAGCTATACCTCAAAACTGGCACCCATTTAATTGCATATGAAACTGTATGGCAAACATGATGACTTCAATTTTTCTATTGTCAACTTTCCTTTTCTATGCAGCAATTTGCCTGCGTCTACTGCTTATTGTGTATTTGTTTCACACTTAATTAATACACTATGGTAGAACTGGTTCTTAATACAAAAACTTTATACAACGAAGCAAGCTTCTTATAAATAAACTGTAGAGGCAAGATCATTATAAGCCTAGGCTTTATCAAGGCTCTCAAAAGGTTTCATGGCCGTCATCACAATAGTGTTGATAAGTATGATGTATCCAAAATCACTGGATATAATTATTTTACTCCTCATAGTTCCATGTTCCTTTCATTCCCAAATATCATTACACATGTTGCGGTTGTAGCTAGCTAAATATGTTGTGTTAATCCTTCCGAAGCACCTGACCTCACTTCCATGGTAAAACTTCACAGTTTTCAAAGTTTTTCACTTAGCTTTGGAATTGTGATTTAGACATGGATTGGCATGTTTGTTTTAATACATCAGGCAGGTTTCAGGAACCTTTATATATATATATATATATATATATATATATATATATATATATATATATATATATATATATATATATTGTATATATATATATATATATATACAATAACTATGTAGGCCTATCGGTTTTTTTAGCTTCTGTATTAATATTAATCCTGTATACAACAAATAGTCGCCTATGCAAAAGAGTTCATAATTTTTAATTTATGTCGAACATAGAAATCGTATCTGTTTCTTACAAATCAACTAAGCTTGCAATAAAAACAATTTAAATCTTTACACAAATTAATCAGATGACATTGTTAGTGCTCATAATCTGTGTTGTCATCTTCAACAGTACTAAACAGTCATTAGCCTTTAATTGTCGTGTATATATAGTTATTAGTGATATATACTCAACAAAGAAAGTTAAGGACCATTGTAAAATTTGAAATAAAACTCCAAAAGCGGAAAAATGTAACATCTATCTGTATTTTGTTCTATTCTTTCTTGTTTCAAATGAAGTAAAAATTTTGTGCATGAAATTAAATCCCCTTTATGAAATTATGAGAAGCTTGAATATGAAATTACATGTATATGATTTATGTTCTACAAAATTAAATAATGTTTTTGATGTGGTCCTTTACTGTTTTGCTAAGTATATTTCTCCCTCAATCATTATGTGTAACCCCGCTTACAATACGAGATGGGAAATTCGGTATTGCACTTAGTAATTTTGTATTGTTAGTTTACATTTAGATCATGTATTAAAAGTTTTCACTGCAAGATGGTGGTAGTAAGGGTTTATGGAATTTTGAAATATCCTTTCATTATTGGCTGCATTTGAGAATGTTTTGAAATAATTTAAAATCGTCAATAAAAACGGAATAAAAATGGAAAACAGATAAAACTCACTTTAGATTACTAAGATAATTTCTAATGTACCAATCCTTTACCTCTTTATGTTAAGAGGTCTATGAAACAAAAAATGACAACCATTTATACACTATGCAGTGACATTGCACAAGAAGGCGAAATGGTATTCCGAGGAGTGGTTCAAGTTAAACAAGTTAACTTGGAATTTTTCGTTTTCATTCAAACTTTATTTTCTCATAAAATATTTTTTTTAAATTTTAATTATTAATATAATAGAAAAAGATTTATGCATTAAGTCACGAACAAAAGTTTTAATGCGGATTTAATTTCTTCTGATGAAGTCGGTTCAAAAATATAAGCGTTAAATATTTACATATCGGTAAGGAACTTTATTGTGAAATCTTCAGCTAAAATACACTATAAATAACAGATATCCACGAAAGGCTACAATTGAAGCTGTATGACAAACGTGATGACTTCGATTAACAGTTCCGAGGTTCCCAGCTTCATTTTCTGGTTGACGTTAACGCGTTTAATTTAATTTGCCGGTTTCAAAGTTTACGTTACTTTGGGATGGTGATTAAGACATGGATTGTTGTGTCTGTTTTTAATAAAAATTCCATTAGCTAATTTCTTAATTGCCATAACGTTTTATGGCCGCCGTCGCAATATTGTTGATAAGTTTGATGTCTCTGTGTCCAAGATTGCCCTTGATATATTTGACGTCCTATAGTTCTATGTTCTTTTCACTCAATTTTGATTAAAAACGTGGCGGGTTTAAATTTCTTAAATAGGAGGCCTGTCCGGAGCAACAGGTCTCGCTTTCCTGGTGAGAATTTTGGTGTTTAAACTAATTTGTCAGTTTCATAGTTTCTACTTTGATTCTGGGTTATGATACGGACATAGATTAGTACATGTAGAATGTTTGTTTTTTATTCGAAATTGTATTTTTAGATAGTTTTAGTGTTGGTCCTTTGGATTGATTTTAGAATCGTCCGCTTTAATATACACAATGTCGTACACAATACACAACATAACCTCGATCAAAATCGGTTACAACGAGTCTGTTTTCAAGGAAACACATCCATGATTACAACAACTAAAACATGGGTAAAATAAATCATAAGATCACTGGTTACATATTGTCATGCGGTATTTAGTAATATTCAACGTTTGTTGAGAGGGTCGATGTTTAAAGATAAAAAGGCTAAGAAGAAAATCAATTGACACATTAACCAATAACAGACCACTTCCTGGTTTGATGGTAGGTTTGATGTATTTTTACAGAACAAGTTAGATAAATATTTGTCAATGATACCGATGATCATAAATCAATATTATGTACATTTATTTATTAGTATGTATTAAGAGCAGTCAACTATTATTAAGGCGCCCAAACAAAGTTTGGCGACTTATTGTTTTTGCGCCGTTTCTTCTTCTTCTTCTTATTATTATTATTATTAAGGCGCCCAAACAAAGTTTGGCGACTTATTGTTTTTGCACCGTTTCTTATTATTATTATTATTATTAAGGCGCCCAAACAAAGTTTGGCGACTTATTGTTTTTGCACCGTTTCTTATTATTATTATTATTTATTATTATTATTATTATTGTTATTATTCTTCCTCTTCTTCTTCTTCTTCCGGCCATGAACTTGTCCAACCAATTTCTCGAAGACCGTTGGTCCAATCTTAACCAAACTTCACATGAAGGTTGATACCCATCTCCTTCCCTGGAGGCCGAGGTAAAATGCCCATGGGGTCATTGGGGAGGGGCAGGAGGGCGGGGTCTTAAAAACAATAATGATCAATTTTGCCATCTATACTTTATTTTGTACTAAAAACCATATATATTCATGATCAGTATCTCAAGATGCACAAGTCTATATCAGTAGATTTTCCCTGCGGTATCAGGGAGGGGTGGGGATGGGCGGGGCAGTGTGCTTTAAAACTTTTAAACAATCGAGATCCCCACCCATAAACTATATATTTTCTGGTTCTACATAAAAAGTTGAATAGAGTGATGCTAAAGAAAATCCCATGGGGTCATTCCTGATGGAGGGTGGGGACGGGCGGGGCTTGGTTCTAACTTTTAAATGGTTGATATCCCACCCTGAAACTATATATTTTTCGGTTCTGTTTTAAAAGTTGAATAGAGTGATACTGAAGAAATGCCCATGGCGTTTTCCAGAAGAGGGCAGGGACAGGCGGGGCTGGGTACTAACTTTTGATCAGTTGAGATCCCACCCTTAACATATATATTTTCTTATTCTTTATGAAAAGTTGAATAGATTGATACTAAAGTAAACCCATATGGACATTCCAATAGGAGGTTGGGGACAGGTAGGTCTAGGTACTAACTTTGAGATCCCCACCCTCAAACTACAGTTTTCTTCATGGGCTGGTTGCTATCATTTTGTTTAAGAATTAAAACAATAAGCATGAATTTTCATTGTCAAGGTTACTTAAGTAATCACTGATCCATGTCTAAAAGCTCTCATGCTAAATCTTTTTATAAGCAACACTAATGGTCAGTTATCCCTGGGGCATGATTTATTATTCAATGCGATAGAGTAGCTGCATTTAGTTATCAATATGACATTATATGGGTAAATGCTTGGATTAATTTAAAATCAACACATCATTAGCTCATCAAAACAATGGTTTGTGATATTGGGTATAGGTGATGTCAATCATCGTTTGGGCGCCTTATTTGTAATGATGCATCCATCATTACATTAGTACTCGTTATTATTGTTATTATTCTTCCTCTTCTTCTTCTTCCGGCCATGAACTTGTCCAACCAATTTCTCGAAGACCGTTGGTCCAATCTTAACCAAACTTCACATGCAGGTTGATCCTCATCTCCTTCCCTGGAGGCCGATGTAAAATGCCCATGGGGTCATTAAGGGAGGGGCAGGAGGGCGGGGTCTTAAAAACAATAATGATCAATTTTGCCATCTATACTTTATTTTGTACTATAAAACCATATATATTCATGATCAGTATCTCAAGATGCACAAGTCTATATCAGTAGATTTTCCCTGCGGTATCAGGGAGGGGTGGGGATGGGTGTCGCAGTGTGCTAACTTTTAAACGGTCGAGATCCCCACCCATAAACTATATATTTTCTGGTTCTACATAAAAAGTTGAATAGAGTGATGCTAAAGAAAATCCCATGGGTCATTCCTGATGGAGGGTGGGGACGGGCGGGGCTTGGTTCTAACTTTTAAATGGTTGATATCCCCATCCTGAAACTATATATTTTCCGGTTCGGCTTTTAAAGTTGAATAGAATAATACTGTAGAAATACAAATGACGTTATTCCAGAGGAGGGTGGGGACAGGCGGGACTGGGTACTAAGTTTTGATCAGTTGAGATCCCCACCCTTTACATACATATTTTCTTATTCTTTATGAAAAGTTGAATAGATTGATACTTAAGTAAACCTATATGGTCATTCATTAGGAGGGTGGGGACAGGTAGGTCTAGGTACTAACTTTGAGATCCCCACCCTCAAACTATAGTTTTCTTCATGGGATGGCTGCTATCATTTTGTTTAAGAATTAAAACCATAAGCTTGAATTTTCATTGTGAAGGATACTTAAGTAATCACTGATCCATGTCCAAAAGCTCTCAAGCTAAATCTTTTTTATAAGCATAATGGTCATTTATCCCTGGGGCATGATTTATTATTCAATTCGATAGAGTAGCTGTATTTAGTTATCAATATGACATTACATTGGTAAATGCTTGGATTAATTTAAAATCAACACATCATTAGCTCATCAAAACAACAGGTTGTGATATTGGGTATAGGTGATGTCAGTCAACTTTGTCTATTGTTTGAATTTCAACCAATTGGATTCATGTACTACTTCTACTTTCATTTGACACCAAGACAATAATTTTTTAGAATAAAATTTCAGAGAGAGAGACCATACATAGACACGCTTGCTCCAAGTATATATTCTAAATGACCAAAAAGGTTACATCTCTTGAATCTTTATTTCATTTAAACCTTGAAGTAAAAAAACCTGTTAATTTCTAATATGAGTTCTGAATACAGGGTTAGACTTTTATTTGTTTGGGCGCCTTATTTGTAATGATGCATCCATCATTACATTAATACTCGTTATTATTATTATTATTATTATTCCTCTTCTTCTTCTTCCGGCCATGAACTTGTCCAACCAATTTCTCGAAGACCGTCTGTCCAATCTTAACCAAACTTCACATGAAGGCTGATCCCCATCTCCTTCCCCAGAGGCCGAGGTAAAATATCCATGGGGTTATTAGGGGAGGGGCAGGCGGGCGGGGTCTTAAAACAAAAATGCTCAATTTTGCTATTTATACTATATTTTGTACTATAAAACCATATATATTCATGATCAGTGTCTCGTGCTGTACAAGTCTGTATCGCAAGATTTTCCCGGGGGTATCAGGGAGGGTGGGGATGGGCGGGGCAGTGTGCTAACTTTTAAACGGTTAAGATCCCCACCCATAAACTATATATTTTCTGGTTCTACATGAAAAGTTGAATAGAGTGATATTAAAGAAAGTCCCATGGGGTCATTCCTGATTGAGAGTAGGGATGGGCGGGACTTGGTACTAACTTTTAAATGGTTGATATCCCCATCCTGAGACTATATATTTTCCGGTTCGGCCTTTAAAGTTGAATAGAATGATACTGCAGAAATACAAATGACGTTATTCCAGAGGAGGGTGGGGACAGGCGGGGCTGGGTACTAACTTTTGATCAGTTGAGATCCCCACCCCTAACATATATATTTTCTTATTCTTTATGAAAAGTTGAATAGATTGATACTTAAGTAAACCCATATGGTCATTCAATAGGAGGGTGGGGACAGGTAGGTCTAGGTACTAAGTTTGAGATCCCCACCCTCAAACTATAGTTTTCTTCATAGGATGGCTGCTATCATTTTGTTTAAGAATTAAAGCCATAAGCTTAAATTTTCATTGTAAAGGATACTTAAGTAATCACTGATCCATGTCCAAAAGCTCTCAAACTAATTCTTTTTTATAAGCAAAACTAATGGTCAGTTATCCCTGGGGCATGATTCAATCAATTGGATAGAGTAGCTGCATTTAGTTATCAATATGACATTACATGGGTAAATGCTTGGATTAATTTAAAATCAACACATCATTAGCTCATCAAAACAACAGGTTGTGATATTGGGTATAGGTGATGTCAGTCAACGTTGCCTATTATTTGAATTTCAACCAATTGGATTCATGTACTACTTCTATATATAAAATTAAATCTCAATATTACAAGTTTAAAATTCTTGATTTTTATTCGTTTGGGTGCCTTATTTGTAATGATGCATCCGTCATTACATTAGTACTCGTTACTATTGTATTAAATTTAATTTAATTCATAAATCAGCAGACCCGATGTATAAATATACTGTAAGAAAATCATCCCATTCCGATCTAGAAGTTGTGAGAGAATTTGTTTCGATTAATATAAATATGTAAAGAACATAAAAGAGACATTTCAGTTAAAATCAAAATACATTTTGTAAAAACATTATTTTAGTCAAAATTATCATTAAGTTAAAAAATAAGTTTCGTGGGTCTGAATAATCGGGTTTCAAAATTTGTACTTTGCTTTCGGATTGTAATTGGGGCATGGATATTGTAATCATTCAAAACAATCATTCTTATTCATGTCCGAAGTAAAGTAATCAAATTTAAACTGGCAAATTAAGTAAAACGTGAACTTTCAACAGGGAAGCGAGCCCGGGTGCTCGGGAAGAGTAAGTGCCAATGTGTAGGTGTAATTTACAGGGATATTCTGGTTATTTTATTACATCGAGGGAGAAGACTCACCAAATCATTCAACCCTGATGGCGTTCCATCTGTTTATGGTCCCCTTTGTTGCATTTGTTCAAATGCCCCTAACGTTGCATGGTCATGAGAATCTCGGAGTTAAAATAATCAATGTTTAGATTTCCTAAATAGTATACCAAATAAGTCTCAAAATAATGTCTAGTTTAAACATATTTTAGGATGCCAATTAAAGGTATGTTATAATGATGAGCAAGAATCTCGCTTGCGATATTTGCATTCACAACTTACGTACTTACTGCCCGTTACGCCCTCTGGCGTGTGGGGCAGCAACGAAGTCTTTCCACTTTTGTCTGTCATTAGCCAGTTTTTGCAGGTTGTCCCATGAATGGTGTAGGTCGTTTATTTCTGCTTCAACAGCGCGCCTCCATGTTATCTTTGGTCTTCCTCTGCGTCTTTTACCCACAGGTGTCCAGTGTAGTGCAGTTTTAGTGATATTGTGTTGTTCTTTTCTTAGGACATGTCCAATCCATCTCCATCTTCTTTTCTTTATTGTTGTATACAGGTCTTCTGACTGGCATCTTCTAAGAAGTTCATCATTTGAGATTTAACTTGGCCAAAAGATTTTAAGTATTCTTCTTAAGACTCTTTGTATGGAAAGTTGACAGTTTTTGTTGGTCACTCTGTCATGCGCCAGCATTCTGAACCATAAAGTAATGTTGGTAATACGCAGCTGTTGTAAAGTTTCAACTTTGTTCTTGTTGTGTATTGGCTAGATTTCCAGACTTTATTAAGGTTGTTGGACATTATTCTTGCTTTGGCTAATCTTTTATTTATATCAGTATCTGCTCCTCCATCAGTTTTGATTGTACTGCCCAGGTATGTCAAGGTTTCGCAGTTTTTTATATTTTCTCCATTCAATTGTATATGTTGCTGTTGTTCAGTACCATAACTTCTGCCTTTTTGGTATTGATTTTTAATCCAATTTGTGCTGAAAAATTTTGTAGTCGAGATGTTTTTTTTCCTGAAGATGGAGGTGAGTATGTGATAATAGAGCTAGATCGTCTGCAAAATCAAGATCTTCTAGAAATGTGAAGGTCTTCCATCTAATGCCTCGTGGTATGTTTGTTGTTTTTCGCATGATCCAGTCAATTGCAATGATAAAAAGTGTAGATGACATTACACATCCCTGTCTAACGCCTGTTTTTACTGGAAAGTAAAGATCTGCATTTCCAATAGAACATTCAAAATTTTCATAGATGGCTTAAACAAGTTTAATAAGATGAGCTGGGATTCCATACGATCGTAAAATTTTCCATAAGCTGTCTCTGTGAAGGCTGTCAAAGGCTTTTTCAAAGTCTACAAAATTGATGTGAAGTTGTCGTTGCCACTCATTACACTGCTCTATAATATTCCTTAGAATGAAAATCTGGTCAACACATCCCTTTCCATTGCGAAATCTTGCTTGCTCATATCTCAGTTTATTATCTATAGAGTTTGATATTCTTTTGATGATTATCTTAGCCAGTATCTTACTTGGTATGGAGAGAAGCGGTTATCAATTTATCTAACTTAAAATCGGCAAATTTTGTATCTTCCCGTATTGTATACTGTTTGATCATGGTTGATGCGCATGGGAATGCCGTCTCCAGTTGTTACAATTACTGAGGTCACCTTTCTTTGGTATCTTAATGATTTTGCCTCTGTTCCACTCTGTTGGATTTCTTGCCTCTTTCCATACACAACAGTTAGAGGCAAAATGTAAATTAGAGAACAATACAAATTAACTATGTAATAAAATAAATAGGAACACGAAAAATATTTTAAATTGGATAAAGGTCAATGCAACGAAGCCCCTTAGATGACATGTGAAAAAATATTTCGAAAAAACGAAAAAATATTTTGTTCTCGTGCAAACAAAATAAATAAATATTTATTTCGAGAGCACGACAAATTATTTCGAGATAACAAAATGTTATTTCACTTGTCATTCTTGTTATTTCACTTGTCATTCTTGTTATTTCACTTGTCATTGTTGTACAAGAAACGGTGGACGTACGATTATCTCCTGTTGAACAGAGATTCTGGTTATTTTGTCATCAACAGAATGTTAGAGGTATGGATAGACTAACATAAACACGTATGTTGCGTTTGGTAATATAATTTTACAGCAAACAATCGTATGGCAAATTATGCATCATTGCTTGTTGGTTTGTTTCTCTTTATTCGTATGAAGTATAATTTATGCAGTACATGCTTTATATTTAGACGTATTCCTCAATAATGACGCCCACGAAAGGCTACATTTGAAGCTGTTTGACAAACATCATGACTTAAATTTCTCCGTTCAACTTTCTTTTTCAGCAATATACCCGCTTATGGTGTATTTGTTTCACAATATATTCGTTATGGTCGTCATCACAATATTGTTGATTAGTATGTTTATGTTTCCAGGATTATCTTGGGTATATTTAACGTCCCATAGGTTCATGTTTCTTCCATTTTCACATGGTGGGTTTAGCTAGCCAACTCTTCCGGAGCACCCGATCTCGCTTCCCTGGTGGAAGTTCATCTGTTTAACTTACTTGTCAGATTCAAAGCTTGTGCGTTGCTTTCAGCTTGTCTTTGGACATGGATTGGTATGCTTTTTTGGAAAAAAAAACATCAATTCTGATACCATTAGGAAAAAAGTAAAAAAAAAACCTGCCAGCCCGCATCGCCAAAACACCGAGATATTCACCAAGTTCGATTCAAACCTAGGCGGCATAAAGTGCTGTGATCCGTCCTTTTGGGCTTTAGTCCGCTCGGTCACCAAGGTCATCTTTACATTTTTGTGGGCTACATATACATTAAGTGTTATTGGTTCACCGTTAAGTAAAATAAAGCTATAAACTTTTTTTAATTATTAAATGGACATATATGTGTAACATTTGTTGCAACATAGCGGAAGTGCTAAGGGTGCTTTTTGGACTTTCATTAACCTTAAGCATTTTAAAACTGTCTTGCCATGAGCTTTTTAAATGCATTATTCTGCACATATCAGTATTATGACAAATGCAATGGCCATTCAGATTCACTGAAGTGTCAGTCCGGTCTTGAATTTTCCCTGCTGTATACACAACAGGTGCAATTTCCACACCTTCGCCTATAGCTGGCGATGTCTCAATATAAGTGAAATATTCTTGACCTTGACGTTAAACATCATTAGTAAATTCAATTCTTATCTGGCTGTTTTATGGTGTCATATTATTTATTTGTCCATTGTCAGTTGCCAAGTATATCTTTTTTTTTTTATAATTTCAATTACACATGTAAATGTTTAGATTGGAGAGTAGATACAATCTATATTCAAGTCTGAGGCCAAACACAGCTAAAATAGTAAAATATGAAGTACATTTTAACTTTACATGAACCAAAGTAAGAGTACCACATTATCCAAACCTGGAGCTAGCTAAACATTACAAACATAGCAAAAACAGTTTACATAACTTCTGGCTTAAGCTTTCTCACAAAATTGAACAGTCACATGTATCCAGATACTTGCAAGACTTGTTGTGAGCAATGATATTTGAGACCACTTTTAAGCAGCACAGGTATTTAGTTGTACAGTATACAGTTATCAAATTTTATAGAAGCAATTATCTTAAGCGAAACAAAGACACAATTATTAAAATCTTATAATGACAAATACGAAATGTATATAAAAAATACTTTTAATGGTATTCATGTCACACACACATGTAATTTGTACACAACAAGTTCAGTCATATAAATATGAGGTCATACTCCATACTTCATAAAATGAAACAAACACTACCACATGAAATATACATGTAAACGGATGAACTTAACATTAATATTACACAAAATCCTGACATAAAATGTCTAAAAATAATATTACACTTCCAATGTCAAACCTTGCAAAAACACTATTTCTAACATAAGCACAAAATAAATCATGATCTCGTCTTTTGTATTCCCTGTATTGGCCAATTCAAAAATGTAATCTCAAAACATGTCAAAACAAAACAAAACATTAATATATACAAATTCTCTCTATATATATAAACTCATACAAAATAATAAATTACAACAAATACTCATCTCTTTAGCCTTGACCAATATTCTTCAAAACTTCTAATCTAATTTGCATTTTTTTTAATATATGCATCATACAAAATGAAAAGATTAG
Source organism: Anadara kagoshimensis (assembly GCA_021292105.1). Taxonomy (NCBI): domain Eukaryota; kingdom Metazoa; phylum Mollusca; class Bivalvia; order Arcoida; family Arcidae; genus Anadara; species Anadara kagoshimensis. The sequence goes on along the minus strand of CM037874.1, from coordinate 10,155,407 downwards.
ATAAAATCGTAACAGAAGCTCTTTGATGAACTTTACATTATTCTGATATTTTTAAGTATCTCACTTAATTGGAGTAATGATAGAAAACAATTTCTCACAATTCTGCTTTTTTTAACGTATATTACACAATTTCTTGATAATTTCTTTTTAAAAAAAGTGTTGTTGTATTAAATTATCTTACTTAGTCTCAAAAACACATTTCGTTAAAAGTTAAAGTAGCGACATTTTTTTATCAATATTAAACGTCGCTAAAGTGTGCTTTTTTGATCATGAAAACTGCAGAACAATGATCAATATAAGGAAGGTAAATCAATTGTGCTCAACCAAACTGAATCATCTCTCAGCATTAAAATGGCAAAAACCAAAATTCTTCAAGAAATTGGAATTTGAAAGTTCTATAAACAGCCCAATACTAAAACGTCAAAGAAAATGAGGGAGAGAAAGAATGTTTATGGTCTGTCCGAAACATATACATGTATATGTCCAGTAGGTTTTTAGACAATTTTGTTGAATAAAAGTTAAAATTCCAATTTAGTTTGTTCAACATATACACTTCATTCTATAACTGGTTCTTCAATTGTCCAGATTTCAGAACCTTTTTGTCCAAAAAATATCACATATTTATAATTTAGCACTTTACCATTCAATGAAGATCTTTCATTTAAATTGGATTTTTTTTATCATAATTGTTCTTGTTCTTCTTCAATGACTCTTTATTTCATGTTCAGGAAGATTTTATTTCACTTATACCAAGACATTATTATCTTTAGGATAGGCACAGAAATGTACATATCTTTCCAATGTACACATTACAGTGAAAATAGCCATTTTGTCTCATCTCATCCAAGACCAAGACAATTTTGATTTCTATACAGCCACAAACAATTCACATGTCATATGATCTGACCAAGAAACTGCATTTTAAACCCAGGTTACATTTTTTCTCAATCTTGAAAAAATATTGCCAATTTCCTTATTTCTTGCCTTGTAACACATTAACACTATATTTTTCAAAAAATACTTAAAAGATTGACATGAAGAACAGACCAAGGAAGAAAATGATTATTTAACACATGCTAAAAAGCTATCTTTTATTTAAATATTAAAAACTGACCATACAAAATATTAAGTAAATATTTTTATATGGCATTTTGATTTGACTAGATACCAATTATAAGCGTTAAAATTTATTTTCCATTTCGAAACATGATGGACAAACTGTTAATTGATTAATTTCCTGATTAACAAAAATAAAAGGTCACTGGCAGTAACTATGGTGAACATTGACTGTTATCTAATAATGCACTGAAATATACCTAAAAGAGTTGACCACATGATACCCATGTCTTGTTTAGTATGGAATCAATTACATATTATACCAGTTTTAATTTTACAGGACTAGACGGCCGTTTTGGAATACAATTCCTCATCAGTAGTGCTTGGACCAAAATTATGAAACCGAAATTATTTTGAAGATGGTGAAAAGCTACCCAAAGGACCAAAATATATTTTACCAAATTAAGCTAATTAGTTTACACTTTTAGTAAAAGATACATTATTTTGGGAATTTGTGACATAAAGTTTCCTGAAACATAACCCAAACATTTAGAGGTATTGATAATGTGGTACATTGGTGACTTCCAGTGTGCTAATTTTTTTTTTTTTTTTGTAAATAGAAATATCACAGAACATTCTGAATTTTGGTCACAATTTTTCAATATTTATGATGCTATACAATACACCTATTTCCAAAATCACCATGTCACTAAAAAATCTAAATAAATCACAAATATTTTTAATAGCTAAAAACAGTACCATGATTTTTAATTAATCAAACTGAGAAAATCTAATAACATGATGAGAAATGAATATGATAAATAAATATTCTAATGAAACAACAAACATTTATGAAATGTGGGACATTAAACGATATGTATAACATTTTACTAAACAATTATTTTCACCATCAAAAACCCATAGCTTACACTTCATTTTAATTCATTTGTTATTTGGATCGGAGAGGTGAAAAGTTGAAATTTCTTTTGAAAAAAACAAGTCATTTTTTTTGGTTAATTACATTATTGAGCTTCAATTTGGAATACTCATTTTTAAATTGTGTAAAATAGAAATAAGACAGAGTAACTATTATACAGTTACTAAATGAGATATGTGAATCACAAAAAAATAATATTTGTGTTATGACTTGGTTTTTATAGTTTCTGCATAAGAAATAGGCATCATTATTTTTATTTCATGTGATCTTTCAAGGCAAAATTTATCAGCAATTTCAAAATGTAATTGCAAATCTAATAATCAGTGAATTTTTTTTATCATTTGTTATTTGGCAGTAAAATTCACATTATTGTATATAATTATTTAAAATGTGTGTATAATGTGGGGAATTTCACAAAATTGAAAACATTCAGACCAGCCAAACTGATGAAGAAATAAAAAATCAAAATGAATATCACAAAATTGAAAAAATTTGCAAATACATGTATAATTTATCATTTTTTAAAATGTAAGCTATGGATTTGTAAAGATGTCAAATTGTTGGAAAAATTCCAAATGAAAAAAGTAGCTTTCTTATGAAGATGAAAAAATGATTGCAAATACAGTGAGACCTGCCTAAACTGAACACCTTCACTATTTTTTGTATCAGATAACACCAGCTGATTTATGGCACATCATAAGTAGTGATGGGTATCAGATGAGTTTTCATAATCGATGATCAGAACTGGTCAAGTTACTAATTATCGGAAATATTGGATTATGTAACAAACACATAGAAAATGAACTTTCATTCATCTTTCAATATAAAGGATGAAATTTCAATAGATTAAGTATTTTTTTGAATTTGCATTTTTCATTAATGAATCCACCACTAATATGAATTTCAAGCCATGTATTCACACTTTGGACAAAAATAACATAGTCATGGCTGCATCAAGTATAAGATCCCCGGAAAATGAAGAACAGCATAGGCAATAATTTTGGAATTTCTTGTTTCTCCACTTGGTTTCTTACTTCCAAAAAAGGAAACAAAACATCAATTATTCAAAACTTTGACTATAAGGATCATCATTGGCACATTATTAATCATATGAATATAATTCAGTTTAGAACAAGTTTTCACTTTATCTAGGGGTTCAGTTGTCACAGGTGACACTGTATAACTATTTATAAACGAACATTTTTGTGATAATCTTCATGGGGTTTCTAAATAAAATGTCATGTTAATTTATTTTTACCAATTTAATATACAGTCAAACCTGTCTATAAAGGCCATCAAAAAGGGAACCACTAAACGTAACCTTTATGAGCAGGTGGCCCTTATTTAGAGCTTCAAATAACATGAATAAAGAGCAAATGGGATAAAATTTTACTGGCATTTAAAAGCCAGTGACCCTTATATAGAGGTCGCCTTTAAGACAGGATTGATTGTATAAATATGGTGAAATAAAATAAAAGATCATGAGGGAAATTTTTTTTTACAGTAATCCCTGATTTTGTAGAGTAGAGACAATACTATTTAACTAAGACTGTCAAAAATACTAATGAACCAAAATAAACAAAACATTGCACAATCCTATATAGTATGCTAGTAAAACACTTCTAAATGCAATCAAAGCATGGGTAAAATGATTGGATATTTATGTTTAACATGATTCAAATCACATCTTGTTAAGAAACAAATATATACCCTTAAACATACATTGAGTAAAATACCTATATATGAGGATACTTAATGAAAAAGTAACAAAGCTTGTCTCACAGCTAGTCTGAACGTCCTGGTGGCCAAGTGGTCTAAAGTGCAGGAATCACAGGGCCTCTCATGAGCTAAGTTGAAATCCAATTTGGAACAGATACTTGTAAGAGAAAGTTGTCACTTTGCTTGCTGAAGATCAGTGGGTTTTATTCTGAGAACTATGGTTTCCTTCATTCTCCCCAGACTTACCGTCTCAATATAAGTGAAACAATCTTGTCTGGGGCATGATAAACATCATTAAACCATTCCTTATATACACTTGTCTTGGAATCTTGGAAATGTGAAAAAAAACTCTCTTTTGCAATTGGTACAAGCCAAGACAAACAAATTTATCCTTGGTCTAAAACATAATCATCCTTCTACTCAAACCCCATAGTAAGAATCTAACCAAACTGTTAGATTTGAAATTGTTTCACTCCTACTTTAAAAGCATTTAATTAAGCCCAAAAGTGTCATCAAGAATCTCGTTTCATAAACATAATGGAATGTCCTGGATGGAACTTTTCTATATGCTGTGCAACTTCACCAATGCTCAAAGGAACTACATTTGGACAATATGGACATTTAAAAACCTGCATGTCTGCCATGTTGGTAGCCACATTTTGCTGTGGTGCTGTAGATGGTGGAGGCACCTGTCTTGGAAATGATGCAGGAGAGCTCTGATAAACAGGCACACTTGTCATGCTATTTATATTAGATGTTGGTGTCTGATAAGGCCTTCTAACAACTCCCCTCTGCATAAATACAGGTGGTCTCTGAGAGCGATTTGGAATCATTTGATTGGGCATTCGTTGTGGCATATTTGCTTGTAATTGCTGTTGCATTCTGCCTATTGGACGCATCTGCGGTTGGCCCATTCTCTGGAAAGGATAAGGAGACCCCATATTTGATGGAGCTGGTAATCTATTTGGTGGCGTGGGTGCTGATGGTCTAAGATTAAATATCTGGAAGGCATCAGGAGATATCTCTTCTGTCTCCTCATTAACAGATTGTCTCTCTACTGAACTACTAGGCGATTTGACCTGTCCAAGACCTTTAGAGAGATCCAGTGGAGTTGAAGCTCCGGATTCTCTGTCATTCTGAGGCCTACTTTGTGCATAGTTTGAGTTAGCATTCTGTGGTGTTAAACTTCTAGCACCTCCTAAAACTGGAGTGACTGATGGTACTTTAAGCAGTGGTCTACCTGAGGGGGATGTTCCAGGTTCAGGTGACTGAGCAGGTCCTGCACTTCCTGGTTTATGTAATCGCTGAAGCTTATCAGTCATTGAGAATGATGTGTTTCTTACAGAAGAACCACCTTGAGGATGCTGAGATAAATTGTCTATTCTCTGTTGTTGCTCACTTTGAGCTGTTGAAGCTATACTTTTGGAGTTATTTACTGGATCAAATCTCAGCAATGGTGGTGGTCCTCGCATTAGTGGTGGAGGGCAAGACTGAGACATTGAAGTCTGTGGTGACTGTGATTGTAACTGAGACTGTGAAATGTGCTGATGAGGATATCTTTGTACATTGAAACTGTCCATGTTTACAGTTCTATTTGGCATCCCCAAGGGGTTTTGTATATTAGAATCAGGAACATTCTGACGAATCTGAACAGGTCTAGATTTCCTTAAAGCAGACTTGCTCTGAATTTGGTTAACTGGTACATGACCCTGAAGCCCATGAGCTGGTGGTGGGTGCCTGTTTAGGAATCCTTGTTGTGGCGAACCAGAATGAAGGTTTTGTGATGACACTGGCAATACACCTGGTTGCATGACTGGACCTGGCATTGCTATTGGTAGTCTTTGCAGTGGTTGTTGCCTACTTAACAACATATTGCCCATTTTATTTGATTCACCCACCACAATAACATCATGTTGGTTGATATTTTGGTGTGGAACATTCGTTTGTGGTGTCTGCTTAATAACAGTCTGTTGGTTACTTTGATGTGATTGCCCTGAATTCTGTTGCCCAGACATGGTTTTATTGGCTGAAGGTTTAGATTGCCCATGTTTTTCCTTCATTAAGGACTGGACACGTGTGAACAGATTTTCTTCAATAGCTAGAGACAGAATAATATTATCAGTAGTATTTTTGTGGTCCGTTTTGATATGGTTGTATACAACTTCTTCTTCTTTGGCCCTGTACTTCTTGCAATATGGACAGACATACACAAATACTTCATTATGGTCTTTTTCTAAATGGTCATATATAAAATCAAGAGAAGGCATGTGTTTTAAACATTTCAAACATTTGTATATATCCTTATCTAAGACTGGTTTACCATCAGTGACTTTGAAAATATCTCCTACTGGTATCTGAATTGTTCTTAAATGTTTCTTGGCAGCACTAGACAGAGCTACTGGGGGACTTTTCTGGTTTGGATTGTTATGGAATTGTTTGATATGGCGGTGAATATCAGGCTCTGTACTGCCTTCATACTGCCTACAGAAAGGACACAAAAATAAGCGATTTATGTCTTTATGACTAGATCTCAGATGTTCTACCATTATAGATAACATCGGAGCATGTACACTACATCGTTCACATTTGTACGTTGTTCCCATCCTTTCACCTGTCTTTGGTGCATTACTCCCGGATGTTGCCTGGGCAACTGATCCCATCTCCTTTGGTTTAGGAATATTCAGGGGTACAGACAGACTAGGTCTATTATTACCTCTTATCACAGTGTCTGTTTGCACTAATTGTTCTGACTGAGTATTTGTCTGATTTAAATCTTGTCCTGCCCATGATGCACCAGTGAAAGCACCATGGTTACTGTCTCGTAAACTCACAACATCCACAATTTTCAAACCCATATCATTTTCTGTTGTGTTGTCATCAACAATGGAGGTTGAGTTGGGGTCTGTAACATCTGATGAAACAACTGTACTCTGTACACTGAAATAGAGAATAAAAACATTAAATTTAAACATAGCACTGTCGTGCTGCTGTACACAGGGGTTCAAAATTATATTTTACTATGAAAGGTCCAGGACTTTTTCACTTTATTTTTGGAAGGTCCCACAATGAGATTGGAAGGTCCCATATCAACATTGGAAGGTCCGTGTGCAATTATGCCATATCGGAAAAAATATCTAATTTAATGAAATAAAAAATAATAACTATGGATTCTGTTTATTACACATTTAATGGTATTTCTTTTTACCACAATTTTATGTAAATTAATTTCTTTATGTAATTATTCAAAGTTTCTAACTGAATATACAATCTATGAAAAAATTGAGTCCAACTGCAAGTCTGATTTTGCTGTTTACTTTGCACTGAGTTCAAAATTGTATTCAACTTCTTCACTCTTCTGTTTTAATTTGTGTCCTGAACAATGAGGAAGACCTTTACTGTTTTCAAACCAGTATTTGATACAAGGTACAGGGTCAAAATTAGAAATATCTGGACCTTCACTCATCAAGTACAACTGATTCTTTAATGATTCTTGAGTAAGGGTTGTTCTTAATTTATTCTTTAGTGTATTCATAAGTGAAAATCCTCTTTCACAAGAACTTGTGGAAGGAGACACTATAAAAAGCCAGTGAAGAAGCTTTTCAATTGCTGTTAACTGTGCTGGCTCAATTTCAACAGAAGACTCTGTGTGCACTGATGCACTAGATAGACTTAGCCTTTCTGCACTCTTGGATTGCAGAAACATGTTATATATGTAAATCAGAGAATTAGTTCTGAACCTGCTTGCATATAACTTGAGCTGCATCCATTGAGCTTGAATCTCATTTCTCTCAGATGAGCTCAATATGAATTCAAATTCAGACATATTTATCAAAGAACTGAGGTCATCATTTCCAAATTCTGCCAATTCATAACCTCTGCCAAGTGGCCAGAAATGAAAGTTCAGAATTTTCAGGTTTGATAAGGGTGGTTTATCAAGAGATTCAAATCTTGAAGAGATGTATTTAATTGTACCATCAATCAAACTATTCAAGTCATTGTCAGTCTTAAAATCTACTTCTTTGACATCTTTGGTACTTAATTTTACATTTCCAAATACTTTTGATTCAAGATCAAACTTCTCTTGAAACTCTCTACAGTACTTTCCAGTTTTTTCAACTGTGAAAGATTCATTATTGCAAGTTCAACATGTTCAAACATTTCAATGATTAAATAATCATTAAGTTGAAATGTTTTTGACAGTTTTGCAAGAATTGGCAAATAATCCATCATAAAATACAGAAATTTGATAAACTTGATTGATGTTATTATTGTGTGGTAGCCTTTTGCCTTGTTGGCGTCATCTGCCCTACTACCTGCAACAGAATCGTGCTCAAGATGTGTAACAACAACTTCATAATTCTTAACAAATGCTCCAACAGCCCTCTCTTTACTCGCAAGCCACCGCACCTGTTTAATATTCCCAAAGTGGACAGTAATATGATCAAGAACTTCACTTATAGCCTTCAATTCTCTTCTGCGTTTTGGGGAGTAAAAGTAGAATTTAAAAACCCCTTTTAAAGTATTTTCGAAAGTATTCATGTATGGGATTTTTTTGTTAGCATCCAGAACAGATAATTCTAATTTGTGGGCAATACAGTGTATCCCTATAGCCTGTGGAATGTCATCTTTTATTTTCTTGAAGACCCCCGATTTATTACCAAAATTTACAGAAGCCCCATCAAAATTACAACAAATTAATTTAGGCCCCCCAGTGTCATGACAAATATCAGACTTATCAATATCTATGTTCTCCAATGCAAGAAATATGGCCTTCAAAACACCATCTGCTGTGGCATTTTCCAGTGGAACTATGTCAATCATAGTAGTACAAGGCATGTTTTCATTTATAAAACGGACATAGACAATCTCTTGTTCAATTACCCCCCTGTCTGTGCTTCCATCTGAAAGAATGCTAATAAATTGTGACTTTTTAATTTTTTCTGATAATTTAGATTTAAAATATTTAGAAATCCATCTCAAAAATAATTTACAACCCTCAATATTTAAATACTGTTCTCCTGTATCAAGTCCATTTTTTCTCTGTATTTCCATGATGTATTCAAAATCACTGAACGCTTTTCCTTTTTGGCAGACCGCATATACAGTATTAAATAAACCTTATATCTTTCAAATTGTTCAGGACTACATTTTTGTTTCAAAAGAGATCGCCCCAATACACTATCATGCAATTTTGATTGAGTTTTACTAGTGCCAGCAGATTCAGAATCTTTAATCCAATGTTTTTCACATGTAACATGTTCTTTAGTCATTTCGTGAATTTTAATTGGGTCAATTTTCATGTTCACTGTTCCGCGAACAAGAGCATTGTCCTTGTCGCAAATTAATGGGTACTGTGTACAAAAGGAACAAGACATTATTCCAGTTTCGGCATCATATTTTAGCCATGGGCGGTCTATTTTCCAGTGATTTTGGAACTTCCTCTCCCGTTTTAGGCGGTCATACTTTGTGTCTTTCGCCTCGATCGTCTCGTGATCCCTTTTTCGTTTTTTTGAAGATGTTACACCAAAATCAAATAAGGAGCTCATCTTGATCAACTTCGTTTACATTCTTGAATGAATGTATATAGCAATGCTTATTACTTACAAACACTCAAGTGATCAAGAAGCTAAACTGTTGTCAGGCAGCTGCGCATTATATTTTCATTTCCGGAAATGGTCGGACAACAAAAACTGACAAGTCACTAATATTTCTAAATAAACTGACTGATTAAAAGATTTTTTAACAATACAGAAGGAATATTCTGAAAACGGGTACCGACAAAAAAACGGTAGGTCCATCGGACTTTTACAGTGAAAATTTCAAGGGTCCCAAATTAAAATCAGAAGGTCCCGGACCTCGGACCTTGGGAATTTTGAACCCCTGTGTACAGCGTAGCTGGGAAAATTGTGTTGTGGCAAGACAGAATATAACCGAAAATTCGGGGGGGGGGGGTGTCGTTGATCTATGCATATAGTCCGGCGGATGTGTTTTTTTTTGAAAAAAGAAACAAATTTTTATGTACCAAACCATGTATTGCTGAATTAAATGGTAGAAAAAATTAATTTCATCAATATATGAAAAAGACAATCGGTAATTAAAATTTAAAAAAGTTGTACCCGATCGTTTAGTCATTTCGGATAGAGAGAAAGTAGAGTTTTGCAGATCCTACCGTCGCTATGAGGGGGTACATTCTAGCGGTTGTATGCATAACTGGATCATTTAGTTGTTTTACCAGTTCCGAATTTTTACTACCGAATAATCTAAAATTTCAATCCCGTTCAATTAAAGGAATCGCAAAATAACTTTCTCAATTTGCTGTTTCTTCAACCGCTTCCTAAATGTACGACAGATTGTTGGTGACCTAGTTTAACGATGTAAACAAATCGTGATCACGGAAATGCTTTTATCAAGAAAACATACTACCACGTGTTTTGAGGACAGGTGTCGATATTTTGGAATCAGTAAACATTTGTATTATTACACCACATAAATTTTATTTCCCCTGCTTGTGGATGACGTCTGCAGCAGCGCTTATATGAAACCCTGTTCGGAACTGGTAAAACGACTGTATTTAAAATTTGCATACAACACTGTACGAATTATCTCCCTTTCACGAAAGTAAAATCTAATCGATAAACATTTTAAAATATGACACAATTGCCTCAACATTAAAATACGTTATCATAACCTTCAAAATAAATTTAAATTTCCGTATATTTCACGAAGAATTAATTAAACAACCTGCCGTTGCTGTTCATTTCTTAAAAAGTTATGATTTTACATCGTAGGACGCAAACTTCTCGAACTACTTTTTATTGTAAACATGAGATCAGTTCGCCAAATTGCAGAAATTATTAGATGCATCCCGTCGCAATATTTTACTAGATTCTGAAATGTATTCCGAAAATTTATTCCAAATGTGCATATGTAACCAAATGCATTACCCGTCTCAGAATACATATCTCACGATAAAACAGATATACTTCTTTCACGCTCATTTATCAGGCGCACTATTTCCAGGTGTACTCATATCTTATAATTTCATAGCAAAGAAGCTCGATATCTTGGAAGAAAGCGATGACAAAGTACAGGTTCACTTTGTTCACGCTGTACAAAAAACAAAAATATCATAAATATTTGCCTTCCCTATGTCAATAATACAGTTGATTTTCATTGCCTTCTGAATTTCCAGATAAGTCAATTTCCAGATAAGTCAATTTCCAGATAAGTCAAACTTTTTCAAAATATCTTGAATGAGTTACTCTTTATTTAACTAAAACAAGTCTGGTTATCTGTCACTCAGATTTCACCAAAGTGCTGGACAAGTCAAACAATATTATTAGGTCAAATGAATGTAAATTCAATAAAAACAAAAATATTTCAGTCAACTCAAACTACCAACAATATCTTTTGGCCCTATGAATTTGATGGACTAAAAAAATGTTTTACTATAAACTCTGTCTAGATCTTGGCACATTCTAACTATAAATAACTACAATTTTTATCCTAGACCGACCTCATGGCTTCCGTAATCTCTTAATCATTGTAACTTGCATATAAGGAAACAATTATAAGGTTGGAAGCACCATGGGTTTAATTACCAACAGGCTGGAAAGGATTGTGGATGGTTGAAGCCATATGAATTACTACTCGTGCTCATAAACCGGAAGTTTGTGCGATTATAGCACTCAAAGTAATCAGAAGCCAGATGAAGGCAGATTGATTTTGTCAGAAAAATATTAATAATAGACATGATAGAAAGCCCTAAAATTAACAGATTATGAGTAAAACACAGAAAACTAAGTTAAAATTTTAAATGTGAAAGAGACAATTAATATTGAAGTAATAATGATATTACATCCAGTCAGAGAAAAGTTAACTCCGTTTATCTCTAACTTCATATATAACCACTGTGGTAGTTCAGTTTGTAGAGTGCTCGCTCCTAAAGTAGGAGGTTGTGGGATCAAAACCTGTCCAAGTCTGACCCAAGACTTGAAAGTAGATAGTGACTGTTCTTTTGCCAAGCACTAAACATTAAGAAATGAAAGTCACTTGTTTTTGGATGGGAACTTATAAACGAGGTCATGTGTCACAGAAGGTGTGGCTGATAGAGAACCCTGCTTTATAATGCCATCGCGCAAAGTAAAGTCAAAATTTCTGCACCTTCACCTATAGCTGGCAATGTCTCAATATAAGTGAAATATCTTTAAGTCTAAATCGAAGGATTTTCACTTCTAAATTGTCAAGTGGCTGGAAGAAATAACATATTTTCAAGTCTTGGCCAACCTTCCACTATGGAACTACAAGTGGTAACTTTGATTCTGATCATACACACTCCTTGGCCTTGACTTTTAATATATGACCATGTCTCAAGGTCCGACCACACCGTGACTAAGAGATCATTTGTACATTTTTAATTTCACAAACCCACAGGTGCTGTAAGCATGTGCTTTAGAATACTCATCACTAAGGCCCTATTATTTTAGGGCTCAAAGTCGTTTTTAGGGCAGTATATTAGTTAAAATTGTTCAAATAACCAGTTATTTTAAATGTAATTATTCATGAAATTGACAGTTTACACAAAATCGCAATGGTAAATTTCAACCAGTTGCTGGGTAAATTGTTCTGGTGAAGTATTAAAATGTCAAGAACCAGTGTGTGACCTTGGAATTTTGAGGCACTATTTCTAAACACATAAATTACCTTGAATTCTGAATACTTGTTGGTAGCTGTGTTAAAACCCTCTACATTATTACTTCCAGCTGTTTCTCCACCATCTGTTTGAGTTATAACCACCATATATCTTTGCCAACTCCTCAATTCCATCAACCTCTTTCTCTGTATACTGATCAGGAATCATACTGCTTGTCCTGTTCTCTCTGTAAACTTTCTCTGCAGCAGCAGCAGTGTGATGGACAGTTGAACTTCTTGGTATGTCTTTTTCCACTTGACTAGGCACTATCTCATCTGAATCTACTGTGGTGCTGTCAGCTTCAGCACTCGTTTTCTCTGGTAAGGAAGTACGTTTTTTCCATAAAGTGATCTGGAACAGATTCAGACGCATTGGTTGTTGTGTGGATTGTTTGAGAATAAATCACTCATTCTCTCAAAAATATTGCCTTTATCCTGCGAACTGCTAGTATTTAATTTCTCGTTGACTGTACTTTTTCTATCATAAAAGTCTGGCATGCTTTTATACATGACTGGCTTATTTGGGTGTACTTCTGCAAAATTTGTGCTATTCCTTCCTTGTAACCAAATACAGCTTTGTCACAAAGTGAACGTGTACTGAATATCATGACGATGTTTTGAATTTATATGATCTAAAATTTCTTGCTGGGAGGCTGCTGTAAAACTGCAGTAGCTACAACAGTAACGACCGGATGATTCAGTAACGTTCCTCGGTAATACCACACTTATTATTAACGAGTCTGGTGACTGTTGAAGATTCGTTTGTACAATCGAGGCGTTTGGAGTTGGTAAGCCAGCGTTTGTTTGAACAAATGTATGCTGTTCAGGGGACTGCTGTAGATTGGTTATACCAGCACTTCTTTGTATAACTGTTTGTGGTTCAACAGATTTGTTCTGAGTTGCTATGCCAGTATTTATTTGGCCAGTCATGTGCTGTTCTACAGGGATAGTCTGGCCTGCCATACCAGGTTGTCTTTGTACCATAGAGTGCTGCTCAACAGCTGAAGTCTTCATTACTTCTCTATATAATTCATGTTCATTGATATCTTCAGCTGTTTCCATCTTTGCCTCCTGATCAGGATGAACACTTCGCATGTGAATAAATGCAACACCTCTTGATCTAAATATTCTTTCGCAATATACACATTTAAATGGTACATTTTTTAAATGAACATAGATATGGGATTCCATTATATTTCTACTGGAAGTAACAAAGTCACATGTATTACATATAAAGTCTTTTTCACTTTGTTCCTGTTGTTTCACCGAGTTTAATTCATTACTCTGCAAATAGTTTTACCAAGGTCTTCAATTGTATTAACACCAGAATTAAAAGTGTTCTCAGTACTCTCTATTTCTCCAATATTAGTCATTTTAGATAAAACATTTGTATCACTAGGAATGTCTTTATCACTGATAAATTTGACAAAACTGCCCTCAAATCCTGGTTTATTGTTAAGTACTGGTTGATTTATAAGTCAGAGTTGTTGGCAATTTTTTCCATTTCTGTCAAGGAATTAATAGATTTCACTGGACTCATTCCTTTCCGTGCTTTCCTTTTGCGTATAATTGTAGTCCCTTTCTCTGGTCTCCCCACTCTACCTTTAGTAACAGGTTTTTGATTTAGTTTCAATTTAAGAGGTGGCACTGTATTTCTACCTAAAATATCTTGTCCTGTTATTTTCAATCTCAATGGTGGTACCGTCGTTGGAGACTGATTTTCCTCCTCATTACTAGGCATAATTTCAGCTGTAAGCTTTGTTGTTGATGGATAACTCTTCATCTGTTTCCTAGCTGATGGCTTCCTTTTCTTCCGGCCATCAACTTTAGTTACAGGTTTCTTTGAAGGCACTTGTTCACGTGTGTAATCTACTGACCTAATGCTATCAGCAGAGAAAATATTATTTTCTGTCTCCATGACAACATTACCAGCGATTGTGAAGTCACTATTATCCTGCTCCTCCTCAGTATCAACAGCTTCAGTGTCATCATCTGTATATCCGCCATCTCCCCCTTCAGAACTCTGAGTATCTTTAAGATATTTAACAAAGTCAATGAGTACAACTGAACAAGGTTTACAGATACTGTTCACATCAAGAGAACTATAACCACTCCTGTAATTGTCTTGGTCCTTTTCTGTAACTGCAAACATATTCTGAAATTTGTTACGCATTTTTCTCTGCTTTTCTTCTCTTCTAAGAGCTCTTCGTGTTTGTTCTAAAATATACTGCCGTTCTTCTTGACTTTGCCTCATAGCTATGATTTCTAATGGTGACCTTGATGCCTTCTGTCGTAGTTGAAAGACGCGCTTTGTAGATGTTTTCTTGGAATTTGCTGTATTGTCTTCATTACTATAAGTCACATTGTCCTTAGACAAAGATTCCTGTGACTCTGACTTGTCTTGTGACAAATTTAATTGTTCATTGTCACTATTACCAGCAGCATAATGTATTTGTTCATTCTTTGAGGTGGCAGTGACAGAAGATTGTGCTGGATGCTTAAGACTGTCTGTTCTTTAGATAATGACAGATCATAGTTAATATTCTTGAATTCATTAGAAGCGCCATCTTGCATTTTTTCTGATGAACTCAACTGTTTTATATTTGCTTCATCACTTTCACACATCTCATCTCCCTGGCTATATCTGTTTGAAATTGTATCATCAATTATGCTGCCTGCAACGTTTGAACTCACTTTTGACACATGATCACTTTCAGAAGCATTAGCTGGGACATTGATTTCTAATAATTTTTTATCAGAATTAACAAGTAATTGTCCATCAGAAATTTTGGCTTCAGACAGCAAATCACTATTTGGTTTAAAATCAGCAGACTGGTTAGCATCCATATTTTCAGACAAAGTATTTGCATCACTGAGCACAATTCTTGAAATGTTTTCATTTGAATCATTTTGCTCCTTGCCAGAGTCTGTGCCAGATTCTGTTTGAGAATCCTTCCCCGTTTCACTTTTTAATGTATCAACTCCAATGCTACTTGCTGAAACATTCTCCTTTTTGTCATGTTCATTTCCAGATTTTTCTTTGAGTAGATTAAAATGCTTGCTTGATTCCAATTGCATAGATTTTTGTTGCGTGTCATCATTGATTGGTTCATTTTGCATAATGGTCTCATTTTTCAATGTCAATGGTTCTGATGTTCCTTCTTCCATTTTCTGATTTTTAGTATCTAACAAAGTGGTTTTCTGATTTTGTAGTGGTAAATGATAAGCCCACACTTTATCTTCTTGTTTTTTAACAATACTAACAAAATGCGTGTGATCAATGTCCTGTAAATTTTCACTTAAAGGTATAAATGTCTCTTCATCATCGTTGTTCAAATTTAGTTGTTTGCACTTATTGTCTGTTGTTTGTCCTTCAGGCTTACTCTCTCGATGTTTTTATCATCTACTAATGAACCACTTAAACACTTTTCTGGCAAACATTGATAGCTATTAGATTTGTCCAATACTTCAGTCTCCATTTTTTCATCAGTCAACACATTTTT
This sequence comes from Anadara kagoshimensis, assembly GCA_021292105.1. Classification (NCBI taxonomy): domain Eukaryota; kingdom Metazoa; phylum Mollusca; class Bivalvia; order Arcoida; family Arcidae; genus Anadara; species Anadara kagoshimensis. The sequence goes on along the minus strand of CM037874.1, from coordinate 10,139,501 downwards.
TGTGCTATCCATTGATTTGGTTTCCATTATATTAGTCGATAGTGGAGTTTCTTTGGTCTCTACTTTTCTCGCAACAGCTTCTGATAATTTCTTAGAAATTTCAGAGACTGGCAATTGAAACTCATTAGTTTCTTTTTTGCTACTCCCTTCCGTTGATGATGAAGAGGTTTTTACATCTTTCATAGCTTTTGTGAACTTTAAACCACCAGGTCCAACAATTTTCAATGATCGTTTAATTATCACCTCTGGAGACAGCGGTATTGGTGGCTTTTCTCTGTGCACAACTGTATCAGGTTTTATGTCCTTTTTGGGTGAAGTATGTATTACTTTTGGTCGACCTCTCTTCTTTTTCTCAGGACTGTTAACATTTCCTTCTTTGTTTGAGTATTTTTCTACAGAAATCATATCATCACACTTATCAGATGATATGTTTGAAGTACCAGAAATTTTTTCTTTGCATTCATTAATGTCTTTCTTCATTTTTAATCCTTCATTAATTTGAAACTTTCCTGGTGTTGTTTCATTGGTTGAGTTGTTATCCAATGATATACTATTGTCACATGAATCATCACTTGCATATTTCCTTTTTCTATTTATCTGCCCATCCGTTATCCCTGAATCCTTAATATCTTCACAACTGTTTTGTTGCTCTGTCACCGATTTGTTTGAAAATGTTTCAGAATTTTGAGAATCATTTTTGAAAATGTCATCATCACCTTCAACTATTTTGTCATCTTTCTTTTGTCTTTTCTTTCGCACTGGTCCTTCCAATAGTTCAAATTCACCACTTAACGTTCTCTTTCTTCTCCCTCCCGTCCCAGACATGGAAGCCCCACCACCTCGTTTTTGTCTGGTAATGAGGTTATCTTGACTACGTAACATTTTCCTTGGACCAAGTTTAATACCCTGTCTATTATAGGATTTATGCACTTTTTTCCTCTGTGAATCGACATTACTGATTACACTAGAACTAGAACTGTCATAATTATCATCATTGTCCTTCACATGTGATTTTATACTACTGTTCACTGCTTTTTTCAACACACTGCTATACATTTTCTTTTGTAACACAGTCCATGATGGGTTTTTCCTTGGTCTTCCTGGCCCTCTTTTAACTTTAACTTCTCCATTAGTTTCACTAGTTTTAGCTGGTTTCTCCACAGCTTTTTTTACATTCATATTTTCATTACATTTAGTAGTTTCACTAGTGGTTTTATCAATATTGTCATTTGTTTCAACTTCTTTTGAAATTTCATTTTCTTCTTCAATTTTTTTGACTTTTGGTCTCCCAACTTTTCTTTTCTTGACAACATCTGGTGGTTTGGAAACTAAACTGGTCTCTGATGGAGAATCTGAATTGGTGTTCTGAACATTATCACCTGGGCTGTCTACAGTACCAGACTTTTTCTGAGTATTATCCGACATAGTTTCTAGTTTGAATTTCCCTTTTTTGAAATCTTTTGTTTTTTCTGAATTTTTCACATTTAGAGTTGTTTTGTTTTTTACCTAAAACCTTTTTGGTTTTTGGGATTTTCTCTACTTTCTTTGCAACCCTGAGAGCTATTTTCTTTCGTACACCTTTTGCTTTGTGTATACCAGATTTTGTGAACGTCCATTTCACTGGTGCACCATCTTTATCTTTGCTTAAATTTTCCAAGTAGTTAACAATCTGACGATGTCCCACAGACTTTTTGGATGTGCTCCGTGTTATTAGTTTCACATTTGTAGGCTGCAATTTCTGAAAGTACAAAAAAAAGAAAAATATATAAATAATAATGTTTAAATAAAATTTATAATTTAATTATTACTGGCAAAGTTTTTATTGTTAAAATTGTGGTCTGACAAGTGATAACAAATTTTTTCAAGTGACCTACTTACTGACCCAGCATGTACCACATATGAACTTGACATAGCTTTTGTCAAGTAAATCATTCTGAGCAAATTCAATAAAGATTGGATAAAAACTGTATCTTTAAGATCTCACTAAACAGTTTTTAATATTTGTCTATTTTGAATCAGAAAATTACTTGGTGAAAATCGCCATGACAACATCAATCAACTTACTGCTTTCATGTTTTTCATTTTAAGTGAATAAACAATATATAGAATGAAAGAATTTGTCTTAATGTATGTTAAAATAACAAATTTGCAAATCAGTGTTAAAAAATACGAAACTACATGAACATTTTGGTTCCCAATATGACAACCCTCGACTTTAGAACCATTTGTTTAAATTCGTTTATCTCCACAATGAGCTGAATGTGCTATTAATTTTAAACATATGTTAAAAGTTCTATCAAATAAACGGTTTTCCACCCTAATCAATACCGAAATATGTTGTATTTAGGCATGAAACTGAACAATTTGGGTATTTTTGGACAATATCTGTAATGGAAGAGTTACATTCTCTTCACTTAAGTGGCCTTTTTGTTTCACATTTTGACATTATTTTGATATGTGTTAAATATTTTATAACCTTAAGTTTTGGAAAAAAAACAAACATATGTACCGTTTTCAGTAACATTAAAATTATTCAAATTTGACATGTGTTTACCTGTTTATTGTTCAGCGCCTAATGCTGAGTAATTACTGAACATTTGCCGAGTAATTACTGAACATTTGCTTAGCAAGCACTGAACATTTGCTTAGCAAGCACTGAACATTGCTGAGCAAGGACTGAACATAGCTGAGCAAGGACTAAACATTACTGAACAATAACTGAACATTGCTGAGTAATGACTGACCATTACTGAACAATGACTGAACATTAATGAGCAAGGAGTAACATAGCTGAGTAATGACAGACTATTACTGAAAATTGCTGACCATGCTGAGTAATTACTGAACATTTGCTGAGTAATTACTGGACATTTGCATAGCAAGCACTGAACATTTGCTTAGCAAGCACTGAACATTGCTGAGCAAGGACTGAACATAGCTGAGCAAGGACTAAACATTACTGAACAATAACTGAACATTGCTGAGTAATGACTGACCATTACAGAACAATGACTGAACATTAATGAGCAAGGAGTGAACATAGCTGAGTAATGACAGACTATTACTGAAAATTGCTGACCATGCTGAGTAATTACTGAACATTTGCTGAGTAATTACTGGACATTTGCATAGCAAGCACTGAACATTTGCTTAGCAAGCACTAAACATTGCTGAGCAAGGACTGAACATAGCTGAGCAAGGACTAAACATTACTGAACAATAACTGAACATTGCTGAGTAATGACTGACCATTACTGAACAATGACTGAACATTAATGAGCAAGGAGTGAACATAGCTGAGTAATGACAGACTATTACTGAAAATTGCTGACCATGCTGAGTAATTACTGAACATTTGCCGAGTAATTACTGGACATTTGCATAGCAAGCACTGAACATTGCTGAGCAAGGACTGAACATAGCTGAGCAAGGACTGAACATTACTGAACAATAACTGAACATTGCTGAGTAATGACTGACCATTACTGAACAATGACTGAGCATTAATGAGCAAGGAGTGAACATAGCTGAGTAATGACAGACTATTACTGAAAATTGCTGACCATGCTGAGTAATTACTGAACATTTGCTGAGTAATTACTGAACATTTGCTGAGTAATTACTGGACATTTGCTTAGCAAGCACTGAACATTGCTGAGCAAGGACTGAACATAGCTGAGCAAGGACTGACCATTACTGAACAATAACTGAACATTGCTGAGTAATGACTGACCATTACTGAACAATGACTGAGCATTAATGAGCAAGGAGTGATCATTGCTGAACAAGGACTGAACATTGCTGAGTAATGACTGAACATTGCTGAGTAATGACTGACCATTACTGAACAATGACTGAGCATTAATGAGCAAGGAGTGATCATTGCTGAACAAGGACAAAACATTGCTGAGAAATGACTGAACATTGCTGAGTAATGACTGACCATTACTGAACAATGACTGAGCATTAATGAGCAAGGAGTGATCATTGCTGAACAAGGACTGAACATTGCTGAGCAAGGACTGAACATAGCTGAGTAATGAGAGACCATTACTGAACATTGCTAACCAATTGCTGAACATTGCTGAACACTGTCTGAATTATTACTGTGCATTATCTGAATTATTACCGAGTATTGTCTGAGTTAATGCTGAACACTAATATGCTGAGTTTTAGCTGGATTGTTACAAATTAAGACAAAATTCAGCAATAACCGTATACAGGATGTTCAGTAAAAGTTCAGTTACTGGTTCAGGAAAAATTCAGTGATGTGTCAGGTAAATTTCAGCAGAAATATTTTCATGTTGCCAGTTTTTTAAGTTGGAAAATGGCAGAAACTGTTTAGTGATACCTTAGAGAGCTAACAATGTTTTTTTTATCACTTGACCTATGAACTATTTATGGAACAAAAATGGCTTATATTCCAATCTTTACCAGCTTTGGTACAGAGGATCAATTTTGATGTAGTTTGGATTAAAATTGTGCTCTGTAAAGTGTTGACAATCAAATGTGGAATTATGACACGACTTACAATGCACATCAAAGACTGATCACAATAGCTCACTCCAGCAAAAAGTGCTCATCAAGCCAAAAAAATCAAAGGTGTCCCTAAATACGCTCTAATTCCATTATGAACAATGCATGCTTTTCAGTTATTTCGACATGGCATTTATCAGTATATAGACACATTATATACATTATACTTAAATTATGTAACATTTTAACTTTAAAAGACAAAAAAAATCTATTAAATTTTTATAAAAAAAATAAATCTCTCCGACTCATTTGGTTTATAATTACTGGCATGCACCTCATCGCCCATGCAATTAAAGAACAAAAGTGGTAAAACTTTAGTACAGATGACCTTATCTTTCAACCTCCACACTTTTCTAATATTATATTTAATGACGTCTACGTGCAAAAGTCTATGGACACAATTTTTTATTTAACTGAATGTTGTCTTTATATATTTTCTGTATTATTTTCCCTGTAAAACATTAGTACTGGTCTGCTTTTCATCCATTTAAAGTTCAACAGTTGACAACAAATTATCTTTAGTTTTTGCTTGGAATCATTCTACATTTTAAGTTTGTTTTTTTAAAGTTTTCTCTGTGCAACCATCTCTTGAGAGCCATATAACTCCCATCATCGGGGTAAAAAATCACAAACTTTAATTTACCAGTATTCTATCAGCACTTTCATGCCAAATTTAGGTTTATTTGATGAAGAGAAGAGTTTTAAAAAATTGCCTCAATTAAGCATCTAATTTGCATTTCTGTTAATAGTGCATCAATGAAAAAAGTTACGTAAAAACTGGCTACATATGTTAAACAATTAGGCATCTAGTCTAAATACATGTACTAACTTTGAATGAAATTGGACATTTATATTAAATGGTTCTTTTGAAATTTGGACCAAGTAATGTCACTTAAGGATCTTGCACACAAAATGTGGGTTTAAAGGGACACTGAAGTCTAGGGGATTATGACCACAATCGATAGTTATAAGTACAAAATTAATAATAAAATTCAAAAAAAAAAAAATTATTCCATTAAGATATATATTTCGCTATTTGAAAATTGCCGAAAATCATCGCCGCAGCTCTTTTGTGTTGGAGGTGAGAAGAACACGCTGTGACGTCATGTGTGAACAAACCTCGCCATGCTATCAATAGTGTGGTTACAGTATAGTGTAAAAGTTGTTAAAAATATTGTTTAAATATGGTTTTGTGTGCGACCGTTGATTGTAAAAATAATTAAAAAATTATGATAACTTAGAATTTGTCTCTATTTAGACTTATTTTAAATTTAATAATGACCAATATCGGCTAAATCATGTGCACAATGATCTATGCATCAACTAACCTAAAATGATAAAATATTCTTTTATTTTTTCACGATAAATCAATAAGATCCCAATTTCTTAAAAGTAGAATTTACATCCCTTTCTCGCATACAGGTAATTAAGAGATTATCAGTAACCTACAGTACCTTTAGATCCTGTTTATTAGACATTCCATCGCCGGTAATCAAGAGGTAGATCTACCTTACAATATACAACATAGATCTGAAGATTGATAGGTGTAAATAAATTAAGTGATAAAGTCTTTACGATATCCCATATTAAATGTAAGTATAATTAATTTGGAATTTTGGAAAGATGCATTAAAAAATATTAAATATTTCAATATTGATTTACGAATGTATAAATTGATGGGTCGACTGTCGTGACTGGCGGTATGAAATTAAAATGATTTAAATTAATGAAATATTCCTATTCGTAAGTTCAATTTTAAACATCAAAAACTCTAAAAAAATAATTAATCCCCACCCACCACCCACCACCCCCCCGCTTCTCATGTCATTGATGCGAAGAAAAATTATGTCTGTAACAGTGTGATCTAGTTCAGGACAAATTTGAATGCTGACGGCGAGAGTCCGTACAGGCCCGTCCTTTAAAATTGTATAAATTTACTTTTAAATGAATTTCCATACAATGACGTTTTTAAGTAGACTTGGCTGCAAATTTCATGAAAATCTCTTAAAAAAACTAAAATAAAGTACAATATCCACGGTATATTATTTACTATGTTATACTGCTGTTTGTGTTCACCATATCATTTCATAATTTCTGCTACTTCGTCTGTTTCACATCTTGATATAAATGAAATTATCTTGACTACGATTTTGCCTTACAAGTTATAACATATTCAGATATAAATGGAATTATCAGGACATGGATTATACAATTCAAGCAATAATTATAGCTAGCGTCATCTTGATATAAATAAAATAATCTTGAGATATATAATACAATCCAAGTTATAATTATTGACATGACTGGTGACATCTTGATATAAGTGAAATTATTGTGAGATGTGAAGATACTTAAATGTAACTACAAATAATTAATACATGTATAAACTAAAGAGAATGTATTGTCCAATTTTCATTAGATTTAAAAGGACAGCTTATTTCCCGGTTTCAATGGTACACATATATAAAGAAATTGGGAAACAATTACAACTTATAACTTCTGAAAGAAACGCATCTCTTATTTTCCAAACTATACACAGGATGAAATAACTCTCCTGTTTATTGTGTAACCAGTAGGTGATCTGATGACGAAACGCATTAAAAATTAAAATAAAAAAGTGAAATTAAATTCTTGGCTCATAACAATTGTGTGGCGGAAAGGGCTCAATAGGTGGTCAGGTGGCTCAATCGATAGAGCGTATGTTAGTACATGTATTGTGAAGGTCCCGGGTTCGAGTTCGGTTACGCCGCTGTTACATTTGGGGAATCATCCGACCCTGGGCATTGGCTGACCAACAAGTTGGTCCCAGGGGTGGAACCCGCTGGTTTCGATTCAAGGGAGTTGAATAGAAAAAAGATGGGAGGAATTTGGCGGTCCGTGTAGCTCAATCGGTAGAACATCCCGCTAGTATTAGGAAGCTTCCGGGCTCGAGTCCCGGTGTAGCAGCTGCATTTTCCCCTTTCCTGTTAGTACATCAAACGTAGCTATCCCCTCTTCTGATTTACAAATGCTTGTTATTCTTTTTTCATATATAATTATTATCATCATTAAAATTATTTTAATGCATATTAACATCATTTTCTGGAAGGACCTATTTATTTATTTATTTATTTATTTATTCTATATACGTATTTATTATAAATAAATATAAGTAAAAGTCTGAAATAATTATTGTGAAAAATGATGTTTTTAAAAATTCTCTAAAAATTATAGACATTTATGAATTACGAGATTATCAACATCTTAAAATAAGGTGTGTAAATACACAACTACTGTTGCAGTTAAAGGGTTGGTAAATATACAGGAAGTGTCGGTATACCTGTCTCGTTAGTTAAGTGGATTGGGTACACTCCGATATACAACTAGTCAGTCAATATTGAGGGTTTAATTACAGGTGACTATAATAATAATAATAATAAAAACTTTATTCTCATCAACCGTAAATGTTTTTTTTTTCATGACTGGCCATGGTGTAATGTCTCCTCGTCTTATGTTGTTTCTTGCAATCGTTGCTAATCGCAAAACTTCTTGGTTGAAATGCACGATCTCAAGGTCAAAGCTGTCGATTATACATTTTTAAATAAATTGCAATTTTTAATTTTGTCTTTGATCTGTACGATTTCTGTGCAGCAAATGCATTCCCTCTCAGTGTTCATTGCTCGGCAGTTTCATTATATGTCCCAAACCTACAAACGATGATCATTATCTATAACTTCGCATGAATCCGATTTGAATAAATTCTCTGGTTTACTTTCAGTTCCCTAATATTCTGACTCAAAATCAAAAAGGTAATGCGCTATTTCTATTAATATGGATAAGTAACAACTCGTAAGATGCGACACTTCAGTATATATAAACAGTAGTTAGGAAGAGTGGTTGTTCACACATGACGTCACAACTTGTTTTCGTACCTCCCGATTGAAGAGTTCCAAAATGGCCTGAGGTTACGAATTTTGATTTTTTAAACTTCTATATCTTTTTTATTTCGGCGAATAAAAAGGTGAAATTTTCAATATAATAATAATTTAACATAAATTTTCATATTTTGGTCAAATTGGCTAGACTTCAGTGTCCCTTTAATTTGTCCAGTAGTTTCAGAGAAGCTGGTAGTTATATGCACACATGCCATGCTGTAAGCTCAGCTAGCTATACCAATTGAGCTGAATATGTCTAGCTGCTTACAGTCACTACAAAACACAAATGTATGAAGAAAGCATAGTTTATTAATTTGATATTACCAATGCCATTGTTAAGATTAATATGGATATTTTATAATGACTAACGCAGTTCAAATAAATTGTTAATGATAAAGAGGAAACCCCTTTTATGATTAATTTTTCAATATCTAATAAATTAATACACATACCCTGATACTATATAGATTGTAACAAGCACCTATGTACGTGTAATAGAAAAAGAAAGCAAGGTAAAATGTACTCTTAGTGGCAAATATAGAAGCAAAACCATTTACAAGCTTACAAATCAATTTATAAATATTTTAACGTTTTACCTGGAAATGAATATTGGTACCTAATAATATGCAAAGTAAATTGCCCTCTGAAACATTTTTTAAGTTTTTATTTTGTCAACAGAAGATTTAGTCCATATCATTCACACATGGCATTGTTCAAGAGTTTGGACTCCAAATGGACTGTGTGATAATTTCATGCATGAAACATATATGATTCAACATTATTATTTTCAGTTGCTTCACAGTATTGAAATTAGGGTGAGCAACGACTTGATGAGTGTAGTGATTCGGCAAAGCTCAGTGACTTTCTAGGATGGAAGGTTGATTATATTTTATGTCAAATGAGCAATGCTTTAGCTGTTCATAAGATTTTTATGATTTAACTAAATAAAAGTTCATGCAGTGTGAATGACCGCTTGTCATGTAGTTACACAATGCATTACCAATTTTTCAGCTACACGTATTCGTGGCCAGAGCTAGTTTATCAATCTCCAAGACAAGTTCTGTTATGTATGAGAGTGTGTTTTATGGTCCATTTGTACTTGTGCACATTAAGAAATTTTCAAGAAGTAAGCCTACAGAGTCCGTATTCCGCAGACAACCATACTGCCCAAATTATCCCGGCACCAGGTGAACAATTCAATACTGTCCTCTTAATACAGCATGCCAGGTGAGGAAATAATATCTCAAATTTTATAGTCATATGTATTACCTAGCTAGGGTCCGAACACATGGCCTTTCTGCTCTTGAGGCAGAGACTTAATGAGGCAACTAAGCTTTGTGCCATGCAAATTTGTGCAAGTGTTTCCGATCCCACACTCAGTAGTGTGTAAATATTTTAGAGCGATAGCACACAAAGATAAACATCACAAGTTGCTCAATCTATTATACTGGTGCTGAGTCATCTAGTAGAGATCTGCAACAAGGAAAACTCTCTTTTGTCTTGAGGTCAACCTCATCAAAGCCAGTGGCAAGACACCTTGGGTTTGAGCCAAACACCTTAAACACTTAGTTTTAAGCACCAGTAGTTCAAAGTGAGCGGTGAAAATTTATATCATCAAAATAAAAACTAATTAATCACAGACATACAGTTTTAACTTAAATAGAAACAATAATTTAATTGTTTGTATTAATGTTTGAAAAGACTTCAATTTCACAATCATTTCTTACCCAAGATTTTCCTCAACTTAAATCTGGTAAAATTAAAATTAAATAAATTTACCTAGTTTTTAATATATTTTTGAATTTTAGTTGCCATTTAGACTATTCCAAGCTATTATTATGCATCTATATTCTAATTTTGTTGAACTAGCATCAAATATTACCAAAAAATATCATATTTCAGATGAGGAATTTTTTTCCTGATTATTAATTGGTGTGGATGATGTCCGAGTTTGGTCCCTAAGTTCACCATACTTACACAAGATGCAGGTGATCACATTACTAATTTGTAAAATAAGATTTTTTTTAAGGAAAGTCTCAGTTGAGTAGTGATTGTAACTTGAGCCATTTAAACATTATGCAATACACAAGTATGAACAACCAAGCCCTCACAAAAAATATCAACAACAAACCTATTAAATGTCAAGCATGGTTACAATATTTGAAAGGATTGGTTGAAAATTATCATTGATTCTGAATATACCAAGTGTACAACTGCTTATAAGTTACCAGCAAAATGATAGTGCACAATGCAAAAAGTTCTATATGTATGCCAATCATTTTGAAAAATGTTATACAGGGCATTTAAGTAATGAAATGGTTAAAGGTTTCAAGTTTCCATTTAAAGATGGTATATAGAGATCACAAATTTGTTTGAATCATATGACAAACCCTTCAGCTACTTATGAATGGAATCTAAGTGCAAGTTCATATGGTTTGCAAGTTCATTTTGTAAATTTGCTCTACAACTTGCTGGTTAGGACATTTAGAGTGCTGATCTGCAATGCCTCTGGTTAGCATAACCAGTGTTTTCAGAGAAGATTTAAGTTGACATCACATGCACACTTTACACTGCCATAAGCTCACACTGGTTTTGCCAGATGAGCTAAAAAAGTAAAAAGAGACATATTATACTGAAAAACAGAACCAAGGGTCAACAAAAATTAAAACACTCTGCCTACTGACGTTCATGACTTGGATATCTAGGGTTTGGAAATAACTTTATCATCATGGTTTCTGGAAAAATTAAGGAATAAGGATCAGTACTGGTGCGGAATTTGGTTTTAACACCCAACTTCTTGTCCTTATTTGTATACTAGTATATTTCAATAGAAATGCTGAGTATCAAGTTTGCTATCGACTGGTGTTGTATCCAATATGATTGTCGAAATGGGATTTTACATCCCAGTCAAGAATACTTCATTGAAATCTAGATGTAACCAGCTACAGATTAAGTGGCTGAAAATTTTATCTCTACAGTGCACTGAGGTTAATGTGCAGGTAGGGTTTCTTTATGCCATATAGCTACTGTGTTAAATGGAACTTTACATCCCAGTAAAGAATATTTCATTGATATCTAGATGTCACCAGCTACAGATTAAGTGGCAGAAAATTTATTTCTGCAGTGCACTAAGGTTAACATGCAGAGAGTGTTTCTTTAGCGTGCCATGCCATGTAGCTACTATGACAACAGGCATTGATTTTTAAGGCCACTTTCAAAAGATCCCGTGACTTTCATTTATAAATGCCCAAGTACTTGACAAAAGAACAGTCATGGCCTATTTTCATATTCAGTCAGCATTCAACCCCAACCTCCCTCATACACTCTAGCACTCTACCAACTGAGCTATCATAGTGGTTTAAATTGGTTATTGGGCTATATGATTTGACTGCAGACTTGCAAAACAAGGGTTTTCCGGTTCATACACAAGGAAGGGTTTTATGTAATGTCCTTCAGCCAGGCATTAAATTTCATATTGTGCCCATTTACTCTTCATGATACATGAATAAATTTCGACAGATATAATGGATATTAATCTTGGCATTGACTGGTGACCTGTCCAAGAAAGCAGAGTGGAATGGAGTAGTAAAGTTTTATGCACAAGTTAAGATTGTTCTACATATATTGAGGTGGTTGGCTCAGGGATAGTGGTGGGGAAACCAGAGTTCCAGGTGGAAGCCATAGACCTTTATCAAGTGAACTGAAAACTTTCTCACACTTCTGTCTGTCCAGAACAAAATTTGAAACTAGGTGGTGAGAGGTGCTGTGATATGTACACACAATCATTAGACCACTCGACCATCAAGGTCCCATTCTATTTAATAATTTTACAGAGGCATACTCTGTGGGATGGCTTAACACCAACTAGACTTAATCCTTCCACACATGCAAGTCTCTTTTACTTGATTGATTGAATGGGGTTTTACGTCCCAGTCAAGAATAATTCACTAATATCAAGATGTCACCACCTATAGATGAAGTGGCAGAAATGTTTACTTTTGCCGTGTGCTCAGAATAATGTGGGATTGTATCAAGTAGAAATTGGTTGAAATCTCCAATTGTCACAAAAACATTTTTGTCTTTAAAATATATAAAAATCCATTTTCTGTCTCTTTGCCAAATTTTGTTTAAAAATTCTAACAAATACCAAGGCTATGATGTCATTTATGACGTAGCTATTTACGTATCACCGGATTGTTAATGCACGCAAACTACTTGAATTTGCAACAAATATAGGAAATTCTAACAATATTGGGGCTTTAAGTCTAGTACAATTTGTACAAATGCAGGATAAATGTAGTATTCATTTGCTTGTTGTATTAAAAATATCTTCCTCCATGTTGCTCTGTTGTGAATAAACACGCAAATGTACCTGTTTTTACGGCATCGATCACGGTATAATGATGACGTCGTTCTTCAAATTGTTACGTCACAATACTGAAAATGTTGACGTGGAGATTTTGACCGATTTCTACTTGATACAATCACATGTGCAGGAAGGGTTCTTTAATGTGCCAAGCCTGACCCGACATGGGACATTGTTTTTTAAGGTCTCTAGAAGGACCCTGTGATTTTATGTCTAAATGCCAAGTGCTTGGCAAAAGAACAAGCACTAGCTATTTTTAAGTCTTGGTCAGACCCGGATGTGGTTCAAACCCATGACAGACACAAATTGAGCATTCTGCTGATTGAGCTACAGTAGTGGTAGGTCTCCTTTAATGATGATTCAATTTGTACTATGGATACAACTGATTTTTTACCATTTTACGTTGGTGAAAAATTAAATTTTACATAGTATTTAGAACCAGACCTTTCTCATTTGCATCATGAAATGGATGTATGAATCTGCTTTTTTAATTTAAAACATGAGTTTGTCAGGTATGTTACTATATTTCCCACCACATTTCTAATTTTCTACTATGGTAGCTCAATTGCTGTTTGCTTCATATGTTGGAGGTCTTGGGTTTAAACTCTGGCCAGGGTCTGACTAAGACTTAAAAATAGGTAGTCACTATAGTGACTATTCTTTCGCCAAGCACTCACGTTTAGAAATGGAAGTCATAGGGTCCTTCAGAAGAGACCTTAAATACTGATGTTCTTTGTTAAAACAGGCATGACACCTTAAAGAATTAAAAGAAATAACCCTCCCTTCACATCTGCTGCACATTGCCCCGAGTGAGAGCACTGTAAAGGTAAAAATTTATGCCACTTCACCTAAAGCTTGTGATATCCTTAAATAAGTGAAATAATCTTGACTTGGACATAAAACCCCATTCAATCAATAAAAAATTCCGTGAAAAATTACTAATGGAGTAATGGAGTTTTATGTCCAAGTCAAGAATATTTTACTGGTATTGAGGTGGTCAATTCAGGAATGGTGGAGGTAACCCGAGTTCCTGGATAAAACCACAGGCTTTCAGTAAGCGTACTGACAAACTTTTTCACACCTAGATCTGTCCTGAATGGGATTCGAAGGCAGTCGAACCACATGAGAGACACTTGTCTGTAAACACGTGCTTTAGACCACTCTGCCACTGAGGCCCTACTTTTAAGGTATCATGTGAAAGAGAAGGTAGGGATATAAAAGGTAAATTAAATCTTTATTTGGACATTACATCATTTCACGATCATACGCTGGTACATACAAATTCCTTGAGGTTAAAAAATCAACAATTCATAAATGAAAACATCAAAATAAATCTTTAATGGGGTTTGCAAGCATACAACATGATTACTACATCTGTGCAGAACGATATGGAAAACCATTCTGTTGCTAATTCTAAGAACAACATTTATTCACAGGGACATTAAAGTTGCCAAAAATATAAATCTGTGCGATTCAATAACCCATGTTATATAGCAATATATGCTTGGCATAGAAATTAAACGATAAATCCTGAGGGGTTAGCATGCAATAAATATCGATATTTGCATGCTATTTTTTTTTTCATACTGCACATGTTGTCACATGACGCTGTCATTTATGACATCATACGATTATTGTTACATGGCTGAAGACGTCATCACTGTGTTGTTGTCATATTGCACTAGTTCTTATATCCATTTACAAGAACTAGCGCAATATTTATGTATTGTACGACACAATGGTATTTTAGATGAAATACTTGACAGAAGTAAACAAAATTTATTTTGCTATATAATAAAAGGGTTATTGAACTGATATTGTGAAATATTGTCCCTCATTGACTCGAAATGTCGAGTCAACTCAGGACAATATTTCACAATATCAGTTCAATACCCTATAAAATAATTTCTGCAAACGTTATGAGGCATCATGTCGTATACTGGCAAATTACATATAAAGTAATATTATACAGTTGACTTTAAAAACATCAAAATGAAGTGACCATCGACACATTCAAAAGACTATAAACACACCATGTAAATTTCACACACCACCACATACATTTCATGTCAATTTCATGATGTAAATTTTATATGTCCATTTCATATTTAATATGTTGATTTGTATAATATATTACATAATATTTGAACATTGTATACTTTTTTCTTAAAAATATCAAATTAATAGAAATATCATATCTAGATCTATTAAGTAAAATATTTTATTTATTTCAATAAATGAACCCTCAAAATTTGTTGTCATGTGTATAAAAATTAACATAAAAAAAAGAAAAAATACAATAAAATCTAATTTAAAAAAAATAATTTCAGTACACATTGAAATTTTTATATGAAATTTGAGTAAATCAATTAATTATAAAAAAGAAATGAATTGAGAAAAAACCAATCCCAACATTTCATTTTATCTTATTAAATAAATAAATAAATAAATGTCATAATATTACTGTCAATGACCGGTTACTGTAGTAACAGTACACTGAAACACATGTATGTTTTCTTTGTTTTTGTTGACAAATAAAAACTTCTAAAAAGTTGAATAAAAGCTTTATTTACCAAATTAAAAAATATAAAAATCAATGACGTAAAAGTTATATAAAGAGGGTAAATAAATGATTGAATCATAGTGACAACATACATCAATTCTGACCCAATGTTTACATTCTTAAAACTGAATCACGCACCACTGATTTGCGCATGTACGCTTAGAACCAAATAAAAATGATCGATGGGGGCCCCAACATCACACCCGTTATCGCTGCTAAAAACTTACAAAAACATTTTTACTTTATTTATTTTATATCAAACTAATCGCGAAGACCTACCTGTTCGTCCATGATTTCTTAATAAAGTTATCAACTCGTATGCATTTCAATATTCGCTATAAACTTCTGTGACAGTCCCACGGTATGTACGGTATATGCTGGGAAATATAATGGCGGTCGCTTGCTTGTCAGCCAACTGTGGCGGATGTGACGTCACCCAGTGCTTTTGTTGCTGTTTTCCACATGGTGAAAATGGTTGGAATCAGTTTCAGAACATGTCTTTGACAAAGCCAAATTTTATGTTTACAGTAAAGAAAATAATTAATGTTATAAATTATCAAAATTAATAAAGAATAAAATAAACAAAAAATTACCTGTATAATAAAATCTTCTGAATATTTTTGTTTTTATTTTTTCTTACTTTCAATTTCTGGACAAGCCGCAAAAAGGTCGAAAAGCCAAATGAGCACACTGGAAAGTATCACATTTCAAAACAAAGAAAAATAAGTTCCTGTAAAATAAAGTGCTGTGTTCTTATAACGTGCCGGTCCTATATACTTGTTTAGCAGACGCCCCAAGTTTATTTATCGAGTCGCCGGCAATACACTATTGTTTTAACACTGAAACCTACCTTTAAAATACCACAACAGATGTTCTTTCATTTCCTTTTTAACAGGATAAAGTGAACCAAAGTTGTCTAGAATTTTTGTAAACAAACTCCATTAATATAAAATTTGTAACAGTATAGTACAACGTTCTTGGATGAAAACGTCAGAATATACATATCGTAAATCCCTGTCTTAAACACACATGTGGAAGTATATAGGGCATGCACATATTCAGTCTAAAAACAAAACGTGTACATGTATGCTAAAGATATGGAACTCGTTTGACGCGACAACATAATTGATAAAATCCGGTATATTGCACTCATATCTTTACTTGTTCTGTGGTTATAGTCTACCATGTCACGCTTGTATGTACATTGATTGTGATCACGGATTATTACGTAAAGTATTTCTAGAATTGAACCTTAAACTCATCATAATTGTGCAGCTTTTGATAACACATATCGTCTTACATTGTTGTAACGACAACGGCAACACACTTCAAGGGAAAAAACCTCACAAAGTGAAATATAAAAAATATTACACTTTATATAATTTATTTGATATTTTATAAATATCAGAAGTTTTATTTATTAGAACCATCTATCTTACGAATTATCTTAATATAATTGCAATTATTGGATTGGTTTCAACATATGTTTATCTTGTATAATGAAAATCTATTTCGTCCATTTCCCGGGGATAGTTGCGGCGTGTTTTTGGTTGCCCTGACAACTGTATATATTCTCCAGTTAACCAAACCAACAGCAAGTCTGTTTATTATACCCTTGCCTGATCATGACATGGTATCATAAGGTTGTCCACACCTCATTATATATTATACAAATGAACAGTTGTTTTAAGGTATGCATACCTATTTGCACCAATTAAAGCACCTCATTTACTCATTGTTTATTCCTTTACAACTACTTTTTATGGTATTAAAATCAAGGATCCACCGAGTTTTTCTTTTGAATTCTAAACATAGATCAATATTGCCAATAACTTTATTTAAAAACTAAGGTTTACTCCCCCATGCAAAGTATTTCCTTAGCTAAATTTGGTAAAATATATTTTGCTCCTTTTAAACATCTTGAAAACAATGTTGGATACATAATTATGGTCAAAGCACTACTGATGAGGAATTTTATTCTGAAACGGCCGTCTAGTGCTGTAAAATCAAAACTTGTATAATATGTAGTTTATCAAAAGTATTTGTTTATTCAATAGGTTTTATAAGTAAACACACGGCTGAGGCGTTATTAAACCTCATCTCTGGACACAATTTATCAATCAGTCTGATATCTGTTCAAAGTAGTCAGAAGTGATCAATGGTCAACGTGCTCACATTTCGTTCTTTGTTGTTATTGTTGGTTTGCCCATTTCAAGAAGTAAGCTCGTATACCGTGTTGTAAAGCCAATGAGTTTTTACTCCACACAACTAAAAAGCATGATCGGTCAAAGTATATGGTATCTAATAGCCAGTAACATTTGCAATGGAAAAGGAAAGCAAATTCGGCATGTCAAGTTACCAAAATCGTTTCACGTATTACTTGAACAGATGTTATATTATTTTTTTAAATGATATAAAAGTATTTAAACAGTGTTTATGTGTAAATATTTAACACTTTATATTTATAAAAAATCAAATATTAGAAGATAACAAGGTACCAAACATTTGTATCCATTTTTTTTTTCATTGAAACTTGTATCCAAACTTTTTTTTCATTGAAACTATGTTCAAGCATTGATAGGTTTCAAGTTAAACATAATTTTTAGCAAATTTTCAAATATCCAGTTTAATTCATACATAACAGGTGCTCTGGCTACGATGAAGAACCGCACTTGAAGTTTTGAGCAACGTGGATCTAAATGAAATATAAATGAATTATATTTTATTTGACGCATGGATATTGCATACCAAAGCTTATCAAGGCCCTCGAAGAGTTTTATGACCGTCATCACATCATGCTGATAAGTATGGTATCTCTGTATCCAAACTATACTGGAAATATTTAATGTCCCATAGTTCCATATTCCGTTCCTTCTCAATTTTGATTTAACACATGTCGACGTAGCTATGTAAACAGGGTGTGGTTACTCTTCCGAAGCACGCGGCCTCGCTTCTCGGGCGGAAGTTCACATGTTGAACTTAATTTGTCGATTTTCCTTGCTTTGGAATTTTGATTTGAACATGGAGCAGTATGTTTGATTATGTCAATTTAATTTTGATTTGAACATGGAGCAGTATGTTTGATTATGTCAATTTAATTTTGATTTGAACATGGAGCAGTATGTTTGATTATGTCAATTTAATTTTGATTTGAACATGGAGCAGTATGTTTGATTATGTCAATTTAATTTTGATTTAGATATAGACATAGACCAGTATGTTTTGTTTGATTGAACTAAAAATATCCAATTTTAGTTTTATCTCCTAGTATTTTCGCTACCTTATTTAATGAAATTTGTCTATTTCAATGGCTGACCATTAGGCGACACTATCGGTATTAAGTTGACAAGTAGTTATGTGTTTATGACCAATCACCCAATCTTTAACAGCAATGACGTCACTAATGTACGATAGTAATCTGGTCCCTCTAGCTATAACATGTCTTCCTATTTAATGTTTTACATAAGTCTGGGCATGTATAGCATTTTCTGTAAAATATATTCTTATTTCTTATTTATAGATTTTCGTATATGTATTGTCTTAGGACCAGGTAAGGTGTTTTAATATGTAACGGTGATTTATAGGTTGCCTTTAACCCACGAACAATTCAATTCTTTGTTTCATCAAGGATTTTGATTGTTAAGATCTTTGCATAAAAGAATTGGCTTTTGACGTCATGTTATCGAGGGCGATATTAGCTCCTACGTTATAGAAATGATAATTTTTTCTCATTAATATTGTAAAGGTATTAAATGTGTTGATTTGTTACTTAATGGGTCTTTTTGTATAAATTGAATTATAAAAAAATCAAATTAAATTTTTTTTTAATTATTTTAAAATGAAAAGAATTTGACATTTTGCATACAAAACATGGGAGTTATGCAACGTGCGAAAATGTCAAATTCTTTATATAAAAAACAAGTATAAATAAGTTCATTTTAGAAAATAAATTCAGATTATAGTATTTATCAAATTATTTGCAAACTGAATTGATAAATAACATCAACGGCGTCAAGAAAAAACCCACAAAACACTGGATTGAACTGAACACTTTATAATGACAATACAAAATCACTGGCTTAAAATGAACACCGGATAACCACCCTACAAAATAACTGACTGAAACTGAACGCTGGATAAAGACCCTACAAGATTATTGCATTGAACTGAACACTGGCATGGATAATAACCCTTCAAAATCACTTGCTAAAACAAACACTGTATAACGACCCTTCAAAATCACTGGCTTGAAATGAACACTGGATAACGGTCCTACAAAATCACTGGATTAAACGAAACATTGTATAACGACCCTACAAAATCACTGGCTTAAACTGAACACTGGATAACGGCCCTGCAAAAGCACTGTCTTAAACTTAACACTTGATAACGGCCTTACAAAATCACGGGAGTAAACTAAACACTGGACCTACAAAATCACTGGCTTAAACGAAACACTGTAAAACGACCCGACAAAATCACTGGCTTAAACTGAACACTGGATAACGGCCCTGCAAAAGCACTATCTTAATCTTAACACTTGATAACGACCTTACAAAATCACGGGGTTAAACTAAACACTTGATGACGGTCCTACAAAATCACTGGCTTAAACTGAACACTGGATAACGGCCCTGCAAAAGCACTGTCTTAATCTTAACACTTGATAACGACCTTACAAAATCACGGGGTTAAACTAAACACTGGATAACGGCCATACAAAATCACTGGCTTAAACTAAACACTGTTTACCGACCCTACAAGATCACTGGCTTAAACTGAAAACTCGATAACGACCCTACAAAATCACTGGCTTAAACTGAACACTTGATAACGACCATACAAAATTACTGGCTTAACCTGAACACTATATAACGACCATACAAGATCACTGGCTTGAATCAGCACTTGATAACCACCCTACAAAATAACTGACTGAAACTGAACGCTGGATAAAGACCCTACAAGATTATTGCATTGAACTGAACACTGGCATGGATAATAACCCTTCAAAATCACTTGCTAAAACAAACACTGTATAACGACCCTTCAAAATCACTGGCTTGAAATGAACACTGGATAACGGTCCTACAAAATCACTGGATTAAACGAAACATTATATAACGACCCTACAAAATCACTGGCTTAAACTGAACACTGGATAACGGCCCTGCAAAAGCACTGTCTTAAACTTAACACTTGATAACGGCCTTACAAAATCACGGGAGTAAACTAAACACTGGACCTACAAAATCACTGGCTTAAACGAAACACTGTAAAACGACCCGACAAAATCACTGGCTTAAACTGAACACTGGATAACGGCCCTGCAAAAGCACTGTCTTAATCTTAACACTTGATAACGACCTTACAAAATCACGGGGTTAAACTAAACACTTGATGACGGTCCTACAAAATCACTGGCTAAAACGAAACACTGTAAAACGACCCGACAAAATCACTGGCTTAAACTGAACACTGGATAACGGCCCTGCAAAAGCACTGTCTTAAAATTAACACTTGATAACGGCCTTACAAAATCACGGGGTTAAACTAAACACTGGATAACGGCCATACAAAATCACTGGCTTAAACTAAACACTGTTTACCGACCCTACAAGATCACTGGCTTAAACTGAAAACTCGATAACGACCCTACAAAATCACTGGCTTAAACTGAACACTTGATAACGACCATACAAAATTACTGGCTTAAACTGAACACTATATAACGACCATACAAGATCACTGGCTTGAATCGAGCACTTGATAACGACCCTACAAAATTACTGGCTTGAACTGAACACTGAATAACTACCCTACAAATTTACTGGCTTAAACTGAACACTGGATAACTGCCATAAAAACGGAACACTGGATAACGGCCCTACAAAAGCGCTGGGTTACAGTAAACACTGTTTACCGACCTTACAAGACCACTGGCTTGAACTGAACACTTGATAATGACCCTACAAAATCACTGGCTTGAACTGAACACTGGATAACTACCCTACAAAATTACTGGCTTGAACTGAACACTGGATAACGGCCATACAAAACATCTGGCTTAGCTTGAACACTAGATAACGACCCTACAAAATCATTGGCTTAATCTAAACACTGGATAAGACCCTACGAAATCACTGGCTTAACACTAGGTAACGATCCTACAAAACTACTAGCAGGAATTATTTGCTGGATAACGAACTCAATTGTTCCTATCAACACGTACCATTCGTATTGGAGTCTAAAGCTGTATAATATGATGGTGTTTTTTTGTAGAAAGACTCCCAACTCCTTAAAAACTAGATGATATATTTGTAACATTTCAAAATATAACTGAATAACAAAATAATGTTTCTTTCTTCTCAAAATTCTTCATCGTCTTCTTCATCACCTTCTCTATTTTTTTTCTCTGTATTTTTATAATTTACTTAGTATTATTGTAGATTTGTTTTATTCTATTATTTTTTGCCTCTCGCACTAGATCACAAAAGATTGCAAATTCATGCAGATATACCATTATATTAATAGACACTAAAAGGAAGGTAAAATGATATTGTTATGCACGTGCAATAATCACGTACAATATGTTATCGTATGAAAATCTAATAATTTATTAACTTAACTATTTTGTAGACTTGCTCAAGTCCTTTTATCGAAACATAAAGTTATAAGAGCAACTATAATTTTACATTAAAATGGTTTATAATTTAGAATAAGAAGACAGTGGCAATCTATTATTCTCTGCCAAACAAAACTTTATGGGAATTGTTTTCCTTAATTCTTCGTGTGATATTTTGAATTTATTTTTAAACTACATAACTCATCAAACGCAGCATATGACAAATTTACAATTTCTTTCTTTCTTTCAATTATAATTTATTTGTGATTGGAATAAGCTTGAAAATGAAAAGACAGAAGTTAATAGATCAACTCTATCGTTAGAAAAAAACAAAAGACATATGCAGCGTTTCCGCATATATTTCCTTCTTCTGTGCACTCTTGCAAAAGATAGGTAATTATTATTATAATTAGTATAACTCCAGACACCAGAACCCTTATAATGGCCTCAAATATAAAACTGAAAATTTAATTAAGGCGGAACAGATAACAGCGGATATAACAAGGCAATTAAAGCAGTATTATTATTATTGTAATCAATCCTAGTGTATTTTTTCGTTATAAAGAACGGATGTCCTTTTATACTTCACAATAAAGAACAATATATTTGATGAATCACTTTATGTTTTCTACAATTCATGATAGTTTAATATGTCACAAATCACACATAGTGTTTTCGAAATTTATATCCATTCAATTACACATATCCTAGCTTATTTTGGTAACATGTGTCTAGGTGACAATGATCGATGTATTTTTGTAATCTTGGACTTGGATTATTAAGCTGTACAACAATCGTGATGACTTCAATTTTTCTGTCGCCAACTTGCCTTTTCTATGCAGCACTATACTTGCTTCTCCTGCTTATGGTGTATTTGTTTCCCAATTGATACGCTATTGTAGGGCTTGTTCCCACTATTGGAACTTTATACAACGAAGCAAACTGCCTACAAAAAATTGTTGACCCAGTGATATTGCAAGCCTAGGCTTATCAATGCTCTCAATAAGTTTTATGGCTGTCATCACAGTATTGTTGATAAGTTTGATGTCTGTGCCAGGATTGCCTTGGATATATTTGACGTCCCATAGTTTACATGTTCCTTTCACTCAATTTTAATTTCATACGTGGCGAGTGTGGCTAGCTAAACAGGAGGTGCTAACCCTTCCGGAGAACCCGGTCACATCTCCCTCGTGGAAGTTCACGTGTTAAACCTTACTTGTCAGTTTCAAAGTTTTTACTTTGCTTCTGGATTGTGATTTGGACATGAATTAGTATGTTTGTTTTTTAATAGATATCGGACCTTTGTTCCCGGACTTTTCACAATTATGGTGTCCAATTCAATTATGTTTTAATCAGTACCCATTCTCACGAAATCTTTGTAAAAACAGAGTCTATTATGACAAAGTGTCCTGTAACGAAGACGTTTTTATAAGCACACGACTCGATCTCATGAAGTTTGTGTAGTAAACACTACAAATTAAGTCTTACAGTGCAGCAAATACAGTTATAATATAAGTATCAGCAAATGCTTGGCTATATTATATCATACATCAAATACTAACCTATAGTCAAATCATAATCCGAAAGACAAAGTAAAAACTTTGTAAACTGTCAAATTAATTAAATAAACTTCTACCAGGGAAGTAAGAATGGGTGCTCAGAAAGAATAAGCACCTCCTGTCTGGCTAAATACACTCGACACCCGTGTAATCAAAATTGGAAGGAGAGAAAACTATGAAACGCCAATTTAATACACCATTCTTATCAAATGGGTACGTACTTATTTTTTAATCTTCAAAATTATATTTTACAACGTGTTCTGAAGTGTAAAGTAATATATTTCAAATACAATTTGTATGGCCAAACACAAATGAATATTTTGCGTAAACAGCATAAATGGCATAGATCTACTAAAACAAACAGTTTATTTATGAAACAAATTGCAGTATTGTATCAAGTAGAAATTACCACAGGCATTGAAATATCAAAAGTTGGCATGTTATCAAAATGCTAAAGATCTTGCCGTGAAAGCACATACATTAGCACAAATGTCAATAAAAAGACATTCCTTTACAAAAACGGCATACATTTTCAAAATGATGTCTTATTGAAATGATATTTGTTCAATTTCGTCACATGTTAGTCAATTTAAACAAAATTTTGATTTCCTTGAAACAATATCTCTCAAAATTAAAAACAATATAATGCGAACACAATGAAAATGGTGAACACCAGGACATAATAAAATCCAAAGAATAAAAAATCCAAGGTAACAATAAACAACAGTCATAATGTAATAAAAAACAAACATACTAATCAATGTCCAAATCACAATCCTAAAGCAAAGTGTAATCTTTGAAATTTACAAATTGTGTTAAATACGTGAACTTCCACCAGGAAAGTGAGGCCGGGTGCTCCGGCAAGTCAAACATCTCCTCTTTAGCTAGTTACACCCGCCAGGTGTGTAATCAAAATTAAGAGCGAAAAGAACATGAAAATATGGAACGTCAAATATAACCAGGGCAATGATTGTTGTAAACCAATATTTGTATTGCAAAATATGATGAAAACTAATTCTAAGGCCTGTAAATGTATAAATAATTTTTTTTATCAAATTACATATTATACCAGTTTTAATCAAACAATAATTGCATTATGTAATATAGAATAAAATACAAAATACATTTTTATGACTAGAAAATTAAAAAATCAACTAACTTTTTTGTCATAATCTATCCATCATAAAAGTGCAAAATCAATTTGTATGACAAAGATATGTGTTATGCATACACAGCAACGTTTTTTAATTTGTATAACAAAAACAATAACAAATATTCGGAAATCTTAATATATTCCTAATAAGTTTGCTAATATATTGCATGCAAAAATACTACGACGAGAAACATGATTATTACAAAAACCCTAACATGAACAGTAATATACTTTACAGTGAGCAATAATAATGATAATAATAATGAACATTAAATTTTACAGATAAACCAAATTTATTTAAAACACTAAATGTTAATTATAATTATTTAGTTTTGCAGCCTCACTTCGCTGATGGAAGTTCACGCGTTTAACCTATTTTGCCAGTTTTTCAAACTCTTTACTTTGCGATGGGACTGTGCCTTGGACATGGATTGGCATGTTTTGTATTGATTAATATGACTTAATTCACAGCTAGCTAAACAGGAGTTGCTTACCCTTCCGGAGCACCCGGTCTCACTCCCTGGTGGAAGTTCACGTGTCTAACCTAACATGTCAGTTCCAAAGTTTTTACTTTGCTTCTGGATCGTGATTCGGACATGGATTAGTATGTTTGTTTTTGATTATTTGATAAATATAACAAATTAATTTTGAACAACAAAATGCAGATACATAAAATCATTCAAATTGTCAAACATGTTATGTAATGAAAACAATATGCATCTTAGAAACAAAACATGTTATGAATATGTTTTTCGAAGAGAAACACATTCTGAATAAATTCACAAATTTTGTATGTTTAATTTTAAAGTGTTATTATAAACAACATTAACATTTTGACAACAACAAAGCAGACAATGATATATTGCTGTTCATCAAGTAAAAACACTTAATCATTATTCACAAAACGCAAAACTAAATAATTATAATTAACATTTTGTGTTCTAAATAAATTTGGTTTATCTGTAAAATTTAATGTTCATTATTATTATTATTATTATTGCTCACTGTAAAGTATTTATCTGTATACTAGATATTTCATAAAAATGTTTTGACTGATAATACGGGACGAAAAGTTTAAGCTCTAACAGGATGAGCCATGAATACTTACCCATCTGTTCAATTTAAAAAGTGTATTCCGCCTTGTCCCAGTACAGTATACAAATTATCCTGGATATGTTTCACGTCACATATTTCGATATTCGTTTCGTTCTCAATTTTGACTTTACACGTGTCCGGGTATAGCTAGACAAGATCATCTTACCCTTTCGGAGCACGCAGCCTCACTTACCTGTAACTTCCAATGTTCAAAATTTTGTTTTGTGTTCGGGTCTGTGGTTTGGACATTGGACATTTGGACTTACCGGCTTCTTTAAGACTCATGTGATATTCCTTCAAGAACAAAAAGGAAAAACTATTATATAAATATATTAACATTTACAGAAAGCCATACGACAATGAGAAAGAATAATTATTTTCAGGTAATTATACTAAAACAATTTAATTTTAATTCTTTTCTGTGGGAAAAAATTAATATCACAATAATTAAAGTTATCATATTACATTATCACGTGGCACGTTTATATCAGTAGATAATAATAACTATGGGTCAGGTGTTAACCTTGGTATATAGATAAAGCGGATATTGATACTGGAAAAATAGTAATGACTAAAACGTGATTGATCATTATACCCTTGTATATTGCGTTTTCACTAAATTTACCACAATTTGTTTGTAGGTTTTTGGCTGCTGATCAAATTATTTATTACTTGATAACACAAAATTCTACACAAACATTCTAGGATAAAAGATAAAAATAACAGTGACGAAAACATCAGAATATGTCAGCTATATTTTATTAAAAAAATTAATTTTGTGTGTCCATATATCAGCGTTTTACGTTATGATGTGTTTACTCATCACAACGTGCGGAGCTATAACTGAATTTAGTTTGTTTTGTTTTTTGGTATTTTGCCAGAGTGTTACTTTATTGCTATTAACATTATAATGCGATATACATTATCAACATATACATAAGAGGTCCCTTTTTGTTCCAAAACGTAAATAACATAATGTCATTTATTATCCCATGATTGTTTCTTTTATTATCAAAACAAAACTGAACAAATAAAATAACACTATCGATAACGCATTGGTTTTTTATTAAATTATAACCTTGAATTTACAAACGTTTTGAACAGTCGTGATTACAATAAAAAACAATTTTTTACAACAACTCAAAATTATGGATGGACCAGAACCATAACTAATAAGCTTAACCTATCAGATTTGATTGAGGTGTACATGTAGTAAATTAATAATTAACTTAATAATTAGATTACCTTGTTAGAAAATATACTAACGAATTGCGTCTCCTATTTCATACTTATTTGTTTATTCGTTTGACCTTTTTGAACCTTAACTTATTTACTTTTTGTCAATCTATGTTATCAAAAACATGCATACCAATCCATGTCCAAATCAATCTATGTTATCACATGAAACACAAACACACCGCTCCGTGTTCAGCCAATGGTAATTTTTTAATAATAATAAAAATTCTGTTAACTTGTAAAAATGCAAATTCAGATACATTTTGAGAAAAAAGTAAAAATAGAAAATTATTACATGTTTTCTGTAATTGTTATCTTAAACTTTAACATATACTTAAATGAATTCTTTGTATATTTCTTGTTAAAGTAAGACTAATTTCATAATTTTGAATGAATCAATTGGATGTAAATCAGCGGGTTTACCAAAAGTACTATCACAACCTGACTGGACAGTATTCCAATACCAGACAGTTTTTAATTAGTGTTTCACATGCTTTCTTTCGGTTGATTGTTTTCATCATTAACTTGTGTAGCATTCTTGATTGACTTTTCAGTTACAGATTTCTTTCTTTATCTTCAGGGTTTTAACACGATTGATTTACTTATTTTGCTTGCAAATAAATTGTTGACCCAGGGATATTGCAAGCCTACGCTTATCAAGGGCCTCAAATAGTTGTATGGCCGTCATCACAGTATTGTTGATAAGTTTGATGTCTTTGTGTCCAGGATTGCCCTGGATATATTTGACGTCCCATAGTTACATGTACCTTTCACACAATTTTGATTACGTGGCGGGTGTACTAGCTAAACAGGAGATGATTCCTGGTGGAAGCTCACGTGTCTGTCCTGAGTAGTCAGTTCCAAAGTTTTTACTTTGCTTCTGGATTGTAATTCGGACATGGATTAGTATGTTTGTTTTTTATATATTGAATGACACGACATATAGTATAAAATATATATAAAATATACATATAGAGAACACCGATTATAAACCTACATACGTAGTGTAGATACTGAATTATTTTTTTCTAGTAGCATTGTTATACTAGTAATAGTACAGAATGACATTCAACTATCATATTCAGTGCAATGCGTAAATTTGCAATTACAAAAAAGCAACAACAAACAAACAGCGAACCAACAATTCCTGCATGTAGATGTTATCAATATTGTTTTTAAATATGCATGTATCTTTATGCATGTTATTAAAAGTTTCGAAAAAAATGTAAGTAGCCTAATATAGTACAGTAACGGAATGATTATGATTTAAAAAAGACATTAAAGATCCTATCGATAAACAGAGACGGGTAGTATTAAAGACCTAACAGAAAATTTAAATGGCATTGATTGATTTCAGCATTATCGCCAGCAGTACATTGGCCTATGATTGTTTCATATCCAAACACAAGTACACCGGTCCATTTTCAAAACATAATCCTGAAAGCGAAGAAAAAAAACTGTCAATTTTTGTTTATAGGCAACGACCTCCTCCCTAGCTAGTTTTACTAAATAAACTTAAATAAATCGTTATGAAAATACGACGTCAACTATATCCAAACATTAAGTTTGGTAACAGAGACGTTTAGGGCATTGATAAGCCTGGATACCCAAAGAAACCGACGATGGTATTTTTTTTATCGATAAAAACATGGCACATTCTGGCCACCCCTCTGTGCAAAACTTTTACTCTTACATTTACTGAAAAGGGGGTTAGGACAATAACTAATTATGGATGCCCGTCACATTGTGTATTCATCCTGTCCCGTGTTCTTTTCAGGTTGATCGATAATTTAAGAATATATTCTGCTCATCTCATTTTGGAAACATTTTCTCTCGTTTTAATTTTGTAAAACGAATAGTTGTGTTACAATTAGGGATTTGTACAATGACTGACTTATGCATGGATGCCTGTCACACTATGTATTTAATTACATATTACGGAATACCTCATCAGTAGTGATTGGACTAAAATTGTGAAATCAAACTTTTTTCAAATACAGGTAGGTGGGAAAGATACCCAATGGACCAAATTATATTTTACTAAATTTACCTACTGTCCGTTTACTCTGCTGGAGAGAAAGGAACAACGCTAATATTTCCAAGATTTGAATGTCACAGTTAGAAATCAATTAATCATTTACTTACATGAGCCGAGTCGTTGCTAACAATCCTAATTTCGATCTAGTTCATACATTATAACTCCTTTAATACACCAAAACGTATTTTGGATGGGTGTTTACAATGGTAAAAATTTTGACAAGATGGCGATTTCTTTCGTGTGACGTAATAATGACGGAAGAATTTATTCTTTACGTAGGTGTGCAAGGGGTACAATGAAGGGTAGCTCAAAGGTCGAGTTGAGTTTAAAAGTTTGAATTTACGTCAATTTTTCAAAAGTGTGAAAATGCAGAAAGGTAACATAAAGAACCCCGCCATCTCGTAAAACAAATTACCATTGTAAATACCCACCCAGGTTATATTTTGTCGCATAAAATGATATATGAAGCAAGGATGGAGCCGAAACAGGAACTTTTACTAACGACTCGGTCCATGTAAGTAAAAGAATCATTAATAGTAAGGAAATGCTTTGCATGAAGGAGTATTTTATATCTGTATCTTGTTCGTTTATTTGATTCCTATTGGTGTTTTTTCCTCCTTGATTTTGTTTGGTTCTACAGCTGCAGCTTTCTGTATTCTAATTCGGATGTAAATGAAATATAAAAAAACATTGATAATTGATAAAACCCCATATGAATACAAGATAAAATACTGGCATGTTTGTTTCTGAAATCAATATAAATGATAATGAAACATAACAATATTAATGGCTTTACTAGGCCGTCTTCTATATTCATATATACAAGTTAATATATTTTGCGTTCGGTTAACATTTTCTTATCTCAACTTAGTGAGTAATAATTTGAGTTATTTTGGTATGTTGCCAGTATATTGGTATAGGTTATAGCTGAAATAGATAAATGTAATAAGTAGGTCACTGATAGCACAAACATTGTGCAAATGGACAGAGCGTACATGATGAAATAATCTGCATGGCATATACATAGCTGCTTTTATAAAACACATGAATAATAATCCATTCCACAAAAAACTGAAAGAAATACAATACTATTTATAAGTTTTGTCACGATCTGATTACAATCTTTGTTTGAACCTGTGTATATTCAAATACTTAGATTACACTGATCAATAGTGTATGTCTACCTTAAATACCTTGTAAGCCGTTTGCAAAAACAAAAACAAATATTTTCATCCGTTTATGTCTAACAATACTAACTGTATCTATGAGTGTTGTGCTTATGAAAACTTTTACTTTCAATCAATTTGACAACAATGATAATAACAAACTGGCGAATGCATCTAAACGTGAATAAATAAGATATAGGGCAACATGGTAGAAAAGACATATATTTTGTCTTGAGACGTGACTTTAATTATGGACTAGTATGTTTATTATGTTCTGTTGTAGTTTGATAGAATGTATAAAAAGTCAATGCATACAGCTTGATGTTAAATAATGGGGTATTTTGAAGATAAATTTAGTTGTGTCATTGTATCGAACTCTTGTCGGTAAACCTGACTACCGTCCATTAGCTTCTGGATTGTGATTCGGAAATGGATTAGTATGTTTGTTTTTGATTATAGTTATATGGTCAATTAGAATTTAAATTAAATTTTTGACAACACGAAATTAATAACAAACATTCCATAACGCTGCTTAGAGAAATATTGTTGACCTTGCGATACAGCAAGCCGAGGCTTATTGGGGCCCTCAAAAGTTTCATGGCCGTCATCACAATATTGTTGATTTCGTCTGGTGTCTATGTATCGAAAATAACCTTGAATATATTTGACTTCTCATAGCTCCATTTTCTTATTCTCAATTGTGATTACACACGTGGCGGGTGAAGCTAGCTAAACAAGAAGCGCTTATCTTTCCTGAGCACCCGGTCTCACTTCCCTGGTGGAAGATCACGTGTTTTAATTAATTTGTCAGTTTCAAACTTTTAACTTTGTTTTTTGATTGTGATATGGACATGGGTTAGTATATTTGTTTTTAAGCTATTCTGTCTATCTTTTTATTTAGTCTGTTCTGTGGTCTATATCTAGTTCAAATACTTATTATTATTTAGCTTACTTTATTTTCTTTAACATGCAATATTATTAAATTGTGTGCCTAGCTATTAAAAATTAATGAATACAAGAATATTGATTTTTGTAACCAAAAACAAACATACCAGTTCAAGTTAAATACCATCTTTGAATTCTATACGTGAATATTTTCTATTTGACTATAGATCTAAACCCGTGCAATCAATAAACCTACTACAAAAATGTTGCACAAATTATTCTACACTGCCATACAAGTATCCAGTGGTGAATTTTGGAATGTTGTCTGTCATATGTTTTTGACGATAGGCGCTTTTAAAAAAATGCAATACAAATATGCTTTGGAAATGTTTATTGTAATGGAATAAAGAATAAAGTCACTTGTTGTTGAAAACAGAGTATTTAAGAATAAAAATCAAAAGAACACAACAAGCAAACTAAGAAAGATACCAAAATATATAGACCACTTCCTATGAAACAATTAACTTCGGACACAAATGAGATTATACTTAAATCATTGAGGAAAGACAATATATAATTCGTACAGTCCAACCTGCCTTAAAGGCCATCTCTATATCAGGACCACCGGCTTATAAAGCCCACTAGAATTGTATCCCAATTGTTTTTATTCATATTATTAGAACTTTATATAAAGGCGACGTGCCCATAAAAGCCACTTTTACTAGTTCCCATGACTTGCCTTTATAGAAGGTTTGACTGTATTTATAAAACGATGGGTTAAAGACATCTATGAATAAGTTCACGTTTTTCAATAAGTGTAGAGGGCTATTTTTTAATCAAACACAAATATCCCTGTCAATGAAATTGCCAATAGAAAAGCAAACATCATTAAGTTTTGCCTAATAACTGTATCAAGAATGGATAAACTATTAGTATACATATTTTTCCGGTTTTGGTACGTATATAAGATCATTAGGAAGATAAATCAATTACTCACAAAAATTATGATTATTTGCCAAAGTTTATGTTGTTACAAAGTTAATCTCCTTACAATTACAAAATAAAGATTACAACCAATCTTACTTCAGAATATTCGTTTTGCCCAGATTGATTAACAGAATTGTATGACTGACCAATTAGGTATTTTCTAGAAACTTTTATTTTGTTTTATTTCTTTGATGTGTTTGTACTTGCTCTTGCTACAAGGTAGGCAAGTCTCGTAATGTTACAACGGTAATTTTGTGATTCACGATGCAAGAACAAACGAAAACCACAGGAAAAGAAACCCAGAAATATTCTTACTGGTACCATTTGGCGTTATCGGTGGTAAAACTTTCTAACGTCAAATTACATATTTGGGTATAAAATCAAATATTTGAACTTCATACACATGCTATATTGTGTAAATATATGTTATGTAGTTTCTAATGCCTTTATTGCATATTGATTACATCAATCAAATTAAAGTGCTTTAAAATATATCTTTGTGTGCACGTGATAAATCTGATGCTTGCATTCATCATGTATTCTTTAATAGTAATGTTCTCTCGTTACCTAGCGTTATATAATGATGACTCATACTGCACATTAAATGCACATGTATGCATTTATGTGTATCATGATTACATGTGAGCGATGTTATTACATCACCTTACTCAAAAGCTGTTTCAAACATTTTCTATCATTTATATATTAACTATAGTTCATATTGTATAATGTTGTTTTTTAATATATGTTATATACTTTTCTGGCCGTCATCACGGTATTGTTGATAAGTTTGACGTCTCTGTCCGGAATTGTCCTAGATATATTTGACGTCCCATAGTTCCATGTTCATTTCACACAATTTTGATTACACACGTGGCGGGTGAAGCTAGCTAAACAGAAGTTGCTTACCCTTTCGAAGCATCTGGCCTCATTTTTCTGGTGGGAGTTCACGTGTCTATCCTGAATTGTCAGTTCCAACGTTTTTACTTTGCTTCTGGTTGTGATTCGGACATGGATAAGTATGTTTCTTTTTGATTATATCTTAGAGAAATTTTTGAACAATACCCTGCTCAAACGACGAAATCCGTTTCTGACTAGTCCTTTTTATCACCATTTATTTTAATAAACTGATTTACAGTATTTACAAATAAACATTGCTTGCTTCGATTTTTTTTAATTTCTCAAAACTAAGGTATTCGAAATCGTTCAAAATATTGTCTAAGGTGTATTTGGTAAAATACATTTTATCCTTCTACTTTTTCCTATTTCAACATCTTAAAAATTAAAATTGAAAATAATTGAATTACCACAATTTTGGTCCTAGCACTAGGAATTTTATTCTGATACAAACGACCGTCCTATGCTGCTAAATTACCAAAACGCTGTAGCTAGCTAAACAGGAGATGCTTACCCTTTCGGAGTACCCGGCCTCACTTCCCTGATGGAAGTTCACGTGCTTAACCTAATTTGCCAGCTTCAAAATATTATTGTGGTTTGAGCATGAATTAGTATGTTTGATTTGAATTGAGTAATAATTACGCAATTTTATACTTGTATCAATTTTTTTTATATTTTTAATATCGAAGAGATATTGTTTACTTAAAAACATATACTTGGAAACGTCCATTTCAACGAAACAATAAAAGTATATCAAACAAATAAACAAGGTAGGACTAGGCGATTAAAACAAACACATGTTAAAACCAGCGGTATTATAATGCATGACAGGAGACCTACCAGACTACTAGGTACAATGTTGTCATTACGCCCATGTCTGTCCAATATTTAGTTGTGAAACTTGTTGTATTATTGTGTTTATCTTGTGTCTGGTTAATATTACTTCGTTACTCGATTGCTCTGACGTTGGACTGAGAGCGGGTATAATACAAAATATACTACTAATTGAGTATCCGCAATACAACTTAACCCCATGTATCTTTCTTTTTTTATTTATGTTAAATGCCAAAATACACCTATCACAACTGTCATGATTTTATTAACCATATTATATATGTACATGCAACATAAACGGTATCATTAATAATATTTTGTGTTATTGATGTGTATTTTATGTATTTTGTTACTTATGTCGCTGTGGGCATTGACAATAATAAAGCTGCTAAATATAATATTCTTTGTTGATGTAAATGTACCCCACATATACTCACACTTGCGCATACATCATAATAATAGTAACTTTTTAGTTTCCTTTTCTATATTACAATATATAAGTTATTCTTTTTATTTCTTTTGTTGTTTTCTCTTGCAACTACCAATTGCATGATAAATGATTTTTTATCTTTGTTAAACAGGTTATAAGCCAAAATATTCCATATATCGGAGCCGGTGTGATGACTCATTCAACACTGCATATGCACAATGCACATGCACCAGTTTGTATCAAAGTGTTATTACATAAATCATATCATTAAAAGCTGTTACTTATACGCGTCTATGATATATAGTTCCTATCTTCTCAGGTGCATCTTGGTGGTTACATCATTTTTACACAAATTGATAAAAATGGTAAATTTATTGTTGTTTTAATTTATTATATTTTTACCTACACGCCACGTTTAAAAATCAATATACTGCATGAGAAAGATGAGTAAGAAAACATGATTTCGAGGTTTAACAGGTTTCTTTTTGCATTGTACTATCTACAAAAAATAGTCCCGGTGCCCGTTCAAAATAAAGCGCTTTATGACAAACGACGATGCGTTCCATTTTCTTTTGGTTTTGTTTAGAGTATCATAGTTTGTTTTTGTGTATTCTTCTTACTCAAAAACAGACATACAAATCCAAACGACAATCGAAAAACAAAGTAAACAAATTTGAAGCTGGTAAATAAGGTTAAACATGTAAACTTCCACCAGGAAAATAGTAATTTGTACTCGGCAATAGTCAAGAACCGTCGAATAACACGACATAATGCCAGAAAGAACCAAAGAAAATAAAACACAAACACATGCCTTTATACACAAATTTAAAAAGTGTGAAGTATTTTTCAAAATGAACCATCAACCTGGTATGTATATTTTATCCATAAACGCTTCAATCATAAAGTTTAAATTTTGTTCAATTTATTCTAGAGTGTGAATTTTGTTGTCGAGCATAACCAACACGATATAAAGAAACCGATGAAATTCTAAGTACAAAATTTATCTACTTCGGTTTATTTATTTATTTATCTATTTATTTATTACCCGTTCATCTATTGGGTTATGTATGGGAATAACCTAGGGGCTAATTGACTTCCTTGCATGACGTCCATTTATTATATAACTGTACTTCCTGTTGTCCGAATGACTGAACGAATCAGGAAACATAATATATCTATACATGTAGGTAGGGTTAATATAGAATTTCTGTGGAAATTAAATTAAACCACCATATCCCCTTATATATCAAGTGTTAATGTAATTTATGAATACTTACTCACTCTATATAAGTAAACTATTTGTGGTTTTCATGGAATTTGTAACAGAAATAAGAAAGTGAAAGCAACAATGACAAAATTAAAAATCATGATGATAATATTGTTTGATAAAGATTATCTTCTGTACTTAGTGTACAAACCCATAGTAATGTCGCAATATAGACCCACAACTATAAAAGCTGAACATTTTAATATCAAATATAAGCTTGAAGATGGAATTGTGTATCCATTGGTTGCATTCATTAATATGTTTTAAGTCCATTTATTCATACAAAACAACGATAATGGATTCCAATTGTAAAATACTTAACTATTATTCTTTTGTTTTTCATATGGGTTTCTAGACCATGATATCATAATTTGTAACTAATCCTTGCCAACATAATAGCCCCAAAATGTAAAGTAATTCCTTAGAAAACTGACAGTTAAATATCACATGTGCACTTTAAACAGGGAAGTGAGGCCGGGTGCTCCGGAAGGGTGGTATGGTTTACGTCTTATTAACTACACCGATCACATTTGAAATAAAAATTGAGAATGAAAAGAACTTGGGACTAATTGACGTCTGACATATCTAGCATAATTATGGATATAGAGACATCATTAATATTGTCAGAAATATAAAATTGTCCTAATTTTAATTAAAATAATTAAAATAAATTAAAATTAAAATATCCTCAAAAACTAAAGTATACTCCCTTATGGAAAGTATTTCCTAAGTTAACTTTTGTTAAAAATATTTTGGTCCTTTGGATATTTTGGATATTATCTCTTGAACAAAATGGTTTCATAATTTTGATCCAATCAATATACTGACTAGGAATTGCATTCCGAAACGTTCGTCTATTGCCGTAAAAGTAACACTGTTAACAAAAAATTGAGAAATCATTATTTATGACTGCGAGGATTTAAAACAGAGTTAGAACTTACAAGAATGCGACGAAGTAGACCAGTAATTCCAATTATGGTGGCAATGAATATATACATATTGCTTAATTTACCTACGCAATCAGACCCATTAAGCGAGAGACAGACACACATTAAGACCTATAATTATAAACATTAAAACTTTTTTGCAGGGATGTCTAACTTACTCTGACTTCAAATTAGCAATTTTACAACCATGAACTAGGAATGGCCAGACAGGCAAAACAGTAAAACAAAGTACATAGGTAATCAAGTATATTTACCTTTGGGATATAGATTGCGGTGGAAGAAATACTGACAGTTCTAAAAATCAAGAGTATATGTAACTTGTATACGAGACGCAAAACTTTAAGTAAAATGTTACTAGCGTTATCTAACGCATTTTATTGTAATTGGTGTTTACCGTGTAATTTTATTTCTTATTTCATGTTGGGTGTTTCCTGTGACTGTTGTAAATGTTATGTTCTATTATGCTTCTTTGTGAAGTACATCATGGCGGAATAATTTCATGAATTTAACAGCGTCATTAAGATCTAGAACTTAATGTTTCAATGTGAAATGTAACAAACAAATGCATAATGAATTCGACAAAGCCATCGAGATTACGCTTCAAATGTAACCAATCAATTTAAGAGATGAAAGCTGGTTTATTGAAAATAACATATATGGAATACAAATGTAGCTATCATTTTTAACGATGTATTTTTACGCACTTAAAACCTAATATTTGAACACTCCTGCTAAATATTGTCGTAACATTTTGGGGTCATTATTCACAAAGCCTTAGATGTTAGCCGTTAAATAGCATCCATACATAATTTAATCTCTTTGTGCGCCTGTGTATGTTTTAATATTCCATTAGACAATTTAGTCACATGTATTATTTAAGCTGAGCTGGCATCATTTTGTGTTTCAAAGCATTTGAACAATAGTTATATTTTGTGTGTGTTGCGTTGGTAAATTGTGGGAATTTGAAAATAATGAATAATTAATTACCAAATAACACAGAACGTTGGGTAGCATACATCAAACAATTTTCGAACATTTGAATTTCATTTATAGATACTTTTTCAAAGATAATGGTTTAGGGAAATCAACGGATCATCCCCTACAGGGCAAAGCTAAAGTTTAAATTCCTACTGTGACATGACCTTGAGATGGCTTGGCATTATCAAATAAAACATAAAGATATAAAAACTTATGTCCAAAATCAAAGTAAAACTTGACAATTCAAGTTAAATATGTAAACCTCCAACAGGGAAATTAGTCCGGGTGCTCCAGACGGGTAAGCACATCCTGTTTAGCTAGCTACATCTGTCACGTGTAAACCGTGAATTAGTTTATTTGACTGATAATAAAAGAAAGACATTTGGAAATAAAAACAATTGACCAGCAATCAAGAACACGAAACAAAAACAGTATATAAAAGAAGCAAGTAAACTAGACAAGGAAAGACAAACACATAATTGTGAACGTACCTTAATCTTTACACTTAAGAGTTTTTAATTATAATTTTAACTGAATTTATATATTTTATATTTTTCTTATTTTTACCCAATAGTTGTTAGTTTGGTTAATACATGTATAATTTTTATAATATTAAGCGCCCGACGCCTGAGTATGAGAATTTATTAATTAGTGTTTATATTGTTACTTGTGTTCGTGAGTCGTCCTTTTATTATTTTCTGTTCTTTGTTTCTGTCACTAAATATAACTTCTTCAACTGGCTATGTTGTATTTTGACTATCAATTTCTAGTATACATGTTCTACATGCATCTATAAATGCTGAATCATGTGAATATATATTTATATTTGAGATATGACAGAAAATTGATGGATATATGACACGAATATAATCTAAGATAAAAAAAAAACCATATAATGTCATTGGAATATATAGTACAGGCCTGTCGACAGTTTAACACTTAGCAAACGACTTCGTGCAGAATAGACAGCTTATCTTGGTTCCTCGGTCTCTATATAGCAACAGCTTGTCGCAAGATGGTATCTATCTTTCGGCAGCTTTTCGGCACTAGCTATTTATATCGGCAACTCTACGGCCGAGCTTCGACTCTTGCCTCTAATGACTTTAAGCTTAAGTCTGTATTGTACATTTAAAATGTTGTATACAGGTGACTTATTGACGTGTATAACATGGTTATTTGACTGTTATGCTAACCTTTGGCTCAATGTCATTATAATACATAACGTTTGACTTCAGCTTCCAAAATAGATTTAAAGATTACACACGTGGCAGGTCTAGCTAGCTAGACAGGGGGTGTTAAGCACTCGGTCCCACTTTTTGTGGAAGTTCGCGCGTTGAACTAAAATTGCCAATTTTATTATTTTTTTATTTTGCTTTTGGATTTTGATTCATTGTTTGGCATGTTTGTTGTATGTTTACTTCTGAGTGGCGTCTTGTAGCTGAATTATATATATATATATATATATATATATATTATAAGAACAATTTCACAGATGTCCACTATTATAGTATTTGGTCTACATTATTAGCCATGATTTTGCCCATCAAAAATTTTGAAAACATTTTAGAATAAATTCCTACTATATATAAGGTTTACCATGTAAAACAAAACTTAACCTCAAGGTAAAGTAGTCAATGAATGTTACAGCAAAACATATAAAAACATAGCATTTGCTAAGTATATAAATAACTCACGATTTAATCACTTTAAAGTGAAGGGAACAATGACCAATAACTAATTCACAACTTCTCACAAATATATCGTAACATGTTTATGGTGGTATCAACAATACTACGGTCTTGTGACGTTCGCTAATATTACAGGGGATGTGGTAAATATATCTTTGATTTGAGAGGTTAAAAATGCATCAACATCAAGCTATCAGAGTAATGTAACGGGGTAATCTTTTTAATGAACTTTAATTTTAAGGATTTTAATTTTGGCGATTCCAAACTTAATGACTGAACGATGGACACATACTAGACCAATTATACAGCTTCCATTAGGAAAAGAATGAAAAAGCTTAAACACTTACATTGAAAGTCACTTATTATAAATATTCTGATATAGGACGGTCATCTATTGTTGGTGTGGTTGAGTTACCCTTGTAGCATTGTATGTGTCTAATTGTTTATCTGATGATCGTGTCGTTCTATGATATTCGTAATCACTTTGTTGAACCATTTCTTTATTTGAGAAGACCGGAATGCATGTGTATGATTATGTCAAGTATTTAAATGTTTAAAATGTCCCATTTCCCAACCAGATGACAATCTACCTTCAAGTTTGATAATATAAGACCACAATTTTGATATAGTTACAAAATAGAGAAATATAGAATGACATAGATATGAGACGTATTTTATCTTTTGGCCGAATCGTGGTGTGTAAACTAAAGTGGACCGGTTGCAACAGGTCAAGGACGGATAACATACAAGTCTCATAAGAAATCTCTTGAGCTCTTTATCACCGATTTATAAATATATGTCTTTATTGAAGCTTGGTAAAACACTTTAAAATGTCGATATTCATGTGCGTACATGCATGGTTTGCATATTAGAGAAAGTTCGTTTAAATAACGGTTGGCGTAAGTTTTTTATGGTGACCCAGTTTTGCTCACCCCGACCGATATTCTTGTTACTTATATATGTATTGACCGACTTTATAAAAATCACTGATTACACCAAAATTGAATTAGGGTAATAAATCTAGTAACAACTAGATAGAAACATATCGAGATTAACAATAAATTTGTATCCAATTTTTAATCTTCTTGTGTATTATGAGAAAGTATATATACTATTGAAAAATGTGCAATGTCACGTTTTTATTTTATAATGCAATGCTCAATCACCTGGTATTACTAAGCCATAAAGCATTAACATATAACGCGCGGTAGAAATATGAAATATGGCATTAAATGTGTCATTTGCCTTTTTTATTGTATTAAATGATAATTTTACATGGTCTATGATGATGTATAAATATAAAGACGTGTAGATTAAGAACCTATCGATGTTTTAATTCAAAATTCGATTGGTAAGGTATTGAAGGTAATTAATTTCGCGCCGGGGCTTAAGAAAGCCAGATTTGGGACTTGATATGCAACCGGTTGGTCAAATCGACCCTAAAGTAAATATAACATTATCTTTCGTGAGAGTCTCATGGGCAATGTTAAAATTTAAAAACAAAATTGTATACGGTAAAACAATGAACCTGAGATAGAGAACAATTGAACTTGACTATCGCAAGGTCATCCTAAACCATCTCACCAGAAAGCCATTCATGAAAAACAAGTCATTTGAACAAACGTTTAGTCATTTAGCCATTGACAATCAAACACAGCCATATCAGTCCATGTCCAAGTCATAATTCCAAATACAAAGATAAAACTTTGACAACAAACTCGTCATGGAAGTGAGACCGTGTGTTACGAAAGGGTAAACACCTCCTGTATAGCTATCGTAACCCACCAAGCGTAAAATTAAAAATTAGAATGAAAGTAAGATGGAACTAAAGGACGTTGTAACCATGGCCAGGTTAACTTCTGATACAGAGACATGGGTTTTCACAATTTATCTATAGAAAAAATTAGGCAAAATACATGATAAATATTACAAGGAACAGAAAAAAACATATTATAATTCTGTTCATTTTCATTTGTTTCAGGGATGTTGATACAATTTAAACAATAGCTCTGCCTATATCCGTATCCGTATAAAGATTCATCACATGGTCGTCATGAACAACTGTAGTTTCATCATGATAATGCAGGAATTAGGATTTGCAAGTCATAGTTCATTATGATTTACATTGAATAAAATGCATATGATTGTTATCTTTAAAATAACGTTAAAAATTAAATAA
Source organism: Anadara kagoshimensis (assembly GCA_021292105.1). Lineage (NCBI taxonomy): Eukaryota > Metazoa > Mollusca > Bivalvia > Arcoida > Arcidae > Anadara > Anadara kagoshimensis. The sequence goes on along the minus strand of CM037874.1, from coordinate 10,098,158 downwards.
TACTTTTTGATTGTCATTTTTAATGAGAAAACAAATTACATGTGACATTTTATGAAATTGTATAACTCAAAGGTAGCGGAATTGTCGTATGCTACTTTCAGAATTCTATCATTCCATAAAAGTGACATGACATCATTTTAAAGGATATCGTCGATACACACGTGGTACATTTAATTATTTGTTGTCCTCTATATAATGGCCAACTGCTTATAAAGGCCAGTAGAATAATATCCAAATTGTTCTTTCATGATTCATATTTTTTTAACCTGTATATAAAAGTCATTTTACTGGTTCCCTTGAGTGGCCTTTCTAGACAGGGTTAATTGTATAAAGCTTTTCCGCAAATCTGACAAAACAAAAGCTTTGGTTCTAACGAAAGGTCATATTAATTAATTGCATAAAAAATGGAAACAGTACTTCCGTCAGTATGACAGGTGATAGCACGTGATGTACAAATGAACATCGCTGACATTTGCGTCATACAAATCGGGGAATATATTTTTTGTTCTAAGTATTAAGTATAAACAGCATTATTAGAACGCTAGACATATTTCTTAATACCCGAAAGAACTTTAATTTGAAAGATATCGATTCGATCCGTTTAATTTTTAACGCATCTATAAATCTGGGTAAGTTATGACTGACCAAATAAGACCTCATAATTAAACAACACGTATTTCGAAACCGGAAATGAACTCAATGATGATATGGGTGCAATTACTTACTTGATACAAAACTATTCAACCTTAGCTCCGCCAAGAGCCTGTCAACACATTACAGTTGTTATATCCAAAATAATCCTGGATATATTGATGTTCCTTTGTTCGACGTTTATCGCATTCTCCATTTTGATTTCAAACGTGACTGATGTTGCTGGCTATACAGAACGTGCTTACCCTTCCAGCCAGTGCACCCGGATTTGCTTTACGGGTAAAAATTCACGTGTTTAACTTCATTTTCCAGTTTTCTAAGTTTTTGCTTTGTGCTTTTAGGATTGGGATTTGACCGATATGTTTGTGTTTGAAACGTTTGCAGCTTGCTTATAAATGAATACTTGCAAAGAATATACCCCAAGAACATGTCAAAACAAAAATAAGCAAAATATAATTACGGAAAAGGGGTCTAAATGTTCGATGTACAAGAACCATAGTTAATCATGTAACAATTCCTGTTTGATTGGAGATGTTCATCTAGTCGACCACTATGGCATCTTCAATATAGATAAGTACATTCTATTGCAAGCAAGAAGACGCCCCTAACTTAACCATTTATTGCTAGTAAAATAACAATTACAATAAATGTATTGAAGCTTTTTGGAACCTCCATATGTACTGTTAGTAAACTACTTATAAAAAAGCTTCAAAAAGCAAGCCCATTAAAACACTAACCGACATTTACGCATGTTCAACTTTTGTAGAAATGGAAAGTATATTGAATATCCAATGGTAACTAAATAAATAATAAATTATGGTGTTGTCAGGATTATAGAGAAGACAAAAAGTGACGTGATGTAACCAAGCTTTTCTAATGTTGAGCAGACTATTATCTAAATAAATGAATACACAAATCAATCAGAAATTTTTATCATAGCTGTGTGTTAATGTAATTGAAATATAATCTACATTTGTAATATCGCCATTATATAAATGAAACATGAAGAAATAATTATTAATTCAGAGAATCATTATAATAAAATTTGGTCCTTCCAGTTAATATGACGTGAAAAAGCAACATTAAAACCTTATGAAATTAGAATACAATCTAGATTTGTACACTCTCAATACATTATATAATAATAATAATAATAATAAGAAGAAGAAGAAGAAGAAATATATATATGTATATAAATAATAAATAATAATAATAATAAAAATAATAGTAATAACAATGATGATGATGATGATGATGATGATGATAAGTTAATTAATTGGTTAATTGCAGTGTCATAGTAATCAACATAAAATGAACACAATTAAAACAATATATATTAAAATAAAACTATAAGATAATTTTAAAAATTCACAGCACCCCACACATAAAACTTTCGCCTGTTAAAAGATTTGAATAAGTAAGCTGTTAAAAAAGGCTGAAGTGAAAAACATTATATGAATGAATCGAGAATATTTTGTCATATTCATTAAAATATTGTAAACGCGATGTCACAAAAAACTTAAGTTAATAACCTCGAACGTCATTGAAATATTATCTCGAGTTTTATTCCTCATTGTATAAATGGATAAATGAATAATTCAAACCATTTTATTTATTTAGATTCCCAATTGTTATGTACAACTATAGAATAACTATGATAATTCGTGATATTTTACCAGACATATGTTAAAAGGTCATGCTCAATCTTAAAAACCAATTATAACAATCTCATGACTCCGTTTGCAGATGGAATACATTGTATATTCTTACATATAATAACAGTGATAAGTAAGAAAAGTTAAGTTTTTTCTTGGAAAATAAATGTGTTACGTTTTCTAAATTCTGTTCAAAATATTGGAGAGTGACTGATTGTTGAAGCATTTATTGTTATTGTAAAAGCAACCTTAAATTCACACGGGGCGAGTCAATAGATAGCCAGTCTAACTTATTTCCGGTCGAGATTCACCTATTCGTTTTCGATGTCATTGTCCTCTTGTGTGATGCATTTGGACCGACGATGTTCGAGTGCCATCAGTTCAGAACGGTCCTTTCCATTGTCCCACTATTCAACTGTCTTCACGACTTCTTCGTTAGATCGGGAATGACGTCCACGGATATCATTTTTCAATTTTGTGAATAAGAAGACATTCAATATCTTATTAAATAATAATTCGATACGCATGCAAATTTGTACCCAGGTATTAAAAACAATATGGAAACAAGGCACGAAAACCGTGACCGTGTCGAACTATTGGACTACTGGTTACTTATGGACTCGGCCTCGTATGACAAGGTATAGGAGAATAACCTCAACATGCACAAGGTGGTGGTATTTGATGATGTGAAACAATTAAACATTTTTTCTACTAGTTCTAGTCAGGCGCATTGATTTCACATTTTAAATACATTAACATAACCTACGTATTTCTACAAATCCGGTCCGAATATTGGTCGACAGGGCACATATATACGTTAAACTCGCATTGTTTCCATGTAATTTTTATTCGGTTATGTTGAATTTTTTCAACATAAATACAGTGCTTACGGCAGTAGCGGATCTCAGTCAGTAGCGGATCATTTTTTAAAATAAAGTTGATTTTTTCCCTATTATTACGAGAAACCAATAAAATTCGGATATATTTCTGTAATACTGATAAATTTACTTCATTCTACATATCATTTATGTTAATAAACGTCCTATTATTTTAATTCTTGGCTTTTTCATGCGAATGTCATAAGCGTCTCAACGACACGGATGTGTTTTCCAAACACTTACTTTCGATTCGGACGACGTGTTCAATACTTTCAAAGGTAATTTGAAATGATTGCAATAGCTATTTACAACCGTTAATATATCGTCTTTCAAGACATAAACTTTTATTGAGCTTTACAGTTCTTTACAATAAAAAATAAACCCGTTTTCCGAAGGGTGCAAGTACGGCAATAACGGATCAGTTGAGCACTGTAAGGCTAATGAAAATGGGGATTTGTAATATTTCTTAAGAAAAAATAAATTTTGCGCCTGATGTATATGTTGTAGTAAATTGTAAATAAACAATGCAGAGACTATTGGCGAACCAGTGCCTAGCTTCCCTCCTTGACCCCATGAGAAAGATGGGTCCATTGTCATGCTATGCCGCTATCTTATTTATCATGATAATACCAGATCAATGGGCGTTTTAAAGAAACCATAATTATCATGCTTAAAGGATAATCAATATAAGATTCGAATATAGTGAATTAATACATTAATTAATATCCAACCCTATATATTCTTTATACTTTTATGATTAAGACCATGAAAGTTTTATTCCATTCTATATTTTTGTCTGGTAACAATTTTGGACATACACTCCCAATATGTATCGTTGTTTGTATACACTGTTCTTGTTAAAATAAAATCTTCATGGACAACAGTATGTCATAAAACATAAGACACACTATTATTTTATTTTATTCACCATTCTTTGCTTTTATATTTCAGTATTCAAGACAATGTTAATTGACTTAATTTTATTATTACATTTATATCAGAATCCTGTTGATGATTTGGTTTTTTTATTTATTTAAATCATGTTATTTGTTGATATATTACGGTTAATTTTTTTTTATATTGTTTCATAATTTGTATTTTTTGCAATTGAATGATGAAAATTCAAACTAATCATGTTTTGAGTTGATTCCCTATCGTTTTCTTGACACTAGGTGGCGTGATCCGCTACTCACAAATTGATTCGTTACTGACGTAAATACATGGGATACAAAACGGGTGGATTGCCCATACTTATAGTCGGACGATTTTTATCATCTAATGATAATTTGAAACAGTGGGGAAATGTCAATTGCTAGTACCAAAAAATTACAATCGGCTGCGATGATTTTTTTGGGGAGCAGTGAATATTGCACCAATGATCCGCTACTGCCGTAATCACTGTACCTTAGAATTTTACGCACAGACCGTTGACTCTTCCGAACGCAATAACCCGATGTTACATATATGTGTCTGTTTATGCTCAATTTAACTATGTGACTGTCATTGTGTACAATGTCAGGACATCGTGTCAGGTATAGCGTTCAAGCACCTGCTACACTCATTATTACCTCACAAAGAACTAGTTACAGTTCAATTACCGATTAATGTATGTAATTATCTTTTTCAAATAAATTACATAAATGAAAAAATGATTTTACATCAATACTGAATATAGAGTGAATTAAAACAAAGAAAATATAGTCACATTTGGCAACAGTCCTTTGATAAAAGATCCATTCACACACACACACCACACACACACACACACACACAGATATTATATATATATATATATATATATATATATATATATATATATATATATATCGGTCCATGTTCATATCGATCTCAAAAGTAAAGTAAAAAAGGTCAAATGAACATAAACACGTTCATGAACGTCATCCAGGAATGCGAGGTCTGGTGCTCCGGAATGGTAAAACCTCCAATATATTTATTTGCAATTGGTAACCTCAATGTCATCTTTCCTCTCCATCCATCTCATACAATATACGCGTGTTTGCTATGCAATCATTTAGCATATCCGTATTATTCCGATACAGTTTTGTGTTTCATATTAGTCGTGAAGACTACTTTTAAACTATTGGACACTTGTTTATTGGAATACTTATGCTGCCTTCTCCTCCTTTCTTTGATCGGCGTTTCTCTAAAAATACTCCTTATCAACAACAATGAAAACAGCACTTGCCTTTGGTTTTTTCTTTTGTACTGAATACCTCTTTCACAAAGCATGTCCTAAATAATTCATGAGAATCTTTGTATTTGTATGCTGGAGGTCTTTCATTAACTGGTTTGAATTTGTAGTAAAAAAACAATAAGTGTAACTAGATGCTATGGCAAAAAAACTATTTGACGTAACGAACTGCTACACGTGTACTTTAAAACACATATACGGATAAAAAAATCAAAAGATCTTAAATAAGATTTACAACCACGTGTTTATTTGTAGTTTGGTATCATTGTGATGTATTTTGTATATTGTTTTAGCATTTATTAACTTAATGGAAATTCGGGTTTTGGCAGAAAATCGGTTAATACAGACAACAGATTACTTCTATAACATTGCCAATATGGTGGGTGTAACATTTTCTTTAATGCGAATAACACCTTTATATTTTATAAGGCAAGGTTTTATGCCAAGCACTCGGCATTACGAAATAAAAGTCACGGAACTTAAAATAAACGAGGCCCCGTGTCACAGTATAACACGCTAAAGACCCCTGCTGTATAATGTTATCAGCGGAACGCACATGCAAAATTTCAGCACCATCGCCTATAGCTGGTGACGTATCGATACAAGTAAAATATTTTTGACTGGGACGATAAACACCATTAATCAACTAAACTTTTATGGTTTTTGTAGTATGACTGTGATTGTGTTCGTTTTATTTTGAACTATATATCGAAACCTAAATGAGGAAGTGTAAAAAATCAAACATTAGAACATAACCATTTAAACTCTGATTAAAAATGTCACCTCGTATCAGGAAGTTTGGACTTTCTACTTGTCTTTTTATCATTGTTGGGATTTTTAGGGGACTTACGTGTCAGACATTTTTGTCCTAGATTATGTTTCTACGTGAATGTAAAAACACCCAAAAGCAATGAATTAGATTATCTAACAGTGTCAAACTATTGAATGTATAACACAAGAATACCGGCCATGTTATTATCGAATGCCAATAGCAAACGAACAAATCAAAATTTATATAACATGTACTGACAGGTTGTTGTTATAAATAGCACCTTTAGTAGAGAGTATTTAACTAAAAAAGAAACTAGCCGGTACATTTTCAAATCACTAACTCCAAACGTAAAGTAAAAACTTTAAAAGCTGGCAAATTAGGTTCAACACGTGAAGTGAGGCGGTCAGGTGTTACGGTCTAGGACTAGCATATCAGGTAATCACTATTTGAAACAAAGAATATTACATCACGGGACAAGACGGATTAATAAATGCAAAAGTTGTCGCTTTTAAAATATTGTACCTTTAATAAGATATTAATATCCTTTTGCTTTGAAATGAATCAGAATATGGAATGTTGATTCAATGAACCATTATAACCATCTGTCTCTAAGCTAGCGTCTGAACTCAACACAACATGTACACAGTATGATGATGGTTAGGTCTCAGTACTTCAATATACAAGGATTTTTTTATTTTGCTTTGTGATAGAATATGGAATGTCCATCCAACAACCTCTACAACTGCCCCCAAAGCTAGAGTCTAAAAGCGACACCACAGGCAAACAGTATGCCCATGATTATGTTCTAGTACCTCAATGTACAAGATATTTTATTTTGATTTGAAAAGTACAACAATTGGAATTTTGAACTAATTAACTCTACACTATCCAAAAGCTAGCGTCTTAGCTAAGCACCACAGGAAGACATTTTGTTGATGATTCAGTTTTAGTTAATCAACAATTAACTAATTAATAATTAATTAATGTGACCTTTCAATAGAAACAGAGCTTTTCCTTGGCTTGAATTGCGGAAAAGCTTTATACATGTACATGTACAATGTAGTATGATGGTAGTTAGGTTTTAGCGGTTCGATGTACAAGGAATTCTGACCAAAAATGTACAAGAATACGGCGTGATCAGCCAGCATCTTTTGCAACAACCCAAAATCTAGCGTCTAAAAGCGACACCATAGGCAAACATTATGTTGATGCTTATAATAATGTTTCAGTGCTTCAATGTACAAGATATTTTATTTTGATTTGAAGTGTACAACAATATGCATTTTTGAACTAATGAACTCTACACTATCCAAAAGCTATTCAAATATTAATTCAGCACCAGGGGGAGACATTTTGTTGATGATTAGGTTTCAGTAATTGAATGTACCATGACGACACATCATGTTACTGGATCAGTAAATCCAGATGTTGTCTAACGACTCACTTAATCGAGTATAGGTTTTCGTTACGTTGGGCCATATTACTGATAACATAAGTCAGTGATTTATATACCAACCCAACAGCTGTAAATCGGTAATTATCAAATGGTAAAGCAATATACAATGTAAAGCGCGCATATATGACATTATGGTACTAGGATTGTCTAGTAAATCCCGTTCCAGTTCTGTTAAAGGTTAGGTAATGCAATATACAACCATCACTTCGAACAAGAGAGAGAGATTCATCTGATAAGCGTTCTTGAAGAACTTGACTTGTACTCTGTCTATGACGTGACAGTCTATTGATAACCAGCTGTTCCGAAAGATTATATCTCGTCATTTTTTTAACCGCTTACGAACCGGATAATGACAACTCCGGTATTTCATATTATTTCAAATATAAAAAAGTTGTTTTTTATGTCCTATCAATCTTTTATGAATATTTTCATTTTGCGTATTGTTTCCGAAGGTACATTTTAGTCAATTTGTTACTTTTAGTGTGTTCTTAGTTCTTGGTTGTTGTTGTTGCTTTATTTCTATTTTGTTCATTTAATTAAACCACAAAATCTTCATTTCTTTTTTTTTAGCTTGACAGATTTTGTCTTATATATTGAACTATATTCTGAAAATAAAAGAAATTGTAAAACTTTAACCTGAACTGAACCATCTCCTTTTGTAACTACACAACGCGAATATAGCTATAGGATGTGCTGTTTGTGAAATTTACTGCTAAAGAAATACTTGACCCATTCACTCGCTAGATACAGGTTCATGTTTTTTTTTGTAATTTGTGTTTTTTATTGCCCCAGACATTAAATAAGGGATGGTCAAGTGCCAGGGTTGGGGCCACTGGGTTCACTTGCCGGGTAACAATAGGACAGTCTGACATACATAAGAGATATATAAATATTATATATATATAATTGTGTAGTATTTGATCATTCTAGGGATTAATCTAGATTTAGTAGTAAGGCACATCTGATTAATAGGGGTGGGGGTCCTTATTCAAGCAACTATTAAACGAGTATCACTTAAGCTTTTTAGAATAAGTTTACTAGTATTTGAAAATATAGCAATACAATTAATTAGAAAGATGTTATTAGAATTTAAAACTTTCAAAAGTGGCAATAAAAAAGATCAATATATCAAATGAACATTCGTTAAATTTAAGCTAGATTAATCCCTTCTTTAAGTAACCAAGTAAACAAAAAATACAGGGTCATGTTTCCTTTTCAGTTTTGTCTGGTTTTGGTTTATTAGTGTGTGTGTGTGTGTGTGTGTGTGTGTGTGTGTGTGTGTGTGTGTGTGTTTGTTTGTGTCAACCCCTACAACATTCAGAAACAAAATGTATATTAACATTTTCATACAGGTATAGTTTTAAGCATTATGAGACATACATGTACATTATACATCATGATGGTATATTTTTATTTTCACTTCTACAGTACCAAAACTACAGCCATGCTGGATGGAGACATTAAATCATTCATCAAAGATAATTATCCATGGATCCCAAAATTCCAGAAATTTGTCATAAAGATTATTTTTTATTGCAATGATCTTTTCGATATCAAGTTGATATTTAATACTAATTTTCCATGCATTTAAATTTGGTAGTTTTTTATCAATTCTGCACTTATATATGTACTGTCTGGTAGTTAAAAGTAGAAAATTTTGAGGTTTATTTCTACAGGTTCATGTTAACAATGTACGATACCCGTCCTAAGTTGATAATCAGTGGTTTAAATACATGTATGTGTTTTAATGGTGGTTTTCTTATTTCGTATGGTTGTTGTAGTTTTCTTGTTTTTTTATCGTTTTATTTAGTTACATACGTCTCAATCCTAAAGAAAATTAAAAACTTTGAAACTAGCAACACCTGAACTTCCACAAGGGTGCTACGTAATGGTAAGCACTTGTTGTTTAGAAACTTACACCTGCAATGTGTGTAATAAACTAAACATTTCTAGTGTTTTATATTCTTCTCTTATCAAGATCTGCCATAAAAACTTTATTTTATTATTACTACAGTAGTCTTCTTCAGACTATTTGCCTTGTAAGTATTACTACAGACTATTTGCCTTGTAAGTATTACTACAGGCTATTTGCCTTGTAAGTATTACTACAGACTATTTGCCTTGTAAGTATTACTACAGACTATTTGCCTTGTAAGTATTACTACAGTAGAAATATAAGGATAAGATTATGTAAATTTTTCACTTTGCCAAATTCCAATTATAATATGATAACACAAAATATTCAATGTGACTGACAACATTATGTTGATTTTAGTTTTCTCATTATAAATACGCATAATAAACTGTAACAGTCTGTTGATAAGTCGTACTTTAGCTTGAAGATATGCCTACAGAACATAAATATGAATAAGCTCGATCCGTTATTAAAACCAGAATAATGTAAATACATGCCATATTTTTCATATTATAGTTAGACAAAAATAAATTTGCGCAGTGTTTCATATATATATATAAACGGGATAGTTACAGAAATGTTTATTGCAGAACAATATATGAAAGTCACAAAGTCAACTGTGAATTTGCAAAGCCACAGGCTTGAATCCCAGAGACTGTTCATTCCGCTTAAAAAAATAACAATGGTTTAAAAACTGCTTCTTCATAAGCAAAAAGTATGGATTTGTTTTAATGTGCTGCTTAACGTTAAATTGCTCGGTCGGGTTAACAGATTTCTGTTTCCTCTTTTTAATTTGGTGTTGTAAAATGTAAGATATTAAAAGAACATTGAATAAAAAAAGGAATAATTTTTACGGGTTCGAACCAACCCTGATATGCTCATAAGGGCGATCGTAAAACTCTCCACATTACTCGTTTGTTAATATTCTACAATGTTATTTTCAACGTTGAAGGCTTAAATTTGCAAAGCAGTTGTGATCCAGTTTATGATATCTTTTGATTCCAACATTGTTTTTTACAAACAGCGCGCTACTTTATCTTTGTTGACCTATACCATATGGTAATGACCAACGGCAACGAGCAAAACATTTGGTGTGTTTTTTATGTTTATGTAGACGGGGATATTAATTATGCTTACTAATTTATTTACGATATTGTGCTGACATTGAGTGGGATCGAAACCGATTGTAATACGTTATTGTTACTACTGTTATGTAGCAAGTCATTTAGATTTGACATTGAATTATACAGTGCCTATAAAGTAATTTTTTCTGAAACAAAATGGCAATGAAAATGGCTTTAGACTATATCATATATAGAAAATATTTCCTTTATTTGCAATAACACATGATAGTTTAATACGGTTTTTGTGTTTTCAGACACGAGGAAAATGAAATAAACATATTTTTGTAGGTTTGTAGAATTGCTCTGTCTTAACGGATATGGGTTTTATTTGTGACAGGAGAACTCGGGAAGAACGGAAATGTACAGCGGAAGCTCGCTAAAACACTTCGTGTCTCCGTGAAAATTAACTAGAATAAATACATTTTATTTTCTTTGTGTTTTGTATCCTTTATTCATTATTCTTCTGCCTTCTTTTCGAATATTTAATACAACCAAAGACTTTTATGTCTACTTAGATGTAATAACAAAGCATGAGGTCCTCGAGTGGTCATACATTTAGATCAATGGTTTAGGGTTTTTATATAACGTATGTGTATATTCCCACCAAGCACCTTGCAATTGCAACATCTTGTTCATACTACCCATACTAGTAACAAATATTTTTTTCGACATAACACGTTCAGCTGCAATAACGTTAATAAAACACCAGGACTCGGTTGTTAATAACCAAATGATTGTTGCAACTTGAAAATGCTACCAAAATGACAAAAAATTATTGTAAACATATACTTATGATTTAGATAACAGAGTTTTGAATAACTAAGATTAGATAGAATGCATGATGAAATGATGAAACTCGCCAAGCATTTCATAAAATTAAAGATAGCATCAGAATCTAAATTATTTTAAAAAGTATTTAATTGAGTTATTTAAATAATTTTTGTTTTTTGTTAAAAATAAAATCATCATTAAGAAACACGTTGAATATCTAGAAAGAGAATATTGTAATTAAAGTGATATAAAGCCAAATATATTTGTATATTATATTGGTATGTTGTCTTTTTTAAGCCTTCATGACAGATTAGATGTATATTTCCTATCATACGAGTGATAACAAAGGTTTTGATGAATACTTTATTTATGACACATTCCTTTTTCAGATCATTTCCATTACCTTTCATAATTTACAAACTATACTGTAGTAAAGCTCTTGTGTATACATGCATGATTAAACGTATGTTTTTATTACATAAATATTTTATGAAAAAATAAAAATGCCGGATGATTTTTTGACAATTTTAATGTGAGTGCATTTAAACGAACATTCGGTTTTATAATAAATGGGATGCATGGTTGAGACTTTCCAAGAATACTTGACCCACGCCTCTAGTATTGTCACTAATACCAAATGTCCATCTATAGTCTAGAGAGAGTCTAAAGTTATTTTATCAGTATCCTCATAACTTGTTTGTAAAATATCCTTTGTTCGTGCTGTTTTATTGTTTTACATTTCAGATACAATATCTACTTTACCATGCACATGTTCTCATCATCAGAGGCATTATCCATTTTTATGGCTTTATATTGTTTCAAGATAATAAAAATTTTAATTAAAAGCTGACATATGGACGGTAAAACAGGATATGAAAAAGATTGTTGTTTTAAGGAAGTCAGTTTAATTTTCGATGTTTTACAGTATTTCCTGACTAAAGAATAATTTTTTCTGCTTCCGTCTTTAATCTTTGTAGTTTGCTTTAGGTTAATAAAACACAATGTATTTGATGTATAAAACTATACGTGTATAGTACATTAAATGTGTGTTTATTACAACATAAACTATAACACAAACAAAGCTCGCATACAAGTTATATATAAAATACAAACATACTAATCCATACACATGTACGATATTATCCATTATTCGTCGACTGATTGGCTTAAGACAAACGATTTACACAACGAAAATGGTTATAAATAAAGAAAAGATACTTGTAACTCCAAAATAAATTGTACAATAACCAACAAAGCCAAGAACACGTCAGGATACAAGTTAACGAGAGAGAGAGAGAGAGAGAGAGAGAGAGCTAAACAAGGCAAGACAAGAAAAGATAAATATATATTAGGACAACTAGGTGTAAAACTTCCAACTTTGAAAGGGCACTGGATATAATGGGTAGTCGATTGGTTAAGGTTCTGTTGGAGGGCCAAAATTAATTATCCCAGTTATATTACAATCAGTAGTCAATGAATATACCCAATAAATGTAGCCTCTAAAGTGTTTATACAAACTTAAACTGACCAGCAAACTTTCAATGATACACTTTTTCAAACGATATCTACTATCTCAGCTGCATATATTTATCTTTAAGCATGCATAATATATGTATCATTCAAGAACAATGCTTACGACTGGAGTATTTGGCAAATAAAAAAATATTTCATATTAAGTTCTGTTTGTTCCTCAATGTATGAAAAAAGGTTCACTTTGTTCTGAATTTTACATTCCATCGCTATGGAGTGTCTAGTTGCTTACTTTAAAACACTTGTTAAATTACTATTGCTAAATTACTATTTATCGACTAGATGGCATATCAATTTGAATGCCTCGGGTTGATAAAATAGTTTGTTTGCTAATCCTTTGCATTAAATATTTGCTTTGCCAACTTAATCTTTGAAGTTCAAAAAGTATATAATCAATTTCTTATTTATCCATCCTTTATACAACTCGATATTCACTGGTACTGTGTGATGCATAATAAATTATTTAAAAGATTTTAATATTCCAAAGTAATTCAAATGAATTAAAAGCAATACCAAAGTTTTGTAACATTAAAATTCATAAAAATAGGGTGCAGATTGTTTGAGTTTATCATTCATGTTTATGTTTGAATAAAACACCCACAACCTCATATTAAGCACAGTTATTACGTCATGTAAGTGGTAAATTGACGTCTGTATAGAATTATGGGTGTGTCTATGGTTGATTTAAGCTCTATTGCGAATCAATGCAATATAAAGCGATAGAATGGTAAAATGTATTAAATAATCAAATCAACACAAATTATATCAATCATTTTTCCCCGACAAATTATGAATTTATCTTGTTTAAAATATTGAATATCAGTCGTTATTTTTATGATAACTACGGACAGTGAATTCAACTTAAGATAAAATAAAGTCAGGCAGCTCGTCTTCAGTTTGTTTTTCTAATACGTAAAAGGATAGTCACCAGTTGGAATTCACGTGTCACTTGTCACGTATATAACCACTAAGTGCTACATTGCATTGGAAGTATATCGTTGTACATAATTATTGTAGTTTGTGTTAGTATTTGGGTGTGGTAATCATTATTTCAACAAATATTATAATTAAATAACCCATGTACATTTTTGTTTTGTATTATACGTTCTAAAGTCACTTGAACAAAATTAAGTTGGAAATCAGTTTGTTTCCCAGCTTCAATACGATGTGTACACTTTTATTCTGCTTTTGTTTCCCAGTTCATTGTTAATAAGTCTTTGTTTCTCAGCTTCAATATGATGTTCTCTATTATTTGGTCTTTGTTTCTCGGCTTCAAAATGGTATTCTCTGTTATTTAGCATTTGTTTCTCGGTTTAAATACAAAGTGTCTCTGTTATCACACAATATAATGTGTTTTCTGTCATTTGGTTTGTCAATATGCCCGCCGTGTTTTCTGTTATTTGGTTTGTCAATATGCCTGTCGTGTTTTCTGTTATTTAGCCATTTTTTCTCGGTTTCACTATGATTTGTTTTCTGGGTTTTTTTTGTTTTTATTTTGTGTTTGAGCGTCATTATGATGTGTTCTGTTATTTGGCTTTTGTTTCTCAGTTATAATATCATGTGTTCTATGTTAATTAGCCTTTGGGTTTCAACTTCAATGTAAAGTGTTCTCTGTTATTTGGTATTTGTTTCTCAACTTTAGTATGATGTGTTCTATGTTACTTGGTCTTTGTTTCCCAGCTTCAATATGATGTTTTTACGTTACTTGGTCTTTGTTTCTCAGCTTCAATGTGATGTGTTCTCTGTTACTTGGTCTTTGTTTCTCAGCTTCAATGTGATGTGTTCTCTGTTACTTGGTCTTTGTTTCTCAGCTTCAATGTGATGTGTTCTCTGTTACTTGGTCTTTGTTTCTCAGCTTCAATGTGATGTGTTCTCTGTTACTTGGTCTTTGTTTCCCAGCTTCAATGTGATGTGTTCTCTGTTACTTGGTCTTTGTTTCTCAGCTTCAATGTGATGTGTTCTCTGTTACTTGGTCTTTGTTTCTCAGCTTCAATGTGATGTGTTCTCTGTTACTTGGTCTTTGTTTCTCAGCTTCAATGTGATGTGTTCTCTGTTACTTGGTCTTTGTTTCTCAGCTTCAATGTGATGTGTTCTCTGTTACTTGGTCTTTGTTTCTCAGCTTCAATGTGATGTGTTCTCTGTTACTTGGTCTTTGTTTCTCAGCTTCAATGTGATGTGTTCTCTGTTACTTGATTTTTGTTTCCCAGCTTCAATATAATGTGCGCTCTGTTATTTGGTCTTTGTTTCCCAGCTTCAATATAATGTGTGCTCTGTTATTTGGTCTTTGTTTCCCAGCTTCAATATAATGTGTGCTCTGTTATTTGGTCTTTGTTTCTCAGCTTAAATATAATGTGTGCTCTGTTATTTGGTCTTTGTTTCTCAGCTTCAATATAATGTGTGCTCTGTTATTTGGTCTTTGTTTCCCAGCTTTAATATGCTGTGCTCTCTGTTACTTGATTTTTGTTTCCCAGCTTTAATATAATGTGCGCTCTGTTATTTGGTCTTTGTTTCTCAGCTTCAATATAATGTGTGCTCTGTTATTTGGTCTTTGTTTCTCAGCTTCAATATAATGTGTGCTCTGTTATTTGGTCTTTGTTTCTCAGCTTCAATATAATGTGTTCTCTGTTATTTGGTCTTTGTTTCTCAGCTTCAATATAATGTGTTCTCTGTTATTTGGTCTTTGTTTCTCAGCTTCAACATAATGTGTTCTCTGTTATTTGGTCTTTGTTTCTCAGCTTCAATATAATGTGTGCTCTGTTATTTGGTCTTTGTTTCTCAGCTTCAATATAATGTGTGCTCTGTTATTTGGTATTTGTTTCTCAGCTTCAATATAATGTGTTCTCTGTTATTTTGTCTTTGTTTCTCAGCTTCAATATGATGTGTTCTCTGTTATTTGGTCTTTGTTTATCAGTTTCGTATGCTTCGTGATATCGTATGAATGGGTGCTAATTAGTCTAATGTCATGTTATAATTTTTTTGATTGTCTTTATTTAATATTCAAAGCAATTATAATAAAAAAAAATCATAAAGTGACACACTAATAATGATTAAACAACATAAAAAATAAAAATCAATAAGTTAAATGAAAACAAATCAAAAATTAAAGATAAATATTCTGAACAATGTTGCCTGTAACAAAAAGCTTACTAACTCTAGTTTTATAGGCGGTGTTTATCGAGTCGTTATGAAATCTACAATGTTTCTCTAGGTGTATTCTTTCTAGTGACTAGACATCCCCTAACATTCGAAATTGAACGACTTTGTAAGCAAATGAAAAATTAAATATTTTCAAAGATTCCATAATTTAACATTTACAATCAAATTGGTTTTACTTCTCTATATGAAGTCTTCGTCGCTCTTGCAATTTGCTGTTTGCTTTTTTTCTGACAGTCTTCACGCCAGCCTGGAAATAAAAACATAACTAAACATTATAAATAAACGTTCTGTGATGAGTAAATCTACACAAACTAGAAAAAATTAAATGCCTTATTTTATGGTAAAAACGGCGAATATCACTCTCTAATAATAGTTTACAAGAAATATTCTGTTTAAGCATGATCAAAGACACGCCATCAGCTTTACAAAGAGCATTCACGTTAATGATTGAAAATAACCCGAAAGCTTATATATATTTTTGGTATTTATATATATAAGTGTAGCTAGCTAGACAGTAGATGTTTATACTTCCGGAGCACTCGACCTCAATCCCATGGTGAAAGCTTAGGTACTTAAATTAATTTGCCAGCTTTCTAGTTTTCTCTCTGCTTTTGGGATTAAATTTTGATTTGAAAATGGATTGGTGTCTCTGTTTTTGCTTTAGTAAGACAAGGTAATGATAACAATGAAATTTTACTTAATTTGTCAGTTTAAAGTCTTTACTTTCCTTTTGGAATTATGGTTTGAGCATGGACCGGTATGTTTTGGTTTGATTTAACCGTTATGGACGTTTGGTCAGTATTTTCGTTTCTAAGGTCAATATTAAGTATTGACCCACTCTGACGTCTATAATTATATAAAAGTGACTGATTTAATTTAATCTAAATATATATTTGTGCAATCTTCTAAACACTAGTGTACTGATTTGCGAGATAGATCATGAAAATTGCATGATAGTTGTCATTCAACACGTGTTCCCTCTCTTTCCGTTTATTAACCTTTTAAAGAACATTATTTTATGCGTATATTCTAAATATTAAATTACAAATTAAAGTAAAACTTTAAAAAAAATTACAGGGAAACAGTAACGCATGACACACCTGCGGGGCTGAATAAATTCTGTTTTTCTTGCTCGGTTATGATCGTTTAAGGTGATCGGATATTTACTCTCCAAGGATTATTGATTTTTTGTCGATTCAAAAACGTGTCCTTTATATGTAATGTAAAATTTAACAAATTGAGATCTGCTTACGAATTAAGGCCGTTTGTAATTAAAATGAATGCATGTTCTCTCTCTATTCATACGTGAACTGGTTATTATTTGTCATCGGATAGTGGGTATTCAATTGGTTGCTTAGTTTCCATTAGTTAAACCCAATGGAGACACAATGGCGCGGACGTTTTCATTGTCTAACTCTGAATACCTTACTTTAAATAGGGTTTTATGACGCTTCAGTAAGCTGTAAATAATTACATAGCAGTGTACAGACACAGTTGACGAGGTTAAACCTAATAAATACACCATTGTTATTTAGATTTTAAAGCTATTGACATGAACGGTTGTAAGACATGTCCGAAGGTAATGCTCAAGGTATAAAACATAAAAACGAACAAAAGCGACACAATGTCTGCGAACAAAATAACAGACAAAGGGTTTTTTGTTATGAATAAATACAAAAATTTTAGTTCTAATATTTTAATGTATATCTATGTGTAAATTTGGAATGAAGTTTTACTCTATTTAGTCAAATGTTCTAAACGGTGTAAAATATAGCGTAGTGTTAAAACACAATTTGTTTTAAAACATTTTCTAAAACTTGATAAAAGATAAACATTCATAGCACATGTTATCATTAATTTCAAATATGGCTTTGATAATCTCGTGTGCGTTATTTAAAACAGATGGGTATTTGTTTATAATGGTATCAAATATAGTGCACTGTTAAAAGACCGCGATTTGGTTAAATTTATAACTTTTAAAAACATTTTTCTACAACTTGATTAGAGATAAACAACATTCAAAGCACATGTTATCATTAATCTTGAATACATGTCTTTTGTAATCTTATTTTATTTAAAATAGAACGTCATGTTCAGAATTGCCCGATTGATTTTTATGCTTCTCCAAATTACGTCTCCTATCTGATAACCGAGGTTTCGTATCCTTATGATAAAGGAGAGAAAAAGAAATTTTAGTTGCTATAGCAACAAGATAAGGCGAGTGCATTCAATCGTATAAGCACTACTAGTAGTTGTAGTTTAATCAACCAAATGCCAAAAATAGTTAAGATGTTCTTGTTGTTGGGACATGCCTATTACATTACAAAAATAGCATTAGTTTTTCGTCAAAGAAAATAATTTTTGAATAAGTAACTTATAAATATTAAAATATAAGACTATTAAACTTTTTTATCATAAAGATGGCAAACATGTCAACAATATATTGTACTTAAATATGATAACTTGCAAGAACATGTTGAGAAATAAAATGCTTTCAACAGAATTATGTGCACTTTGATAAAATGCACACTTTTCAGATAAAACACATACTTTATATTTTAAGTATATGTACATATGGAACAGTATAAGATGTCCGATTTAAGTTATAGGTTTTACAAGTATATACGATAAATGTCCCAAATACAGAAAATAAATGCAAACAACATTGAAATAAATCTAGATAATAAAGAACATTTTCGATGTATTATTCACATTTCGTTCAATAAAGATTTAGAAAGCGGCTCCTTTAAGTACCTGTCATAGGCGTTAACAAGAATGTAAAAAATAAAATTAATCATCTTTATACGTGCGTGTATAAGGCGATAAACGTGACAAAAATATATATTTATCTTGGCATTCTATTTATAGCTCCGATAGAAGTTAGTTACTGATATGTCTTAAGTGTGTATCGTAAAAAACAGTTAGGACGGCATAAAGTACCATATTATAGGGACAATATAAAGTTTATTTAAACAAAATGCACTTTGAAATATTCACATTTATATCACAGCCATTAACAAGAACAAGCATAGTTAAAAGAAAAACTCAGACGAAAGTCCTAGTATATACAGTACAGACCTGTCCAAAGGTGAACACTGAGCTAACGAAAAGGGAGACGAAACTCGGCTGTTACGTGGCCGATATTTTGATAGCTAGTGGTCAAAAAGCTGCCGAAAGTTATACAGCAACTGACTAAAGGTATCGAGGAACCGACGTGAGCTGTATAGATTAGGTAGCTTAGCATGAAACTCATGACATGTTTGTACTGTATTATACGCTCGACTCCAGACATATAGACAAAACATATCACGTGATTTAAATGTATATACTTATTGTACCAACTAACCAAAAGACTTATAAATTATTTTAAAAATGACATTGAACAAACAATTAAATGCTAGATGTTTTATAGGCAATAAAATTTCTAAAAACAACACAACTTTTCCTAATTACTTGAGAGCGTGCTGTAACCAAGACAAACATGTCAAAACAAAATAATTGGTTATTAGTACGGACAAGACAAATGCAAATTAATATAATTGGCTTGGATGCTAATTAAACATTGAATGGGTATGCTGGCAAATAAAAGCTACCAAGAATGCAAACATAGATTTATAAAAAATACTACACACTGGTGCATTGTAACAACTCCTAATGAAGTCAGACGCCTAATTAAGTCCGGACTTCATTAGGCGTCGGACTTCATTAGCAGTTGTTACAATGCCTTTATAATAAACCTAGATAAGCTTAGAAAGTACGCAGAACATACAGGGGAAATGGTGAAATATTTATGTTCCTCACCTTCAGACGTTTTCTATTTTTTTTTTTTTTTACAAAAAAAGTGTTTTTACCTTACACTGGTAAATCCCACCCTAGAGATTCCGATATTTATTAGCCCTAAGCGGGAATAACAATTCCTGGAATAATGTTTTGTTTTATAATTATCTTGTCTCAAATATACATTCAGATCGCCCTTTCCTATGTCATAGGCTTTAAAAAACAATCTGAAGAGTCTGTTTATAAAACGAAAAAAAATAACAAAGTCATTGCAATGCTAAAAATAACGTCAACAGATACCAATGAATCCATAATCACCGGTATAAAACTTAAACCAAAACCAATGCCAACAAAAAAAACAATGACAAGTTACAAATACATGCTTTTCTCTGGATGCAGAATATTAAAACTATTTTGTTGGTCAGACATTTTATGATGGTCCCTACAACATTTCGTGAACCATACCATTTAAATTTACCATGGTTGTTGGTCAAATTAGGTGTATTCTGAACTGTATTTGCAATATGTGCTTACCACGTGTCTCAAAAGTTTTAAAGTGTTTTGTATTGTTGCTGTTGGAGGTGGCATGGTATGCAAAGTATAAAGTCAACGTATTGAGCCACAGGTAACTCGTATTATACAAAACTACACGATTATACCGGCAACAACATATCCAAAAAGTACACCAAAATACACTGATTTACTTTCTAAAACATATCACGTCTGCAATTTAGATTCATTTATATGTGGATTTATAGATATCAATATAAAAGATTATTTAGTTAAGTTTGTACCTTCTTTATGCTGGTGCTTTTTTAGAACAATAAAGAAGCAATAAAAGTCAAGTGTTTCTAAATGTGTATACATGTATATTTCAATATAACACCTTTCAGATTCACAAAACATATATTTTTTATTAATGGTTGTTAGTGACAAATAAATAATAATTTGATATTTTTAAATAATAACATCGAGTTCGGTTTATAATAATAACAAATGTTGAAGTTGCATTCACCTTTTGCAGTTAATAGAAATTCCGGCTACAACAAAGGATGAAGAAACAGAAATATTGCCCCGGTTTTAAACTGGTCTTGAAGGAATGCAATCTTACATCTTGATACTATGACATTTCTTTTATAATATAACAACCAGTAGACCTAAATGACATCATAAAAGCTAGTTAGAGTAACAACTAACATGGTAAAACAAAAACCAAAAATCAAGATCAAATAACCAAAATATAAAATTTTAAAAAAGAAGAAAAAACATTTTAAACAAAAGATTAGGAAAACGTATGCTGAAATTTTAGCACAACATGACACTAAATTATTGATCAAAGTCTTATTAAGTGTATTTTTTTAGTCAGTCGTGAATGAGTCTTCGATATGACACAAAATGCACTTTATCATAAGTGACTGGACGTCCCATAGCGCTACAGTTTAAAAATGGCTAGGAATGGTTCTTGTAAGTCTGAATAAAACTTGTGCAACATTACTTTATTGTCAAGTACATGTTGCTGATTCATATTTCCCATTTAATTGTCATTAATCAACGTTTGATGTTCTATACCCGTATATTTGACCATACAAAACGGTGCGTGTGGTAATTATACCAGTTTAATTACATATTTTCTGTTTATTATTCTATTTGTCACACCCGTTCCATGCCATAGCAATTTCCCATATAGCCTATGGTTAAAACAGCTAAAATTCGAACGCGACTAAAATCATTCCATGTATATTTTAAAAACAATCCTTATTAGACAAATGTGGTGGTCATGTAACTGATCTTAAACTAAGTATATCATGTACATTTATCTAATTAAATATTATTTAAAAAGGCTTTATTGACATTTCGAGATAATTAGATATAAATGTCGATGGTCGATATACATTGTACTTAATTAAATATTGACAGATTAATAATTAGTGTTCTCTTTATGTATGTTTTGCTATGGCTTGTATTCTAAGTATATGTTAACGTGTATTTTGTTCTCAGTATGTTAATGTTGCCTGCTATTTGTTCATGTTGTGTTATGTTCTTATATTGTTAATTTAGCTCCGGATGTGTTTATGTTGCCCAGTATTTGTTCGGGTTGTCTTGTGTTTTTATAGTGTGTTTATTTAACTCAACTTGTGTTTATGATACCTAGTATTTGTTCATGTTGTCTTGCGTCCTTATATTGTTTTTTTAGCTCGACATGTGTTCATATTGCCTAGTATTTGTTCATGTTGTGTTGTGCTCTTACATATTGCGTTTATCTTGCTCAGTATGTTGTGGCTTATGTTCTCAGTTTGTATTTATGTTGTGTTTTGATTTCATAGTACGTGTTTGTATGTTGATCAGCATGTATTGGTTATATCTTGTGTTTCCGGTTTATGTTTAGATTGTGTTTCTAATGTATTTATGCTGTGACTAGTGTTCTTTTTTTGTTTTCACGCTGTTTATTGTATCATTCTTTAGCATGTGCTTATGTTTTGTCTTGCTTTACTAATACTGCTATTATTATTATTATTATTGTTGTTGTTGTTGTTGTTGTTGTGTTTTGTGTCCTTGAGTATTCTTTTTTCGCCAGGAATATATTCATGTTTAGACTTCACAGGAATTATTTATACTGTCATGTGCTACTTTTGAATTCTTATAAAATAATGCATTCAAATGTAGCACATGACAGTTTTTTAATGCATTATTTTATACAAATTCAAAAGTAGCACATGATAATACTTTGATGATATGAGAGTTAAAACTGACCAAATGGCGCGTATTCTTTTTTCAAGGACTTATTTGATCCATTCCAGTGACTATGAATCAATAACTTCGAGTTGTTTTTCAAAACCATTCTCCTTATCTAGCTTCATTGGAGCGTAGTACCTCCGGGCTGTGTTATTATTATCTAAAATATATTTTATATCAAAATCCACCGTATAAATAATTAAAGATTCAATTACATGTATTATATGTTTTCAGAAAATTAATAACATATACATACCGGATGGATGGTTCACTGTTTGAAAAAGGACATTAAAAAACGAAAAGACTGATTGTTTACAATTTGGAAAAATAGGACATTTACATTTCAAAGTTTAAGAACCATTAGATGTAAAATAATTGGGAATGATACGATCCTCCAAAAGAATAATGAATTTTATTATACCTCATGTAATTTTCAAGTAATTTGATTGGGTAACTAACTGTTTGAAAATAAAATAATATCACCCTTAGATTTACTAAGAATAAAGAATGGCGCGCGTGCTTCAGGGTAACATTAGTTGAGGAGTTATGGTAACGGGTAATATTACAAAAAATATCACATGCGCAAAAGGAATCCTAAATCACACAACCGAACGCATTTCGATCACAAGCAGCTAAACGTTTGATGGATACGATCTTTTATTCATATGCAAGCGTTTCCTTGATCAAGACTACCTGTCATCAGACGACAACAATGGCCAGATTTGCTTCTGTCAACGAGGACAGTTTAAAACGATTGACAGAAGCAAAAGATTTGACAAGCACAAAAAAGGCGGTTAAACGGTCTGTAAAGCTCTTTAGAGAATTTCTCAGCGGTAGTAACACAGAATTTGAAAGCTTTTCGAAATCAGAACTGAACGATAAACTTAGACTTTTTTATGCTTCAGTCAGCATGAAGGAAGGTGTTAATTTTAAATCATCGTCTTTCAGTTTAAGGGAATATCTGGAGAAAGACATTTGGCATAATAAAATAAATATAACATTCATAAGAGGGTGATATTGCATATTTTCACCCCGAGGAAACCATTGTCAACCTCGGCTTAGCCTCGGTTGACAATGGTTCCTCGGGGTGAAAATATGCAATATCACCCTCTTATGAATGTTATATTTATATAATACTATTTAATATCACTAATATATTAAACCCATACCGGTCTATGTTCAAATCACAATAAAACCAATTAAATAATTGGGAAAACTGGTCATTTTAGTTTAGCTCGTCTAATTTCACAAGGGAAGTGAGGCCGGTGTTCGGGAAGGTCAACAACCGTATAAGAGGTTATAATCAATACTTTTCTATCTTGTCTTGGTTGTTTTTACTTGCATTTACTTGTGTTGGTTTTTTTGTATTTGTTATTATCGATTTTATGCTTTATTCCCTTTCAGTGCATAAAAAATCGAGAACATAAAATAGGTGGAAATCTGAATGTAGGAAGTCCCCAGGATTTTATAATCCATACAAGTTCTATAAAATCAAAGACTAGAAGTATAGCTGCTAATAAATCATTTCAAATCAAAATGTATGGCACCTAAATGAAAATAATTCATGACATGAGACGTCTATAAAATTACAACAAGTCAACTGCATATTAAGTAATAAAGGAGAATATGTAAAGATATGTCATGTATTATAAAATGTCGGACTTTGAAAGGGGACTCCATATACATTAGGAAAAATGTTTGACAGAAACAAACATCTGGCTTATTTTACCACTAACCAAAACCACATTTAATAATGATGTAATGGTAAAGCCATATCCGGTCGTATGGTTAAATGATTTTGGTTTGTCAAAACCATTAAACAAACAACGTCCTTATAACAAAGCAAAATGGCCACTTTGTATATGTTGTCATAGTGGCATAGTAATTTTTGACAGAGCACAAGCAAAGCAAACATTAAAACACAGAAAAAGTCGACAAATTACATGTTGCAGGAATAACGGACACGATAAGCATATTAGGTCTACCATTTACATATTCTGGGCCTTGGATTATGTACATAGGTATTATCTGCCTTAAGGCAAACACGAGAGAACAACAAACATTCCAATGTATAAGTGGGTCGGATTTAAACCCCCATAGCAGTCAAATAGAGGAGTTATTTATAGCCTGAGGGCAGTTGTATTGTGAAGTGGAAATAAAACTATATGTCATGATACTTAATATTCTATCGCTGTACTTTATTGCCATGGGAAACGGCACATTGTAATTGAAATAATAATTAAGTGCTGTGTATAGTTTATATAAACCCAGCAATATACGTATTAAACAGGGTATACAACACGTTAGTTAAATACAAAGTCTGTAGAAGGTTGTTATATAAACGTCATACAATATCATTCACCTTTCCTCCTTCTATAATCCTTTGACTGATTACATCGTGCTTATTCCTTGCATCATGTACTCTGTATATTTCGTTTTTGTTTACCCATATTTTGTATTTGATTATCAATGAACATGTAGCTAGTTAATATGGGCTTTTAATGTCGTTGGTGCATGTATTTAATACTTATACAAGTTTTTTTATAAACCAAATGGGTTTATATTAACGTATTTAATTTAACAGGTTCACGTCTTGGTAAAACACAGCTTGTCTTAAATTTGTGTTTATATAAGGGGTCAATGATTACATTTAAAAAACAGGACGATAACCACTGTGGTATCTACCACTTGGGTCTTAAAATGAGTTTCTTCGTCCGTTAGTTTCTTGTTAACTTGGTTATCATTATGTCATATATTGTCATATGCTACTTTTGAATGTATTATTTCATAAATATACAAAAGTAGTACATGACAGGTACAACTTCCTACATTACGTACACTGAAATCACATAGTATAGACGTATTTCACAATTCTGTCTGAAAGGTTGGGTCATAAGAGATAATTTTGTGGATTTGTAATATGCTTAGGACACTGCTTTAAATATGCAATGGTTTTCAGTTTGTAGATGGGTTGATTATCTGATGCTAAAGCAACATATTCTAACTACAATATGTATTACTTATATTGGGATGAGAGTTATGTGTTACAATAGATAAATCTGAATAGCATGTACTTCGCAATAACCAACACAACAAAAAACACAAAACAAACATCTGACGAAACATTAAAACATACAAGTTAATATACAATGATTATCTAGCTTCAGATAGATGCAAAAAATAGTTGAATTCACCGGTTTTGTAACCTTACGGTTTTAAGCTTTAGAACTGCGGCTTTATTTTGATAGTTATATTTCGATTGCGCCTCATTGTGTGAGTGGCGCTTTACGGTGTTATACTTTACAATTGTTTGTACATGTACATAAGTATTTGAGCAATGCGCCTGACGAGACGCTAATTCTAATTTAGTGAGTCAATTTTCATACGATGTGACTGTTTTCATATTTAATGAACTGAGCGTAAGTTGTCTCTGAAAATGTTTTCCTTAACGTATCCAATGCTTTTAGCCAGATGCTTGATTTTTAATAGAGTTTAAACTTTAAGTTCGAAATATATGCTGTTGCCAAGGAGTTTTTTTAGTGAAATCGCATTTTGTTTATTTACCTCCGGGAGTGATAACGATAAATAACGAACCAACACTGCACAGATGCCAAAAGAAATATCATGTCATATATTTTTTCAAATTTACAACTTTTATCCTTTAAATTACGATTTCACATGTTAAATGCAAGGATTGTGGAAAAAACATATTTTTAAATTCCAGCTTTTGAAATATTTCATATTACTGGCTTTCTCAGAACAAAGATTAATCAATAACAGCATTCTGACTCTTACCAACTGTGATTTTATCAGAAATTTTCTAGCAGTTTGACAAAGTATAATGTCAAACACCTGCAAACAGTAAATAAACGCGTTACTAAACTTCTTTCGATTCAAGAAACCTTTATTAATGAAATGGTTACGCGGACTTGACATGTCAACGGATTTTTGCAGAACTTTACAACAATTCACTTTAAGCTCACCTGTGCGATTCAACTTAATTATTATATACAGAATAAAATATAATTTGTGTTGCCTAAATACATTGAATTTTAATGGTAAATGAATAAATAAGCATTTCCAATAAAATCAAGAATTGTAAGTTTTTTTTAGATTTTTAATCATATACCATTTTCTATCGAATATATTACGCTTAGAATCTTTTCAATTTAACATAGAAAGAGTTACAAAAATGAAACAGCCATCAAACACATAAAAGTTCATACCAAACTCATGTCGTATATGACATATAATATTTAAACCTCTATATTTGGCACATAAGGATTGACACTTTCGTGTTAATTTACGTTGTATATAGGACACTAGCATTCGGGCACAATGGACATAAGTGCAGTTTTCCGCAATGAAAAAGGAAACTAATCAAAAAGGAAATGTTTCAATAGAAGTTTTAAAGTGTCTTCCTTGAAGAAATGTCACATCCCTTTTATATGACTCCGCGGTTATTAACAACTAAAACTAAACTTCATTTTGTAAGAATGCGATAAATATACCAATTAAAATTGAAAAAGTGTATTTACCAATTCAGATTGCACTACAATAAATTATTTGAGAGCACAGAACAAATAAATACTGCATTTACTATTTAGAAACGCCACTTATATTTTAGTACGAGAAGTGTTGTTTCAATACTTATATGGTATTTGTATGGTCCTTAAATATGCACGTTTGGCCGTATGACATTTGCGCCGATTTTTGAAAATTCCATTTTTTCATTTGCGCCGATTTCATTTTTTCATTTGCGCCGATTTTTTTTTATTTGCTGATTTACCTGTAAATATTTTAGGTATAATATTTAATTCGCATCATCCGAATATGTTTATATTCATCGATGTAATCAAGAAAATCCAAGCTACCACTTACGTTAAGATGAGAACACTTGGTATGCCAGCCGCCGTACGCAAACCAGAAAAGGAGAAGATGGGCTTTGTTCTCGATCGCTACAACAAGTACCGAAATGGTGAAATAACAAGATCTGGCTATATAAGATTTGTTGCATATAAGTACTCGGGGGGCAACAGTTATGAAAATAACTGGCTAAGGGAAAAAGTTCACCTGAGAAATATTAAAAATTACCTATTTTATCTGAGATGTACCTGTAAAAAAATCGGCGCAAATGAAATGTAAATCGGCGCAAATGCAAAACGCCGGCGCGTTTGAAACTTCAAAATACCCTTTAATTCAGTAAGCAATATTTTGAGTTATGATATTCAGATCTTTACTGTATGCTACCAAGGCATCACAGCATGGCAACGAGCATATGTACATGAACGCCATTAAAGCACATCGATTCGAGAGTGAATTATACGCCCTTGCAAAGGTCAAAATCATGTGGCTTAAATCGAGGAAGTCAGTTCTGGGATAGAGGAGTAAATTGACGAAAATCACCGAGCTTCGTTAACAAACAGAGATATTTCTTACACTATGATATGTTACATTTGTGATTTTTGCGCAAACAATTTGGTCACCGAGGTTCCGTATTGTTCGGAGATAATGTTCATGAAATGTAATAATAAATATATGATTTTGTATATGAAAAACATTTTGACATCATATATCGGACTGTATTTTTAAACCGTAAATCAACAGCATGCATGGTCTATTTAATTTTAAACAAATTCTAAAATTATCTTTTTTATTTTTAACAGATTCAATATCTATTCTTTTTCAGAAATGTTGTTGAGACAGTACAACAATACATATTATGGTATTTAATCAGAGCTGAATTTATAACACTTATTATAAATAAATTCATCAAACTTTCCATTAACGTCATTATGGCTATTATATTGGTCCATTAGATTTTCCTAATTTATACTCTTTTATTATATAAAATTATTAAATGCTAAGTTGATGAAACATTTCGATGTTGTACAACATTGTACAATGGTTAATTTGATTTAAATGATTTTTAAAGACATTGGAGTCTGTTATATTTATATTTGCATGTTATATGTTATTGAATGGAAACCATTAGAGAAAGTGAAAAGATTACTTTTAACAATACTATTTGATGTAAAGAGTAAGGAACTTGGCATAAATTCATTTAATTCTATTTCTGTTTGATGTAATATTTTATATTATAGTGACTTATATGCTGGTATATAAAAATAAAAGTTGCAAGTTTATAAGAATATAAAAATGCTGCGTTAATTAAATTCTAATTGCAATGGTGTGAACATTATGTGCATTATGTGCATGCAAGATGATGCGGCGAAGTTTTCAGATTATAAGACTAAAACTATTTATGTTATTTAATTTATTTTCAAATGTCAATTGCTATATTACATTGAATTAGATTGCTATTGAAGTTCAAATCGATACTGAGATCTTACCATTGCACACCTTATTGAAATTGTTCAAATATGTTAATCTAGAGAGCTATTGCAGAGTCACTCCAAGTTTTCTAGCATACAATTCTGGTGCCCATCGTATGTATTTTAAAACATTAGGTGGAATTACATGTTAACGGCGAAAAATCACATTAAGTTGCTTTACTTTGAAGCTGATACAATCTTAAAATATTTCAGCTAAATG
Organism: Anadara kagoshimensis; assembly: GCA_021292105.1. Classification (NCBI taxonomy): domain Eukaryota; kingdom Metazoa; phylum Mollusca; class Bivalvia; order Arcoida; family Arcidae; genus Anadara; species Anadara kagoshimensis. Next base: position 10,068,973 of record CM037874.1, on the reverse strand, counting down.
AAAATTACATTAAAATAGCATGTTACCATCAAAAGGGATTTACAATGAACATTTTTCTACAAAAAAACAAAAATATATTTAATTGGCACAAATTATTATTCTGGCTCATATGTACCCCAGATTTGTAATTAGTGAGTCTTTATGAGCACGATATTTTAATCTATGTGTTATGGGATATATTAATAATGTAACTTACCTACTAAATTGAAATTTAATTGGCTTCATCTTTTAGTCAATATTTATTTAACAGATTTCATTTATATAGAAATAAAAAGGTTCCAAAATATTTGTTTGTTTTGTTAATGTAAAACACCAGTTTTATTTCATATTTCGTCTTAGCATTGTCAAAAACAATCCAAATGTAACAAAATACAACTATATCTTATGCGTGTTTAATTTTCAGATTACCCGAGTGTTTGATATTAAATTTTGTTGACATCTTGAAAGGGGTAACATTTTATTTTACCGCGCTGCTGCATATAATGAGACCTTTTGTAACTTATACGAACAGTTGTGTACCGTGTGTGCTTGGCATACATGAAATAAACAAACAATTCCCTACATAGAATCATTGATAACATATCTGTACTTTGCACATTCGGAAAACAGAATTTTATTTTGCACCAGTTTATGTCCTAGGAACATAATAACTGAATATGTAACTGAAAAACGGGCCTTTTGTTTCATACCACGAAAGCAATATAAAGTTACAATAGAGTAATGAGACAATAAAACAGAGATGATTGTCAAATTGAGATAACTTATTACACAAGCGGCGACTGGAATTGGATATAATTACGTAATGAAGTCCATTGCCTGAAATACTGATGAATGACCCAAACTATTTCTTCCGGCGCCGATAGCCTATGTCGATGATGTTGTTGAAAGCAGATTCTCAACCCCACCAACACCTACCCAACCGAGGGCACTGTTACCTATATCATACATAATATCTTGTCAACATATTTTTTCAAGACTTTTGAAACATCCATTTGTTTCAATTACGTATTGTGATGTAAATTACTTCCCCTGAAACAAAGGTAAAATATGTACATTCCGGACTACTACTAATTTGTGCTATTTCGTGGTAAGGATTATTGTGTATCCGTGTGTAGCGAAGCTCAGAAACTGTTCAGAGATTTTTAATTAATTAGCGACATGTGGTTATAAATTAATACAAATAATACACCAAAAGCAAGAGAAGCAGATATATTGCTGGATATATAAGCTGACAAAATAAAAATTAAAGTTATCACGTTTGTCGTACAAATGGAAATCAATTAATCAAAAACTAAAAAACTGATTCAATTTTAATGTTACGAATTAATTAAACATAGCCCCATAATTTTATGAGGCAAAACAATGTTAAAAATTCAATAAACCAACAAACCGTTAAGTATATACCATTAATAAAGATGATTTAAATATATAGACATGAAAATTATGTACATGAATACACATAATAATGTTTTATTTCCAAACATATTGCACTGTCTCGGAATTTGTTTTTTTTGTGACTGATTACAATCGTGGCAGCTGTAGATAACTAAAGAAGAGGTGCTTTCCTTTTTGTAGCACCCGGTCTCAACTCTTGGTTGGAGTTCACGCATGTCACTTAATTTTACATTGCTTTAGAATTGTGATTTAGGATTGGATTCGTATGTTTGTGTTTGCTTGGCGCATGAGAGTGCACAGGAAATCAGAAGAAAAAGTATATATAGACCTATTTATCTATACGCGTTTGTTAAATTCGCCAAACACCTGTTTATGTGACCCTGGTGTAAGTTCATCTACTCTAATCCATCTTAATTTTGATAGAAGGCCAGAGTATAAACCCATCCATCCTTCAACGTGTTACCGAAAAAAGAACATTTAATTGCTATACCATTTTGTATTTAATTTGAGAAATTTTGTGTTTAATTGGACAAAAGTTTTATGTTAAGAAAGACTGATTATCCATCAATATCGGAGTGTTAAGGGATAGGCAACGCTTATGACGTCATTGATAACCAAAAAACCCTAATCTCATTTGCATAAAAATATTTGTCTACGACAACACGGTCAATTATAGTGTGTTATATAAGAGGCATCGGTATATCACTTAAAATTAATCATCGGAAATAACAACGGAAAGGATTTCAGTGCAACGTAGTTTTATAAAATGTCTACGTTACATATGAGTTTTACAGAAAGGTTCAATTTAACTGTGTTAATAGTATGTAGTATGATGGATGTCAAATTACAATGTAATATTACTCTGTATACAGAGACAATAAGACAAAGGTGATTGATTATCTGTACCAGCTGGCTGGTTAGTGATCACCACTTAATATGCTTCATTACTTTATAACACGAGATAAAACGCATCAAAAACAACAAAGAACAACCCACGTTATACCTATAACTAACACATATAAACAATCAATAATACAATACACAATTATGTATTTTATTTGTAATACAACATGTGGCATCATAATAAGAGGTTCGTATATCTGAACTCCTATTAAAGTCACAGCGAAATCTGACATAAAATGGCGACTGTTGTTGTAATTATATTTTCTATTGGAAACCGTCTCGGTCTTCATCTTTCTCGACACATATCGACTGTTGTTGTAATGGTTGTCATGGGGTTTTCTAGGGGATATCGCCTTGTTCTATATAAATTATATAAATGGCTACTGTTGTTGTAATCAAATTTTCTATTGAGAACCTATTTATATTTCTTTCTCTACAAAGTATATAACATGTTGTCCTACAGGATTCAAAGACGTTATCAAACATGATCAAATACGTGCCTTTATCATTTTTTTCATGGGACAAGTTTAGCTTGAAACAAGGTATAAGCCGTCTAGAATCCAGAATGTCCAAAATATTTATATATTTTACACTTTAGTGACCACCTGACGTAAAGTTCAGATCTAGCTATAGCGACAATATCCGGCATTTCATGAAGGAATATAGCTATCCTGATAAGCTCCTCTTTAATATCTATTACGGGAAGGCAGATGTAGTTACAATCCTCTAGGGTTCAGAAAATTATCAGCGTTTACATAATATTTTAACATTTAAGGCGTATAAAAGATAAATGCCTTTATTATTTGAAGTTAAACAAACATGTACATACAATATATACGTCATGGGACCATATGCAATAACGGCTGTGTTAGAATATCTGAAATTCTCTGGTTGTGTGAATGTCTGAAGTTCAGACCCATTGACACTAAAATTCGCTCTTAGTGTTGTAATCATTTGCATAGAAATAACTTCTCATCCTGATAGTATCCTGTCACAAAATTATCTGTTTCCAGACATAGAGCTATTATATATAACCTGACATTACACACATATGCGTCAAAGCGACGTTTTATCTCAAACCTACTGATACATTAACACAAACTGTCAGTTTTATCTCCTGGTTGTGTTTCGAATTCAATTTCTATAACTTTCTATCGTTAAAACGACAGCATGAACTAAAAGAAATTGTCCATATGATGTAAGACAGTATCTAGAATACGTATTTAAAGGCTGCTACTTTCTATACACATCTTTACATCAGATTGTTTGGCACAATGCAAACAAGTGAAATATTTTTGACACAACATTTCATCTAATTATGCTTATTAATCAATACATTGTGTACAAAAGACACATTGCACAAAGAGACTTAGAGAAACCAAATTCAATTTTCAGACCTTTGTTCTGTTGAATAGCGCTTTAGCCAATTTCAAAAATGCTTCAATTGTCTAATTCAAAACTATGATGTCAATAATAATAGTGATGATGAAGATTGCTGTGAAATACAGAAAGGTGTATTTGAGAGCAAACACTAAAGAGACTGAAGTGACAGACTAGCTTTTGATGAATACAACTAGTCAAAAGGAGAAGGTAAGTCTGGAGACGGGTTGAAATAAGCTAACGCTTGTTCCTGAATCCAGTTTAAAGTTTGTTATGAATTATATTATTTGTATCTAACGATGAATAAATATTGTTTAAACTAAGGTAAGTTATTTGGGCTGTTAGCCATGGTTCTGGTCGATCAAAACTTATAAAACTAAAAGTTGTAATTTAATTCTTCAAGATAAGACAAACAATATGAACTATACCAAGACAAACAACATGAACTATACCAAGACAAACAACATGAACTATACCAAGACAAACAAAATGAACTATACCAAGACAAACAACATGAACTATACCAAGACAAACAACATGAACTATACCAAGACAAACAACAGGAACTGTACCAAGACAAACAACATGAACTATACCAAGACAAACAACAGGAACTGTACCAAGACAAACAACATGAACTATACCAAGACAAACTATACCAAGACAAACAACATGAACTATACCAAGACACACAACATGAACTATACCAAGACAAACAACATGAACTATACCAAGACAAACAACAGGAACTGTACCAAGACAAACAAAATGAACTATACCAAGACACACAACATGAACTATACCAAGACAAACAACATGAACTATACCAAGACAAACAACATGAACTATACCAAGACAAACAAAATGAACTATACCAAGACACACAACATGAACTATACCAAGACAAACAACATGAACTATACCAAGACAAACAACATGAACTATACCAAGACAAACAACATGAACTGTACCAAGACAAACAAAATAACTATACCAAGACAAACAACATGAACTATACCAAGACAAACAACATGAACTATACCAAGACAAACAACATGAACTGTACCAAGACAAACAAAATGAACTATACCAAAACAAACAACATGAACTATACCAAGACAAATAACATGAACTATACCAAGACACACAACATGAACTATACCAAGACAAACAACATGAACTATACCAAGACAAACAACATGAACTATACCAAGACAAACAACATGAACTATACCAAGACAAACAAAATGAACTATACCAAGACACACAACATGAACTATACCAAGACAAACAACATGAACTATACCAAGACACACAACATGAACTATACCAAGACAAACAACATGAACTATACCAAGACAAACAACATGAACTATACCAAGACAAACAACATGAACTATACCAAGACAAACAACATGAACTATACCAAGACAAACAAAATGAACTATACCAAGACAAACAACATGAACTATACCAAGACAAACAACATGAACTATACCAAGACAAACTATACCAAGACAAACAACATGAACTATACCAAGACAAACAAAATAACTATACCAAGACAAACAAAATGAACTATACCAAAACAAACAACATGAACTATACCAAGGTTGAATCTTCGTTTCTTGGCTTCGCCAAAATAACCCTAAATTTTTATGATTTGATTGTAACAAGTGTATTATGTCTTGCATCATTCCTTTGAGGCAATAAGAATAAAATCAGATTGATCGATGCTTCTATCAAATATGCTGACGTCGACAGAAACAAGATCGTTCAAGTAAAGAAAGAAAACTTATAACGAAATGTGTGAGAAATTAATAGAACATAATCTTTATAGATGTTTATTGAATTATTGCTATACCTCGCCTCTTTGTCGTAATCGTAACCAACAATGACATATAATGAATTAAAGATACAGTCTATTCAAAAGTTAGATTACACTATTATATATATGACTTCATTTCATTAAATATTGAGAAACTTCTTTCATTTAAGTCGCATACACGTGTCAATCGAGAAGCAAGGGACCTAGAAAAAATCACATATATAAAAGGAACAAGACCCAAAACTCCGACTTTGTTCAGACAGTGTATAAAATGCCAAAATGGTATAGAATATTATGCTTTTGTAAACTAAATCCTTCCAATTTTTACAAGCAATAATGTGCCTAAATAGTAGCTTTCATGTTGTAATAAACAGCAAGCCAACAACCTTACATTTATATGTAATTCATAGTAGCTTTCATGTTGTTATAAACAGCAAGCCAACAACCTTACATTTATATGTAATTCATAGTAGCTTTCATGTTGTTATAAACAGCAAGCCAACAACCTTACATTTATATGTAATTCATAGTAGCTTTCATGTTGTTAAAACAGCAAGCCAACAACCTTACATTTATATGTAATTCATAGTAGCTTTCATGTTGTTATAAACAGCAAGCCAACAACCTTACATTTATATGTAATTCATAGTAGCTTTCATGTTGTTATAAACAGCAAGCCAACAACCTTACATTTATATGTAATTCATAGTAGCTTTCATGTTGTTATAAACAGCAAGCCAACAACCTTACATTTATATGTAATTCATAGTAGCTTTCATGTTGTAATAAACAGCAAGCCAACAACCTGACATTTATATGTAATTCATAGTAGCTTTCATGTTGTAATAAACAGCAAGCCAACAACCTGACATTTATATGTAATTCATAGTAGCTTTCATGTTGTAATAAACAGCAAGCCAACAACCTGACATTTATATGTAATTCATAGTAGCTTTCATGTTGTAATAAACAGCAAGCCAACAACCTGACATTTATATGTAATTCATAGTAGCTTTCATGTTGTAATAAACAGCAAGCCAACAACCTGACATTTATATGTAATTCATAGTAGCTTTCATGTTGTTATAAACAGCAAGCCAACAACCTTACATTTATATGTAATTCATAGTAGCTTTCATGTTGTTATAAACAGCAAGCCAACAACCTTACATTTATATGTAATTCATAGTAGCTTTCATGTTGTTATAAACAGCAAGCCAACAACCTTACATTTATATGTAATTCATAGTAGCTTTCATGTTGTTATAAACAGCAAGCCAACAACCTTACATTTATATGTAATTCATAGTAGCTTTCATGTTGTTATAAACAGCAAGCCAACAACCTTACATTTATATGTAATTCATAGTAGCTTTCATGTTGTAATAAACAGCAAGCCAACAACCTGACATTTATATGTAATTCATAGTAGCTTTCATGTTGTAATAAACAGCAAGCCAACAACCTGACATTTATATGTAATTCATAGTAGCTTTCATGTTGTAATAAACAGCAAGCCAACAACCTGACATTTATATGTAATTCATAGTAGCTTTCATGTTGTAATAAACAGCAAGCCAACAACCTGACATTTATATGTAATTCATAGTAGCTTTCATGTTGTAATAAACAGCAAGCCAACAACCTGACATTTATATGTAATTCATAGTAGCTTTCATGTTGTAATAAACAGCAAGCCAACAACCTGACATTTATATGTAATTCATAGTAGCTTTCATGTTGTAATAAACAGCAAGCCAACAACCTGACATTTATATGTAATTCATAGTAGCTTTCATGTTGTTATAAACAGCAAGCCAACAACCTGACATTTATATGTAATTCATAGTAGCTTTCATGTTGTTATAAACAGCAAGCCAACAACCTGACATTTATATGTAATTCATAGTAGCTTTCATGTTGTAATAAACAGCAAGCCAACAACCTGACATTTATATGTAATTCATAGTAGCTTTCATGTTGTTATAAACAGCAAGCCAACAACCTGACATTTATATGTATTTCATAACAAGATTTTTCTGTACCAATATTCGTCCCATACAGTTTCAACTTGTCCCATACGCAATTTAGATTACACTATTAAATATTGATTGCTATGTTAAGGCAAGCTTCAAGAAAATCAATACCAATCATAGTCAATGACGTTATCCACACTTCTGGGCCTAAAGAATGAGGACCTAGAATCGAAAGGTTACCCTGAAAACTAATTGATTTCTGAAAGAAAGAGTTATTTATAGTGTGCTTAACCGAACTGAGGTAGTAGATACTTGATAAAAAGCTGAAGAGGAAAAGCAAAGACTAATATATATGACTTACAGTAATTTGGGGTGTTCATTATTTTTCACTATTCTCAATGTGATCAATAAATTCTGATGACTGAACAATTATTCCAAATTATCTAATACAGAGTTAGAACACGCATGTCAAATACAAGCTTATAGATATTGCAACATCGGAAACGTTTAAAATCTACTTTCACTTCTTGTAGTTTGCGAGTATTTGCATCATTATAATACATGTAGTAATCATCATATACACAATGGTCTTAACTTGACTAAAAACACGAAGAACAGCCTAATTTAGTTATTATGAAGTATTTGGTAACCTTGAACACACCTATCCATCCAACTAAAATAGTTATAATTCTTAAAAGACTAAATGATCCATGACTATTTTATTCCTTCTGTTCATACTGTGTCAAAATAACAAATAAAAAATAAACGATTTTTGAATGGTTAAATTCATCAATGAAACACAAATGGATACCATTTCGTTTGACAGGACAGAGGCATTGCTTCTACTGCAAACCTAACAGCTTCCCGGATTCAAATAATTATTTTGTGGCAAACCCAAATGTAATGTTTATCGATGTATCATGTGTGGTTTGAATCGCCAACAATTGAGACATATGAAATAATGTCTTAATCGTCAACAAGAAAGAAGACAAAACTAGCCGAAAGCAGTAAGAAAAGGAGCGATCGTATGCTGTAGTAAAGACATATGCATAATTATAAATACTGAAATTTCTAAAAAGCGACATGTATATAGACGGTTATGTAAAGTAGATTACGTAGGGTGTAAAGTCAAGCTTAACCAATTCAACAAATTAAGTACGAACAAAAACCGTCAGTGTAAATATCAAGTTACTACTTATGGTATATCACTTAATGACGTTTATATTACATAGCACGTATTGCACCTATTAAACTGTTTTAACTATAACGTAATCTTTATTCAATTAGGCAGTATCGTGCAGTACAATTACTAACGTAAAGCATAATTAAATCTATATATTTTATCATTAATATATATCTAATAAAGTACGTTTATCGATTTCATCCCGTCTGAAATAGAATGCATTTATGATAATTACTTCTCCTATATAATTTATGTTAATATGTATTAATAAAATATATAAGCAAATGATTTATATAGCTAAATGCATTAAAATATATATATTTAAATGATAGTAAAAATTATTGGTTACCATGTGACTTAAGCTTCATCTGGGACTTTATTATCGATGGTTTCAATATATGTTTTTTCTTTCTTAATATTTTGTTTGGTTATTGGCTTGTGTTCAAGGTTGCAATGGTTATTGTCAAGTACATGGGATAGATTTAGAAATTTCACAATTAATACGATATTTTGTAAAATACATTTTAATTTTTTATTTTTCTCATTTCAACGTCTTACAAATATTTGATTTTATTCAATCTTGGTTCATGAGGAAATTTTCCCGAAACGACTGTCTGGTGCTGTAGAATTAAAACTTGTTTAGTAATAAAATACGATATGACAGAGCTTGTTACCACTATGGGAACGTAACACAACTGCTTATTGACAGTAAATTGTTAACTCGGGGTTATTAAAAGCCTAGGTTCATCAAGGCCCTTAATGTTTTTGGTCGTCATTACAATATTGTTGATAAGTATGATGTTTCTGTACTGGATATATGCGACGTCCTATAATCGCATGTTACATTTATCACGTGACAGCTTTCAGATTTTACTTTGCGATTGGAAGAGTGATTTACACTTGGACCGGTATGTTTGTGTTTAATTTATATCTTTACTTATAAAGCTTTCGATTGTCACACTTGTAACAAGTTTAGCATTTACCAAAAATCTAGACTTTCACTGTTTATTGTACTCTTGTATAAAAAAGTTGAATGTCCTTGTGCTGCCTACAATAGTTTCCATATTTCAATAAACTTTAACAATAGATTTCAATGTTTTTACAATAAATACATATAAATGACCTTAAGATCCTTATTAATAATCTCCCAACAAATAACCTAATCGCTTAGATATGATTATATGCAAATACTATATATACCTTAAATGAATATACATAATGCACTAAGTGTTAGTATTTTGTTTTGAATAATTACGTTTACGGTTTAGGTTCAAGTGGTATTTCACAATATAGAGAAAGTATATTATCCCAATGATGAAATTATATTTTCTCAGAACAAAATTTAATGTACCCTTTAACCGTATCATGAATTTATGTCTAGACATAAAATCCCATTAAAAGCCGCCTGTCAGACTTGACATACGTTTTAATAGCATACACTGTTAACTCCTTGTTGCCAACTTGATTTTCTATTTTTGATCTATATTGTTTAATGAACGACATTTACAAAACTAATTTAATCATATAAGGATGTTTGGCCACTGTCAATTTTTAAGCTGTAATACTAGTTAAATAAATGAATTGTATCAGCCAACGAATAAAACACACCAAACATATAAATGATATAACTATCGAACAAGAGAGGGCAAACATACACTTCGATCACTGATATAAAACTTACCGAATTATGACAGATATCAGAGTTAATATTCAGTGGTGTGGTTAAAGGACTACTGTCCTAAATCTTAACCATCCAAATATTTTTACAATCACAAGTCTATTAACTTGCATATCTTTAAAATTAAAAGTAACATAACAACAACATTAAACATTAAAAACTGGCAAATTAAGTTTTGCACGTGAACCTCCAATGCATTGAGGTTGAAAAATTCCACAAGGGTAAATACCCCATGTCTAGGTAGCTACACGCGTGCCGTGGAATCAAAGAATGAACCTAAGTGACGACAAATGTGTCCAGGGTTATTTTAGACACAGAGACATCATACTTGTCAGGTGTTTTCATTGTGATGTTTCTATTGTTATTGTCTTTCATTTTATTTTAAAAAAAGATGAATATTTGTTTATAGCGTATTTTATGTTTTAATCATTAACAAACATTCAAAAGCAAAGAAAAAACTTTTGAACTGACAAGTCAGGTAAGACACGTGCACTTCCACAAGGGAAGTGAAGCTGGACGCTTCAGAAAGGTAAGCAACTCCTGTTTAGCTAGCTACATCCATGACATGTGTTACCAAAATTGTGTGAAAGGAACAAGGAACTATGGGACGTAAAATATATCCAGGGCAATCCTGGACACAGAGACATCAAACCTACCAACAATAGCACTTTTTGTAAGCAAAAATATTAATGTATATATGTTGCCAAGGAGATTCGTTTTACGTTTTATACATAAATCATCCGTGCAAATATCAAATTTTTATCATAACTTCCTAGATAAACATCTCAAATCAATAAGGACATAATGTTTTTTGAAATTTCGAAGGTTGTGTTTGTGTTCGTTTCTGATTTACTAATTTTCAGAACATTTGCAGACTGGTTTATGTCTACTTTGCAATGACTATATCGTTCAATTATCTATGCTTTTAGGTAATTGATATTCATGCTATTGGAAAGTATAAAGTAGTAATATTCGTAATTTACGTGAAATAGTTGCAAATGTATTTTGCAAAATAGATAAATCAGTGGTTATAAATTTCTATAATGTATCACACTTAAACATAAAAATCGCATTATAACGTATTTTATGACTACCAATAACAATAATTCTTTCTTTAGTTTTACAATGGATTATTTGCTATGTGTGTTTTTCACGACCTGTAAATCACAAATAAAATAAATTTTAAGCAATTCAGTTTAGTTTTCATTTTTTACTTTTTAAAATACAGTATGCTTTCATACTTTTTCTAAAAAATGAATTTAAAAGTCACCAATAGAAATGATAGATCATATGGGATATTTGACATTTGAAAACAAAACGGAAACGGGGACAGTATTATCTGATGATCCATAGAGTATAAAACATTAGAAATGGAAAATAAATAATCTAAACTACCATACCATTCTATGTCCAAATCACAATCCCAAAGCAAAATAAAACTTTGAAACTGACAAATTAAGTTGAGAACTTGAACGTCCACCAGAAAAAATTCAAAGTAAGGTCGGGTAAGCTCTGCATCCTGCTTAGCGCCAGGGAAAATAATTTACACTGCTAACAGGTTTACCTAATGATCTGCATTGTATTACCAATATAAATTAATAGGAAGAATGCGAAGGACAATATATTAAAAACAAACATACTTAATTAAAAAGTTATTTATGTTCAAATCTCAATCCAAAAGCAGGCAAAAAACTTTGAAACTGAAAAAAATAGGTTAAACAGTGAAGTTCCCACAGAGAAGTTCGGCCGAATGCTCATATAGGGTAAACACCTCCTGTTGAGGTAGCTACGTAGACCCGCCACGTATGTAATGTAAACACACAGTTTACCTATCCAGTTGTTTGCAGGTTGTTTCACCTAACTTCCGGTCTCACTTCTTTCGTGAAAGTTAGCGTGTCAAGCAAATTAACCCAATTTTTTTAGTTTGCTTTTTTTGTTGTTTGAAGAATTTTTTTATTGTTGCAACTTTAGTTCTGTGTTTCGTTTTTATTCCCAATTTGTGTTTTGTCAAAGACAAGGTGTTCAGCTTAAAAAAACATACCTCAATATCTTTATTTTTCTAGTTTGTTGATAGATCTATGTACAATAGAATTGTTTAATAAATTTATTATAATATAAATGTTTGTAGTCTTATCATGCTTCTAATGTATTTGAAACCCTGATTTAGCGACTGATATTATTATGTATACATGTATTTTATGTTGTCGTTAATCACTGTAATAACCTTGTACAATTTCTTTTGAAATTGTATGCATTAACAAAGTAATCTTATCCTTGATTTCTTTGTTCAACTTTGATAAATTGATCAATTCAATCTTTGCTTTGACATTTGAAACAATACTTTACGTTTTTAACTGCTTATTATTCGTATTAGTGAAATAATTTGTTGTAGCTTTCATGTCTGCGAACAACAACTCAATACATTTAATTCCGATTATTATTACTTCTTAAATATCCCTTTTACGAGGGTTATCCTCGAGTCAAGGCCAACATTTATTATTTGTTAACGCTTAAATTATTTATTTGCTTTTTGTAGTATAAAAGGTTTATATTTCTTTATTGAAAATATTTCCTTAGCAGAAACACTAAATTAGCAGAAATGTAAATGCGCCTTTTCTTTTACATAACTTTCTTGTTTAATATTTGAGTTTACAATCTTGTTTTAGTTTCAACAAACAGTATACAAATTCCATAAGCAAAAATATAGCACTTAAAGCACTCACACTTTCAAGAAGTCGGGGTTAAATATTTTACCCACTAATGTGCTACCAAAATGAATAACATGTTGGTATCTATAAGATAAAAATACAGTTTCATGTTCCTTTCATTCTAAATTTTAATTACACACGTGGTGGGTGTAGTAGCTAACTAGACAGGAAAATGTTTACATTTTCAGAGCATCCGACTTCTCTGGTGGACGTTTACGTGTTTACTCCATTTGCAGCTTTAAAAGTTTTTACTTTGCTTTTAGTACTGTGATTTGAAGATGGACTGGTATATCATAATAATAATAATATATAATATTTATATTAATTTATTCTCCAAGTGTCTCAATACATATGGAAATCTCGAGTTGTTGAGTTTTGGTAGACACTAGGTCATTGTGTGTCTTCAATACAAAAAAGTACATTTCAAAAAAGCACTATCATGCCCCTTACGCCTTCAATTCAAGATATGTAATCGAAGATTAAAAATACGATATCTGTTAAATCAAAATGTCCTCGTTTTTGGTATTCGGCCATCATTATTAATTCAATTACAGTGTTTGTTGAATATATTGCAACGAAGACCGTTTTATTTTTTGATCTGGTGCCTAACCGAAGAAGGAAATATTATATTTAATAGTCTGCCTCAATTAATTACTTTTTGGTTTATCTTAGCGCTACTGATGAGGAATTGTTTTACGTAACGGCCATCTAATTAACACTGGTATAATATATCATTAAATTTTATTGGTTCATGTTTACTATTGCATTTCACCATTATGCTACTGTGTTTGCTCTGTATTATTGAAATATCCAGAACTATCTGGCAACGATAACGGAGAAAATTAACACATGAAGGCACTTTGAATTCGAATGTTAGATGTACAGTAATAATACTAACAAAAACAAGGGTTGAATGGCGCGGTTTAGTACTTGTATATTTGATCATGGACTGGTATGTGGTTTTTGATTTTATATACCATTGCAATCCACCATTTACTGAACAACATAATTGTGGAATTAAAATGCAAATGCCGACATCATGATTTTTCAACTCCAATTTCAAGTCAAGACAAAACAATTTATGATTGATTTTTAGATGTGTTCAATATTAAATAAACTATCAACAATACCATAAATACGGACTGTAGTTATATTCAGTTCACGATGTCGGTATAGATATCGGATGACCTTTTACAATACCCCCACACATATAAACTTAAAAGGCACAAGTTGTGTTCACAATTTGATATAATATACGCCTGAGTGAATACAAACATGAAATACCTACTGGGGTTTCATGTGTTATAAGGTGACAACGAGACAGGACAGGAATCTTTAATAATTTCTAAGATTAGAATATTTAATAAAGTTTTCTTACAGCGATAAAAACGTTTTTTCTTTTATTTGCTTTTATTTTATTTTATTTGTTAGTTTGTTGCACTTAAAAACAATTTGTTGATTTCGAGTGTAAATACACAAAATGCCCGGTTAAACACATTTTGAACTCACTTCAAAATCCAATATTGATTACCTACATAAAATTTGAAGGGATCCAACCAACGTTTTAACAGAATATATCGCTTAAAATCACAACACACGCCATGTACACGTGATTAAGCTATAAAATATAATGCTTTTATACAGTCTGTGTGAAGTGGCACGTAAACCCATACTAGTCATGTATTCTGTGTGTATTTAAACCCTGACCTACTTTACGTATGTGTTTTTGATAACAGTGATCGTTATATACCGTCCGTTCTTGTATCGAAATAATTAGTTATATGCTCTTGGTTCTTATCAAACAAAGACATTTCCTCCCACAAATTTGAATGTAAAATTTCTTAAAATGCATGCAACCAAACAATGTTTTAAAGTTTATAAACAGGTTAAATGTACACTCAAGAGATTCTTATTATATACTGCCTATATTTCGCCATTTTGTTAACATTAGACTACAGTATATCGCCATTTTGTAATGTTTATTTTGTTGTAATATGTTCGTCTCAAGAACCTTTCACTTGCACATGTATCATCAAAACTGGTTCAAAAATATACCAATAAGATTAAGAGACATTTAAGTATAATATTATTAATCAAGGAAAGAACAGCGTTATTTTGGTTTGACAAAACAAACTCCTTCCAAAAACACGTGCTTCGTATAATATATTATTAGTTTAAAGGTTGATCGACCAAAACAATATTATTAAATATTGCACTGAAAAGGCTTACAATCATTGCCATCAATAATTGCACAGCGTCTCAAAGTTTATAGAAACAGCAAAATGTCCTCAATAGTGCAAGATAATTTGAATTACAAGCGAAGTTTTTTTTATTAAAAAGGCCAAACCAACTTAATACAATGCAACTAAGATGTTAATTTTTAAGAACACAACGTGAAACGTAGAACCAGTTTTCGCATAACAAATGTGATATAGATTTTGAAATAATATCAAAAATTAAATAAGTGTTATCAATGATCAAATTACATACATGTATAATACTAGCGTTAATTTTACAACAATAGATGACCGTTTCGATATACACTTCCTAATGCTTGAAAAGAAATCAAGGATAAGGTAGTGCTTGAATCAAGATTGGAAAACATTTTTTTCAAGGGGTTAAAAATATCCAAAGAAACAAAATATATTTGACCAAATTAACCTAGGTACTTTGCAGGGGAAGTATACATTCTAAAAAGCACTTTTAGACGCTCTCGACATTTTAAAATTAGAATCAAAACACAAAGCAAGAATGTCTGAAACTGGCAAATTGAGTCAACACTTGGACTCCCACAAGATGGGAATGGGTGCTCCGGAAGGCACTTCTTGTCTAGCTACGCTAGTGTGAGATGAAAAACAATACACATACTAAAATTAAATCTTGACCAATGTTTGTTGGGCCATAATTTTACTAATGGTATATCGTTATTAGACATATGCATCTAATTGTTCATCACTCTGTATTATTCAAAGTATATTCAGTGCATAATATAAATAATAAGCGAGACAATACTCTTAAGCCAAACATAATTTTTGACATAAGCATACCCGAATGTTGCTTTTTGAAACATGTTTTATTTTGCTAGCTTTAAAATAATCGACGTCAATAATTAAGATAAGCCCAAATTATATTTTATAGCCAAAAACAAACATATCAGTATGTTTTCATCAATAACAACAAGGTATAATGCAAATATTACATACCAATCCAAGTCCGCCAGGTAAGCGAGGGCGGATGGACAACAAGGAAAAACACCTGTTTAGCTAGCTACATACGCCACGCGTGTACACGAAATTGAGGATAAACGCAAAATAGAACATAGAACTATGGGGAGTCAATTATATCAAAGGTAAATGTGAATAAACAAAATGTTTATTCATCAACAACACTGTGATAATGGACATAAACGTTTTAATTGGGCATTGAAAAGCCTAAGCTGCAATACCTTTGGGTGGACACCTTATTTGTAGGCAGCTTGATTTTTTGTATAAAGCTCCTGTAATCAGAACAAACTGTACTATATCACATTTATTGTGACTTAAATACACCATTAGTAGGAAAATAGTTATATAACTGAAAAGGAAAGCAAAGTTGACAACAGAATAATTGTTTGTTGAAAAAGTTTAAATATAGCATTGTATGAGCATTATAATTGAGGTATCAGTCCAAATATGAAGCAGACTGCTTGAAGAATTAGTCGTGCTCAATGCCTAACTTACAAATTAGTACAATTTCAATAAAAAAGTATGTAAGGATGACGTTTTGAAGAATTTTAACTAGTGATAATATGTGTTTAAGTTGTCATGGAAACATATCATCATCTATATTTTATTTATTTATTTATTTATTTATTTATTTATTTATTTATTTTTGTTCATCTTTCTTTTTGCAAGAATTGCGTATGATTTAAAGCTGAAAGGGGTTATAACTGCATCATTGAAGATTGTGTCACAGATGACGTAATCGAGATCAAATAAAAAAGAAAGTAAAAAGTAATGAAATGTTATATATTAAATCCATTTATCTAAGTAACGTGCTTCTTTAGTGAACCTCTTGTGTCCTTGTCCTGAGATTAGGTCAGCTCTTATGTCACTCACCCGTATAAAGGACGGCGTTATATATCTTCGTGATTTGGCAATACCACTTGCGCCCTTACCCTGGCTTTAGGTCAACTCTTATGTCACTCACTCGTATAAAGGACGGTGTTATTTATCTTCGTGATTTGGCAATACCACTTGCGCCCTTGCCCTGGCTTTAGGTCAACTCTTACACCTGCATAAAAGCACGGCGTTGTCTTTCTGAGTTTGCAGTTTTTATTAAGATTTTCATTTGATTGAATTGATTTCAAGAAAAAACTAGATATGAAAATTTTCTTTGTCAAAAAAAATAAAAACATGTTTACATGTCTTGTAATTTAAATTTAAGTGCATAAAAGACAAACTCCATGAACTTGTTAAGTACCAAAGTAAATGACACAACTGTTGGGACCAAACACGTGTGCCAATGTTCATATTGACTCCTTACATTTAAACCATATAATTCAATTCTCATTTGTTAAGTCAGATTCTTCTGTTACGTTTGCATGAATGGACTGGCTGTCAATGACGTTATCTCATTATGAATGACCCACAGAAGCATTTGAATTCCTATGCCATGGCGTTGCTACGGCTATATTGTTGTTTAAATTGTTGATTTGTTGAGAAATTTCTAAAATTTCTAAAAATTGAATCATAAGAATTGAAATCAATCTTTCATTTTGTTATTGAAGTATCAAAGAATTAGACAATTTGTACACTTGAAATAACCCGATACTATATTATTGAAAACATTTTAGAAAAAGTACTGAAGGGCAATACATGTACATACTTCAGAAGACTGTAATAAAAACCTAGTAAACTTCGGAAGACTGAAGTACAAACAATGAAAACAAAAACATACCGTACCCGCTCATGTCAAAAACATAATCGAAAAAGTAAAAACAAACTTGACAACTGACAAATTTGATAAGTTAAATACGTGAACTTTAATAAGTGAAGTGAGGCCGGGTGCCCCGAAAGGGTAAACACTGAACACATTCTTTGACACAGGTAACAGGTTTTTGCTTGTTAATTCGTAAAATAATAACGCGTGGTTATAAATATCGACTTTTTAACGATTGTTATCGCATTAAAATAAACAATTCATTAGACAGATATACTGTGTAGGTATAATTGGTGAATTCGATTAGGAATTTTAGTAAAGGATTCTTTCTACTATAAATTATTTCTGACATTTTCGAATAGCAAGAAATAATCATCTAAAAATCTAAATTTCTGTAACAATGTCTTTTTTCTATCCAGAATTATATTTTAACAATACCATTATAAATCAATATTGGTTAAATGTTTTAATTATTAAAACATCAAATTAAAACAACGTGGGGAATGGCTTTATTGTATTATAACCAATTACAAATACATATGTTTACATTACAAATGCATTGCCTTATATGAATCTCTTTGGAACCATTGCGTTAATTTTTTGATGACAGCAGTGTGTCGCGCGCTCTGTGTAAAGCGATACGTCAGTTAATATCTTCAGCCAATCCGCTTTCGATGTACAGCGGAGGAATACATACCACCAAGGGACTACTTATTCATTCATAATTTCCTGCGGGTTCATTCATAAATCTATCCGGCGACTGCAGGGACGCTCTTTACGAGCGGTAACAAACGTAGAAATTTGTCATACTGCACCAATTTTAAAAATGATTTGACAATAAAAAGAATAATAAAAACCAATATTTGTTGTCTTTTTATATCAAAATAATTTTTAATGATTAATGACCATTTCCCATGGCCTATAAAGATACGAAGTGAAAAAATTAGTGAGTCCGAGGACACCACATTTAAATTATGAACAACTGTTTGTTATTCGACTAAATAATTTATTCATGGTAATATCTTACCAAACAGATTATTGTTTAGTGAAAAAAGGAGAAATCGAATTTAATTTTCAAATGTGTTTTACGGAACTATATTTTACGATCGCCAAGCAACGAGACAAATCAACATGGCTGTTCTCTTTATATGGTTCTACAATAAGAGTTATCTCGCTTTAAGTGTTCAAACCACATTAATACACCGACTTTCGGAAAATTAATAATACCTTTTTGTGGGTAAAAATAATGTAAACATAAGGATTGAATGTCACTTTGAATGCTGTCATCGAGGTATGACTGCATCAGCTCACGTTCAAAGTTAACATGAATCGCTTCGCGATTCACTTACTTTGAACGTGAGCTGATGCAGTCATACCTCGATGACAGCATTCAAAGTGACATTCAATCCTTAAGTATTTCACAAAACGAAATAGACAATTGGAACAAATCTATAATAAAAAATAAATCATAAGATCCGGGTGTTTATTACTCATGATGCTTAAACTCCTGGGAAATTAATATAATTTTAGTTTATTTCCAAAAACCTTATCGTGATTTTGGAAAAAAAAACTTATCATCTAATAACCGCTACAAATGTCATTACGTGTTTTGATAGATTAGATCACGCAAGTAGCAACGTTAATTGTTTTCAAAAGATCGGTGCTGCATAATAATGTTTCTATAAATAAGACTTTTTCAATACTTAAATAGCCTTTTTTAAAATACGTGATGCTCTGTTTATATTATCAACAAAACAATAATTTGTTTTGGTAAAGATTGCACCTACTATGAAAACTTTACATCAAGTTACTCACAAATAAATTGGTGACTCATGGATATTACAAGCATAGGCTCATCAAGGCCGACAAAACGTTTTATGGCTGCAATCTCAATATTGTTGATAAGTATGATGTCTCTGTAATTGATATTATGTTAGATATATTTAAAATCTCATAAATCCATATACCTTTAATTCTCAATTTGAGTTAACAAGTTGCTTGTGTAGATGGCTAAAAAATAATTGCTTATCCATCAAGAGCACTCGCTACACTTTCCTGGTGTTAGTTCATGAGTTTTATGTAACTGGCTTTTTTATTGTATAAGTAGTGGTATAATTATATGAATTGGTTAATTATAATTTCAGGGGATTGTTTGAAAAAATAACAATGTTTTGCATATTAAGGAACCACTGGTAGAAGTTTGATAGGGATAATTTAGGACCCTTTTATAGCAATTTTAACTATACGACTTATATCTGTCCAGTTGGGAATGTTATAATCAGTGGCAACAATAATTACTTTACTTTTATTGTCTATCATGTACTTGGATTATGTAGTGTTCTTGATTTATTTTAGCTACAACTTAAGTTGACCAATCTTTGCAGAAAAGCGTCCATCAATGATGTGAGTTGTTATCGATTGCAATCAATCATTATGTCATAAGTTTAATTACACACTTTTTCGTTGACAAGTAACGACTGACAATCTTTACCTCATTCATTATTCACTCCGTGTCAAACTAAACTAAATGTTTTCGATAAACATATAGTATTGTTATAAAGAGAATTTTGAAGCTGTAAAGCATATATCTAAAATAGGAAAAGATATAATCAACAACAAATATAATAATTCATGTCCGAATCACAATCCAGAAGCTAAGTAAACACTATGGCCGGTTGCCCCTGTTTAGCTAGCTACACCCGCCACGTGTGTAATCGAAATTGTGTAAAATGAACTGGAACTTTTTTGTTGATAAACAAGAAGAAAAGAGATCTGGCACGATAAACACACCAATTTACATGTCCTATCTATTCAAGTGTAAAAAAGTATACTTAATTAACCCGTAAACCAACAGACCTGCATATTTACACTATTACATAATGATGATATAATAACAAAGTCTGTATTAAATTTAAATATTTTTATTATTGCTAAATATAGGTTGGATTAGTCATAAATAATATGCTTGGTAAGGTATACTCCCTCATGCAAATATACTTTGGTTCAATTCATTGAAAAAGTTTGGTTTCAAAATTTTGGTCCAACAACTACTGACGAGGAATAGTATTAACACGACCGTCTATGCCGTAAAATTAATACTGGTATAATATGTAATTTCAAAACTATTTAGGTCATATATTCCTACAATAACGTCCTTATAAAAAGCTCTACACCAACTCTATGGAGTGGCACGTGGTTTGGAAACAAACCAAATTTCTAATATAATCTTATTTTATGAAATATATGAATAAAATTATTTGAGCTAAAACAAACTTCTAAGAAATAGCCAAAGAACCTAACGTTTACTTTAACAACAATGTATCGGAATTAACAGTTTGTAACAACATAACATGTTCTAAAATTTGGTCGATAAAGCCGGGGTTTTCGAAATTAGAAAACAAAATCAGTAACACGAAACATAGTAAGACCATCCTACTACCGATTCTCTAATGACATAAACAAATTTGTAGTTAGAGTACCTCTTAGATACCCCTACAAGCACACTTATTCAATAATTATTACTGACAAAAACAGGGTGATGTCACACAAATACATTATACTATTAGACTCGCATGTTTATTTTTCAATTATATTTAATATAATGTTTAATTATCTTTATTATAGAAATATAGGATTTTGTATTAGAAACGGAGCACGGGACATACAAACACGATAATTGTAATAGTTTTATTGTCACAGCAACATACGTTTTTATGGTGTATATGTTTCACAATTAATACGCTTTTATAGAGCTTTATCTACTACACACATACAACGAATCAAGTCAAATTACAAATTGCAAGCCTAGGTATATCAAGGCTCTCAAAAAGTTTTATGCTCGTTGATGTTATTGATATGCAAGATGTTTCAGTTTCCAATATTACCATAAGTGGAATTATTTTCCCTGGGTGAAAATTCCGCAATATCTAAAATCTGCGCTTTGGCGTGGGTCTTATTCTCGCGTAACCAATGTACGTGGGTGTATCTTCTAAATACATGATGATATATAAACTTGTTAAGTAGACATTTTCTCGCGTAGGTGAAATTTTAGCGGCAAGTTCTTATGCGCGAAATAAGCGAAAGTTTTACCTACGGGAAAATTCCCGCTTTACAGTATGACTTCCCATATGTGTTCTATTTTTCTTTCATTTTCAATTTTGATTTTAGACTAGGTATATTTATTGTTTTAGGTAAACTTATAACTTACATAGACAATTTATAGATTTCCAATATTAAGTAAGTAAATTGACGTCAGTAACTCCAGGTGTACTAAAATGCCGTATCTATAATCGACATTTAGAAGATTGAAAGCAATCTATATTTATTTGACATAAGCAAAGCAACAAAAAGTATCATATTTATCCCAACCACTTTATTTCATTCCGGCATAGGATATAAGCTTCGGTGGCCGACTGGATTGATGCGCCGACTTTAAATTCATGTGCCTAGTGGTCTGTCCGCAAATCAATTCGACCAGATCAGTACGATGAAGTTTTTAAAGCTGTGAATATTCTCATCTATAGTCATGCTACGCAGTAAGCACTGAAAGCGTTCTTTTAAAAACTGTTTGACAATAATATTTTCGCTAACAGAATATTAAACATTTGCTTTGAAAATATGTGAAATATCCCATTTAAATTTCTACATTAGCACGTGGTAATTTTAAATATTACAGTTTATATAAGTATGCATACTAAGCTACACTATATTTTAATGATTATGGCAGTTCAGTTCTGATTTAAAAAATGATCAATTTCTTTTAATTTATTTTGATATCAGTAGAACGTTTCCAAATGTTTGTCCTGTATGTATGCAGTGAATGAATTTATGTTTTAACTATTTCAAATAAATTGGTCGATAAAATGCATCCAAGAAAAAAAGAAAGAATGAAAAAAACCCCAGAAAAACCAGGAAAACCGTATAATTATTACTACATTTGATCGGCATTGGGTCTAATGACTTGCAAGTGTGTGTTGAGATAATAAAGGTCGTCCATGAACATTCCATTTAACAATATATAACTTAAAAATAAAAGACAGCAAATAAAACGTGTACATTTATTTGTAAATTGTATTCGTTTATATGTTCGCAACACTGGTTGTAAAGTATGTGGGGTGACTGTGGTCTTTGATCCCATCGTGGGTCCGTCTTTCATTTCTTTGCATTATCTTTTGGACTGTATTATTACTTGTCGGTATTGTTTGGTGTTCTTGAAATTTAAAATTCCCTTCGTTGCAATGACCAATGCAACAACAAACTGGTTAAAAAGAAACAAGAAAACAAGACAAAATCCATAAATTTTGGAATAATATGATAGGTACAAATTTTATGAAAATAATATACGGCTATCAACATACAATATAAGTATCAACAATACATTCAGCAATGTGGTACCGTAGTATAATAAAATATATCAATCAACGTCTAAATTACAATCAAAAAGTATTCTAAAACATTGAAAACTGACAAATACAGTTACACACTTGAACTTCCACCAGGAAAGTGAGACAGGGTGGTTCGGAAGAGTAAGCCCTCTTGATTATATAGCTACACCTACCATGCATGTGAACAAAATCGAGACCGAATCGAATTAAACATTCAATTGTGGGATATAAAATATATCTAGGGGAATTCAGATACTAAGGTATTAACCTATTCAACAGCCATAAAACTTTTAATATTTATTTAATCTTTATTATAATAATTTGACACATTTTTTGTTTTAATAACAAGATTGTATTTGAACTGTATTTGTATCTGCTATTTTTCTTCTACGTCCTTGAGAGAAACATATATTCAAATCAGACATAAGGATTGGTTGGTAAGATTAAAAAAAAATTCAAATTTAATAAAAAACAACCAAGCAATTTTAGTAGAGAATATGATGGTGTTTATAAAAGACAATAAACTATCACTGTTTGAATGAATTGACTAACACATACAACAATTTAATTACAATGTATATATGATTTAAATGTTTTTAATAAACAATTCCTTAATAAATAACATTTACGGCGTTTTGCTTAATTTGTATTAATAAAATGTTGTAACATTCAAATTCCAAACATGATGCATACTAATTGTTTCCTAATTAATACAACAACAAAACAAACAAACATCACGCGTGATTTATCATGTAAATTCCAAACATATTTGAATACATAATACTGTTTATTTTAAGCCTTTATCTTTTTTATACGTTTTCATTTAATATGCTTGGGGTAATATTATGAGTCAGTGTAAAAGGAAAGAGACATCAAAGCAATCAAAAGCAAACTTACTATTTCATGTCCGAATCACAATGCAGAAACCAAGTAAAAACTTTGGAACTGACATGTTAGGTTTAACACGTCAACTTGAACCAGGGAAGTGAGGCCGGATGCTCCGGAAAGGTAAGCACCTCCTGTTTAGCTACCTACACGCGCCACGCATGTAATCAATATTATGTGAAAGTAACATAGAACTATATCCAGAGCACAGTGACACCTATCTTATCAACAATGCTGTGATGACGGCCATAAAACTTTTTCAGGGCCTTGATAAGCCATAGGCTTGCAATATCCCTGGGTCAGCAATTTATATGCAATCAGCCTGCTTCGTTGCACAAAGTCCCCTAGTGGGAACAATCTCTACCATAGCGTATTAATTTTGGAAACATACACCATAAGCAGGAGAAGCAGATGTATTGCTGCACATAAAAGGAAAGTTGACAATAGAAAAATTGAAGTCATCATGTTCGTCATAAAGTTTGAAATGTTGTCTTTCGTGGAAGTCATAATAAAAACAATAAAATTTGAAACACAGAGAGAGAGAGAGAGAGAGAGAGAGAGAGAGAGAGAGATTATTTTGAATGATACGAACCAGATGGAAGATATATATCAGATGTGCCGCATACTTCTCAACAACCGTTTGCAAAGTTATAAGGAAAAACAACCTTTATGAGAATACAGAAACACTTACCTCTCATGTACGGAGGTATCTTTTGTATATTTTCGTTTAAAACTTTTAAATTGATTGCAAAAGGTGGGAAGTAAATTGGTAGACCTTGTTCCCACTATGGAAATTTTACAAAGCGCCCGGCATCACGTCTCTGTTGAGTATTTACCTGTTTGACATTTCACTTTGCTTTGGAGTCATTGTTGATCTTTTTGATTTTGATTGAAAATAAATTTAATAACAAAACTGAGATCTATGGCACTGCAATTAGGTACAATGTATTCTGACCAATCTTCTACACTCGGAATTTAAACAACATGTATTAGTCAAACGTGACTAGATCTTTTATAAGCATTCTTTTGATCTTTTCTATAAATGACATCGTACTGTACAATTAAAAATGTTCCTAGAGAGAAGATATATGTGAATATTAGGTAATGTTTGCAATTATTAAGGTCAGCGATTTCATTCTTATGAAAACTTCATTAAACGAAAATTAGTACCATTCCATTTCTTATCTGAAAAGACCGGTTAACACCAATACAATATTATTTTCTTGTAGATGTAATATCTTTAAATAATATGTTTCATATCCCATTTAGCAATAGCCATTAGAGATTGTTTAGCTATATCTATTTATAAATAATTTTTAAGTTGAGTTTGTATACTTTGATAAAATTTAACAGGTATATGTTTTAAATTTGATGTGGAGTAAATGATACCTGAAACTTTAAAAACAAAAGATTTTCTTTCAAATCACTCATTTTTAATTTTTTGTGTGTTTGTTATTGGTTAGTGTCAAGTGCAATTTTCAATTACGAGTGTCTTTACATTTTCATTTAATGTCCTGGCAATTCTCACGGTATTATTAAGGGTTATTATTATGTATCTAAAATAACCTTGGATATATTTGACACCCCATGGTTCAATGTTCATTTTATTCACAATTTGCTTACTTCCGTTGCGGTTGTAGCTACCTTAAAAGGAGGTGTCTGGTCTTCCAGAGCACCCCGCCTCACTTTGGGTGCTTAACCTAATTTGCCAGTTTCTAAGTTTATGATTTGCTTTGATATTGTGATTTGGAAAGATAGGTTTGTTTTTTATTTGGACTTTTCATTTGCAATTTTGATGTGTTACTTTATTGGCAATTAAAATTCTGGGTATAGATTGGAAAAGGTTTACCTAAAAATTTGTTCTTGACATTAGCCAATGTAACCAAGAGCACCTATCAACAATCGATATAAACATATGATTTACTGATTATAGGGACAAGTGACAGCATGACATAATGCTTTGTTGGCATGGGCTGTTATCCATATGGTTTTGTTTATTTTATGATAATATTTCCGGTTATCACGCTGCAAAGGTAGTGGTAATGGTGTGTTTAAGCTAACATTTTCTTCCTATCTCTTATACTCAAATTTAAAATTACACATTAAAGCTGCTTATGTGTTTCTTGATTTGTGTCATATAATTACATATTTAGACATCACAAATACACATCACAACGATCGGACATTGGGGATTGAGACAATGACGGGGCTATCAAGAGCAAGCGGCATCTAAGATCTATTTTGCATGACCCTAACTGCAAGTGGCACTTCACATTAAACATAGTCAGTAAAGATCTACAATGTCAAATTAAATACACGCTAAGGTAACATTGTTTTATAATAATATTCTCAAATTATATTAAAACTAAAACTCTCTTTGCAGATACATGTTCAAGTGACGCTATTTGTATGTTTTACTTTGTCAAGTAAATGTTTTATAAATATTTATAGTACCAGCATTTACTGATTGAAGTTTCTACTAAGTAAATATTTTGTTTTAATCAGAAACACAATATTACTTCAAAAGCTACATACATATTTGAATAACCAGACTGTAAGCTAAGATTTAAACTACTAGATTCATTGTCAGTCTTATGTTTAGTTAATAAAGGCACTGTTGTTTTATTGTCAGTTTATACATTTTATACAAGTAATGTTTTTTTTTAATGTACATAAATTTTAGACAAACATGATCAATATACAAATACTTATTATAATATGAAACTTTCTAATGTAAAAAAACATGATCATTATACAAATACATATTATACGTAAAATAAATAAAACGTTGTGAAGCTTAAAAAAGTAAAATGAGTTCTAAAGCTGTTTTAAATTATGCAATATCTATATGCATTGTCATCTAATTGAGTGGTTGTTATTTTTGGCGTTTCCTGTATGAATAATATTAATAGAACGGGAAATAAATTCCTATTGGTATTTTCTTTTTTATCATTTCCTCTCTTTAATATTGTGCTTTTTCTTGCATGTTTTTGTAGGTTTTAATTGTATTTCGTCCGGAACAGATATACGTTTCCTACAGCAAAGAAAAAACTTTCAAGCTATCTAAACGGCTAAGAGTATTTATATTTATATTAAAATATGTAGACTTTCAGTAATTCTAATGTTGGGTTTGTTTTTAGTTTACGTATATATAAACAGCTTAGTTCAGGAAAGGTTATTATAGGTCAATATTACATATCAATATTACATTGAGAATCAATGTTACGTAACGATGTCTAGTTTAGTTATTCATGTTGCCACAGACACAATTTATAAACTCGTTATATATAGCTTTGGCACGATGTCAATTAATACTATACCATAGCATCTGTGTAATTACAAAGTTATGTTTTGTAGAAAACGTCATTTCTGTGGAAAGTTCTTGTCTAGTCTCGTTTTGGATCACGTTTCCATCCAAGCAGCCACTTGAATCTTGATAAATGTTCTCTCTACTTCTGTATATAAAGCCGATGTCATACACATTGTAAGACAATTAACAACACAAATAGCAAGCAACTGTTTAACAGTGTGATTGTGTCAAAGGTTTTAATATATCTTTTGCCATCTTTTGTATACATTATTTAGCTTCTCTGCCTATTTATCTTAAATAGGCCGACTTGCTCGAAACAATTTGATTGAGCGTCAAACATCACTTATCTGTTTAAGGTACAGAAAATTTTACTAATTATTAGCGCTTTCAGTCATCGGTACATTTGGCACTTACACCAGTAGCTCAATAAAGGTTGCATTAGCCAAATATATGTATACGTATCGTTGCCACGGTATGCTTAAAACGTTTGTTTACTGTTGTCATATAAGACTTGATAGAGCAATTGTCCATTTTCTGAGCGATGTATTCGGAAAAAAATTTTGGGTAAGCAAGTAGCCTTGTCAAGTTGTCATGAAATACCTTCTCCGTTAAAAGTTTTTTTGGAAAAACATTTGCAGACGAATGTGTTTAAAAAGTACAAGAATGATACAAGCCTTTATTGAACTGGCAAATGACCCATTGTTACTGCTTAGCAACCTCTACTCTGCGATGCCGAACCTTGAGACTTACACTCCTTTCAGAATCTGTCTGCATCTTCCATTGAATGAAACGTGTAAAATGTGTTGCAAAGTTATGTTCATTGTCATTCAAGAATATTTCTCTGTATATATTTATATAATAATAAAATAATATGATAATTACTAGTATAACGTAGTAATATAGATAATATAAAATATTTCAAGTATGCATGATCATCAAACGAAATACAATTGAAATATAAATAATGCATTGTTTTTACCTTGAGTAGAATGATGTTTTAATATATTCTTTTAATGTTGTACTTGGCATTTTATTATTCAATTTTTAAATGTTTTTACTTTGCTTTAGGATTTTGATTTGGCCTCGGATCGGTATCCTCAATGTCAGAAAGTACAAAAATTAAAACATGATAATTATTTTATTTGACTTTTTATTATAAACCTGTTGTCATAGCCACAAGATATTTGTTGGGAGGAATAGATTTACTTCTTTCTTTACTTAAAATGCTATCTTTGCCAATGCGTAGAGAATTATTTCTTGGATCAATATGATGACATACTTTTTTCAACAACACAATACGTTGAAACGACTTTTTTCACGAATGAGTTAAAAATGATTTCCTCAATAATATGAACAACAGTTATTGATATGACGTTATTCACTTTGTGTTATATCATTAAATAGTATGAAGTATGTATATAATCAAAAACAACATTCTTATTCATGTCCTAATCACAATCCAAAAGCAAAGGAAAACTGTGGAACTGACAAGTCAGTTTAGACACGTAACTTTCACCAGTAAGTAACGGCGGGTGGTCCGGAAGGGTAAACATCTCCTGTTTAGCTAGCTACACCCGCCTCGTGTGTAATCAAAATTGTGTAAATGGAACATGGAAGTATTGGACGTCAAACATATCCAGGGCAATCCTGGACACAGAGACATCAACAATACTGTATGACGGCCATAAAACCTTTGAGGGCCTTTATAAGCCTAGTCTTGCAATATCCCTGAGTCAGCAATTTATTTACAAGCAGCCGGCTTTGTTTTACAAAGTCTCCGTAGTGGGAACAAGCTCTACCATAGCGTATTAATGGGTAACAAATACACCCTAAGCAGGATAGGCAGGTATATTGTTGCATAGAAAAGGAAAGTTGATAACAAAAAATTGGAGTCATCACGTTTATCATAAAATTTCAAATGTAGCCTTTCGTGGGTGTCATAATTCAGTTACAAGTCTAAATATGAATCGATCGTATCTTTTATTTCAAGCTCACTAGGATAGATGACATTCATGTAGTCTCCAAATTCAGGATTGTTACGAGACAAAACGCCATCTATATATCTGTATGTTGAGTTGAATGATTTGGCGACAATTTTCTCTCTAGATTTAACAAGGTTCTGCATAAATTCTGCTTCATAAGAATAAAGAAACAAATCAGCAAGCAATGGTGCACAGTTTGTGCCCATTAGCATACAGATTGTTTGTTAAAAGTATTATTACCAAACACAAATATGTTATGTATCAAAAACCCCAACATTTTGTTGATGGTATCTTCAGTATATTTTTGTTTGGAATCCGTATGATGGTTGAAAAAATAACCAGAATACCTGTTCAGCACCAGATATTCGTATCTTGGCTTGCAATATATAATTAAGCATCTTTCAAATAAGATTACATTTTCTTTCATTCTTTAAGGATTGTTTTAAACATGTTTGTGTTTAATATTGTAATACATTCAGTAGTAAGCTTGTTGAAAACTGTCATTGTACCCCCGGAGTTTACTGTTTGTTTATGCCACGCCAGATTTTACGCATGCCATAGTTTGATGAGAGAATCATCACAAAGTCGTTTTACATAAAGTAAATAACTGGCTTCCAAAACACTTTGAATGTTTCTTAATTGCCTTTTCCAGAACGTATAAAGTCGTAATGGCGGATAATGTGTTTTGTTTATCGGTCGGACTTCGTTATCAATCGTATACCATTCTCAATCTTTCACTAACACAAACCTACACTTTGTCTGTATTATTCATATAAACCCTCTATCGATTTTGGTAACAAATCGATTTTGTATTATAAACGCCAAGAAGACTGATGTTTAACTTATAAAATATGCACAAGATAAAAATGAAATAAAAGAATAAATACTGAAATATTTACAAAATAATAACAACAATTAAATGCATGCAGTGTCATATTACATAGTAATAATACCCATTTCAGTTATTGATCTGTGTTCCGCCCCATTGCAAGTTAAAAAAAACTAACACAATTTTGACAAGGAAAGAACAATGTAAGATTTTTCAGCAAATCTTTATTATTAATGATTGTTTATTTTGCATCGCTGTACGCATGATGAACGGTAATGTCGATTGATTATATGATATAATTACTAACCAGCTAATAATATGAGACAAGTACAGTTTTAATATAAACAACAAATGCCAAAAACCATATCTTATACATAACATGATAGAGATAAGTGACTGAAACATGAACAGGATAATAAACACGCGGGAATAATTTACGTTCCCATGGAAACCATCGTCTGCAAGTGATTTACTTTTGGCAATGATGGTTAAATTCTACCATCTTTATGATTAGTCGATACACGTCTAACATCGTAGTTTTTATCTGGGATTTTAAAATCAAGTAATTTGTAATATATAAGTGGTGATTGATTGTTAATATATAAGAGGCGATTCGTGTATAAATGATATGTTTTTACATTATGCCCGATAGCGTTATGCATCAGAAAATGACATTGTGTAGTACTGGGTTTATACAACACATGGCGCCATTAAGTCGAATCCTTGTCTATTTATAGCACAAACGTTGAAGCTTTCCTTCATATAATTTAATCATAAACAAGTAGGTATTTTTGTACATTGTGTGTTTAAGGTAATACTTTTTTCTGCTAGGGGATTAACAGTAACTGAAGTACAGGTTTTCAAATTAGACACGTTGGAAGGATAGTAGATCGGCATGTACAAATAAACGCGATTTGTAGGTTTTTCTTATTTATAATATAAAAGAAAGAATTGTCACTCACTCTAAAGCATTTACCTGGCAATAGCTAACGCAATAGGGAACACGACATAAAACACCTAAACAAGACAAGAAAGACAACAAATTTTGCATTTTTGGGATCACTGATATAAAATTTCATGCATCCAAATTGATAGAAATATGCATGCTTTTGAACGAATAACATTCACTTAGCAACAACAGCCTTTAACACACTACAACAAATACAAAGGAAAGTGAAATGCAAAAGGTCACAGTATTAGATGACGTCACAAAAACACCAAAAAACAACAAAAGCCAACAAAAATGAACAGCAGCGAAAATAAACAAAGTAAACAATAAAATCTAGAGGATTTGTTTTGCAATGCTTCCTTTTGCATTTTTAAATGTACTAATGCTTGATCATTGCATTGCTCAAATCATTCTAAAACGCGAAGTACTTTAAGCGCTAATGGATATCATAATAGAAATAATTATTCTTTGTTAGGGAACAGAATTTTAAGTAAACAAAAACATGCCTAAAAGTCTGGAACATCTTATAGCCAAGGAACATGTTTTATATCAACTGTTTGACGTTATGAATAATGGCGCGATTGATTTAAGAATTAAAACACATTTTAGCATGTGTAACATGTGATAAGACAACCGATCCTTTTAACATCGCGGCCAAATAATGTTTTGATTTATTGTTTCCCTTGTTTTTGTTGGTAAGATGTTTCAATTATAAATTACAATTTTGTTTGTAGACCTTAAATATTTGTGTTATGGATGATCGGTTGTATTATGTATGAAATGTCTCGAGCATTTTTCAGCCATTTACAAACAGAAAAGCTGATGTGTTTTGAAAGTGTTTGGTGTTTATATGAAGAGAACAAAAAAATTATAATGTTAAAATATTGTACTAGACTATGAATGTTAAGGTGTTCGATTGTTCACACAGAAAACAGGTATTTGATATTTGTAATTGAAACATGTATTTGGCAACAGTTGTATTGCAATTAAATTCTTGACTCGGGGATATTGCAAGCCCCCGCCTTATCAAGGCCGTCAAAAAGTTTTATGGCAGTATTTGTGATAATTTTGATGTCTCTGTGTACAGGATTGCCCTGGATGTATTTGACGTCTCATAGTTCCTTCATGTTCCTTTCACACTATTTTGTTTACACACGGGGCGGGTGCAGGTAGCTAGACATGTGTTTACCCTCCCGGAGCACCCGGCCTCACTTCCCTGATTGAAGTTCACGTGTCAGTTCCAAAAGTTTTGTTGTGCTTCTGGGTTGTGATTCGGGCATGAAGTGGAATGTTTGTATTTGATTAATATAACCCCAACCAAAGAAACAAAGAAAGGAAAATCCCATCCTATAATAGGACCACTGATAAATAAAATCTGGACGGACACTGGAATTAATGTCAAGTGGTGTAGTTTTCTTTTATGGACCCCTCACACACCACACCCACACACACACACACACACACACATAACTAACACCTTCAAGCTCATTTTATTTAACAACAGTGTTTCATGCATTTGAAGAATGAAAATGAATTTGAGTTTAGTTTATCAAACAATCCTAAAGTCTGCATGCCTTAAAATCTTAAAAAATGTTTATTACTTTAACATCTATATCAACCATCTTAATCTGACAGGTTAATATCCTGAACTTTACACATACATTTTCCTTTTAACATGTACAAATATTTGGCACAATGCCATATTAACGCCAAGAAATAACAAAGCGACCGTCGTTCGGGGGGAGAATAAGGGGTAATATGTATTTATATTCATTACTTATTGTTATTTATTTCATGAGTTTTGTAAAACAGTATTGGAAGCAATGAAGCGTGCTTTAATAACCTTTATACCCGATTTTAATATAAATCTATTTATCACAAAAGTAATGCTTTTACAAAATGGATATTATTCAGTCTAAAGGTTACTTTGTAAGTTTTATTAGAAACGTCATTTAGTCCTGTTGTTCAACGTTTTTTCATAAACACAAATCCATTCTATAACGTTGATATGAACCTCATTTTCCGTCATGGCCGACATAAAATCCTTTCATGTTTCTTTAAGTGCCATTCTAGTATAGTTTTTCGTCTAGCCATTTGATACTGGTAAAATGCAATTGAAATAATAAGTTTGTTTACAGTTTGTAATTAAGTCATAGCTTTTATTTATTAGAACCATATTCTATAGTATATAACTCGTGTCAACATATTTCATAGTATAAGCAAATTATCGGAAAATGTCATTAAAGGAACAGCTAGAGCGTTCTTCTTTAAAGTGTCCTTAGTAAAACTAGAGTCAGCAAAACAATCCAATATACATGTATAAGTCAAAGGCACAAACACACCGGTGCATGTTCCGATTCCAATCCTAAAGGTTAAAAGATACGACTGGGATAATGGTATCCTTGGGAAAAATCCCACCAGTAGCATTACCAATCCAGTAGTAAAAGTAATTAATTCAGAAACATATCGACCAATGTTCAATCAGAATCCCAAAGTAGAAAACTGATAAAAGATCACAAGATTAAATGGCATAGTACAATTGAATTAATAAAAGGGTATCTAGCGATGTGTTTTGGGCTTGTGATTCGGTATTTTTGTGGTTGAATATATATACCAAAACAATCTTGATCTCGTTGTCAAATGAACAGTGTTTCGTCATTCCGAACAGGTATTGCTATATAATTAAGATAAACACCATTCTTCCATCAAGTCACTCGTGTAAAATGAATACTATATGTATACGATCGAAAACAAACATGCCAATCCATGTCCAAACCAAACAAAATCCCAAAAATCAAAACTTTGAACCTGGCAATTTTTGTTGAACACCAGGGGGGTGAGTCTGGGTACTCTCTTAGTGTAAGTACATGCTGTTTACCTGCCACATTCGCAAATTGTGGTATCAATTTTGGAATGAAAGGAACATGGAAATTTTGGACGTCAAAATATACCCAGGATAATTTTTGGATACAGATACATCATACTTATTAACAATATTGTGATGACGGTCAGTGTATCCATGAATAAATATGAAAAATCATGTGCTTCATTTGGCCTAAAAACATTTAAACATTTTTTACTAGTCGCCTTGGATATATATTTTTGATATTTTATTCAAACAAAATATTTAGACTAGAAAAATATGTTAAAATATTAAAAACATCATTGTGGACTTCATAATGTTATCGTGGTTAAGTGAGAAGATTAGGGATATTTAAAGTATTTTAGTCCGCTCGGATTTAGCGACGACTTCTACGAGATGTATTTTATAATTATTTACCTAATCGTTTGGTCGAAAACACATATACGTTGTAATTGATTGAATTAATATAAACATCGTACTAAATCGTTTTACTTTGAGGCCTATGAGTCATACATATAACTTGTGTCAAACTTTTTTATCACATGTTTTAAGTGCAGATATCTTTATCTTGTTTCCGCTATCAAATGTTTTCTTCCATTTAAGATACTTTTATAAAAATTGTCCTTTTTATTATTTATTGAATTTGTGAATTTAAAGAATTTGCTAAGTGCTTATCGTTTATTTTCTCATCCTACAATTAAGTGTTTATCGTTTATTTTCTCATCCTACAATTATTTCCTACCTAATGATGAGGTCTTGTGATCATCCTACCCATTGCTGTGTTGTTGTTATTTCTATGACTTATATTGTGACTCTACCTATAGCAGTGTTCCTATAATTTTACCTTTTGCTAAGGTCTTGTGACTATTAATGAATTTAATAAGCTATTACTTATTTCTTGTTGCTCATGCTCTGTCCATTGCTGATTTTGTAACACTACCTACTACTGAGGTTTTCAGGGCTGGGTCTGTTGCTAAGTGAATTCTACTCAGTATTTTCAATACTTAATGACGTTTTATACAGTATACTGAAACAACATACGCTGTTGTTATACTTCACTTTACCACATTTTTATTATCATTGTGACGATTGTCAGTGTTCACAACGTATACTTAACCATTAAACTGTCTCGAAATGGCGTTTATAGTGCTATAACTTCCATTGCCGTGCAAAGCAAACCGAATAACGCGCGCTACTAGTTTGCTATGCACGGCAATGGAAGTTATAGCACTATAAACGCCATTTCTAGACAGTTTACATTTCGCATTTTTTGAAAATCTTATTTTTGTTTTTGAATCCTAAAATAAATTTAAAACTCTCGTGTACGACATGCAATTCCAATTCCTGGAACAGCCTATCAATGACGTCACGAGCATAGGTGTCGGCAAGAAATGAGTGACGTCACATTAGCAAATGTAATTATAGTCCTATAACTTCATTTGGTCTAAAACAGAGTTTAATACAATCAAACACCATAAATATAAATATTGAATTTTTAGTATGCATTCTAATAGTTTCTACTAAAACCTTACAATTTTTACATTATTTTTTACTATCCAGTCTTATTATAAAACATATTAATGTTTATATATTGCCGTAATAAAACATGCCTTAAAGTAATGAAAAACAAAAAATTCACACATTAAACATATTGCAACATGAATAAAGTTTCAATGGATTACAATTTTTTAAAAAGCACCTCGAAGTAGTCAGAGCAACCAAATTTTAAATGATTATCCTGTATGTCCTTCCTGTCGTCAGAAACGTAAATCGGTTATCAACCAATGCAACCAAGAACACAGCATAATAATAATAATAATACACTAAATAAATAGGCTCATACTACCCTCCACCCGTAAAAAAAGACAAAACCATATTGGGATCATTGATAAAATTATGGCGGACATTGATATCAATGTGCGTGGTCATAATACTATTAGAGGATCTTAACCGTCTCACGTATTTGACAACCAGTGATCTTTAATACGCATATTTAAACCATCCCTACGCATTTTAAACATAAACCTTTTTTGTCATTACTCAGAAAACTAATATTTTTATTTTGTTATTATAAAAAATATAAGATGGATATTTATACAGAACAAATGCATAATTCATAAAATAAGTCATTGTTATTGTTGACGACATATACAGACAATCCGGATTTATGGCGGCTCATCGTTTGGTTAATAACTGAAATTTTTATCAAATATTTGCGGCTTGGAAGCATTGATTATGGGATACGTTGGTTGATTTAGTGGTGGTAAAACTAACTTGACAGGAGGGGCTTACCCTTCCATTTCATTTGTTTTAACCAAAAGCATACACTTACGGGTATTTCAAATACAATACATATTTACATGTGTGTCGGCAAATCATGTTAAGTAAAAGAGAAAAATAGTAAAGAAAGAAAGAAACAAAATTATATGAAATTGTTAAAATGCACGAGGCTTGAGTGCGGATGGACAAAGTAAACTTTTTAATAGTGTTGCATTAACGAGGAAAAAAGTCAAACATTCGTTGAGAAACACCACATCATATTTTTCTATAACACTTTTGCAGTCTGTTAATTTTAAATTTTCTAACAAAGATCGTTGTACATCGCATGATCCGATGTTAATCTGTCCATCCTCGCGTTCCTAGTTGTTTACATTATTCATTCTGTCTCCGGTTTGATACACGTTAATTCACCGGAAGATGTATTAGAGCAGAGAAACAAGTACATAGTAATACATGCATCGTTACCGTTTTTTAGCTTCTTTCAACTTTGGGACTAACTGTCGACATTGTTCAACTATTGCTTGAGGATATTGTTGGAAAATGGCATGGTTTGTTCCTTTCATATTTTAGCATTAATCTTTACCTCCTCGCGATCTTTATAGAGAATTTGGCAATAATGTTTCTTGGTCGCTTGTCGCGATTCTTAATATCACCCATGCGATGAACTCTCTCAAAGCTAATTTTGGCAACTTTAGGTTATGGGAGCTTTGATTTTTCCACAAGAAAGTTACAAAATTTAGTTTCTGTTTCTTGATTTAACTATCTAGCACCTGTTTTAGGAATGTCATGTGCTGTTTTTGAATTTCTATTAAAATAATGCATTTAAAAACAGCACATGACAGGAATGTTAGTAAATATAAGGTCTAGCTTGGATATCGACCATACTTTGTTTTATTTTATTTTATTCTTCTAGTTGGTTTATTTCAGCCATTGTTTTAGTTCTAAAATTGTTTTTTTGTGTTACGTTTGTGGTTGTTTTTACTGTACCTCACGATTGATCTCTGTAACTTGTTCAAAGTAAACCAATGCGTCTAAACGATCGTCCATTTCATTTATTCTCACATTTATAACACTTATTTGATTAAAAGATCTTGTACCCAGGGAAGTGGTGCGTCATTTGCTTGAACGCCTGGGACATCGTTAAACCCCATGGGAGAAGAAGACGCACACGGGCCAGGTATAGTATTAGCTGGGATACTTTGAAGAAAAGTGTTGTGGAATGTTTGTACATGTGTTTTCCATACCAAATATGCCTTGTTTATTGTAAATTACTTGTTTATCATATATAACTGAATAAATTTCGGGTAACAAAGAAAATGTCAATTTATTTACTTTCTGTATACAACATCAGGTTCTTTTCACTTTTAAGTCCAGTTTTGGTAATTTCCACCATAATACATAATCTTAATCCTGTTTAAAATAGTTAAAATTGTAGAGACAAAATTTTCTAGTACTGTTCAGGTCGCCATATTGTCATTCCGGAGCACCTGTCCTCGTCCTCCATTGTAAAAGCCCACGTGTTTCACTCAGTTTTTAAAATTTTTATTTGATTTGCACATGAACCGGTATGATTTTGTTTGATTTCTATAAAGGTGTTTGAACCACTATTTTTCCTATTGTCATTATAAACAGTTGGTCGTACAGTACAAAGACGAAATCTTTTATACAAATGTTGATCAAGATTGTTTTAAGTTTTTGTGTCTGGGTACATCGTTGCTTTAAATTTGTTACAAAGTTGCAGCGTGATGTCTATTTCATTATATTAAACTGGGATGAACTGACATGAAGTATTACATCGATGACGTACATAGAACCTCTTAACACGAGCAGACACTGATAAATTGCGTGTCAACAGTTTGTTGACCCAGAAGAGAATTTAATTGAGATGTATATACAATACTACATGGATAAAGTTTGAAATTCGATCATTACTTTAATCGAATTTTTATTGGAAACAATTTTCTCAACGTTTCAAAGTGTAACTTAACTCAGATCAATCATATAGATAAAAATAAATATTTTCTGTCTAAATAAAATCATTAATTTAAGCACTGAACGTAAAAACAAATTGGGTGTCATTTTATACAACAAAACACCATCGTTCTTCGCAAATTAACTTTAAAATGAAGAAAATTATTGCCCATCAAATAGAATGAATGATTGATATTTGTATTTGAAAAACATATTTTTGAAATAGGCCAACGCAACAAAAAGAACTGAAAAAACAAGTTCACAGGTCAGATAAACAGCTTTTGAAACCAATCATTAAAAATCCTGTCTTTCGACATGTAGAATGTAAAATGGCTAAATTAGAACCAGTGGTATATTTATTTGTTTTAATAGAAATATAGCGTTTATTGCCAGCAAATTGTTGTTGGCTGCAATTTGTTTTAGCACTGATATATCTGCATTTATATATTATGTTTAAATTAACACCATACTTATTATCAAACTAAACCAAAACTATTCTCATTTATTAAGATTCCTATAAAACATGCTATGCCAAAGCGTTAAAATTATTGCCATAGGTGGACTTGGTAAAATATTTTGGTCATTCTATTTCTCTCTTTTTAATAGTTTCAATTTTTGGATTTCGACAGTTTTGATCCGAACACTACTTATGCAAAACAGCCGTCTAGTGCTGCAAAATATGACATGTAAAATGTACTTTAACCTATACTATTTTAAACTTCTAAACAAAAACTAATCATGTCATATAAACGCGTTTTTAAGAACTATGTCATGGCTTGGCGGTTATGGGTCAAAACATTACGTCTAGAAAGCAAAACAAAAATCCATTTCATGTCAACGAATTAATGGAAATGTATTTGTATTTTAATTCAAAAATTTAAATATAAAATATTGTTTACCGCCCAATATTTCAAAACAAGCAATAAATTGTCCATTGACAGAAAGCTGCAGAGGAATATATAACAGCTGCCAATAGGCTAGCAATATATACCTTACGAGGGACCGATATGAGTTTTCGATTCGTCACTAATTTCTTAAACTTTCGACAGGTCTGTACTGTTGGACGTCTTGCCCAACATACTCTAACTCATTTGCTTCTTATGACCTTCCATAGTTCCATGTTTCTTTCATTCTAAATTTTAATTGCATGCGTGGCGGGTTAAGCTAGCATAACAGGAGGTGCTCACGGTGCCGGAGCACACGGTTTCATTTCCTTGGTGGCATTGCACGCGTTAACCTATTTGCGGATTCAAAGTTTTTACGTTGCTTTGCTGTTGTGGTTTGGTCATGGAGTGGTATGTTTGTTTTGGAGATTTACATAAAAACGTTTTACAAAGCATTTTATATATTTTGTATCGCAGCATGTCAAAATTAATGCCATGTTACTTCTTGTTTTATCACGTCTGTATAACGTATACAGCGTTTGTTTAACGAGTTAAGC
Organism: Anadara kagoshimensis; assembly: GCA_021292105.1. Classification (NCBI taxonomy): domain Eukaryota; kingdom Metazoa; phylum Mollusca; class Bivalvia; order Arcoida; family Arcidae; genus Anadara; species Anadara kagoshimensis. The sequence continues at coordinate 10,029,108 of CM037874.1, read as the reverse complement.
ACCTGACGGAATTCGGCCTGAGCTGTCTCTTCCAAATCCAGATGGATAAAAAAAAAGATAGGCATTGTAAATAAAAGAGATAAAGAAAGACGACGACTAAAAGGCGTGCGTAAAACATTGTGTGTTTATTGAAAACGCCACGCTGTTCTGTTGCATTGAAAGTATATTTGCTTTGGGATTTTAGTTCGAACATGGATGGGTATTTTTTTATCTCCTCAACTAGTTTTAGAACTCTCACAGAGATGTTTGTAGTTGCTGCTTATGCAGGATTTAAACCATATCAGTTATGATGTAATTGTATTCAAAACTATAAAGAAAATTATCAAAAATATTCTACAATATAGGGCAAGAGTTGTTATTTTATTTCTTATTTAACTCGTATATCCAATAAAAATGATTATTTTGTATGTACATCAGTGAAATTTGTATTCAGAGTTTGGTGTTTAAAAAAACCACATAATATTTTACGTTACAATTTAGAATGATTTTTTGTTTTTTAAAGAAAGTTTTCCTTTTATATTTTCCATATTAAGCGTAAAACTCTACATTTTTCATTTTAATATAATTTATTTGTCAATAGAAATATCAGTTAGTTATAGAATTTGTCCTCCATGAAGCATTCATTTTAAAGTAATTTTATTTTGCAATGTTGGTTTAAGAAATAAAAAGAAATAGCTTTCCGCTGAAGCGATAAGTAACATAGAACAGGCTTAATAAATTTAGGTTTTAAAAAACACTATCTGCCAATATTTTATATTACTGGCATTTATCAGTTTACCATTATTTTTAACCTTGTATCCCATTTAGGTTTATATTAACCAAGTTTTGTTGATGCTATTCAGGTTTTTTTTTAAATTTTCTAGCCGCGAATCGCTGTAAAAATGCTTACTCGGCTTTAAACTATACTTCTTCACCTACTCATGATATCATAACTTTTAACAGACACGCGTTTATTTAGAATTTTAATACTCAAAAGGTTTGTTTGGTATAAGATTATTATTATTTTCATTTTTATCATGAAAATACTTTCTAAAATTGACATGAATTATATAATCCATAAACGTCATTTTCAAAGCTCTACAGAAGCAACTAAGAATTATTATCCAACTATTCCATAGATTAAAAGTTGGACATAGTTGTATGCGAATATACATATTAAACAATTGTAAAAAATAGCAAAACATGACAAGACAACAAAATACGGATGCATAATCAGATTGTGGATTACTATTATACTCCTGACTATGGACGAACACACGAGGTGTTATCCAGTGGTGCCGTTACAATTTTTTTTCGACTGATCTCAACCATTTCGCTTATTTCACATTAATTGGTCTATATAAGTACAAGTGTATGGTCACAATTGTATCAGTGGACGTAATTTTTGAAATAATAGATATTATGAAACAATCAGCTTTTTAAAATCTGAAATAAAGAAATAGCGAAAAAAACGTGTTCCTGACAAAAAAACCAATGCAACAAGAGCGCGATGCAGTTAACTATTAAATAAGAAAAAACGTGATTAAGATGCATGTTGAGAAAACATGCATATTGAAGATCCTTTACGATATATTTTACATTTTTAAAAAAAAGTTACGCTTAATCTGAAAGCTTCCGTTATTTCAGACGTTTACTGAATTTAAATTTCTGTTTTGCCATAATCCAGATAAAAGTAATTCTAACATACTTTACACAAGATCATTGATTTTCGTTTATCCATTTATTTACTTTATACTTAAACTGACATAAAATACAATTTAGAATTTTGTGTTTATCCTACTGAGGTGTTTTTTTATCTAACGAAAACACATTTTGTTATCATCATTTACCCCTCGTCATTTAACAATTTATCACAATTATCTAATAAAAAGAAAATTTCTATCCGTAACGAACTGAATTGATACGACGAAATGGCATGTAAAAATTGCAAAATAAATAAAGATTGTTATGGTTCTACCATTAAAAGAAAATAATTATGAAATAGAGAAAATGTTATATGGCACTTCCGTATAATAGATTTATGCAAGACAAAGGCAATACTTCATAAACAGCCATTATGCATACTAAACATACATCATATAAATCAGAAGTACCTTTATAGGATTCTTTATAAAAAGTTAAAATGTAACAATTTATGATAGATATATCTGAAAGACCATAACAATAATATTAATAAATACATTTTAACAATACTTATTATTATCTCTAGATTTATTGAACAAAGTACAAACTTTGAAGATTTGGAATAGTTGTTTTGCGTCATTCGTGATCTCATGCTCTTTGTGGTACGTTAATTTCATATCGGATTCAATTAAGAATCCTTAAAGGGAATTAAACAGAATCACAAAAGCCATTCATAGCCCTAATGAACTACCAAAACAGTTTCTAACCTATCATACAAATGGTACTATTATTACTACCAATATATAAATCAATTACACCAAAAGATTAAATTTTATCAGTGGTATTTCATTCAATGTGTTTTGTATTTGAAATTTGAATTTAATATATTGTAAAACTGTAATGTTTTATATATCACTTCCAACCCGACACAAAACCTGATGTGATGAAACAGCCATTATAAATGACAAATTATTTGTTCATGTTATTTTATTATACATCACTGACAAGTTGAATATGACAGAAGTGTGGTTAAAATTCATTCTAACTTTGAAAGTAATAGACCTATGTAATTATGTTTTGGGTTTTAATATCGAAACAAATCAAATTTATTCACAAATAACATTATGTAAATGAATTGCTTGTTGCTTTATTGTTTGTTTTTAGTTTTAGATATGTGTATTAACGGAACACTTCTCGTAAAATAAGCTTGGTATTTAGGGGCCTTGCATTGCTGGATTATTACTCCAATGCCTGTTTAAAGTCGGGGGTTTATTATAGTCAGTTGTCTTAACGCGTTTATTGTACCTTCTTGTCTGGTTTGACCATTCCATCATTTTTATTGTATCAAAACAAACGTACTAATCCATGTCCGAATCACAATCCAGATGCATAGTAAAAACTTTGGAACTGACAATTTAGGTTAGACACGTGAACTTTCACCAGGGAAGTGAGGCCAGGTGCTCCGGAAGGGTAAACACCTCCTGTTTAGCTAGCTACACCCGCCACGTGTATAGTATTTTCGGGTATCCCTTTTATTTGAAATAAACACGTTGATAGCTCAATGCACTATTGATATATACACTGTAAAAGTACTAATGTAAGCGATGTTCGTGGTAATACTTTACTACCAATACACCGCCATATTAAAGCCATTATAGTACAGTATCTGGTTCTGCCACCTAATTTATTCTCGTCTTACTAAAATGAATCTTGTTTTGTGATCCTAAAACCTTTTAAATAACAAAATCTAACATTTTAACAACGTGACCATAAAGCGACTTATTACAAAATATAGCTTATGAAATGGAAAACAAATAAAGAACACAGAAGGATACAAACTTATTGTGTTAAAACACGTTTCAAATTTAAGTTATAATTTATTCATTATTGTTAGTAATTTTATCATCCTAATTTGTTGTCATCTCCATCTTTGCATTGGTCCAAATTATCAATTTTTAAAATGATGCTAAGCAAATCACATGGTAATAATCTGATACAAACATGAACATACGAAAACAACTTATATGTATTAGTACCACTTGTATGAAGGTTAGATGAATTGTATTCCTGTAAAACTAACGCTGGTAAATATGCAATTTGCATAATAAATTGAAGTTCAATGACTAATCAGTATTATCCCAGCGTTGAAACATTACAATTGTGACAGTTCGGTCTGTAATTAGTGAGAATTATTGTTACATAAACGCATGGCTATAGGTACAAAATGTCTTTATTTAGTACAAGATTCAATAAAATGTCTGAACCCCCCCCCCCCCCCCCCCCCCCCCCCCCCCCCGAACAAAAATAATTTTCTATATTCGTTATATTTTAATGAGGTGTTAATTGAATATTAACGCCCAAGGTCCAGGATTTTGATATTTTCTTTTCTGCAAATAGCTTTTTGCACTAGTGAATATGTTTTGCGGCGGTTTGTCGGGTGGTCATTTATGTACACAGTTTGTATTTCGATAGAGAGCGGATGAAGACTTCGTTATTCGCTTTTTATACCATATTCTGTAAACTTGATAAGAATCTGTCGGGTTTTTCCAAACAAATGTTTGCCTGTGCGGTTTGACTTATTAATGTCCTCATCTTGAAGATCAATTCCCATTTCTTCATATGGTTTCTGAACGGAAAAGCTGTACTTTTTCTAGTAGTTCATCTAAACAATCTTATGGTATGCCTCCTTCAATATTATTTCCAGTTCATCCTTCCTTAACCCTACTCCTAAATTTGTTGTTTAATTCCATCCCTTGATTCTAGATAGACACCCACCAATGCAAATCATGGAATCTTTAACTTCAAACCATGTCCATAGTTGGTAAGCTATTTGGTCCACAATTTTAGTTACAGTATTAATTCCGTTCTGTTAAAATTATTTCAAAACCCTCTTACTTATTAGTGATATATTAAATTTTAAACTTAAATTATTTAGTATTATGAATTCATTAATCATCGTGATAATTGAAATATCACATAACTCGAATTAAAATAGTAATAGCTAATAATATCTAGTTAAAGATTAAATTACTCTTAACGTCAAATCAAATAAATCATTAAGGTTGTTAACAACGGGTCAAATTCAAACAAAAGACTTTACATCTCTTTTTCCTTTTTGTAGAATGGTTAAAGCGTTTTTTATATTCCTCTGTTTTACAGGTGTTGTGTATGGTACACACTATATTACAGTAAAACCTCTCTATAATGTCACTCGATACATTTACAAACTTGCTAATGTCTTGGTTATTATCAATTACAGTCAAACATGCCTTAAAGGCCACCTCTATATAAGGGCCACCTGCTTATAAAGGCCATTGTTCTTTATTCGTATTATTAAACATGTATATAAAGGCCACCTGTCCATAAAGACCACTTTTACTGGTTCCCTTGGGTAGCCTTTATATACAGGTCTGGCTGTACTTCAATAAATTCCTTACTAGGTACCCTAGAATTATTACCAAAACTTTTAACACAAAATGTTGCTTAACAAAAGGTGGCGATTAATCAAGGATCTTTTGTACAAAAGGACAAAAATATTGGCGTTTCCAATGGTTGCTTTGGTTACCAATAACCGGTTTCTTAATAAAGGAAAACGTGTACTTGGCAACAGCAAATGTCAACATGAAAACTAAACAACATGTAAGATATACACATGTTATCAAATCTGTCATGTTTTCAGTGGACGCGAAATATAAAGACAAAATGATATTTAAAATTGTGTTTAAGTAAAAAACAAACATACTAATCCATGTCCGAATCACAATCCAGAAGCAAAGTAAAACCTTTGTTACTGACAAGTTAGGTTAGCCCCTTTTTTCTTCCAATAGGGAAGTGAGGCCGGGTGCTTCGGAAAAGTAAGCACCTCCTGTTTAGCTAGCTACACCAGCCACGTGTGTAATCAAAATTGTTTGAAAAGAACATGGAACTATGGGACGTCAAATATTTTTATATTACACAATATAATCGAGCTCTGTTTGTTTTAGTTGACCATCGATTTGGCATTGTTTTATGGGACATGGACTGGTTTATTTTTTGTTCGATTGAACATTTTATTCGTCTTGCTTTATGCTGCAATTTGTTTCCAATTTGGTCAAATTTCAATCTGCAATCTTTCATAAATTAAACGTATTTGTTATTCTCGCCTTCGCAGTGTTTTGATCCGCGTCCAAGCTTTAATTGAGCAAACATTTGAAACAAAGTAACAACTGAAAACAGCACACTGAAAGTCCGCCATTACCAGTTGTCCTATTACTATAACATTTTATTGTAAGGGAATAACAAATCTTTAAATAGTTCGTTATTGCAGGCATATACCTATGTCAAATAAACATCAATATGGCGACATCGTGATATTAAATCCCGACTAGATTTTCCTATCAGTCAACAATGTGTGTGGTTATTAAAGATACAAATGATCGGTATATTTGTTTAAACTGTTTATTGACTTGACCTACTTTTTGACAAAATCTTCATTTCAATTTTGAGTTTCTTTGGTAGCTAACTTTTATTGTTCTTCCAATTCCTTTTCATTGTAAAATGATTTCTTTTTTCAAACCGTAAAATTTAAAATTCCGGTGTAGCAGACGACAAACAGAAGCAAAATTAAAACGTATTGTTTAACAGCGGAGGTCACATTGGACGATTACCAATTGCTCACTGATTTTCAAATATTACAAATATTTTTTCTTTTTATGTAAGAAATAAGATTATTAATCTTCTGTTTTCAAATAAAGGGCATTGTCAACATTAATAACATCGTTTCATTTTGATTCGAGTAATCAGTACATTTGTTTGTTAATATGTTGGCAGACGAAGACCGCCATTTTGTGATAAACCAATAACACAGAATTAATACCGTGTTTGCAGACGACAACGTCGCCATTAGCAAACAAGATAAACAGTACATATAGAGATCGTATATTATGCCAAACATTCTCTTGTTTTTATCATCTACATGACACTAAATAACATTCATTGAATTTGTTCAAGCAAACAACAATTTTATACACATATCATGATTCATTATACTTTGTGTTACAAATACCGAAAAGCAGTGCAAGTTATGAAAATAATTTTGAATTATAAAAACAGAAAAATATTAGTGAAAATAGGAAACAAAACATTTTATTAAGGTGCAATTTTAAGAGTCTATATATACTTGAGAGGCATAGATACTGCTTATTACGTATGCTCCTTTTCTGTGTTATCGTTATCTTGAACGATATACTGAACACAAAGACGAAATGTCAGTGACGGGGTCATGCACTTTACTAAGTTGTTAAGGCGTTATAAGAGGTTTGTGTTCTCAGTAGGATTGGGTTACCCATGGGTTTTATAAATTCAAAAGAATGTCATCCATGCGTTACTTTGTAAGAAAATTGTGCAAATGGGAGAACTCTGTTTTCGTGTAATTTATATACTTTTGGTAAGAATAGGTTTTTAATCTAAGTCTTTAAATATTGGTTTATTCGTTTCATATTGAAATGTGTTACTTTAATGCGTGATTTTTTTAAATAAAAACCATCAACATTATTTTAAATAAAATAATTATACATTTATACATGCATTCCATTTCATTTGTTGTATTGCTGTTCTACAATTTAATAAACTGTTTAGCATAATTTTATAACTTGGCTTTTTACAATTATTAATACATATATTCAAAAAATCATTTAGTATGCGCACTGGTGAATTTAAATTTAAATTGAGAGCACTTGCATACATAAAATAATTTTGTTTTTACAAAAAAGCCGTGGAAAACATTCCAAAGTCTTGTCTTTTTCTATCTTAAGTCTGCGTTTTATTATTATTTTTGACAATATGAGTTCATCTCGTATGATTTATATATTTGTTCGATGTTTTGTTATGTACCTAGCCAGTCATTTGTGCTGTTTGTAAGCTATGTCATTCAGTTTATATCATTGCATTAAATTTTACGCTCTCATTTGAAGTAGAGAGTAGGCAATTTTTGTATAAAACTACGTCAGCATTATTGCAATCTTTCACAGCCAAACAAGGTAACTATAATCACAATAATAAACATTAAACAGTATCCAAATATTAAATGCATTTATGTAAATAAATACAAATTATAAACACTGGAGACTTGTTACTAGATTTCCATAAGTTAATTTTGGTTCGGCTCGCTACATTATTTTTTTCGTTTTACTCTGTTCGTGGTGAAATATTTGCCTGTTCTATGCTAGAAAAAAATAGATGCGTGTTATTGTTGACATTTCCCATGTACAAGATCAGATCAATATATACTTCAAAATATTATTCTTCAATGGAAAAATCGATGAACAATATAAACCAATATATTAAACTATATGCTCATTAAATTTCTATTAATTTAAAGGAAAACTATTTGTAGATGAACAACTTTTGCATGACAACAGCTAAATCAACAACACAAACCCAAAGAAGACGCGCAAAGATTATTTCCATATATTGTGAAAGACCATTACTTTTGACTTCGTAATAAAGAGAAGTACCCAAGTAGTTTGTATGCTTGATTATAACTGAATTATTCCAGACTCAGGTCACTTGTCATAATAAGTTTATGTACATCCAGAACATTTTTTGTATCTAATTTTAACATTTTAGTTGCCATTATATTTTTTCGATTGCCCATTTATCGCATAAACATGTTCCCTTATCGTATGTCTACTACGTATTTCTTTTTCATAATGTATAACGTCTACTACGTGTTTCTTTTTCATAATGTATAACGTTCTAAATTGTACAATACAGACCTGTCGAAAGTTAAACAATAAGCTAACGAATTAGTGCCAAATGGGCAACTCATCTTGGTCTCTCGTTAGATATATGTCGACGCTATCTATCGCTCTGCTACTTTTAGGGCTCTAACTATCCATATATCAGTCAATCAACAACCGAGCTGGACTCTTTTTTTTGTTACCTTAGTGTTAAACTTTCGACAGGACTTTACTGTAGGTTATCAGGTTTAAAGATGTACAGCAATGCTTGTTAGTTGTAGTACTGCAATGAAATACCAAATGGATGTATTATAGGTCTATAAAAATTTAGTCATGAATACATACATAGACTACTCAAACATGTTTTCTTTAATTTTCTTTCAAATAGACAGTACTTTTTTGGGCTAGAATTATAAAATCTATTCAAAGATTTTAGTTCTGGAATTCTGGTCGGACATGGACAAGTATGTTTGTGTGTGATTGTACTGGAACTTTTTTGCTATCAGATGTTCCAGTCTAACTGGAAATATTCACGCTGTTTGGTTACTATGGAATGGTCAATGAAGTCATGCAGTTTATAGAAAACAAATTGATGTTTCAAGCTGACGCAAGACGAATAAAAATTGCTTGAGATGACAAAGTGCCAATATAATTATTTATCTTTTAAAGTATTTGCAGCTCGCAACATTAAGTGACCATCTTCTCCCAATATTTACGTTTTACACTTTGGTACCTGGTCCTACTTCACTAGTGGACGTTCACATCTGGATTGTGATTTGGACATGGATTAACTGTATGTTTGTTTTTGATTTGATCCTAGAATTTTGGAATCAAACGCCTTTTGATTTTTTATTTCAAATACATATAATTAGTTGTACATTGTACGGTATGTTTGTGCTTTATAACGTAACATGTTTACAAATTTTTTAATACCATCTGTTTTAACATACATATTTTATCACGTCTATGTTTCGCTGCAATTGTAAAATTAATTTAATTTGAACTACGCAAGCGTGTTTCATTATGTTCCGTGGTTTTGTATCTGGTTTTAGTGTGTCTTTAACTTTGACGTGCCAATGTTTTCGTTGGTTAATGGCAGATCTGGTTATTGTCGTAGTTATATTATTGTATAACAGTCTATGGAAACACTTATGCCAGTGGAATCACGAAGTGAGATAAGGAACATGTTCTATAAATTTAAATATTTGCTTAGTTAAGACAATTTAAACTTTCTACCATCAAACAATTGCATTACACATATTAATTACATCTGATGTTCGGTTAAAGTCAACGTATACATAGTAATGAGCATTTTGGTGTTTGTATTGTATTTGATTGATATACTATGTGGAGAGGTTCTCGACTACATCCCTGTTCTGTTTTGAAATAAATTCAAAATATGTTAAAAATGTTTTAATATTGAAGCCGAGTGGCACAAACTTGATATTTGAAAAAAAAAAACAAAACAAAACAAAAAATAATGATACACCTAGTAAAAACAAAGTAAAAAGGTATAAACTTTTGAAAACCACCAATAAATTCTCTTTTCTTTAAAGTTGACGCTTATTTATATAATTATCTAGCGGCAAATGTGGTTAAGGATTTTTAGGATGTCATGACCGTCCAAAATAATTTCGAACTGCAAGTGAACCCACATTTAATTATATATCAAGGTGAATCGAATAATACAATTTCAGGGGTGACATATTTTGTCTTTAATTAATGAGAAATGACAACTCCGATTAAATTCAATGTCAATTTGAAACTTTATTACTATAATGTCTGACTTTTATTTTACGTAATTTGTGTATAGTATATCTTTACTTCAAAGCTTGAAGTAATTCCAGTTGAGTAAATTTCACTTTCCTCTCTTTCCCTTAAAATTACACAAACATGAGTTATCCAACGACGTATTACGCCTTGTTTTAGGTGTTATATAGAATAACAGGAAATGAGATAGACGGGGTCACGCACTATATAACACGGTAATTGCTTTGATAGAAATGGGTTTGTACTTAATGCTTGGTATATAAATGTAATATATCTTGAAACAAGGAGAACATCAAATAACGAATTGTTAATAACAATGACGTATTGTGTTGTTAGTTTGTTTGATATTTGCTGAAATCCCACTTCATCAACATAGTCTTAAAACCAACGAGGCAGCAAGGAAAGAATGTGTAAATTAGATTAGGATTTCCGTATTTGTTTTGCCACCAACTACATCATTTATAAGAAAAACTATAGCTTAATCAATCAAAATAAACATACTAATCCTTGTCCGAATCACATTCAGAAGCAAAGTAAAAAATTGAACTGACGAGTCAGACTAGACACGTAATCTTCCACCAGGGAAGTGAGGCCGGGTGCTCTGAAAGGGTAACCACATCCTGTTTAGCTAGCAACACCCGCCATGTGTGTAATCAAAATTGTGTGAAAGAAAACATGGGACGTCAAATATATCCAGGGCAATCCTGGACACAGAGATATCAAACTTATCAACAATACTGTGATGACGGCCATAAAACGTGTTGAGGGCTTTAATAAGCCTAGGCTTGCAATATCCCTGAATCAACAATGTATTTGCAAGCAGTCTGTTTCGTTGTACAAAGTCCCCGTAACAAGCTCTACCATAGCACATGTAGTAATACATCTTAAAACAAGGGAAACATCAAATAACAAATTGTTAATAACAAAGACGTATTGTGTTGTTAGTTTGTTTGATATTTGCTAAAATCTCACTTGATCAACAAAGTATTTAAATCAACGAGGCAAGAAGTAAAGAATGCGTAAATTAGTTTAGAATTTCCGTATTTGCCCACATTTCCATACCATTAAATAAAAATAGAACAACGAACGAGGCAAGGGCATTATTCGACGAAATCAAAAACATGCATACCAATCCAAATTAAAACCACAATCCCAAAGCAAAGTTAAGCTTTTGAAGCTGGTCCAACACATGAACTTCCAGAAGGTAAAGGCCGGATGCTCAGAAACGGTTAGCACCTCCTGCCAAGGAATCCACAACCGCAACGTGTGCAAAAAAACTTAAATAAAAGGATTCATGTGACGTCACATATATCCAGGGTAATATAGGAAAGAGGAGCGTCATACTTATCAACAATATTGTGATTAAAGCCAGGAACTCTTTTAGGGCTTATTTAGGCCTTTGATTCCAATATCCCAGGGTCAAAATTTTTTTGACATTAGAAAAAATGTCATAAAGTTTCAAATTAAGCATTTCATTGACCTCATAATCAAAAACAAACATAATTGAGAAATTAGTCTAAATCAAAATGTCTAAATGGCAAATCCACACCAAATTAAAAACTATAAAGCTGGCGAATTAATTTGAAAATGTGAACTTTCATCAGCGAAGTGAGACCGGTTGCTCCTGTTTTAATAGCAACCAAAATTGGGAATGACATGAACATGAACTTATAAGACGTAAAAGATATTCATGGCAATTTTGGATACAGAGACCTTAATGTTATCAACGATATTGCGAAGGACGCAATAATAACATTTGACGGTCATGATAAGCCCAGGCTTGCAATACTTGCTGTTGTTTAAAATTTTGCATTTTACCAGACACAATGACTTGGAATAGATTGACGTCTCCAATTAAACCAGAAATAGTAACATCTAGTGGTAACACTCAATACAAAACAAATTCTACGATTCTGGTTTTTCAAATATTTTCAAAACCTTAGTTTAAATTCGGAAGTGCTTGCGTTTCCAGAAAACCCAATCACACTTCCCTGGTGGTAGAACGTCGCAGGTTTAACTCATTCTTTCAAATATTTTACTTCATTTTGGGGATTGTGATTTCTACATAGACTGTTACGTTTGTATTCGATGAAAGATCCGAGAGCCACAAATTGTGAAGAATAAATATAAAAACATGACAGCAACTAACACAACCAAAACACGACACAATACAAGGAAATAAAAAAGTCATACTTTGCAAAGACACTGGAGTAAATGTAAATGTCTACTGGTGTGGATAAAATAATAAAATTGCAATTAGAAATGACTAAAATATTCTTTAAAAATATTTAACTAAATATACTTTGTTCCTGTAAGCACTAACCTCAATCTTAAGTAGAGCCCAATGGTTTTAGCGCACCCACTAGGGTCAACTAAGTGAGGTTGAATCCTGAACACGGACATCAAACTAATCTACAATACTGTGATGACGGTGATAAAACTTTTTCAGAGCCCTGATAAGCCTAAGCTTGTAATATTCCTGGGTGAACAATTTATTTGTTAACAGCTTGCTTCGTTATATTACGTTGCCACTGTGGGAACAATCTCTGCCATACCGTATATATTTTGAAACAAATAAGTCTTAAGCAGGTTGCATAGAAAAGGAATGTTGACAATAGAAAAATATAGTCATCACGTTTGTCGTACAGGTTCAAATGTAACCTTTCGTGGGCGTCATAATTGAGATATTATATATAAGTCTAAATATGAAGCAGAATTGGGAAATCAGTCTTATCGGTTATTTAAGGGGGGACGCTAGGAGTATCGGAGTGCTATATTGAGGCATCCCGTTATATATCAAAATATGATTTGTGTTTTCAATGTTTTACATTTCATTTAGATTGATGTTTGTTTTTTATATCAAGTCGGGTATTTATGAGCACAATGATCACTGTGGTACAGCGTACACGGGATATTAAAGCATAAAGTGAGCAAAACAGCCAGTGTAAACAACACCAGCGTGAGTCGAAAGCCGATTTTGACTTATCTGTTCATTTTAACATGTGATGGTGTATTGGGGCATCAATCGGACACATAAATGATTCTATTTAAATAGTTAACTGCATCTGATACACTGTTTAAGCTTTGAAACAAATTGATAAAGCGCAAGTGCTCACCTGTGATTTTGCCGTCGCCGGGAGTTTCTGTTCAATATTTCAATTTTCACTTCTTAATTAAAAATTCTGAAGCGTACAATTCCTCTAGGATGTTAAGAACTACATGTCGACCAAATTTCAGCTCAATGTATTGAGATATAAAGGAGCAGGAGACGTTGGGGATAACATGCGGTGTACTGGGAATTGCAAAAACGTGTACTGGGTATTGGAAATTAAGGAGCAAATAGGTGTACTGGGAATTGAGAGGTCAAATATCTTGCCAGCTGTGCGATTTTCATGTTTTAATGAATTTGTATAGAAATTTATACTTCTTTTTCAATGACAAACAAAACAATTAATTATCTAGTGAAAATCTTCAACATCTGTAATTATTAATCATGCATTATAGACGAGATGAAGATGAAACATACATAGACCACATCTTAAACACATATTTCCCCGATATATGTAGATTGAGAGAGATCAAGTGTTTACCAAACCATTACAAAGGCCCATGTGTAATGTCAAAATATAATCCGTTCTTAAATGGTTAAAGTTTGACAGTGTCATAGCAAATGCAACTAGTGAAAGTAAAGGGAAAAAACTTTGTAGTTTGGAACTGAGCAGGAAAATGAAGATTACAATTTGAGAAATTTTTAAAATATTTTATAACCTAATGTCATTAGATCGAATCGACCAGCTAAAATATGACTTATTTATATCAAAGGTCAAGATGAGACAGTCGTCGGAAGGAGGTATCTGGTGTAAAACAGATCCACAAATGTGACGAGAGTAAACGTCTTGAAACTGATTTATAAATAAAAAGTTTTAACAATTAACACATTTCATTTTTTTTTTTTTTGTCATGTGTTTATTTTAATTTTTATTTACGACGGCGAATCAATAAGAAACCAGCTTAACCTTTTTTCCAGATTAGATCCACCTCTTCTTTTTAATGTAATTCAGTGCCCTCTAGTGTGATGCACTTGTCCATCACCCAGAACTGAAAAAGACAGGGTCATTTCCATTGACCACTCAACTGTCTTCACGACTTCTTGGTCAGACCTGAAATGACGTCCTCGGGTATCATTTTTCAATTTTGGGAAAAGGTCGCTACGAGCTAGGCAGAATGTGGTATTTCGCCCCACAGCCTTCATTGTAACTTTGCAACTGTGTACTCTTGCGTTGTCCTGTTGCGGCGGTTTCACGGATATCAGTTCTCGGTGGTCTAGCAAGTTTGCATATAGTACACTCCAGTTATCATTGTACTTCTCTTTGGTTAAAAGTCACACACAATAACACCTTTTGCGTCCCAAAATACTGTGGCCATCACCTTGCCAGTAGACTAATGCTTCTTAACCTTCTTTGACCTAGGGGACCCAGGCCCCATCCACTGACGACTCTGTGCTTTATTGTCTGGCATATTATTGTACCAAAATCTCGTATACAGTCTTTAGAATCTTTTGACATAAACGCTTCAACAAGGCGCCGTATACTGATGCTTTGGTTGTCAAAAATCCGCTCGATAGATTTTTTTAAATTCATGTGTTCAGAAAGCAAATATAGTTTTATCAAATAATATAGAAAAAATCCTAATGTCAACCGATTCAATTTTCTGCAAATCCACGATGAAAGCTCAAATTTCATGTACATGTATTCAAAATTTCCAGTTTTTAGACACTGCCATTTTAGGCCTGTTAGTTTATCATATTACTACGCGAATAACCATAGCATTTCAGAAATAATGCACTTGGTAAAATATTATATACATTTTTTTAATTCCTTAATATCGGATGTGCAACTCAAAAATATGTATTCCGTTACGCTCTGCAAAAAAGTGCCTAAAACTATACTGACACCTCGATACGCGTGTAATTTTGTATCCGGGTATAAAACATGTATTGAAACAAGGCACAAAAATAATGCCGTGTCGGACAATCGGAAATGGGTTGGTTGGTTGGTTAACGTCGCATCAGCAATTTTCCAGCTATTCGCGACGAGAACTATTAATTTTATTAATCTATGAACAAGTTCGTGTATGCATGTGAAGTGCGAGTGTGTTTTATGGGTGCTTTGTACTAGGGCCCACTCAGGGCGACTTTAACGTGCTAGCTCACAGAGTCAGTATGCCGCAGACAAGCGTACCACTCCCCAGGCACATTATACTGATAACAGGTAAACCAGTAAGGCCAACGGCAAGGAAAAATCACTTTCCCACATGTGGTCTGAGTGGGACTCGAACACACAGCGGTGAGAGACCCTGGATTTGTAGACTGGTGTCTTATTCATTAGGCCACCGCGGCCTCTCAATCGGAAATGGGATAGGATGGTCCCTCGTAAAATGAGATATAAAAAACTCTACACATTCTACATAAATTTTTATAATGCTATATTGTCTTTTTGAGTCTAGTGACATTAACGTAAAGACCACCTCTAAATAAGAACAGCTTGTGTATTGAAGCCAGTATGTTCTATGTAAATGCAACCTACATACATGATACTGATAACGGTGCACAATTCCGGCCACTCATAAGTGATGCTGTTTAAAACGTGATATATTTTACCTTGAATCATTTTATAGACAAGAACAAGTTCTAATAATAATGAAAATAGGTATTACACATATACCAAGCACCAACTGGCTGCAGTTTCACTAACTTTTCTTAAGATTTGTCTGATTTAAATAGGCTACTTTTGGTGGAACAGCACATCTTTACTGAGCTTTCCCCATTTCTTGAATTTAATAATTTTCCGTAACTGCATCATAAGTGATGAATGTATGTGTCATTGATTGTTTGTCCCTTTTGGAGATAACCTACCACCAGATTATGATCAGCATCACTGGAAGCCGAGGTCATACCCTCTCCAGCTGATGTAACAGTATTGGTCTTTTTTCAGGGTGATCAAGTGTAAACTTTGGCCACTGGGGTTAAATGATGAACCCACGTTTCATCCATAGTAACTAATCTCTGAAAAAAGCACACAACAAAGTGCACTTGATGTGCTTCTGACCAATTGTCAGATGCCTTGGTAAGTTGGTACCCAACTGAAAGCATTTCTCATTGCAAGATTTTCTGTCAGAATTAAATGTAATACATGTATTTCCTGTGAAATGCCAACTGGCTACATACCATTCTGTAACTCGCTTGTCAGTCGTAACAATATCATAAACTTTATTGACCTTTTCTGGGGTTGCATCAATGACAGACCTTCTAGAACAAGGGCCTTTCTGTTGCGTTTAAATCCCACAACCCACATTTTTACTTTTAAATTTGAAGGTCATATTTTCCTAGTGTGGATACCATATTAGTTTGGATATCCTTAAGTGTTAAACATTTTTATGAAACTATTGAATCACTTTATGTCTCTTAATATTGGCAATCTACCTATTCAATTTTGAAATCAAGGTTAGAGCCTTTTCTATGAACACCTAATATTAACTTGCACCGTGAAACTTATTTATTATTGTATGCACCATGCATACAAACTGTATCATACATTCGCAATCCCCGATTTCTTTAAAAATTGGGACTTGAAAATAATGTTATACACGATTCCCGGTAACCGTAATTTTGCAATTCCCAGTACACTAAAACAATGATGAGAATCAATTCCCAGTACACCACGTCGATCTTTCAACGTCTCCTGCTCCTTTATTCGCAATACATTGAGCTGAAATTTGGTCGACATGTAGTTCTTAACATCCTAGAGGAATTGTACGCTTCAGAATTTTTAATTAAGAAGTGAAAATTGAAATATTGAACAGAAACTCCCGGCGACGGCAAAATCACAGGTGAGCACTTGCGCTTTATCAATTTGTTTCAAAGTTTAAACAGTGTATCAGATGCAGTTAACTATTTCAATAGAAACGTTTATGTGTCCGATTGATGCCCCAATACACAATCACATGTTAAAATGAACAGACAAAAATCGGCTTTCGACTCACGCTGGTGTTGTTTACACTGGCTGTTTTGCTCATTTATGCTTTAATATCCCGTGTACGCTGTACCACAGTGATGATGTATACTAGGTGAATCGACAAATATTTGTTATTAAGCATGATTATATTTCAACATTTCTGTAAATATCTTCTTAAATCGATACAATACAAAACGGATAATTGATTAAACCTACTTAAAATCAAATAAACATGACATCGGTAGAAGTGTACGTTGTTAAATTACTTTGAAAGAAAGTAAAGTCTTTATCCTTATAAGATAATCACTGAATTTTTATTCATGTTAAAACCATAAGCATCTATATAACATATAATCGGCAATAACTTCAACATGAACAACAATCATACTTTTGGGAAAAAATATTTCTTGAAATTTTAAAACTTCCTTCAATATTTTTAATATACTTTATATAGATGACGTTCTGTCCCTTAACAATCCTAAATTTGGAGACTATGTAAATGTCATCTATCGTAGTGAGCTTGAAATAAAAAACACGACGGATTCCTCAAGTTCTGCATCATATTTAGACTTATACCTGAATTATGACGCACACGAAATGCTACATTTGAAACTTTATGACAAACGTGATGACTTCAATTTTTCTATTGTCAACTTTCCTTTTTTATGCAGCAATATACCTGCTTATGGTGTATTTGCTTCCCAATTAATACGCTATGGTAGAGCTTGTTCCTACTACGGTGACTTTGTACAATGAAGTAGGCTGCTTGCAAAGAAATGGTTGACTCAGGGATATTGCATGCCTAGGCTTATCAAGGCCCTCAAAAAGTTTTATGGCCGTCATCACAGTATTGTTGATAAGTTTGATGTCTCTGTGTCTACGATTGCCCTGGATTTATTTGACGACTCAAAGTTTCGTGTTCCTTTCACACAATTTTGATTACACACGTGGCGGGTGTAGCTAGCTAAACAGAAGGTGCTTACCCTTCCGGAGCACCCAACCTCACTTTCCTGGTGGAAGTTCACGTGTATAAACTAACTTTCAGTTCCAAAGTTTTTACTTTGTTTCTGAATTGTGATTCGGATATGGATTAGTATGTTTGTTTTTGATTGTTTTTTTAAATGTATTTTTACATCTTTAATTAAAACAAACAATATATATATACCAGTCCATGTCAACCGAATTGGTTCCAAAAAACAGTAAAAACTTCGACACTGGCAATTAAATTTAAACATCTGAACTTTCATTAAGTATGTACGGCCGGCTGTAGTATAAGAGTAATAAGAATTATGTACTGGTCAATATTTGAAAAAAAAAACCTATTTAGACGTGATCCAATATAAAGATATAGTCAATAATATAAACTCTTGGATATAATGAAATGGTACTTGACAGGAGAACTTGTGGCCGACAACAAGCCACAATAGACACGGTAATACTAACCATCAATACATCTCATTCTGTACAGACTTCAATATTGGTCGAAAAGCTTTTATCCCGAGGCACATTGAAGATCGAGAACCGATACAGCATGTGAAAAGTATTCAGAATTTATCATATACTTATTCATTAACTATATTTTTTAATCTGAATCGATATAGAATCTTTCTTTTGATGGAATGATAACGAAACAGTTATACAAGTTACAATTTCATTTCCCGCTAGAGGACATTTAGAGATTATTGTTATGACGACGCGCCTTTAGCACTGAAACAACTCTCTAGCGTGCATTCTTGGATGTTCACAATTTTAGTACCAATCACGAATTTTATTCCGAAACAGTCGTCTTGTGTTGCAGAATTAAAACAGGTTTAGTAATAATTATATAAGTGTAAGAGATGAATAAAAAAAGCGGATTACAGGGTTTAAATACTCGTAATGAAATACGGTGGTTTCAAATTAAAAAAATCTCATCAGTGGCGTTCGGACCAAACTTGTGGAAATCCAAATATAATGATAATGAGAAATATAAACGGTTTAATCTGAAACAAACATTCTAATTCATGTTCGAATCACAGTCCAGAAGCAAAGTAAAAACTTTGGAACTGAAATCTAGGTTAGATACATGAACTTCCACCAAGGAAGTGAGGCCGGTAGCTCCGGAAGGGTAAGCACCTTCTGTTTAGCTACCTACATCCGCCACGTGTGTAATCAAAATTGTGTGAAAGGAACATGGAACTATGGGACGTCAAATATATCTAGGCCAAACACAAAGACATCAATTTTATAAATCATACTGTGATGACGGCCATAAAACTTTTCGAGGGCCTTTTTAGCCTAGGCTTGCAATATCCCTGAGTCAACAATTTATTTGCAAGCAGTGTGTTTCGTTGTACAAAGTCCCCGTAGTGGGAACAAGCTCTACCATGGCGTATAAATTAAAGTGTATATCGAATATATGTATATATCTCAACGTTATGACCAGTGCACCTACTGTACAAATAAGCAGATAGTCGTGTTACAAAACGTGACAGTATGTGTACGTACAATAAAATCTACTTACTTACAGGGATATTAAATTAAGCTTATATTATCCATTAACGTCAGTTCGGTATTGATTACTATTATTTTAGCAGATCATTCATCGCATGACTAACCATGATCGATCGGTATTACCTGTCCCAAGTATAACCAACAACTATATCATAATCAATACCATATGTATATTAAAAACGTATTTTAGGACAGAAAGTTTTCTGTTGTATTTGGACTTTTTTATTTCAAGTTGCAATCTATTAAGTGTAAAACATTAATTTGGGGGCAACAGTTTAAAATTAAATTACACTAGCGAATTAGCGTTGCATATGAAAACTGCACTCCGACATTAAAACGAAAGCACGAACAGTGAACAAATATAGAAAACAGACCATAAGACTGAACAGTGAACAAATATAGAAAACAGCCCATAAGACAATCAAAAACAAACATACTAATCCATGTCCTAATCACAGTCCAGAAGCAAAGTAAAAACTTTGAACTGACAAGTTAGGTTAGACACGTGAACTTCCACCAAGGAAGCGAGACCGGGTGCTCCAGAAGGGTAAGCACCTTCTATTTAGCTACCTACACCCGTCACGTGTCAAACAAATCAAAATTGTGTTCAAGGAACTTAAGACATCAAACTTATCAACAATACTGCGATCACGGTCATAAAACATTTTGAGGGCCTTGATAAGCCTAGGTATTGCAATATTCTTGACTCAACAATTTGTTTGCAAGCAGCCTGCTTCGTTGTACAAAGTCCCTGTAGTTAGTGGGAACAAACTCTACCATAGCGTATTAATTGGGAAACAAATACACCATAAGCAGGAGAAGCAGGTATATTGCTGCATAAAAAAAGGAAAGTTGACAATAGAAAAATTGAAGTCATCACGTTTGTCATAAAGTTTCAAATGTAGCGTTTCGTGGGCGTCATAATTCAGGTATAAGTCTAAATATGAATCAGAACTTGAGGAATCAGTCGTGTTTTTTATTTCAAGCTCACATTCACATAGTCTCCAAAATGATTCTTAAGAGAGAGAACGTCATCTATATATCTGTATGTTAAGTTGAATGATTTGGCGACAATCTTCTCTCCAGATTTAACAAGGTTCTGCATAAATAAGAAGAATAAAGAAACAAATCAGCAAGCAATGGAACACAGTTTGTACCCATTGGTATACCGATTGTTTGCTGAAAAACTATATTACCAAACACAACAAATATGTTATCTATCAAAAACTCCAACATTTTGTTGATGGTATCTTTAGTATATTTTTGTTTGAAATCCGTATGATGCTTAACAAAATAACCAGAATCCCTGTTCAGCACAAGATATTTGCATCTTGCTTACCATTTTTGTAAAAGAATGACGAGTGAATCATTTCTTTAAGGCGTTCTTTCAATTTAAAATGAGGGAACGACATATATGAACATTAAACTGACGAGATATGGTATTCATGGTCATATGCATGTGCTTTTTTATTCCAGACGAACCGAAAAGCGAGTGTTAAAACAAACCAAAATAACCATAGCGCACCAGGTTTATGCTTCTTTATTTTAACTTATGCCTCAAAAATGACACCAAGCCAAGGAAAGGTTACATTTGTATAAAAAACATTATGTTTTCAATTGTTCGTTACTAACTTTCCTTTTCTGTGCAGCAATATAACCAACTCTCTTGCTTATGACGTATTTGCTTCAAGGTTAATACACCATGATAGAGTTTGTTACCTCTTCGGGGACTTTATACAACAATGTAAGGTGCTTACAAATAAAAATTTTAACCTAGGTATATTGCAAATCTAAGCTTATGAAATCACCAAAAAATTTATTTTATGGCCGTCATCACAGTATTGTTGATAAATATAATGTCTTTGTATCAAAAATTACCCTTCGATACTTTTGGCGTCTAATAGTCCTATGTCCCTTTCCATCTCGATTCTGATGTCACGCGGCGGGTGTAGCTACAGTGCATGCGTGTCGAAAGTCCAACACTAAACAAAGCCATTGTTGCCGAAACGGCAGCTTCTCCCGACCTTATCTTAATAACTTTTCGATTGCTATTATCTATCTCTTGGCAGATTTTCGGCCACAAGCTATCTTTGTCTAACCATAATATGAAATATATGGCATATAGTGACATTATTCTGGTTTTAATAAGGGGTCGAGCTTATTCATTCACTGTCACTTGTAAAGCGTGCTTTGTTTCACGTTTGTTAGTTTAATACTAAGGACATATGTACCTTTTTTGGAGATCCCTGTCACCTTTCCCAGTATGAAGTTCACTTGTTGCAACTTAATTAGCTTTAACTTTGGATTTCTGATTCGAAAATGGATTGGTTTTTGATTATCATATTTGCGTATACAATTTCATTCATTTTTAACAAGATGATGACATTTTTTTTCAAGCTACCAAATCATACCACATGACAAATTATGTGCCTCGCTACAGTCATGTTGTTTACAGAATTGCTGAACTACATTCGTATGAAGAGTTCGCTTGCGTGTTTATTTATTCGTTTCCGTGATATTTGCCGGTACTTTCATTGCAACTATATGATTTATTACATAGGTAATCAAAAACAAACATACTTATCCATTTCCGAATCATAATCCAGAAGCAAAGTAAAAACTTTGGAACTGACAAGTTAGGTTAGACACGTGAACTTCCACAAGGGAAGTGAGGCCGGGTGCTCCGGAAGGGTAAGCACCTCCTGTTTAGCTAGCTACACCCGTCACGTGTGTAATCAAAATTGTGTCAAAGGAACATGGAACTATGAGACGTCAAATATATCCAAGGCAATCCTAGACACAGAGACATCAAACTTATCAACAATACTGTGATGACGGCCATAAAACTTTTTGAGGGCCTTGATAAGCCTAGGCTTGCAATATCCCTGAGTCAACAATTTATTTGCAAGCAGCCTACTTCGTTGTACAAAGTCCCCGTATTGGGAGCAAGCTCTACCATAGCGTATTAATTGGGAAACAAATACACCATAAGCACGAGAAGCAGGTATATTGCTGCATAAAAAAGGAAAGTTGACAATAGAAAAATTAAGTCATCACGTTCGTCATAAAGTTTCAAATGTAGACTTTCTTGTGCGTCATAATTCAGGTATAAGTCTAAATATGAAGCAGAACTAGGTAACAGGTAAACACAACATCGTAGATGAAATCAAATTATACTACTGTTTATTTAGCATATTTCGGAGAATGCAAGATCGCAAAATATTTTATAAAGTTCAATATGAAGGGTACAAATCAATGATGTTTTAACTTATATGAGCAGAGTCGTTACCTAAAATTCCTGTTTCGGCTGCTTCATCCTTGCTTCAAATGTTATTTTATGCGACAAAATATAACCTGGGTGGGTGTTTACAATGGTAATATCTGTTTCACGAAATGGCAGGGTTCTTTATGTTACGTAGTCACGACGAAAGAGTTGACTATTTACGTAGGTTAGTGCAGCTCAAAAACGGATTGATTTTTGCGTAACTTGGATGACCAAAATTATTGATTTAATAACGTAATAAAGTCAACTACCTTTCTTCATTTTCAAACTTTTGAAAAAATTGACGTAAATTCAAACGTTTAGACTCATCTCGACCTTTGTGGTACCCTTCATTGTACCCCTTGCAAACCTACGTAAATAATAAATTCTTCCGTCATTATTACGGCACACGAAAGACACCGCCATTGTTTTAAAACCTTTACAATTGTAAACACCCATCCAAAATACGTTATGGTGTTTTAAAGGAGTTATAGTGCATGGATTAGATCGAAATTAGGATTGTTAACAACGACTCGGCTCATGCAAGTAAAGGATCAACTGATTTTTAACTTTGAAATATTAGTGTTGTTTCTTTCTCTGCAGCAGAGTAAACAGATATTAATCTATCTTCAAATCACAATCTTAAAGCAAAGTAAAAACCTTAAAATAGACAAGTAAGATAAACATGTGAACTTTCACCAGGTACTCCGGAAGAGTACGTACCTCCTGTTTATCTAGTAAAAATCCGCCACGAATAAATTCAAAATTGAAAATGAAAGCAACATGGAACTATGTAACGTCATATATATCCAGGGTTAAATAAATTGTTTAAATGCAATTTCTGATGGCACTCATCAATTTATAATATGCAATACTGTGAACTCGATAGCGGTCACTTTGGAAATCGGTATTTGATCGGTTTCGTCTGTTTTTTATCCTAAATAAATTGATTATTTTGTTTTAATTTTCCACACCAGTCTAAAAACAAATTTTCTCAAGATCACAAGTCGCCTTTATAATATAAATTAACTGTTGTAGAAAAGACTTCAGAACGAATCAAACTTCAAATATATCATATAAAGTGATAGCTTCCTGGTTTAAATTCTTTTTAGCTGTAAAACATTCTACATTCCAACAGATTTAGCACAAGAGGGAAGTACGTACTTCCTGTTACACGTCTACATGCTGTTTTTGAAGATTGAAAAAGGAATGCATAATACTTTGAACGAGAATTAGTTCTCTATTGTTAAATTTAACATGTTTTTCATCAAAAGAAAATATTAATTGATCATTATTAAGGAATTAACGCGTGCTTAGAAGAATCCAGAGGACAACAAATATCAGATAACATGTATGAATGCACCTTTTTAACGTTTATATAGAAATGTTCAACAGTAATCCGTCAAATATCTATTAACATTTTATACATTTGTTTTACTAATAGAAACCGTTTGGCGCGAAAGGGATCACCCGGTCTCACTTTACTGGAGGACGTTCACGTGGTTCAAACATTGATTGGTATGTTTGTTGTAAATGAATTAGATTACTCATAGATCTGTTATTTTTATCACATTTGAGGAATCTAAAAATCAAGTAAACACACGCACATTGGATCCAAATCATGTTTACCACGCAGTAAAATGCTTAAATATAAACATTTTTAGAAACGCATTACTGTTTTGCAGTTATAAAAATATTTTATTTTATTTTTTTAATAAAATTTAAAGTGAAAAACTGCATTTTATTCTATATAATGTTTGTGCTGTTTAATAAAACTGTTGTTCATTCATAAACTAGCACAATGGGCTACTTCGTGAATATACTATCAAGAAATTGTAAACCCATTGTATGAATAGCTACACGTATTATCAAGTCAAAACGCAGTTCAAAACCAAAGCTTATATGGCGACAAATACGCTCGGAAAGTATTTTTACCAGCGAGGGAATCAGAGAAAAATTATGCTGTTTTCTTTGAAATTACATTCTGATAAGATAGAAGTACGAGCTAAATTAAAAGAGCAGCAAACTCATTTTGACAAGACTGTTTCAGTCAAATGCGAGGAGAGTGTTTTGGCAAACAAATAATATGGACAGGAGAAGACGTTTGGCAGACAAAATAGTTGCGCCATTTTGTCACTAACAATCGACGATGACAGAACAACTATAACCAGTTTACACAACAGTAAATTAATTTAATGAGAGAAAATATATAACATAATTATAATCTCAGATAGATCCACTATTGCAAAATTCAGAACAAGTTCCCACAAACTAATGGTTGAAACTGGAAGATACACTAATATAGATTATAATAACAGAATATGTACTTGCTGCAATATGAATTGCATAGAAGATGAAATGCATTTTTTAATTGCAGTCCTCTATATGGCAAAAGAGACACGTTCTTCTCTAAAATCAACAATTTCCATCCTTTTATGACCATCTAAATTCTAGAAGAAAATCCCAGTTACTTTTCAATAGCAATATAAAAGAGATCCTGAAAATAACATCAAATTTTATTATCGAGTGCCTTGAAAAACGTAAAACAAAAATTACTTAAGTACCTTGCAGTATTACATCTCATTATCTGTAAAATATTCATTTGCTATATATGTATACATTATTCAGTTACGTTTTTATGATTTCTTGTTCATTATGTTTTTTGTTTATTGAATTACATGCCATAACCAATTATTGTAATTGAGTTCGAGCAATAAAGATACTATTATATGTCTAAAAAGCTTTTAAAACTCGGGATAAGCATAGAACATATCAACTATAAAATTATATAATTAGAGATATTTCATATGCTATTTCGCAGAAAAAGGGGAATGTAGAAGGCCTCGAGTGTGGAATAATTACATAGCGTTCTCTAAATGCAATTGCTCCAAACTCATCTGGAGACCATGCAAAGAATTCTGGTTAGGGTATATGAAAATATTTAGCCTTTGTCGTATGGATGGGATTTTCCTTATGATATAAATCCAGGAAATGATTTATCCGAACTGCAGGCATCTTACGGAAGAAATGCTTAAGAAGTTGGCAAACCTTCTTTCCGAACTGCAGACATCCTACGGGAGCAACGCTAAGAAGTAGGTAAACCTTGGTAGCACTCAAGACAAATGAATCATTCATCCAGTTTTTGTAGTTTATATTTTATAGACAATAAAGTAATTAACAAAAAAATTTAAAATACTTATACATTTCCGAATCACAATCCAGATGCAAAGTAAAATTTTTAAAACTGACAAGTTAGGTTAGACACGTGAACTTTCACCGGGGAAGTAAGGTCGGGTGCTCCGTAAGGGTAAGCACCTCCTTACAAATACAATTGATATATAATCAACTTTGCCAATTATGCAAATATTATTTTATGAATAATAATTAATCTTATATAATTGTTTTAATCAATGTAATATAGCGGATGCTGACAGGGGAAAGTGGTGATAAGTAAATACTTTAAACAACTGTTCAAAATTGTTCAATCTCTTCTATTTCGTTTGTTTTAATTGCTATATAGCTCTGATTGATAAAATGTGTTTGGTAGTATAAAACAAATTCTTGAAGTTTTAGTGATTTTCATTTAACTTTACTTCTAAAAAAAACTTTTCACTAAACTACACTAAAATCTATAGGTTTTGTTCCTTTATTAAATTTTAAAATATCGATAATATCGTCCAGACAATGTAAAAAAAGGAAAGACAATGGATTATGCGTGGTGAAAGAAACAAGTAATTTAGCATGTGAAATAGACGGAGGGTGTCTTCTATGCGCTAGTGCCGTAGCATTACAAGTAGGCACTAATAATATATCAAATAGGGACAGTATAGAGGATATTATAGACACTGTGTCAAAAGACGGAGGGTGTCTCCTATGCGCTAGTGCCGTAGCATTACAAGTAGGCACTAATAATATATCAAATAGGGACAGTATAGAGGCTTTATAGACACTGTGTCAAAAAGTCAGCGGGAATTAATACCTTAGGGAAATGACACGTTATACTACAAAATTATAGATGTGAATTCGACCTTAGACGTGTTAGCCACCTAATAACCCGACAAATGCGTATTAAAAAAACAACGGAAAAGAGTCGATTAATTGGAGATATGAACAATTTATCGCAATACTTATTACAAAATAAGCAAGTGAAAAAATGCTTATTTTTTAATGAGAGAAAATTTTGAGCTGCTGGGAATTTTTTTGTCAAACTAAAAACTTGCAGATTGCCAGGTTAGTAATTGTGTCTCGTTCGATTTTTCAGATATAATCTGAAATTCTTTAAAGTAAAAAGCTCTTTTCTTCATATCCAACAAATGTTACTCCATCGCAAATAGTTTCTAAATGAACTGTCCTGTCGACAAAATAAAAGACAGCAAGCATCTTTAGAACATAACAAAATTACCAATGATTTTTACTAAACCGTTTTTTTTTTAAATTTTAAGGATGAATCAAATCCTCATCAGTAGTGCTCGTAAAAATGTGAAAATCTAAATATTTTGTAGATGTTGAAATGATAACAATAGAAAGACAAAATCCGCCCAACATTCACCTCGCGCAGTATACCTTAAATTTAAAAATTATGAAGCAAATCCTTGAACAAACCTTGTCCAAATTACAATCCCAAGGAAAAGTAAAACTTAGAGACTGGCAATTTAAGGTAAAAACGTAAACTTCCACCGGGCAAGTGAGATCAGGTGCTCCAGAAAGCCAAGCACCTCTACGTGTAATCAAAATTGAGGATGAAAAGAACATGGTATTATCAAACGTCAACTATATAAAGACTATTACTAGAGTGATTTTGAATATGATACATCATACTTGTCAACAGTAATGTGATAAAGGCAATATTTTGCAATAAACCTACGTCAACAAATCGAAACCAGCTGACTTCGTTCATATAAAATTCCGTAGTGGTAGCAAGCTCTTGCGTATGAAACAAATACACCAAAGCAGGTAAAAAATTTTGGTAAAATATATTTGGTACTTTCTGTTATCTATTCCAACATCTTGAAAAAAAGTTTCATAATTTTGGTCGAAGCACTGCTGACGAGGAATCGTATTTCGAAACGTCTAATGCTGTAAAATTAAAACCGGTATAATATGTTACTTAAACCCGAGGATATCACAAACTCAGTAGGCAATTATTGTGCATTATTGTCGGATATATATTATTGTCAAAGTTTGAAATTCCTTAAAAACTAAGGTACACTCCCTCATGCAAAGTAATTCCTTAGCTTACTTATGAAGAATTGTATTCCCAAACCGCCGTCTAGTGGTGTATAATTAAACTCACTAGGAAAGATGGTTTTCAAATAGTCTCTAGTAATAGTGCCTTCTCTCAAGTTCTCTGAATGTGGAGTTGCAAGATTTGGCGAGTTTTCCCTCATTGGAACAACAAACCCCCCCCCCCCCCCCCCCAAAAAAAAAAAAAAAAAATAGGAAGCAGTGGTGCACTGCTTGTGCGCCTAGGAAAACCGATTGTTTGTTGGAAATTATACAAGCAAAAAAGTTATGGAATTATGTAAAATGCCTTTGAAACCAGAGGCTCAGTGTGGCTGAGCCTGTATCGCTCACCTCACTAAAATGCGTTTAAAGCAAATTCGTATTCCAGTGATGAAAAAATGCACTGTTTATATCAGACAGAATGGCTAAGGAAATCACTGTAGAACTATATGTACCATTCACAGTTTTTTCAATCTGATTAAAATCACATCTCTCACTTGCTCCCCCATTTTTGATATAGGCGCGGAGTGGGAGATCTGAAGAAACACCGTTTAGGGGCATATGTGAATGAGCCATCAGAAAAATTTTTGCAATCTATGTAAAGGACCTTCTATACATCATTCCTGTAAAGTTTGGTTCAATTAGCTTCCCAAGCTTCAGAGGAAATAACATATATATATACATATATATGCTTTTCCCATAGGGTCCAATGTTAAACTATCTTCTGCGCTGGCGGCCATGTTTTTTGGTGGATCAGAAAAATTTTGGCAATCTAAGTAAAGGACCTTCTATACATCATTTCTGTAAAGTTTGGTTAAATTCGCTTCAGTCATTTCTGAGGAGATAGCCAAAATGCGTTTTTCCCATAGGGTCCCATGTTAAACTACCCTTTGCTCTGGCAGCCATGTTTTTTGGCCAATCAGAAAAATTTTGGCAATCTATGTAAAGGACCTCCAATACATCATTCCTCTAAAGTTTGGTTAAGTTTGCTTCAATAGTTTCAGAGGAAATAGCCAAAATGTGTTTTTCCCATAGGGTCCAATGTTAAACTATGTTCATCGCTGGCAGCCATATTTTTAGGCGGATCAGAAAAATTTCGGCAACCTTTGCAAAAGACCTTTCATACATTATTCCTGTAAAGTTTAATTGAATTCGCTTTAGTCGTTTCAGAGGAGATAGCCAAAATGTGCGTTTTCCCATAGGGCCCAATGTTAAACTTTGTTTGGCCCTGGCGGCCTTTTTTTTGGCGGATCAGAAAAATTTAGGCAATCTTAGTAAATTACCTTGCATACATTATTCCTGTAAAGTTTGGTTCAAATTGGCTCAGCGGCTTCAAAGAAGATAGCAAATATATGCTTTTCCAATAGGGTCCAATGTTAAACTATCTTCTGTGCTGGCGGCCATGTTTTTTTGACGGATCAGAAAAATTTTGGCAATCTAAGTAAAGGACCTTCCTTACACCATTCCTGTAAAGTTTGGTTAAACTTGCTTCAGTCATTTCTGAGGAAATAGTCAAAAATGCATTTTTCCCATAGGGTCCAATGTTAAACTATCTTCTGCGCTGGCAGCCATGTTTTTTGGCGGATCAAAAAAATTTCGGCAATCTAAGTAAAGGAGCTTCCATACATCATTCCTGTAAAGTTTGGTTAAAATTGGTTCAGGGGTTTCAGAGGAGATAGCCAAAATGTGAAAAGTTTACAGACGGACGGACGACGAGTGATGGCAAAAGCCTTTAGGCCAGGTGAGCTAAAAAGTAAATGAATGTGCGAAAAAAGTTTCAACCATTGCATAAAATATAAAAATCTCAATGAATGTATGAGATACACTCTTGCCATATCTAAATATTATGTACAAACTTTTCCAGAAAAGCATATACGCTTCATGTCCATAGCACCTGCCCTTTAACCTGTGAAGGCTCAACTGACAATACTCTAAGAGGATATCAACATCACAAAATTTGATCTTGCTATCACAATTGATTAGACAGAATTATTTATGCCAGAGGAAGATCCGGTTATAAATTATTTTCAGAATATTTATAAGAAAAATAATTGTACATTTTCTGTGAAACTTAATCTTGATAACAGATTTTACATGTATGGTCCCGTTATGTGCTTTCAATCAATTGTGCACATTTTGAATATAGAGCCTGCGCGGTCGTATTATTTGAGAGGTATGATCTGTCTTAAGAGCAAAACGTCCCCCCCCCCCCTCCGTGTGTAAAAAATCATCAAAAGATTTTGTTTAATGTACGACAACTCTAAATTGATTCCACATTAAAAAAACCCATGTTTGTTATTCCTGACTTCATGTATCATAAAATATACGTCTTTTGATCTAACCATACCCATAGATCCAAGGGTCGATTGTTTACTTTGTGAGCGTTTTGATAAATGTCATTTCACATGACGTCACAGGTTAGTCTGGTTCAAGAATTCTGATACTTCAATGGGGCCCCCTATGCTATAGCGCGAAACTTTATTATTTACAAGTGTTGCCAGTGGAGTATGAATGCCACTTGGGCCCACAAAAAGTGTTATGGCCGCCATTATAGTATTGATAAGCATGATGTCTGCGTGTCCAGGATTGCACTGGAAAAGCATGATGTCTGTGTCCAGGACTGACCTAGAAATATTCGACGTCTAATAGTTCCATTTTCCTGGCACTCCCATTTTGATTACACACTTGGCTGGCGTATGTAGCAAAACCCGAGGTGCTTACCCTTCCGAAGCACCCGACCTCATTTTTCTAGTGGAAGTTTCGAAGTTTTTACTTTGCTCCTGAATCGTGATTTTAAAACTGTAGAAGTATAAATCGATAAAAGTGCTATGGTTTTGCAGAATATCTGGATGAAGAAAATGGCATTGCCCATGCAGGAGTAACAGTTATAATTAATTCAACGTCCAGCAGCGACCCTTGAGATATCTGATTGTGATACTGGGAATCAACCGAAAAGCTCAGATAATTTCATTATACATGTAATTTGTTAATTATGAATTTCTATAAATCGACCCCACATGTCAGTTTTATGACACTATGGTTATTTCATAACCATTTTTTGTTTTATTAATATCCATAATTTTGCATCATTTGAAACAAATGTCTCCCCCAGAAGGAGGGTTAACACACTCTCGCGGCTTCGGTACTCGGCAAAACTAGGTTATACAAGATTTCTACTTCAATAATAATGGACAACACTAAAAATCTTTAAAAAATAAACTTAAAAGTGAAAACCCCGACCAATTACAGGGAAACTAGTGGATTTCTGATCAAAAGATCAGATACAGAGAGCACAAACAAATATATAACAACAATGAAATACTACATTTTCATGCAACACCTCTGCCCCTACCACAAATAGGAAAAAAGCTTAATGAAAAAATGGTATAAGGAAACGGTTTATGAAGATAATATTAGAAACAGTAGACAAAATTAACACAAAAACAAGTTTTAAAAATTATGAAAGTGGAAATCATTGCCAAGACAAAACATTGAATCAAGTTTAAGTTAGAACCGTTTATACTAAGTATCATCACATCCAGTGCACGTGCGAATCATAGAATCGTTATACAAAAACTCACTATTTTATCAAGTCCAGTTCTGTCTTTGTTTAAAAATGAGCAATCCACATCGTTCAGTTGCATGTGCTTGCATTAAACCATGTCGATTTGAAAATTTATTTGCAACTGTACCATATCGTCAAAACTAAACATACTAATCCATGTCCAAAGTCACAAACCAAAATGAAAGTAGAAACTGGAAAATTGTTTTAGGGGATTAAAGACAGGAAATGCATTTACTATTAAACTAGCAACATCTTTCGCGTTTGAATCGAAATTGAGGATATAATGATCCGGGGTAATTTTTTATCTAGAGACACCATTAACATTATTTTGGTGACGGTCATAAAACATTCTGTCAGCCTTTAATTAAACCTTGGTTTGCAACATCCTTCCTTGCGTCAACAATTTATTCGTAAGCAGCTTGTTGCTTCGTTATTTAAAGTTCCTATAGTGGGAACAAGCTCTACCATAGCGTATTAATTGTTAAACAAATACACACCATAAGCAACAATAGCGGGCATTTCCCTGAGAAAGAAAGTTGACAAGCCATCACTTTTGGACATGGATTGGTATGTTTGTTTATGATTTTTCAATTTTGGAGTTACATGAGCTTGTATTTACTGAACTTTTTTTTCAAACAACCAGCTCTCAAGTGACGTAGACGACATAAAATAAAAACAGTTATACGGTATTAGCCTTGTAAATGGGTTTCTTTACGTAGCATATCACTGCTTACTTACATGAACAGCAAGAGCACATACTGATCTAGTTTCTATATGGGACTACTATTGTTCCAGGTAACTTAGGTAGTCGTTTTATCTATAATATAAGAACTTATTTTGATGT
Organism: Anadara kagoshimensis; assembly: GCA_021292105.1. Taxonomy (NCBI): domain Eukaryota; kingdom Metazoa; phylum Mollusca; class Bivalvia; order Arcoida; family Arcidae; genus Anadara; species Anadara kagoshimensis. Next base: position 9,996,596 of record CM037874.1, on the reverse strand, counting down.
TCCTGTAATATTCCTGTAAATGAAATCATATCACCTATCAAACCTATTAGGTTTGCTGATTTGAACTTGCATTACAAAACAGATATCATACCGACACTTTTGTCGTTTTTCATTCACGAAAAAACCAATGTGTTGTATATATACCTAAACGTACATCAGATAGGTGTACATTACATCTGGTCGACCTGTATACTCATTATAATCACACGGGTAACAAAATTGTCTTTAAGGTGTGCGGTTCGGCTTTTACTCATACTCATGTATATGTATAATAATTACCCTTCATGCAATGCTCTAAATTTGCATACGAGGCACTGATAACGAGAGGGCATATGTGCAGTGTTTGAAAACTAATTCTCGGTATGTAGAGGAAAACCAGAGGGGTGTAAAACACTTATTTTTTTAAATTTAATTAGGCTTTTATATTTTAGATTCAAAATGTATAACATTGAATATAAAACAATAAACTTAAAAGCTTAATTGACAAAAAAGTGACTATCTAAGATCCCTGAAACAATAGTATTTCAGGAGACCCTAGTAAGCAGAAGTGTACATTTACGTTCTGTGGATCTGAAGATGGGAGTTTAAATCCACCATTTTTTAATAAAATGAAACACATTGCTTGATATAGTTTATGCCTTATCTTAATGGTTTCATAATTTGGTCCAAGCAATATTGATGAGGAATTATATTCCGAAACGGCCGTCTAGTGCTGTAAACTTATTAAGTACTGGCATAATATGTAAATGTGTCTGGTGAAAAGTTTGGTTAAGCCAGAGGTTTGGATGTCTGTATCGTTCACCGCATACAAGCCGAAGTAATATGAAAATAGTATTTCTAAATAAATTTCAAACTCAACCGATATTTTATACAATAAAAATAATGAGTTCGTCAGAGTTCACGAAAATTGAATTTTAAAATATCCAGCCCAATTGTTTTTAAATCATCGGTGATTTAATAATTTGTTAAATATATAAAAGTTGTCACCTTACGGGTTTTCCTGCAAGAACTTTTTGACATATGGACCAGTGTGTTGCCACTTTTGGAAGTTATTATCTGTGCACAAAGCAGGTCAAGATATATGTACGATAGAACATGCACGTAAATAATAATTAATCAAAAACAAGCATACTAATCCATGTCCGAATCACAATCCAGAAGCAAAGTAAAAACTTTGGAACTGACAAGTTAGATTGGACACGTGAACTTCCACAAGGGAAGTGAGGCTGGGTGCTCCGGAAGGGTAAGCACCTCCTGTTACGTGTGTAATCAAAATGTGTGAAAGGAACATGGAACTTTGGGACGTCAAATATATCTAGGGCAATCCTGGACACAGAGACATCAAACTTATCAATAATACTGTGATGGCGGCCATAAAACTTTTCGAGGGCCTTGATAAGCCTAGGCTTGCAATATCCCCGAGTCAACAATTTATTTGCAAGCAGCCTACTTCGTTGTACAAAGTCTCCGTAATGGGAACAAGCTCTACTATAGCGTATTAATTGGGAAACAAATACACCATAAGCAGGTATATTGCTGCATTCAAAAAGGAAAGTTGACAATAGAAAAGATCACGTTTGTCATAAAGTTTCAAATGTTGTCTTTCGTGTGCGCCATAATTCAGGTATAAGTCTAAATATGAAGCGGAAATTGAGGAATCAGTCGTGTCTTTTATTTCAAGCTCACTAGGATAAATGCCATTTACATAGTCTCATTTTAGGATTGTTAAGAGACAGAACGTCATCTATATATCTGTATGTTGAGTTGAATGATTTTGCGACAGTCTTCTCTCCAGATGTTACAAGGTTCAGCATAAATTCTGTTTCGTAAGAATAAAGAAACAAATCAGCAAGCAACGGTGCACCATTGGTATACCGATTGTTTGCTGAAAAACTATATTACCTGGAAGTAAAAATTTGAAATTTCTCAAAAACTAAGGTATATTCCCTCATGCAAAGTATTTCCTTAGCTTAATTTGGTAAAATATATTTTGGTCCTTTGTATAGCTTTTCAACATCTTCAAAATAATTTTGGTTTTATAATTTTGGTCAAAGCACTACTGATGAGGAATAATATTCCGAAACGGCCGTCTAGTGCTGTAAAATTAAAACTGGTATAATATGTAATTTACCAAACATGTTATCTATCAAAAACTCCAACATTTTGTTGATGGTATCTTCAGTATATTTTTGATTTGAATCCGTATGGTGCTTGACAAAATAACCAGAATCCCTGTTCAGCACCAGATATTTGTATCTTGACTTACCGTTTTTGTAAAAGAAAGACAAGTGAATAATTTCTTTAAGACGTTCTTTCAATTTAAAATGAGGGATAGTGGTGTATAGTGTAGAAAAATGAAATGTTATATATATATATATATATATATATATATATATATATATTAAATGAGATAAAGAATTAGAAGCAAGATGTTCAAATAATTCTTTAGAATTTTTGAGTATCCACATTTGGTTGATTCCAGATGTAGAATATACTTTTTCTGAATAAGACTGAAAACCATCTTCGACGATTGTCAAAATTTGTGTTAAGAGTTACCGATAATGATTTAGTAGTACATTTTGATGAGCCTGCTTATATCTTTCCTTGTATGGATTTTTATGGAGTTTAGGAATCCAATACAAGTAAGGAAGATCAAGATCTTCATCTTTAAGATTGATACCGAAAGACTCAAGAACTTTATCTTTTGTAAAATTAGTTCTAGTATATGCAGAGTTATTTGATATACTATCTAAACCAAGCTCCTTAATAAGAGATTCAAGGTAGAATCTTTTACAAACGAGAATAATGTTGTTGGAAGCATTATCAGCTGGGACAACAACATATTTGTTGTGTATGTCCGTTAGAATTGCCTTGATTTCTGGATCCTTGAGTACTGAAGACGGTTTAGTACTCATAGACCCTTTAAGTTTGGCAATCCTAGTTTTAACGAAAGATCTCGCAACCTTTATCCAGTCGGATAAGGTATCAAGCTCAACATCTAATTTAGCCAAACGTCTGGCGTACTCTTCTCTATATTTAGGACCTTTTAAAATTAAAGATCTTAATTTAGTGTTCTCGATTATATTGAGATCACCTTTATCCAGTCGGATAAGGTATCAAGCTCAACATCTAATTTAGCCCATCGTCTGGCGTACTCTTCAACGGAATCCATGACAAGTCTGAAATTCTGTCCCCAAGTAAACGGTTGAGCTTCTTTATATTTAGGACCTTTTAAAATCAAAGATCTTAATTTTTTGTTCTCAATTATATTCAGATCACCAGTTATTACATGTCCAGCTGGTCCATAAATATAGGGAGAATACGAGCAAGAGCAGGTAGGTGGAGTAAAATTATGAAAGTTTAAACATTGGAGTGTTTGTTTATAATTAAATATTTTGGATGCAATGGGTTTATTGTAGGAGTAGGAACCTAGAGGTGGTGAATTAGTTTTGAAATAATAGAAACTTTAGATTGTACTTGTTTATTATGAAGAACATTGGAAATGTGTATAGCGCCTTTGTTAGCATAGTGTAACTTCATATATTATACCAGAGAAAAACATTTTGAGGAATTTTTATTTAAAATTGTAATAAATTGTAGTAAAATTTAATATATATAATATATAATACACTTATGTATCAATAGTAAATTGCGGAAATTGATTTTAATATAAAAAGTGTTGGCTTGGCTAGTCTAATTACGTTTTTAATAAATATATAATAAAAGTAAAAATTCACATTGACATTTTTCATTTTTTTACTGATCCTACAGAATTTGAAAATATTATCAAATTATGGGATGACATTTTCGAAATGATGAGTCAGTTCTAATATATGGTGAGAAATGGTTTAGTTTAGTTTTCAAAGGGCAACTTTTTTTCTACTTGAAAGATAATATCAGCTGCCAGAATTGTCCTTAAAAAATTTTTGCCATATGATGACATCCCGTTTGAATGCTGATAATGCAAAATAATAATGCCTTCAAACACCACAGCTACCAACTCCACCAGAAGTCTCTGAAAAGTGAAGAACCTGAGGTACCTAGTGACCCTGAAAATCTATATAAGGACAGATTAAAGGTGCTGAAAAAAGTGATAAAGAAACATGAGTTTTATTTCACCAGCAGACATTTTCCATATAATCGGAAAAAATGTTCAGCATCACATGCAAACGCGGTTCCAAAAATGAAAATGATCAAAATTAATGTTTGATTTGGTTGATGAACCAGATACTACAGAACTTGAGTCAGTTCTAATCTGTGGTGAGGAGAGGTAAAAGAGGAGAAAACGGATATTTATTTTCAAAGAGGAACTTTTTACTACTGGAAAGATAATATAAGCTGCCAGAATTGTCCTTATAAAAGGCTTGCCATATAATATCCTGATTGGATGCTGATTTAATACAAAGAAGAAAATGCAAAATAATAATGCATTCAAACACCACAGCTACAAACTCCGCCACCATTTCGCTAAGAAGTATCTCAAAGTGAAGAACCTGAGGTACCTAGTGACCCTGAAAATCTATATAAGTACAGATTAAAGGTGTTGAAAACAGTGATAGAGAACCATTTTATTCCCTTCATCAGCATATATTTTCCATATAGCCAAAAATTGTTCAGCAGAAGGTGATTCCAAAAATGAAAAGTAAAGATGATGGAAATTAATTTTTTGATTTGTTTGATGAGGTGACAAAAGATCCGTTAGTGCAGCGACTTAAATGTATCGAACTCTTCAATTATTATTTTTCTAATGTCATATTTCATCTCTATGCAGGACCTATAGTGTATTTGTCCATTAAATAATCATATATTATACCAGAGATAAACATTTTGAAGAGTTTTATTGAAAACTGCACTAACCCCCGAGTAAAATTATCAATAATTGCGGAAATTGACAAAAATAGTTTTGTCTGTGTGTGTATTTTGTAGTACATTTGTAACACTCAAGATGGATAAAGCAGCAAAATTTCGTATTATTTTATTTTTCACATCATCTCATTCCTAAAATATTTAGTTTGTGTGATATTTCTTTTAATATAAAAAGTGTTTTCCTGGCTAGTCTAATCAATTTAAAATTTCACATTGACAGTTTTAAATATTTTTTTCCAGATACTACACATGGTGAGGAGTGGTAAAAGAGGAAATAAATATTTAGTTTTCAAAGATAAACTTTTTTTTTACTACTGGAAAGATAATACCAGCTGCCAGAATTGTCCTTATAAAAGGCTTGCCATATGATATCCTGATTGGATGCTGATTTAATACAAAGAAGAAAATGCAAAAAACAAATGTATTTAAACACCATGACTACCAACTCCGCCACCATTTCGCCAAGAAGTTTCTGAAAAGTGAAGAACTTGAAGTACCTAGTGACCCAGAAAATCTATATAACTAAAGATTAAAGGTGCTGAAAAAAGTGATAGAGAACCAAGGTATTCATTTCATCAGCATACATTTTCCATATAATCAAGAAAAAAAATTGTTCAGCATCACCTGCAAAACGCGATTCCAAAAATGAAAAATAAAGATGATCAAAATTAATTTTTTGATTTGCATTTGTTGATGAGCCGATAAAAGATCCGTTAATGCAGCGACTTAAATGTATACAGAAAATGAAAAACAAAATATTCAGAAAAAAACCATCATGGCCATTTGAGTATGTTTCCGATCATTTCTGGAAAAACAAACTGCATTATTCTGCCCTTTCTAAACTAAATGCGTGTTCTTTTCATCAAAAACTTTGCTAAGAGTAATAAGAAACAAAGAAACCCTGGTAACTGAAGTACGTCGAACTCTTTAAGCGTTAGACACCAGTATAAATGTGATGTTCAAATGTGATGACTTTTTTCGCATGTCGTTTTTTTATTCTCTAAGCAGCAAGTTTTTAGTTAATCGAGTATTTATATATGTATGATTATGTTTTATTATATGTATGGTAAACACTGTAATCCAGGATACCAATAAAGATTTTATTATTATTTGCTCCCCAGGTAATAAAGAGCTTTTGTCTACTTTTGGAACTTATACAACGAAGCAAGGTCCTTACAAATTTTTCCCCCAAGACATTAAATCCCTGCTTATAAAATCCTCAAAAAAGTAATACGACAGCAACTATAATAATGTCAACCAATAGATTTATTTAAATTATGGTTCTGAATCTAAAGTTTACCTGGATTTTTTCGCCGCCCCTTAATTTCATGTGCTTTTTCATTTTACACGTGGCGGATGTTACTAGCTGAACAGGCAAGAAGATTAAATAGTTGCGCGTTTTCAAAGTGCCTTTTACTTTAAACATCGATGGGTGTGGTTTATAAGTGTTCGGGGAATGGCTTTTAAGTATTCTATTTGAAAGGGCGGATATGCTTCATGAGTGCTTGGGGATTGGGTTTTAATCAAAAATAAACATACTAATCCATTTCCGAATCACAATCTAGAAGCAAAGTAAAAACTTTGGAACTGACAACTTAGGTTAGACACGTGAACTTCCACCAGGCAAGTGAGGCCGGGTGCTCCGGAAGGGTAAGAACCTCCTGTTTAGCTAGCTACACCCGTCACGTGTGTAATCAAAATTGTGTGAAAGGAACACGGAACTATGACACGTCAAATATATCCAAGGATACCCTGGACACAGAGACATCAAACTTATCAACAATACTGCGATGACGGCCATAAAACTTTTTGAGGGCCTTGGATAAGCCTAGGCTTGCAAGTTTTTAAGTTTTATTATAGAAAATATTAGCGTCATGCAAATCGTTACAATATTGTTGATAAGTATGTTGTGGCTCTATAAAAAATTTTCCTTGATATATTTGACTTCCCATTAATCCGTGTTTTTTATTCTCAATTCCGATTATATATATTTAACACGTGGCGGAAATAAAATTGTACATAACGTGTAAGGGTGTCCTACCCAGGTTATTTCCCGAGATTTGATAAAATGAAATAAAAGGTTTCTTAAATAAATGAAATTAACCACGAGCTATGATTAATGTAAATTGCTAATAGCTCACGAGTACTCTAAACTTTTAATAAAAGTAAAGCACACAAGCAAATATACATTAAATAAATGTGCGAATTGACCGAGAAAACATTAAATGGACAGAATAAATTTAGAGAAATATTATTAGAACAAATATTTTTTAAAATAAAAACAAAATGAGTATTTATTATTTAAAGCAATTGCTTCTTCCCAAGCTTAATTAAAAGAGGGAAATAAGGGTCTGCTGCGCACTAGCTGTTCCATGAAATATACAGTGCGCACGAGGAACCCCAACTGGTGCGCACGAACCACCACACATATATATATATATATATATATATATATATATATATATATATGGTAATGCAGCTATATCAACAATAGCTCGCCAAATCAACAGTATAACCCTTTACGCAACTAACGTAACTATATAACATCGGATTCTAAAACCTTTTAACTGCATCCTTCTCTGCAAACAGATACAAAACTGACCCCGCTGGCAAGTTTTGACTCCATAAATATAAACAGTCCCTGGGTAATATTCAGTGACGTAAACAACTTGATCATTGAAACGTTTGACAACTATTCAGAAATACGCAATTAAAAGGTTTTAATTTCAAGTACTTGAATTTGAGATTAACGTTCAATATTTTGATAAAATTTAAAACAATTGTAATAAAATCCAAATGACTACATAGGATACAAATAACATTAAATATAAGTTTTAATTATACACCACTAGACGACCGTTTCGGAATACAATTTCTCAGCAGTAGCGCTTGGACCAAAATTGTGAAACCAAAATTTTTTCAAAGGGTGAACAAATCTGGTCAAGACACCCCCTTATTGCACAAATCGTTTGTTTCTGAGTCCAATAATAATTTAGTATTGGAAACACATTCAGCTCGAAGAATAGGTCATATTAAAGCAAAATTGCGTATTTTCTATAACATAACATTTATGAGCGACTGGTAGAATGGTAACAATGCTACATTTCATTAGGAGCCGAAGACAGCAGTACAAGGAATCAAATCAGCACAAACTTTACAGAAATCATAAACTTTTTTTCAAAATTCCCAGGAAAAAAGACCACATTCCCCAAACTTTATATGGGTTTATAAAATACTGGAATTAACAAAAGGAACATAACAAACCAAGAAATATTCACAAAACGGGACAAAATTCTTCTAAATCAAATCTACGAATAGCAATAATAAGAAACATAATAAAAAATATAAATTGGCGGGTGAATCTAACTAATCAGGAGATGTTTATCCTTTCGTTGTACCCGGTCCTGACGGAAGTTCAAGTTTTTTATCTGGCTTGCCGTTTTCAAAGATTTAACTTTGCTTTCGAATTGTGATCTGCACATGGATAAGTGTTTGTTGTTTGTATTTATATAAATTGTCATAGGTTGGTCACCTAACATTGATAGACTCGGATAGACAATCCCCTCCAAATATAATATAAATACTCTTACTAAGCAGAATTTATGCAGAACCTTGTTAAATCTGAAGAGAAAACTGTCGCCAAATCATTCAACTCAACATACAGATATATAGATGACATTCTGTCTCTTAACAATCCTAAATTTGGAGACTATGTAAATGTCATCTATCCTAGTGAGCTTGAAATAAAAGACACGACTGATTCCTCAAGTCCTGCTTCATATTTAGACTTGTACCTGAAAAATGACGCACAGGAAAGGCTACATTTGAAACTTTATGACAAACGTGATAACTTCAATTTTTCTATTGTCAACTTTCCTTTTTATGCAGCAATATACCTGCTTCTCCTGCTTATGGTGTATTTGTTTCCCAATTAATACGCTATGGTAAAGTTTGTTCCCAATACGGGGACTTTGTACAACGAAGTAGGCTGCTTGCAAATAAATTGTTGACTCGGGGATATTGCAAGCCTAGGCTTATCAAGGCCCTCAAAAAGTATTATGGCCGTCATCACAGTATTGTTTATAAGTTTGATGTCTCTGTGTCCAGGATTGCCTTGAATATATTTGACGTCTCATAGTTCCATGTTCCTTTTACACAATTTTGATTACACACGTGGCGGGTGTAGCTAGCTAAACAGGAGGTGCTTACCCTTTCGGAACACCCGGCCTTACTTCCCTGGTGGAAGTTTACGTGTCTAACCTAACTTGTCAGTTCCAAAGTTTTTACTTTGCTTCTGGATTGTGATTCGGAAATGGATTAATATGTTTGTTTTTGATTGGAAGAACCCGTAAAAATTACTCGCTTTACTTCATAAAAATATTTTCTGCGAAAACACGAAACCTCGCTTATCTGGTTGACATTCACGTGTTAAACTAAAGCCGGCCGTTTTCCAAAACTTCACTTTATTAAATTGTAATTTGAACATTTAGAACTAGACGGCCGTTTCGGAATACAATTCCTTATCAGAAGTGTTTAGACTAAAATTACGAAACCAAACTTATTTTCAAGATGTCGAAAAGAATCCAAAGGACCAAATGTAGCTAAGAAAATACTTTACACGAGAGAGTATACCTTAGTTTTTGAGGAATTTAATTAACTGAAGTGCGATTTATAATAAAATAAAAAAGGCCAAATTTAAATGATATCATTTACATAACAAACTGATTACTGCTTCCATTCCGGGCCATAATTGCATTGAGTACTTTTGGTCATGATAGAATCTCCTTTTTCGTACTGTCTTATGGTTTTGATACAATTTGCTAATGTTATATACTTGATATTAAATAATGTTACATATTAGTCATTGGTGATTACAAAAACATTAAATGTGTACAATTATCCATGAATTTGTATTCGTTTCTAACTTGTTTTACAGCAATATATCTAAACAATCTTCTGAAAGCAAATTATAAAATTGTGATTGCAAAATTACCTTGTCGTCATACAAATAAGGAAAACTTGTGTCAGCTGTATACACTTCCTCTTCATAAGCATACATTTTATGACAAGGTGATGACTAAATGTTTAGTATTGGTATGCAATTGTGTCCAGATTGCTGACATTGATGATGCCAAAAAGATTGTTATGAAAGTTTTAGATTTGTTTTAAAAAAATTCTAACAGAAATTTGAGAGGCTTATCTCGTTATCAACTTGTTAAAAGTTGCCAAAGTCACAGGTTTATGCAATGGTTCTTTATATATTATATTATCAAAAACAAACATACTTATCCATGTCCGAATCACAATCCAGCCGCCACGTGTGTAATCAAATTTGTGTGAAAGGAACATGGAACTATGAGACATCAAATATATCCAGGGCAATCCTGGACACAGAAACATCAAACTTATCAACAATACTGTGATGACGGCCATAAATCTTTTGGAGGGCATTGATAAGCCTAGGCTTGCAATATCCCCGAGTCAACACTTTTTTTGCAAGCAGCCTACTTCGTTGTACAAAGTCCCCGTAGTGGGAACAAGCTTTACCATAGCGTATATAATTGGGAAACAAATACACCATAAGCAGGAGAAGCAGGTATATTGCTGCATAAAAAAGGAAAGTTGACAATAGAAAAATTGATGTCATGAAGTTTAAAATGTAGCGTCATAATTCAGGTATATGTCTAAATATAAAGCAGAATTTGAGGAATCGGTCGCGTCTTATATTTCAAGCTCACTAGGATAGATGACATTTACATAGTCTCCATATTTAGGATTGTTAAGAGACAGAACGTCATCTATATAGTTGTATGTTGAGTTGAATGATTTGGCGCGACAGTCTTCTCTCCAGATTTAACAAGGTTCTGCATAAATTCTGCTTCATAAGAATAAAGAAACAAATCAGCAAGCAATGGTGCACAGTTTGTACCCATTGGTTTACCGATTGTTTGCTGAAAAACTATATTACCAAACACAACAAATATGTTATCTTGTCAAAATCTCCAACATTTGTTGATGGTATCTTCAGTATATTTTTGTTTGGAATCCGTATGCTGCTTGACAAAATAATCAATTCTTCTTGTAACTGTCTAAGACGGGATAGTGGTATAGAGAAAAGTTTAGTTCGGATATGGTGTAATCCGAGAGGTTTCTGCAGGAATGTTAAAAGATTAAGAAAACTAACATCATGGAAATTGGGTTTGTTGTAACGCCGATGCCCACGACTTCTATTGTCACGTTTAATTTTGTTTACATTTACATTGTTACAACCCGGGCTTAAAAGATTTCCTACGCTTACAATTTTGTCATTGCATCCATATGGCGAAGCAGTGCCTAGTTCTCTTATCCAGTTATTTTCCCGTTGTAATCGGTATGGAGTGCTTAATGTAGGACTATATGTATGGTTGTATATTTTTTCCAAAAGTGCGACATTCATAGATAATACAGAATGGTCCGGCTGGTTAAAATATTGGTAAAGAAACTGATTAGCATTGTTATTGATCTCAAACCGATGTCCATTCACACGTACATTTAGTCTATCTTTGGTTTCATTACATTATATATATGTTTATGTGCTGTTGATTTAATAAGTTTGTTTAGGGCATAGCAAGAAAGGTAAGAAATTGCGTATTTTTTTAAATCAAAATGTGTCTGATCGCTGTTTTAAGGAAATGAATAGCGATGCTTATTTACACTGGGTTTGTAATCCGTTGCTGCCAACCTAGGAATAATACAGGATAGTGCCCGTATCACATTATTTATAAATGAAAATTCTATAACTCCAACATTAAATTCTAGAAAAGGCCAAATAGTTAAATAATTACTGTAAAATAAGTGTTCCTCCTTTTGCAAAAAAACCCAAACTTTATGAAATTTATTTGTAAAGCTGATGTTATAGCATAAAAGCATACCAATTTGTATTCAGGTTGGCCGTTAGGCAATGTCAACTCAATCAAATAGAATTAATGTGAGCTAATTGCAATAACCTTTATTGCAAGGGATAATAAAACTGGTAAGTTTTTTAAAAACTTCATATGCCAGTCATTTACAGAGTTAACACCTGGATATTGTGAACGAATGGTGCTAAAAATTCTATTGGGACTTAAATGAATTTAATTATCGTACAGTGGCAAAATTCGTAATATCAATAAATTCTGATAGCCAATCTAATACATTTTAAGCTGTTTTGCGTAATTTTGCTTGTCCAGAAATATCGCTAATTCTTCTTATCTTTTAACCAAGTTTCCTGCCCTGTCTACAATTGTGCATATTCCTCTAGCTAAACAATGCGGAAAATTTCGCCTGAATTAAATTCCATTCTCCTTTTTAAATTAATGTGAATTATATTGGTAGATTTTTTAAAATAATTATCTTGTGTATATTTCATTTACATTAAAACACTAATTGGAATATTTACCATCCATCGGTGTTTTCACATTAATGATTCATTTGAATACGCAATACGGTGACACAAACCAATATGCTACCAAACCTTAATCAGGTATTCATACGCCATTGCAAAACTATACATTTACCGTCTATCGGTGCTTCCACATTAATGATGACACAAAACACTATCTTGATTAAAAAAAACTTTTATGGATGTCCCTTATGTTTGTTCTATTCCACAATGGAATTTGGTTTGAAGCTTTAAGAAAACGTACTATTTTATTAATCTATTGAATGTTAAGGACTCTGTTGAGTGTTTTGAGTCTGATGTATTTCCCTTCTTCAAGACCTGGAGAAAGGTGAATGCCGTTGTTTAATATTTTTTAAATATAGAGATATTTGGCATCTGTTCCTATATTTTCTTGATCGCAGCGAATCCGGTTGAAATCTTGGGGCTTTAACGTCAAAGTATTCATTTATTCTTTTTATATAAGGTTGCTTAAAATACTTAAACTTATGTCTTGGTCTCTAAAACTTAAGCCGTCTGGATGTCCTTTATTCCTTGATATAATCGTTTATATAAGGTTGCTTAAAATTATGTCTTGGTCTCTAAAACTTTCGCAGTCTGGATGTTCTTTAAAGATCTCTAAAACTTTCGCTGTCTGGATGTCCTTTAGAGGTACTCTGATATAATCATTTACGTAGGCTATACGACTACTCAAAATAATATCTTGGTCTCTAAAACTTTCACTGTCTGGATGTCCTTTAGAGATCTCCAAAACTTTCGCTGTCTGGATGTCCTTTAGAGATACTCTTTGATATAATCATTTACATAGGCTATACAACTACTCCAAATAATATCTTGGTCTCTAAAACTTTCACTGTCTGGATGTCTCTAATGTTTGTTCCATTCCACAATGGAATATGGTGTAAATTTGAAAATCTATTAAAGTAATATACTATTTTATTAATTTATCCGACTATAGTGTTGAATGCCAAAGAATCTGTTTAGTGTCTGATGTATTCCCTATGTCTCAAAACCTTGGAAAGGGGGAATGCTTCCTTTACTCATTTCAACTTTAGAGATATCCGGCATTCGTTTCCAGGTTTTCTTGATCGCAGCAAATCTGGTTTATATCTTGGTGCTTTAACATTAAAGGATTCATTTATTTCTTTGGTATAATCATTTATATAGGCTATAAAGTTATTAAAATACTTAAAATTATATTTTGGTCTCTAAAACTTTCGCTGTCTGGATGTCCTTTAGAGATACCCGGTATCTGTTTCCAGATTTTCTTGATCGCAGCAAATCTGGTTAAAATATTTCTCATCTAATATCAAATGATTCATTTATGTATTTCGTATGTCCTAAAACCTGAAGAAGAATGAATACTGTCCTTTAATAATTTCTAATTTTGGGATAACCGGCAAATTGTTCTGATTTTCTTGATCGCAGCAAATCCGGTTTAAACCAAATTAATTTATTCCTTTGATGTAAACATTTATACAGGCAATGTGATTACTTCAAATAATGTTTTGGTCTCTAACTTTGTCTGTCTGGATGTCTCTTGTGTTTGTTCAATTCAACAATATAATATAATGTAATCAAACAATATTGGTTTTAAATTTGGACAGTTTTAAGGTAACATACTATTTTATTAATCTGCCAAACTAGTGTTGAATACGTACCTATGAATCTGTTTACTGTGTAAGTTTGATGTGTTTTCCCTGTCGCAAGTCCTAAAAAATGTATAAACTACCGTAATTTGATATATGGTAACCCTAAGGATATCAATGTCCTCAAAAAAGTCTTATTGCCATCTTCACAGTATTGTTGATAGGTGTCCCGGATTGCCCTGGATATATTTGACATCCCATAATTCCATGTTTCTTTCACTCAACTTTGATTACACAGCTAGCTAAGCTGGAGGTGCTAACCATTCCGCCCTCACTTCCCTCCTGGCTGTTCATGTGTTTAACCCGATTTCTCGGTTTCAAGATTTTACTTTGCTTCTGGATCGTGATTCGAACATGAATTAGTTTTTTATTGAATTTTTTTTCGATATTAGTTAAATATGTACATAACTAGAATGTCCGATTTATTACATCTACCCTACCCCTACAAAAGCACTTTAGATTGCATTTTTTCAAAATGTGGATATAATCAAATATTAATAACCAACAAAACTGTTCCCAATTAACACTTGTTGGACACTTGAATCCTGAAATAAACTACAGTTCACTAATTGTTCTGCTTATGTCTGGATAGGAACTTGAATCCTAAAATAAACTACAGTTCACTAATTGTTCTGCTTATGTCTGGATAGGAACTTGAATCCTCAAATAAACTACAGTTCACTTATCTGTAGTTTCTCTTGACTCATTTTGAACATTAATGAAGAGACTGTAAAATAAAATGCATTTCATCATATATACATATGTTTTTATTTATAAATAATACAGTCATGTCAATTTTGTTGACCAAATTTTTAAAATATTAAAATTTACTATCGTACTATTACAGAGAATCTGCGCCAAATAGACTGTTTTATATATTGTTCATTATTTAGTGTTCAGCTAGTTATACCCGCCACGTGTGTTATCAAGTAGTATTCTACATTTCAAAAAGCTCTAATGGAATACCACAAATAACTTTTCCCAAAAATTTTAACTCTTTTTCCTTAAATTAGTATACCTTAGTAAATATACAAAAAAGGTTGCATATCAAAAACAGACAATATCCATCCATGTTCAAATATCAATCCAAAGGCAGCACATAAATTGGAAAAATTAATAAAAATAATAATAAACGTCTACCATGGCAGTGTTTTAGTCTATGACCAGATGAATATGTTTCTGATAGAACCGTAAAACTTATTTTTCCGGAGCACCCGGCCTAACATCTCTGGTGGAAGTTCACGTGTCTAACCTAACTTGTCTGTTCCTAAGTTTTGCTTCTGAATTGTGATTCGGACATGAATTAGTATGTTTGTTTTTGATCATCAGTCAGCGGAGCAATCTAATAATGTTTATCTACCATCGACATAATTGCCTATTATGTACGCCAGTTTTTAATTTTACAGCTCTAGACCGCCGATTCGGAACACAATTCCTCATTATTAGTGCTTAGATCAAAATTGTGGAACAATTTTTAAGATGCTGAAAAGATACCCGAAAAGACAAAAATGCATTTAACCAAATTTACCTAAGGCGATATTTTACATAAGGGAGTAAACCTAAGATTTTGTTGAATTTAGATTTTAACTAACAGCAAATTTAGACAATAGTATATTTCTGACAATAACACAACTATTGCCTACTAGGTTTGCAATATCCCCGAGGAAAAATAGTATAAGTTAGTATATTTTAACCTTGACACATAATCAGTTATTTGGTGTTTATAGTACACTGACAATTTCTGTACATGCTATTTCAGGAAAACTTATTGACAAATCATGGTTTTGCCTGTGATGTGCTGTTACTAAAAATTATCCATATGGCTAAACAGAAAATGGGAATTATTTTTTCAGCAAAATCCCCTGTACATTTGATATTTTGTTGAACTGATTAAAACAAATTTATTCATGTCTGTATGCACTGTTTACGGAGTTGCCGCCATTCTAATTCTATTCGTCGATTAGCAATACTGCTTCCTTCCAAATTCCCTTGACAGTAGTTTTCATATGCCTCTATCACCTCATTATAAAAGGACAACAATTCATTTTCTGTATTGCCTCCAAGTAATATACTGCAATGACCCTTTTATTTATAGTTAAAATTTCAACCATATTTTGATGAATCTCTGTCAATGGAAATATATCTAGCAAAACCACATATCCACTTAGATAGCAGAGCATGTAAAATCAAATTTGAGAATGCAATAAACATGTAAATGTGAGACATCAAATATATCAGGGATACTTTTTTATCAAAAGTGAAATTCTTGCCTTTTGGTTCATAATATATGAGTCATAAATACGTGACATTAAAAATTTTGTATCGTGTTACGATAATGATATGAATTTTATAATCATGAACCTTTGAAAAAATGTGATCATTCCACTACCCATAACCAAGTCAAAAGATGAAGTTCTTTGTTCATAAACGACAATTTTTGAACATTTGTTCAATGAATATATTTCTAAATCTCTCTGATGACGAATATTAACTTTATTGTTTGCTTGTACATTTTCGAATGTTAATATTTTCTATTCCAAACATCTAACAAAAAATGTTGCATATCAAAACAACAGATATACATCAACAGACATACATCTATGTTCAAATATCGATCAAAAGCAGCGCAAAAACTAGTAAAATTATAATTTTAAAAAATGAACGTCTACCAGGGCAGCGCGTTTAATCTATGACTATGTTTCTAATGGATCCGTAAAAGTGATTTAGAAGGAGGCTTATCTCCATGATTTTGATCGATTAGAGGAGCAGCAAAACCGCTTCTTCCAATAATCTTTGACTATTATTGACATGGATTTTTCTTTACTTTGATGCATATTCGGTTTTAATAGTACTTACCTAAAAATAGATTATGTAATTTTTGGGGGGAAAAATAAAGAATGTGATGGTTTTTTTGCGATTTTACTGTTACTTAAAATTGGTAAATATGACAAAGCAGAAAATGGGGATAATGTTTTCAGTTTTCAACAAAACTCTCTGTATATGTGACATTTTGTTGGAATTATTGAAACACATTTATCTGTGTGTGTACTCTGTTTATGAAGTTGCCACCACAAATTTTTATTTGTTGGTAACCAATACTGTTTTCTTCCAGAATTTCTTGACAATCTTTTCTGTACCCTTATCAATTCTTATTATAAGAGGACAGTATTCATTTTCAAAATTGCATCGGTTCAATTGATTTAAGCAATGTTTATCAACACCATTACCCGGAAAATTGCAGACGAAGTTGGAACTTTAATCAGGCCGGACTTGTTACCCCCACCCCACCCCACACCACACAAACACGCTACACACAGAATGAAAGAAAAATGTACACCAGTAGGGTTTGTTGGTTCATTGTTTCATGAAGTAAAGGCGAGTATTTTTGAACGTTAGTGGTAATAAATTGCAAGGAAGACAAAATTCTTTGTTCAAATATAATTCCCGATGGTATTGATTCAAACACAAATCATCTTGTGTCACTAAACTTAGGATATTTGTATTGATTTATCTGTTCGAAAAATATTCGCTGGGTTTACGAATAAACTTAGGATATTTGTATTGATTTATCTGTTCGAAAATTATTCGCTGGGTTTACGAATAACCATAAAGCCATTTCGAATTCATATTTCAATAGTTATCAATATATTTATACCAAGTACACCATAATGACGAATTTATCTGACCACCATTTGAGGAGCGTTAAAAGCTAAACTCTTGAGTAAATATTTTACATTTACTTCTGTTCGTCCTTAGGAATATGTTACGGTTGTTGTCGTACGTCAATCGGTTCCTTTTCGTTATAATGTGATGATATTTAAAGAGATATTTTGGTCATTTTTTAAAGAATTGCAATACACTTTTATAGGTAATGTAGCAAGCATATATTGAATATAAGCGTTTATTTTGTTAAAAGAAAATAATTTATTGATCAAAAAGAATGAAATTTAAAAAAAAGACCAAATCTATATGTAGTGTGAAAGACATTTAGTTCTCGCCAGATATTAACAAAGCATACCAATCTATGTCCAGACCCACGACCCAATAGTAAAAAATCTTTGAAACTGCAAATAAGGTCAAACACGCGAATCTTCAACAGGGTAGTGAAGCCCGGTGCTCCGAAAGGGTTAGCACCTCTTGTTTAGCTAGCTACAACCTTTTGTGATCATAGTTGGGAAGGAAATGGTCATGGAACTATTAGATGAAAACAAACATACTAATCAATACCCGAATCACAATCTAGAAGCAAAGTAAAAACATTGGAACTAACAAGGTAGGTCAGACACGTGAACTGCCGGAAGGGTAAGCATCTGTTTACCAAGCTATATCTGCCACGTGTATAATCAATATTGCGTGAAAAGAATATGGACTATGGAACGTCAAATATATATCCATATGTATGAAAGCCATAAAACAATTTTGGCGAAACGGTCTTGATAGTCTTGACCTGCAATATTCTTGCGTCAGTTTTTTTGTAAGCAGTTGCTTTGTTGTATTTATATATTATGCCAGTTTAAACTTTATAGCAGTAGACGGCTGTTTCAGAATACAATTCTTCATCAGTACTGCCTGGACCAAACTCGTGAAACTAAAGCTGCTTCATGAGGTTAAAAAATATATAAAAGTTATAAAAAGGCCTCGTGGTGGGAGGATAATATAAAGAAGGAAACAAGCAATCGATCAAGATAAAAACGACAAACGCATTTGGACCTTAAATTATAAAACCAAAACATTTCAAGTTGCTCGACAATGTAACCGTGCAACCAAGTGCTGAATACTTTTATAATAAGAGTCCTAGTGTGTCACTTCAATTCTGATTCATATTCCTTCATGCAAAATTTGGTTAAACATATTTTGATTCTTTGGATATTTTTTCAAATCCTTGAAAAATATATAGTTTCACAATTCTGATGAAAAATTGTATTCTGAAATGTCGGTCTAGTGCTAAAAAATAACAATAGTATAATATAATATTTAGCAATTTAAATAAAATGTGGGACATGGATCGGTTAATTTGTGGTTTATAAAACAATAGATTCTCACGATTTTCATGGTGTTTTGTTGCAGAGTTGATATTAATTTAACACGTTGACGATTCATTGTCGAATTGATGGAAGAGAAACATATTACAACTTACAGTTGTGCGCTGTATTAAAAATAAATGTATATTGTGTGTTATTAAAAATAAACATATTAATAACGTAGAACAATATGATCGTTTCACTATTGATAAATTATAAGTTGATGGCATAGATTGTTTTCATTTCTTTGTCGTTATATACACAGTTGTGTATTTGAACAAAGGCTGTAATTTCGGTAAAACTACTGTTCATTGATTTTTCCACAGCGACTTAAGAGTTAAGCCGATCAATATGAAACTACGTAATTATGTATGATTATCGTTAACGTTGCCATGGTAATATTGGAGTATAGACGATATATTTGATACTTAGCAAATGTAAATTATGTATAAAGCTTCTGCTAAATCAAAACAAAGTGATATTACGTTATGGTACCGAAATATAAAATTCTCCTTGGATTCGTGTTTCACAAACATCGGTTTTTTTGTTATTAAAATATCTTTATCATTTTATTGTAAATGTTCACTTTAACAATCTATCTATGGTGATCACATAAAGCATCCATGAGATTTCAAAGGCTTTACATCATTTGGTCTTCACTTAATATCAATAATAAAATTCACTGTATAGATATTATTCATAAGTGGTAGCTTGTTTGATGTTTTTACCATTTAAATGTAATTTGCCTGTTTTCAATTACAGAAGTAGGGTTGAGGGGATAAGAACACACTGTGGTACAAGAGATAAACGAAAACGGTAATGCATGACATAAATATACTTCTCTTATCACAGACATTCAAATTTTCACCACCTGTGCACTATTGCTTGCGGATTTGTGAATTTATTCGTATGAATAATGTATGCAGACCATTGTTAAATCTGGAGAGATTCAACTCGACATCGAGTAATATTGATGACATTCAGAATTTGATTCTTTAACTATAGTTAATATTTGGACTTTACCTCTACTATGACGCTTACGAAACATACATACCAGGCTGTATGACAGCCGTAGTGACTTTCACTTATTTTATTGTCAATTTTCCTTTTATGCACATAAATTCCTGCTTTTCCGGCATAATGTGTATATGTATCACAATAAATAAGCTATGGAAAAGCTTGTTTCCACTTACGGATAATTTATACAAAGAAGCCACAGATTTCAAATAATAAAGTATTTGTTAATGAAGAGATATTGCAAACCTAGGCTTAGCTAAGCCCTTGCCTAGTAGCCTTTGATAAATCTGGTGATGTCTCTGTATTCGGTATGTTTGTTTTTGATTTGTACTGAGTAAGTTATTGTCATACCAGTATCTTTTTACTTGAATAATGATATTTGCAAGTAACTTTTTTGCATCACTGTTTTTTCACTATAGAATAATGTAAATATTTAATAAAATAACAAACATACTAATCTTTGTCCAAGTCATCCCAAAGGAAAGTAAAAATGTAAAAATTTGAAACAATAAACTCATAGCAGATTTTATTGAAATAATAAAGAAAAATCAGTTTTATGAAAAAATATACACCGCAAATAATTATTATCTAAACAGCAAATTTTCCTAGAAACGAAATTTTTTTTTTTTCTAAGACATCCCTATTTTAAATACAACTGAAAAAGATTCTTGTGAAGGCCTTAAACTCTAGAAGAGTGTACTGACATTATAACAAGTTTTAAAAACAACAAATCAGGAACAGATGGCTATACAGTAGAATTTTACTACTATTTTTAGACGAACATTACAGACCTGGTTCTAATTAGCCTCTATGAAAGTATCACTACAGGTTTATCAGTAGAACAGAGACGGGGCATACTTACACTAGTACCCAAACAGGATGAAAATAAAAATTTGTTTAAAAAAAACGGAAAGCTAAATCTCCATTAACAATCGACTATAAAATTTTATCTAAAGCCCTTCCTAAACGACTCAAAACTATTTACCAAGAATTATTCACCCCGACCAAACAGGTTATATTAAAAACGTTACATTGGGGAAAACACTAGCACTATATTGGATATTTTTCGATTTAACAAACTATAAAAAGTCAGAAACAAGCCAAGACGTTTATCAACAGGAATTCGCTGCTATTAAAGATAGATATAGTCGTTTGATTCCTCCAATTATTAGAGAGGAACTACGACAGTGGCATCCAATTTATACTGATGGATCAAAAACTGCTGGTCGGGTATCAGCGGCTGCAGTTATTGGAGACGAAACAATAAGCATTCGCCTTCCCAATGAAAGCTCTATATTCACAGCTGAGGCTAATAACAATAACAATTTTATTATATGCTCTGACTCTTTATCTGTCCTTCGGGCAATAAAGAACAGAAAGTTTGATCACCCTCTCATCAGTGAAATTCTGGAATTGCATACTTCAATTACATATGCAGTTTCAGATTTTAATAAAATAATACATTATTGTTGGTTACCTAGCCATGTTGGTATTAAAGGCAACACAAAAGCCGATTCAGCTGCTAAAGCAGCATTGTCTAAAAATATAACGTCTAGCTTAATTGCGCATACTGATTTAAAACCATTGATATACAATTATATCAATGGTCAAGTCATTGGAATAGCCAAGAACATAATAAATTATTTTCAATTCAGCCTTGTCTGGGATTTATACCTTTGTCCCAGTACAATAGGCATGAAAATATTGTTCTTCGGAGCTGTAGAATCGGCCATAGTTATTTAACACATTCTTTTATATTGAAGGGAGAACAACCTCCCCAATGTATCCCTTGTCAAGGTCAACAATCTGTCCAACACATTTTGCTGGATTGTGTTGACTTTGCACATACAAGGGATACTTTTTATTCAGCATTATCAATGCAAGATATTTTTAGTAATATCAATGCAAGATATTTTTAGTAATGTCAGTGGACATCAAATTTTAAACTTCCTTCGGGAAATTAACTTGTATCGTAAAATATAATTGTTTTATCATATATGACACAGTGTTTTATTTATTAATTGTCTGTGATGTAACTGGTTTTTATCAGTTTAGCAATAGTTTTATTGGAGGTTTATTTGTTATTAACTTTACATTTTACATTTTAATACTTTGTGTTATAGATACTATTGTGTCTTTTACTTTTTCTAGCCGCGAATAGCTGCAATAATGCTGATGCGGCTTTAAACAATAACTCACTCGCTCAATATGCAATCTTTACAAATGTCCCTGGCTTGATTTTTTTTAAAAGACTTTGAAAAGGCCTTGATACATTAGAATGGTTTTATCTTGAAAGGGTAAATTTGGATTTGAAGTTAGTGTGTCATTTAGAACACGGGTTGAAATTTTATATAGTGATATCAATAGTTGTGTTATAAACAATGGTTATACAACAGAAACATTTAATATTTATAGAGGATTTCGTCAAGGTTGCCCCCTTTCCCCATATTTGTTTATAATAGCTCTAGAGGTACTAGCGATATCTATTAGAAATAATGAAAATATTTATAGTATAAGAATACATGATATTGAGTTTGAAATAAGTCTTTAAGCTGATGATACTACATGCTTCTTTTGATGATTTTAAAGTATGTTCTGGGCTGAAAATCAACTTAGACAAAAACCGAAGCAATATGAATTGGTTCAATTAAACATTTTAGACCTGGAACACTACTAGTAAAATGATCAGATTGTTCCTTTTTACATTACGTGTTTGGTTTACATAAATCTGAAAATTATAAATTAGATGATCTAAAAACTATATTCAACCTTTGACTACAAACTTTTTTCATAACGCAAAACGTAAATAAACAACTTTTGAATAGTTTCTTTCAAATAAATATTGTTTGTGACCATTAAGGAGGAAAAATAGAAATACGTTTCCTCTTCCCAAATTGTGTTACTCGGTGTTTTGTAAGATCTACTCAAAATGTCTAACTTCGATCTTCAGGGTATTGCGGACCATTAGTCGATAATAGTGAAAGAATCCTTAAGAGAAAAAATCAATTATAAATACAAGTTACTAAAAATTGCAATTTAACGAAGCATTTGAACTTTGTTCATTCAGTAGAATAATGTACAGAGTGTATAATTCCGTGTAGCTAGAACTCGTAGCAAATTTAAAATGTCAGCTTTGCTAGTTTTATTATCTAGTTCATGACCTGATGGCCCAGGAAAAACATTACAGTCAATTCATAAATGGTTACAGTTAGTGTGATGCTTTGTTTCAATTATTTCAAAGTAACATAAACTTTTTTGTGCAAAAATGGTATCGATTTTAAATATCTGTGTGCTTTGTAATACCCATTTATTAAACTGAAACATTTTAATAATGCCAGTCTCGTTAGTTTTTCCACCATTTTGTCATCGCTGTCCGCATTATTACATGAAGTGAAAACAGTTTGAGCCAACAATGAAATTCTTTTATCAGACACATATTCCTGCGTTTCACGATTTCTACCAGTGTTAATTTATACCTCTTCAATCCAAACAGTTGGATCAAGATGAAGATTTTCCTGGATTCTGAATAAAAAAGATTCATCCATTACTGATGTGTTTCGACTCATTCTCGGAGGAATAAGCGTCTTGTGACTAATACACAATGCTAAAATATTTCAATAGCTCATGATATTAAGTGACGAAATTCAATTCACCATGTACGTTTTATAAATAATAGTATTACATGTCATTGTTCCTATTCCAAAGTCGGGAAAGGATCACTCTGATCAATCTAACTATAGGCCTATTGCCTTAACTAGCTGCGTTTGTAAAACCATGGAAAGGATGATCAATAATAGCCTCGATTATTATCTTGATTCTAACAATCTCCTCTCGCATATTCAGTGTGGTTTTAGGCGTAACAGAAGTACTTTAGGTCACTTAGTTCGCCTTGAATCATTTATTAAAAATGCCTTTTTAAATAAACAACATGCGTTCTCTATATTCTTTGACCTAGAAAAGGCATATGATACCACTTGGAAATATGGCATCCTTAAAGATCTTCATGATATGGGTCTTAGAAGTCATACTCCTAATTTTATTAAAAACTTTCTCGAAAATCGAGAATTCCAAGTTCGGTTGGGGTCAACCCTCTCTGATGTCTTCGATCAAGAGATGGGTGTCCCGCAAGGTAGTATTTTATCTGTTACTCTTTTTAGCATTAACATAAATAGCTTAGCTAAAGTTTTAAACAATAGCATAGATGGTTCCTCTTTGTTGATGACTTTGGCATCTCCTGTAGAGGGACACATATGCATGCTATTGAAAGACAACTTCAACTTTGCCTCAACAAAATACAAAAATGGTCATTAGAAAACGGTTTTAAGTTTTCAAAAACTAAAACTTCCTGTCTCCATTTCTGCAATAAACGTAAAATGCATAACCCTGAACTGTATATCAATGGCAGTATTATTAAAGTTGTAAAAGAAGCTAACTTTTTAGGAATCTTATTTGATTCCAAATTATCTTTTATTCCCCATATTAAAAGCCTCAAGGCATTGATATCTTAAAGCATTGGATATTTTAAAAGTTTTATCTAATACACACTGGGGTGGTGATCAACCAACATTACTTCATTTGTACAGGTCACTTATCAGATCTAAACTGGATTACGGGTCTATTATTTATGGATCTGCCCGTAAATCATATTTAAAAGACCTTGATACAATTCATCACCAAGGACTTCGAATATGTTTAGGAGCTCTTAAAACGTCTCCAATTGATAGTTTATACGTGGAAGCTAATGAACCTCCACTGCACTTAAGACGCACTAAATTATCTCTGCAATATGCCACAAAATTATTTGCAAATCCATCCAATCCGGCATTTCATTGTGTTTTTAATCCTCCTTATCAAGAGCTCTACAATAAAAAGGTTAATGCTATTGCTCCTTAAGAAATACGTTTAAAACCACATTTCGAGTAATGTAATTATTAAGAAACACAAATTAACAGATGATCCAACCTGGCTTCTAAATAAACCAGAGGTCAATTTGGATCTTACAAACTATAAAAAGTCAGAAACAAGCCAAGACGTATATCAGCAGGAATTTGCTGCTATTAAAGATAGATATAGTCGTTTGATTCCTCCAATTATTAGAGAGGAACTACGTCAGTGGCATCCAATTTATACTGATGGATCAAAAACGGCTGGTCGGGTATCAGCGACCGCAGTTATTGGAGACGAAACAATAAGTATTCGTCTTCCAAATGAGAGCGCAATATTGCTTGCTTTACAGTTTATTTCAAAATCGCCTCATAACAAGTTTATTACATGCTCCGACTCTTTATCTGTCCTTCGGGCAATAAAGAGCAGAAAATTTGATCACCCTTTCATTTGTGGAATTGCATAGTTCAGTTACATATGCAGTTTCAGATTTTAATAAAACAATACATTATTGTTGGTTACCTAGCCATGTTGGCATTAAAGGCAACACAAAAGCCGATTCTGCTGCTAAAGCAGCATTGTCTAAAAGTATAACAGCTTGCTTAATTCCGCATAATGATTTAAAACCATTTATATCAATCAATGGTCGAATCATTGGAATAGTCAAGAACATAATAAATTATTTTCAATTCAGCCTTGTCTGGGATTTACACCTTTATCCCAGTACAATAGGCATGAAAGTATTGTTCTTCGGCGCTGTAGAATCAGCCATAGTTATTTTACACATTCATTTATATTAAAAGGAGAACAACCTCCCCAGTGTGTCCCTTGTCAAGGTCAACAATCTGTCCAGCACATTTTGCTGGATTGTGTTGACTTTGCACCTACAAGGGATACTTTTTATTCAGCAATATCAATGCAAGATCTTTTTAGTAATGTCAGTGGACATCAAATTTTAAACTTCCTTTGGGAAATTAGTTTTACATTTTGATAGTTTTATTATTGAAAAGTATCTTTTACTTTTTCTAGCCGCGAATAGCTGCAATATTGCTGATGCGGCTTTAAACAATAATTCACTCACTCTTTAAGTGATAAAGTGGTGGCCTGGTCATTACCTACGCAGTGAACAAACTGTCAAGACTTACTGATGTCGATAATGTCTTTTAAACCTTAAACAATCCCAATATAAATAACAGAATGTGACTAAAGGTTAATTGTTGCAAAAAATGAAGCTCAACATTTGATAACCATTTTCATCTAGACCTTTCTATTTGCCGTATAATCAACGAACAAGTTTGCGAAAGAAAGTTATAAAAAATCAAAATAGAAAATAAACAAAAACATCTCAATATTATAAATATTTATTTTTGTTTGCAATATCTGGCCACGACTAAATAAGCTAACCAAGTACATCATTAATGATTTATAAAACAAACCTTCAAACCAGTCTTGTTATATAATAAACTGGTGATCTCAAAATCAGAGAAAATCGATAAAATATATAGTGTACCCATTGGTCCAAATAATATAATCATAGAAAACATTTACTTTTTATGATCCAATAGGTCTGAAAGTAATTTCGGAATAATAATAAGTATATAATGAGCCATGGTCAAGATTCACTATTAGGAGAGGAGACTGTACGATTAGTAGTTAAGAATATCTGCAGTGGCTGTTGAATTCTGAAAAAAAATTATTACCAAGATTATTTAAGTGAACACTGTCATTTGCAAATCAGACAGAATGAGGTGCAATGAGTTCAGGATCTCTTTATACAGGCTACCATTTGTTAGTTCTATACTCTCCAGGCTAACTCTATAAAGAGGCTTAAAATAAAATTTTGTTCAACCCATCAGCTAGAAAATTTGTGACTATCCAATGGTGAAGTATTGGTATAGTGAAGTAAAATAAGGGTGGATGTCAAACCTGAAAGTAGTGCAAATTTATTTTACAGCCTTGTTTTGTATGTGACCCCCCCACCACCACCACCACCTAAATTTTAAGTAAAATTCCTAAAATATCATTAATGGATATTTTAGCGGCTATATCAATAAAATATTATATTTTTTAGACATTTTATTATTGACACATCTTGTACAATAAAATACAGCTATAATATGATATTCAAAAGTTGGTTAAGAGGATTCTCAGCTTTTTTCTTATTTATATTTATTTTTTCTTCATTTTGTAGTGATGCATCTGATGATACTGTCCAGAGTATGAAATTATATAGCAATTCTGGAACCAGGCTTTCTTTCCTTTCTGTAGATATATCTGATGGGTCAAGAGGTTCTGTTTGTATTCCTATGCATTTCTTTCTAAGGGATCGAATTATCATATCAGCATAGAACAACGCTGTTTCGGGTGACGGTTCAACATTTTCTTCACTTGTAATATATTCTTTAATCTGAGTGTCCTTTAATAATTCTTTAAGCCTTGCTGCTGAATTTTGTACATCTAGTAGTTGTAAACTTTGACTGATTACAATATCTGGCTTATTTCCGGCATATGATGGTACAACACAGAAAATATTACTGTAATATGTTCCTAATTTATGTTTCAACTTTTAGCATGTGTATGCTGTCGCATTGTGTTTGTCAACATCAGCATTTATGAGCAAATTTTGAAATGTTTCTAGAAGTTGTACCATTTTGACCGTTTTTCCTGCCACTAGGTCAGACTGTAAACCCTGAATCAATTCATTAAGCGTTTTGTATATAGCTGACCTTGTTTATCAACAACAATGTACTTGCTATGGCATAATGTATGGTATTTGGCTTCATTGGCTATGAGTTTGCTGAAATCGCCAACTTTACGTACCATTTCATTGTTTTCTTTCTCTGCTACATGTTTTTCTAATGTGTTACAAAATTCAAATGTTGCTACATTTATTAATGATTTATCTTTTTTGTATGATATCTGTTTGCAAAACATTCACAATTCCTTCCAATTAAAAGACTTTCTTTGTATCTTTGCTGCTGTAGCGCCCTCTGGTGTATCATCTTTTGGTTCTGCCGTAAGCCTAATAATTATAACCTTGCTTGTGTATGAATAACAGTCTGTGTGTCAATTAATCTTGACGTTTTCTCAAAATAATATCCCATACTTTCAAATATTTCTGTATCTCCTGTGGTCTCTCTACAATTACAACGTTTAAAACGTCTCTATTCCTTTTGCAGATGCTTTTCTGACAGGTTCATCAGTTAAAGTTTGACAAATGGAACACTTATTTATATCAACAGACTGTCTCCTTTTCAAGATAGGATTTAGAAGTTTTAGTGAACTTGGATTCATGGTTATTCACAGTTATCTGGTATCTGGATTTAATCCTGAAGATACACAAATAAATCAAATCCTATAGTTACAGCGTCATTTTATGCAAATATTTTTTTAATTAAGGGGTAGGGGAAATTTTATATACTTTTATACCTGTTAGGCCATAATAAAGTAATACCTAGATTTTCATCTAATTTTTTTTTCAAAATGGGGCGGGGCAGATTTAATTTTTTTTATTTTATTTTTCAGAATCTCCCACAGACTGCTGTAAATAAGAAAGAATAAGAATATCAACAAATATAAACATTCACAACCTTTTTTATTCAACAACAGTTTAAATGTATTCCATGTGTTTTAAACCAACTAAAAAGAATAACAGTATCTAAAATAAAAACTTGTTTTTTTTTATTTTTTGTCATGTTTATAAAATAAAATACAAACATTTGGAATGGCTAGATATTAAAATACATGAAAACATGTAAACTGAGTTCATAATAAATTCTGGGATTGAATGCTATGAATGTGACTAGATTCATATTTAACAAAACTTTGGCCGAGCTTTCAGATACCACAATACCAGTCTCATCTTGATTGAATTCAATATACAATCCTAAATGAAACAACATCTCCGACTTTTGTGGTAGGATTACACTCTGTCAACTCGTGTTTTGTGCGACCAACACAAACCGTGATTTTTTAATTCAATGCGTTAACAACGGGCATCTGATAACGAGTTTACCACCTACAAAGTCGTTTTATAATTCCATTAATGCATGGTGTCTGAAACTTGGCAGCCATACCAGTTTTTGATTGTTCTGAAGTCCGATTTTACAGTGTATAATAAATACCATGCTACAACCAATATGCGAAACACGCTACTTTAGTTTTTGAAAATCCGTCTGCAATTTGATCGACCAGTCAACTTCTACTATAATCCTATGGCTCATGGAGCACAAAACACTACTTTCGTTACAACGCACAACTCGATCGGAAACCAGTCAGCTTTTACTTATTACCTTATAGCTCATGGAGCGAACAGATATGTTGTAAAAGCCGGAATCGAAACCGGACACGAGTTCAAAATCCGTAATAAAATAAATCGAGTGGGCGGGGATGAAAATCTAGGTATTAATTTATTACGGCCTTACTAACTTGTTTGACAAACAAAATGTTCATTAACTGCCACATACAAACACTATATCATAAACAAAAGTCATTCCATATAATATTTATAGATTTTTCTGTTCACTCCTTATTTTTGAAAAAATAAATTAATGACCAATTTTACACATTTTGGGGTAAGGGAAACGTTTTCATCATCCGCACCTTCATGGGTCACATACAAAACGAGGCTTTAACAAAATTTGCACCACTTTCAGGTTTGATATCCACCTTTTTCTTACTTCACTATACCAATACTTAGCCATGATATACTCTGAAATTTTCTAGCTGATGGGTTGACCAGAACTTATTTTTCACTTTGCCAGCTGGGAGACTTCTAACTAGATGGTTAATTCTTTCGGGTTTACCTTAACTAATCTCTGCATATAATTGCTGAAAGTGGCTAGAGGCCACAGGTGGCAATAATGAACCTCAATTTAGGATAATTTTGGAAATGGGCGATTCGGGGCAATGTCCATAATAAGAAAAATTAATATTTTTGACTTTTTGTTTGTGCTTTTAGAGACTTTAGAAAGTCGGCAAAATATGACAATTGTCATCCAGACCTTTTTATTGGTCTTGTAATCAACATTTAAGTTATCGATAGAACTGTCTTGAAATATTTAACAATTACGAAGGGTTTCATTTTCGTGAAGCATTTGCTTTGCAGCAAATTTTGCAAAAACGGAGTCATTTTATTTCAACAGAATGTTCACAAAGAGAATCGTCAATCTTAATATTTGTTTTTAAAATTTTGCCAAAAGGCAGATAAATAAAACTTTAATGTCTGCAATGCGTGTTGAATTCTGAATGAAAATAAATCATTGCCAAGATCAATGAATTTAATGGTCTCATTTGCAAAACAACTGGAATCAGCTTTAATGAGTTAAAGATATCTAATGTACAGGCAATCATTTATAAGCTTTTTTCTTACTGTAACTTTGTTTAATGTTTTGTGGTTTAAAGTTTTAGTTTTAGTAATTATATAATCCCTGCATCCAGTGGATGGGGCTAGAGGTTAAATGGGCTAAATGAACCTTAACATTGGATAGTTTTGGAATTGCATAATAGGCAGCATTGTATATTGTAGGTTATCCTTTTTGACTTTTTATTTGTGCATGAAAAGACTTGATACAGCCGGAAAGAATAGCCATTGTCAGTTATAAACCATATTTTAGTCGTGTCATCTACATGTAAGTTAACGTTAGAAAGGACCTCAACAATTTACCTGCCAATTACGACGGGTAACATTTTTTCTAAATCATAACAGAATCTTTGCAGCAGAAGCCTACTGATATTCGTTCCTTAGCATTTTGCCTTTTAGTAAATTAAGTTGTAGATAAGGATCTATCGGAAGGCATTCAAGCAAGTATAATTGATTTTCACTTCTTCAGAATTTACAGATGACTTCTTTTTTATTATTTATTTTTGAATTTAAACATAGAATTATATAAAAACGACGATAACACCTTGCATTAACACAGACATTTTCATTGTGTCAGCAATATATCAGAATACAACAACATCTTCATAAAAAACCAATATTTTAGGTGTAATACCAATATAATATTCACAAAAAATCTACATAATCCAAATAGTCATTGGTACCGTAGTTAAGGTAGTTCCATATTTTACAAATCGCATGAAATTTTGGTATGTTGTACATGGGCATCAATCATTCAACATGCCAAAATTTCAGGGCAGGTATTCGACTTACTTAAGAAGTTATGAAGCGCCACCTGGCGGCCATTTTCACGACATAAATGATCAAAATATAACCACCGTAATCAACAAATATGCTCTTATAATTTATAGTCATGCTTAGAAACAAAAAGTGTTTTGTATTTAAATAAACACTTATGCCATGACAAGTATTTGGACCAATGTAATTTAACTTCCGGTCACGTGGTAATTTTCTACAGCGCCACCTATTTTTGAATTCTGAAAGTACATCCCTTTCGTTAAATTGTAGATTATAAAAAAATAAGTCGAATTTGACCCCTGATTTTTACATATTTTACACATGAATAAACAAGATTGATTTTAAAAAACAAAAATTATGGGGTCGTCAAGCTACTTTTTTCAAAAATTTCCCTCAAAAATGGTTAAAAAAAAAACGTCATTGCGTACATACAAAATTATCATAAATATCTCAAAATAGTACAATACCATGCATTTATCATTTTTCATGTAGTGTAAACAAATAAATATGCCAGCGATTTCTTCAAGATAATTTGCTTTTCAAAAACCATGAAAAAGTGAAATAACTTATGGTTTTATCCCATAGCAACGGTTGTCAAGCACAGATACAAGTCTAAAAAAGCGTGACCCAACATCTGAAAAATAGAGACAAAAATGTGATTTTCGACAAAAAAATTTCAGCCCAATCTGGTGGCATTATTGACATACCAAAATGACCATTGCCAAACATTTAAAAACTGTTGCATAACTTTTCTATTTTTTCCTCTGTGTTTCTGCTCTATCTTTTAACAAACTCTGCACGCCGTCTTTGTCGTTGTTTTGGAATGATCACTGCAAATGGGCAAGTGAAAGCCCGGAGGATGATGTTTAACCCCTAAAGCTTTAGATAAATTAAAATTCCGTTCGTAATTGCTTCTTGAAAGGAAGAACAATGCAAATATCTGTTCTGAAGTGAGCGTAATTTATGTTGCACAGTGGGGACGTAAAAAGTCTTTTACTGCATTTATATTGCATGGTGGGGTCAACACCAACTCTTTGAGCAATTGAACATCATCTAATGCATTGTTTGCATTATAAGTCTTTTTCAGGATATCGGTAACCAATTTTTCTTGTTTGTAAGAACTTTTACTTTGATATAACTTCTTATTTTTAAGATATCTGAAAACCCAACAACTTTTTGGTTTAATTTTTTGATTGAATTTAGTATTGGCACTTGTTCACTATCATACGCGCATATAATTGTGCATTATGGGCAACCAATATTGATTTTTCTGTCTATCCATTCTAAGAATTCATCAATGCCGTTTTTCTGATTTGTAATGCGCACAGGGTTATTACGGTATACATAGGTATTACAGACAAATCCAGCAGAATTCACTTCTAAAATCTGTTCATCTTGTGTTGTAGACGCATATACATGCTCGTCCTCTATTGATTTTTTAAAAACTGACTTCCGATTGATCAACCGATTACTTCTATATCGGCCCTTGAATTGCATTTTTGCAACAACAACAACAACAAACAAAAAAAACCCAACAAAATTGGAACGCGTTGAATGCGCAATTGTAACGTCATGAAAGACGTCAAAACAATACGGTGATCGTACGCAACATATGATTGGCCAAGCGTTCGAACCAGCGACATCTACCTTTTTTAGAACAAGCACTACTGAATTACGATAGTAGTTCGGGAGATGGTTTAAATTCCTTTAAAATCAAAGTAAATATTATTTCACAATTTTATGGAGATCGCAAAAGATATAACTGAAATTTCAGAAACTAGTTATAACAGTGTTATGCAATGTTTAGAGTTACGTGTTACAGTATTCAGCTACAGTAAAAGTAGACATCAGCTCCTATGAAATGCATCTTCATGACATATCTAAGTTTTATCATTAAATGTAAATATTTGGAAAATAAATCAAAGCTGTCAATTATCTTAAAATTATTTTTAAATGCAGATAAATAAAATCACAAAAACAATGATTAAACATTTATCATTATATATATGGTAATCTTGTGAGGTTTTATATTGATTTTAAGCAGAAAGACGCAAGATTTATTAAGTTTGGAACCCTGTTCACGCCACATTTTACATATGTTAAAGAACATATACTAATGACGTCATAGACAAAAACATAAAAAAGACGTCGCGAAATTACGCACAGAACGATAACGTCACCATGGTATGGAACTACCTTAACACATTAATATTTACAGAACATTTTTCATTCATGTTTCAAATACACTCCCCCATCTCTTCCATTTTCTTTAGAAATGTCAAATTTTCTTTTGATATTAAATCTTTTTTCGCCATTACAAAGTATGATTTAATTTATATAGTGATCTAGACTTATGGCTTTGTTTTTCATTTTTTGTTGGTATATATATATATAATTTATAAAGTTGATTGCATGGAATTGTTTATCCTTTTCAGTCAAAAATACGTCTTTCAATTCAGTGTAAATGTTATGTCAATTTTTTCTGTGACCCAATTTCCAACCCTATGCCAAAATCCCCTTATATATGAGCAGTGATAAAACAAATGACTTAAATTTCTCTCATGTTTGTTACAGAAGGAGCAATATGGGTAATCTCAAAGTGTAATTTTTAATAAAAACTTATTTATAGCCAATATCTATGCAAAAACCTATAATTAAACCATCGTGATTTTGTGTTTGGTGTACAAAGAAAATTATTTAGATTTACAAATTTCCAATCAAAGTCGTATGGTAGTTGTAATCCATACTCTTATTATGATTTATTTTTAGTTTTACAATAAAATCTCTCATAAAAATATTGTTTTCTACGACAATCTATGTTACTCCTATCCATCCCAGCAGGTTATACAGAAATAACATTCGAGGTTATACCATTTTATTTCAATAGACATGAATTAAAAGAGAACAGTAAAATGTTACTATCTTTCAAATTTTCGCCAGAGGAAGATAAATACACACTTAATATCGTTCAGTTTATTGTGCAAAAACAAATGTGCATTAATACCTGGAGGATTTGTATCTGACAGTTACCAAGCAACGAGAATTACTACATAATATACAAACTTCAAGTTGTAGAATTTCAATTGATCAAATATAAATTTTTAAACATTTAAATCACGGATGAAAATCCTCTGGTTACGAGTTTTTCTAACCGATAATATATTTATCGTAAATAAACTGATTTGTTTATTATTTTATATCCAATATATCAATAATGCAGTCGTAATCTTTTCAATCGAATTATTAATTTGAAGATTAATTTTAATCTATCACTTTTTTTAATTTACTTCATCAGATGAAACCTCTGTTATCCAAATTCCGTTCAAAGAATAGTTTCTAAAAAATAAACAATAAACGTGTAAAATTGACACAATCTGATAAAGGTAAAGTATATATTGAAGCTTTTATACACTTTACACTGTGTTACATATATCCATTTGTATAATTACCTGTTCTGTCAATTTTATTGTTTTATTTTGTAAAATATTTTTTTCCATATCAACTTTTTAAAAGTATTTTAATGTCTTCAATTTTGGTCTAAGCACTACTTTGATATCTCCAAACAGCCAGCTAGTGCTGCAGTGTTACGATAGGTGTAGAAATAATTTCTCTTTACACTTGGAGCTCCAATTTTATCGACTACTATGTTGTATATTATCACCAACTTTCTATTATCAACTTTCTTTTTCTATGCAGCAATATACCTTATTCTTCTACTTATGATGTATTTATTTCACAGTTAATACCCTATGGTAGAGCTTATTTCTAACTACGGGATCTTTATACAACAAAACAAGGTACTACCTAAACAGGAGGTGCCTTTACTTCCAGAGCACCCAGCCTCACATTACTCGTGGAAATCCACGTGTATAAACTAATTTATCAGTTGGAAGAATTTTACTTTGCTTCTGTATTTTCATAAGTATGTTTGTTTTTCATATATATTTAAATATGTAAAAAAAAAAACATGTATTTAATATTTTAAGGATAACACGGGATATTTGTCTGCAATGTTATCAAATGACATTTATTGCTGTTTAGCTAACTACACCAGCCATGTGTGTAATCGAAATTGAGAAAGAAAGTAACATAGAAGCATGGGGCGTCAGATATTTTCAGGACAATCCTTGACACGCAGGGACAACATTTTTATAAACAATACTGTAATGACCGTCATAAAACTTTTGGGGCTCCTGATAAGCTTAGGCTTGCAATATCCATGGATCAACAATTCATTTGTACGCAGCTTGCTACATTGTACAAATTTCCTGTAGTGTAATGTCTTCAAAAGCGTAGTTATTATGAAACAAATACGCCATCATCAAAAAAGATGGCATATTGTGGTTAGTCTAAATATGAAGCATAACGTGACCAATCAGTCGTATCTTTTATTTTAAGCTTACTACGATAGATCGCATTCACCAAATTTGAGAATTATTTTCATTTACTTCTGACTGACAGACGTATGTCTTAAAATACAACATGTAACGTCATTCTATGTTTTACTTAATCTATCAAGTTCGAAGATTTTTATTTGTCGGTTTTGCAGATGTGTTACAAATACGTGTAAGAGAAACATTACAAGTTAATACAATTTGGAACTCGTCTGGATTGATACTTAGACAGTATTGACAATTACCAATGTACCGAACACTCCAATACGCATGTACAAGTCCATTGCGTCCTTTCGTTACATAATTTTAAACCACTATCCCTAATGCAATATTTTTTCACAATTAATAAATGTTACGATGCAACGAATTATTTAATTAATTGTTTGATATATAGTCTGAAATCATCATTACCCTTGAATAAACCATTGAAAGCTTACAGTATGGCTAAATCAAAAGTGTTTGACTATTTGTAATAGAGAATTATATTGAAAATTTCATCGATTCTGTCGCAGATTCCAACATTTGGCAGTCAGTTATTCTAACATATTAGATGCTGTCGGTATTGAACGGCTGTAAAATACTGTACATGCATTTTTCTAGCTGTCGTATTGTTGACGTATACTACGCGAGTTTATTGTTCTGAAAAAATAATTTTGGCCTTTTGAATTTATTTAGATAATCGACTTGCTTGTAAAATTTGTGATTTGAACATTGTTTGTTTGGTGTGTATTTATTTTATAGATAAGACATTAAGTAAAATAAATGGCATGGATACTAGAATCGACTTTTTTGTGTTAGCTTTTTATAAACTTGATTTTTGAAATTTGCACGGAACTAATTTGCATTTCATTAGATTTAAATCTGGTTTTTTCGTATTGTACGTTTTGTTCTATAAGATTTAGAGAACTAAGCATCTCAGAGAATATATAACACTCAGTAGGCAATACTTTTGTACCGTCAGAAGTATATTATTCTCTAAATTTGCTGCTAATCAAAATCTGAAAATTCTCAAAAACTAAAGCATCCTCCATCATGCAAAGTATTTCTCTCGCTATATTTTGGTTGATATTTGTTGGTCATTTGCATATATTTTTTCTTCCGAGCACAACTGAGGAGAAACGGTCGTTTAGTGCTGTAAAATTACACTTGTATGATATGTTATTGGAACTTCCTTCAGTAAACGTTGTATGGTCTTTTGGCATTAAGGAACGTGGACTTTGATAATCTAGATATTTAATAAGAAATGTTCTAGTCTGTTATGTAGGTTATCATCTGATTAGCTTAATACGCCCATTAAAACAGGAAGTTGTAAGCTTTAATTTGTAAACCTGCCCCATTCAATCTATACTTTAAGGTTTTCGATTTAATTTTTATTTTCTTGGCATATTTTAATGTCTTTACTATCCATAGGCAGTCGCGTATCAGTTATCATATGAAATTTGATTAATTTGGTCAAATAACTGATGTTGATAGCAATAACTCTTTTAAGAGCACATGATGCAATCTTTACCATTGAAAGTCTATCGTGTGATTTGAATAACAATTATTTGCCTTTTCATTCAGCTCAGCATCTTGATAATTAAATACTGCATTGACACTATTTAAGATTTAATAAGTAATTTCTTATTGTACTTGGCAATAGTAAAAACCCAATCGAACGAATACAGAAATAAATCAAGATTTTTTTTCTCTGCTTTTATAATTGTAATTTGAAAATCAATCTATATGCTCGTGGTTGATTGGTAAACATCATAAAACTGCATGCTTCAGAAGGGCACTGAATATAAATATAACATGGTATTCTTAAGCTGTTATTAACTTTGTTCAGGAGTTTCAAACTCACACATTTGAACCTAAAAATATACTTTATCGAATCAAAACTAAACAGAGAACCAAACATCTAACATACATACACATGGATATTTATTTTGTTTTATGAAGTAGCTGTTTGAAAGAATGCATTCAACATCACGTAATTAGCTGTCGATTTGTTTTGTGTTAGAAAACATTTAACACTTTTTCTTGCAGCTATGGCTTCAATGTATTTCAGGAGTTGTATAAACAGTGTACTGAATATTTATTTAGTCTTTAGTTTTTTATAATATGATATCCATTTCAGGATAACATGATTTTGGATGATAAGTGCTTGATTTATGTGACGTCCCACTGTAGTTCAATGTTCCTTTTATTCTCAATTTTGATTCAACACATGGAAAGTATACCTAGCTAAGAAGAAGGTGCTAAATATTCCAAAAAAAATCTGCCTCAATTCCCTATTTCAATTAATTTCGTAACTTAATTTGCCAGTTTTCATAGTTTTTTCTTTGGTTTTTGGAATTTTAATTTGTGTTCGGTATATTTTTTTGATTAATCTAATTATGCAGAATAAATTTTGATTCGAATAATATATTTATGCATATCAAACTGGCATACCTGTATCACAACTTCCTGATTACACCGATATCTTATGTTTATTTATTGTTGATCCAATCAGATATCAAGATATAATTTAGCTATCAATAACATGTAAGTAATAAAACCTTTACCAAAACAACTTAACATTATCCTTATTTTAAAATTATATATGTTTATAATATATGTAGTTTCACATATTTACAATGTTGTGCATTTGATTACACTAGTTATTTAATTATTTGAGACCTATATACACACAATATCTTTTATTTATGTCAAATATCCATGTATATTTGTTTTGTCTATGTATAATGTGTTTGTTTGGCTATGTTTCATGTTCTAAAAATCTGTTTTCTACAGGAAACATAAAATTGTCATCGTTAATAATTTAACTTAGTTTTTTTTTACACAATCACCATATCACCATAATATATAGGTGTGAGATTCACTATTTGATGTTCTTATAACAGGAATTGGTATTAAATTTAACAAACTTTTCCTAATGATTTTTTTAGTTTTGATTGTGATAATTTATTTTTAGGATAAACATTTAGATGTCCTTTTTGATTTCAGGAGTGAAAAAGCATCATTAAAAAAGAAAATATAGCTTGAATTGAATAATGTTAATACCAAAGCAAGTAAATTCTAGAAATAGTGCTATCGAGTCTATAAGAGGAATTTACAATTGTAAACCCATAATTTCTGGTTGAAAGATGCAGATAAAAGAACTAGAAAGAAATATATGTATTCAAATATGTTATCTATGACTAACATTAGTCCTTTAAAATAAATTACAAATTGGCTGTTTTTCCAAAACAGGAGTTTCAATATTCAAGATATCAATAATGGTATTTACAGGAACTGTTAAAACCTTGTAATTTATCAAACTGTTTTGTGTGATTTGAAGTGCACAGTTACTAGTAATTCCCATACATATCTCAAATATATTTGTGTAGAACTTGACCAATTTTCAAAATGCATTTAAAAATATAATTTTTTTTCAATTTTTTTGATGATATAAAGAAAGCACGAAATAGTTCTTAGCATTAGATTTAAACCTTCGTAAAACGTCACTGCGGTGACTATGCTGCATTTTTGGCTTACAAAAACACAAGGTAACATGTTATTTGACTATGTGGCAATTATAACTTAACCTGTTTGAATTTTTCAGCTTTAGACAGTCGTCTTGAAATATAATTCCTCATCAGTAGTGCTCGGGTAATGAGAAAAATAAAGAAATCGAAATTTTCAATACTTTCAGCAATTAATTATAGCTTTGTTTATTTTTGGGAATTTTAGAACAAGATAAATTTGATGAACAATGTTTATCTGACAATATTATGTATTGCAATCTAGGTTAAGAATATCCTCTGTGATGCATAGTCTTCCGGCAGAGGTACCTGTCCAGTGTTGGAATTTATTAATAAACCTGTTTTAATTTTAACGACGAATTCGGAATAAAATTCCTCATAAGTAATGCTCAGGCTAAAATGTGGAAGGTTGAAATGAGAAAAACAAGAGAACCAATGAATTTTACCATATCAACCTAAGGCAATACTTTGAACATTTTTGGACAGTTTGGTTTTATTATTCAAGAAAGTGTTTGTCATTAAATGATTTAAATCTTAAACATTGCCACAAATAACATTTGCAGAAAATCTCATTTTAATATGTGAAATCAAAAGTCGGGACATTTTGTAAAAGATTTGATAAAAAACATTGGGTCCTTGTATTTTTCTCATTTCAACATCTTGAAAGTATTTCGATCAATAAAATTTAGGTCTGAGTATTACTGATGAGGAATTCTATACAAAAACGGTCGTCTAGTGCTGCAAAATTAAAACAGATTTAGTCATAAAATATAAGACATGTATACAAAAATTAACAGTAATACCACGTAGTTTAGCAAAATGAAAAATATCCTATTAAAACCTATGCGGAAATCAAAACAAATATATTTTGAGTAGGGCACAGGGTTAACGCGAACTCGGGCCTTGAACTAACAAACTATTATAATCCAATCAGAAAACACCAGGAAGATATGAATCATATTATAAATACCCGACAACATATGTGAATGATCTGTTTGACACGAAATATTTATTTTCTTTCAGCGAGAAAAAATGAGTATTTGTTCAACTGCAACTAGTCATATTTCTTACATGAATTTTGACAATTTGAAAAACACATAAAAATTTCGAACATCTGTAACTGGACTTATTTAAACAATTGTCATCAAAATATAGTAACCCACATACAAATCCATAATTCATTTTACAGTTACACAGGTACTTCATAAAATAAAGATAGTATTAAAGAATCCGTTTGAATATGTTTCTAATTCGATAAATAAAAAAACATATTAATCCATGTCCGAATCATAATCCAGAAGCAAAGTAAAAATTTTGTAACTTACAAGTTAGGTTAGACACGTGAACTTCCACCAGGGAAGTGAGTCCGGTTATTATATAAGATATATTCATTCTCAAGTAAATCTACTCCGTGTTGAAATCACAATCCAAATAGTAAATAATAAAACTGAAGTGAGACCGGATGCTCCGAACGGGAGCGCACCTCCTTCTGGTAAGCTTCACTTACCAAGTGTGCAATGCAATCAAAATTGAGAATGAAAGTATATTGAATTTTGAGACGTCAGATATAGAATAACACTACTGACGAAGAAAAGCATTCCGAAACGGCCGTCTAGTGCTTAACATTAACACTGAAATAATATGTAATAAGTCTATCTTTCTTTTTTTCAATTTTTAAAATATGTTCGATTAAGGATCACTGGTTGAGAAACAAATGGAACGGTTTGGGCCATCCAATAATATTTAAACTTCTACCCTGATATCTAAAGCCCGGGTTAATATGATCAGTGGTCCCAATATTTGTTTTTTGTGTTTTTAAGAGTTTATTATTTCATTATGTTTGGTGTATGTTTGTCAGCTTCAAATTGATTTTGTCCATTTTAACAGTGAAAAGATTTTGACCCAGGCCATTTAGATAAGATCAAATAAAATGTGTTTGTAATTCTTAAATATGATTTGCTATCTTTTTATCTTACTTCTAATGCTTAAGGTAAACCACGTGGACTATGTGGAACAACTCATATCTCCTGATGATTTCTAAATGTCAGATTACTAAGTATTTGTGGAAAGGAAAAGTTTTTGTTTGACAATTATTGTCCAAGCATTTCTTATGAGGAATTGTGTTCCCAAACTTACGTTTAATGTTCACTATTAACACTGGTAATAATACGCTAATTTAAAATATGTTATTTGAATACATTAATATATCATTGATCAAAACCTAACATGCTTATCAATGCTCGAATTACACTCCAGAAGCAAAGTAAAAATTCGAGTCTGACAAGTTAGGTTCAACACATGAACTTCCAGCAGAGAAATGAGGCCGGGTGTTGCAGAAGGGTAAGGTAAGCAACTCCTGTTTAGCTAGCTAATATTAAAAAAAATGTTTATGGTTGTTATTACAGTATTGTTGATAAGTTTGATGTCTGTGTCCAGGATTGCCCTGGATATATTTGATGTCCCATACTTCCATGTTCCTTTCACACAATTGTGTTTACACACAGTTCCATGTTCCTTTCACTTAATTGTGATTACACACA
The DNA here is from genome assembly GCA_021292105.1 of Anadara kagoshimensis. NCBI lineage: Eukaryota > Metazoa > Mollusca > Bivalvia > Arcoida > Arcidae > Anadara > Anadara kagoshimensis. The sequence goes on along the minus strand of CM037874.1, from coordinate 9,955,163 downwards.
TGGAGGGTGTAGCTGGCTAAACAGGAGGTGTTTACCCTTCCTGCGGTGGATGTTCACGTGCTTAACCTAACTTGTGAGTTTCAATTTTACTTTGCTTCTTGATTGTGATTTGGACATGGATTGTTTCCTTTGCTTCTTGATTGTGATTTGGACATGGATTAGTGTGTTTGTTTTTATTATATAATCATGGTAGTTTATTGTATATTTTATACATAAATGTATATTGTAATCTTAATCGTAATCTTAACAACCTGCTACATCTGCATCAATAAAAGTTTCTAAACGTTTATCAAACAAATAATAAACATATTGGTTTTTACATTATCGTCAGGTAAAACCAATTTTTGAAAATACTAGTACGTATGTATGAGTGATTGTAAAATGTATTGGCCTACACAGAATTTAATTATTATTATTATTGCTGCATTGTAAGTCTGGAGTTTTTTATTCTATGGATTAAATATCTGTTTTACATATGTTTCTTATTTCACTTGTCGCACTGAATGCGGTTGCATGTTTACGGTTGCATTGCTTCTTTTCAAAAGGTACAATGCATTACTGTCTATAGTTCTTTTTCTTAAACAGAAATGCAGAGCATATACGTTAAAACTTTGATAAAACAAATTGCAAAAATTAAAAAACCAATACAAGATAAATACTACATATAGAAACTCTGTATATCTGATAGGACTAACAGTTTTAATTGTTAATAAGGATATTTACTAGGTTAAGTTATATATCAGATAATTTTGATGAGAAATATTTTATATATTTTAAATTGTCTATTTCCTTAAAAATATGATGTTTTTGTCATCAGTTTAACAAAATATAAATTCAATAATTGTAAATAATTCATAGAATAACTTCAAAGAAAGAAACATTAATTGTTTATGAAAAAAATTATTAGTAATAAAATATTTCTATATTTGTCATTATACTGCAGCCAATTTGTTGCAAACATGAATACTCAATCGAAAAAATGAAAATGAAAAAACATACTTATTTCTGTATTATAACTTTCAATTTATGTTATTCCCTTTACAGAAAAAAATCTGTGACATATTAAAAATATATTGTCGCAATGTTATCAAGAAAAAATATAATTTTTTTTTCTAAACAAACATAACTATATTAATGATATCTTTTCGCAATGTTATCGGGAAAATTTAAAAAATATGTTTACTCAAACGAACATAAGCAGTAAAGAAACGATTAAAGCGTCACTTTACTGTATATTTATGATTTAAATGTCAGACGTCACATAAAAAACTAATAATACAACATATAACATCTAATGGGAAATAAAATATGAGGGGCCTAATTGGTTTTGCAAAGTTAGTTTCACATTATGTCCGAATATTAATGTCTTAGGGATGAAAAAAGTGGTATTACACTCAATTATATTATATTATATTTTCTTTTCTTTTCTTTTTTTTTTTTTTTTTTTTTTTTTTTTGTCTTTTAAAGTTTTTATTCGATCCTTAATAAATCAGATACAGATATACATTTCAAATCAAAATCACATATACACGTACATTTTCTTAACATAGATGCAAATATTATCATATGAAAAACATGTGTATTATAATCGTAAAAATTGCCACTTTTGCTTAATAAATTGTGCTTTTGCCGGGGTATGCATATACAAAGAAAAAAGTTCTATATTTCGATAAAATCTTATAGTTTCTATACAGGCTTGGTAAGAAGGTTGTATATTTTTCATTCTGCATGTATGGATATAATATTTTGCTATAAGTAAACATAAGTTTACAACATTTAAATTAGAGTCGTTACTTTTTATACCAAATAGCAGGTTTTCAGTGGTATTTTCAATTTTTATATTGGTTTGTATTCTAATGTCTTCTAAGAGTTGATACCATATAGACTTCACACATGAACATTCAATAAAGAGATGAGTAATTGTTTCCTTCGTTTCTGAACAAAATGTACACAATTCAGTTTCATATAATTTACTCTGCATAAGTTTGATGTTTGTAAAGTAAATACCGTGGTTGAGTTTGAATTGAAATGACCTTAGTTTTGTATCTTCTGTTATTCTAAATGGTATAATATATATATAATTCCAATGTTCATCTGTAAACTCCATATTCAGTTTAACTTTCCATCTTTCTTGCGAATTAGGCTTTTGGTATATTTTGTTTATAAAAAGACGGTAGAAATGTTTTGCTATATTTTCCGAAGTTTTTAATGATTGTATTAGCGGATGATGTACCTGCGGTATTGGACATGCATTTTTTATGATACTTTTCCATTGCTTAGGAATTGCTCTGATTAAGCTATAATATTCTAGAAAATTTATATTCAAATCATATTTTTTCATCAAGTCGGCAATAGCCAGGAAAGAACCTGTATCATCTATTAGGTCTTTTATGAAGAATATACCTTTTTCACACCAAGCCGTATAGAAGACATGTTTGTTACCAATGTTAATGTGTGGGTTAAACCATAGGGATTGAGATACTATTTCACAAGTATTTGCGGTTCCTTGTTTTTGTATAGATGCCCAACTTGTGAATACATATTGCCAGAACACATTGAATTTGCCTATACAAATATTATAACTTTGTTCATTTAGCATTAAGAACTTGTCGCCACCTGCATCCTCCAGATCATCCAGTAAGAGACGTTTCCATGCTGAAACTATGAATGGGTCAATAAGTTTCTTCAACCATGATATTTTTACTGCGCGAAACAAAATATCTAATATGAGGTACCCTCAACCCACCATAGCTGTAATCGCTAAACATGATGTTTCTTTTTACCTTTTCTCCCTTTCCATTCCAAATAAATCTAAAAATGGATGTTTCAACGTCTCTTTCTAGATATTCTGGTGGATCAGGTAGGACTGTTAATATCTGTATAAGTATTGGCATAGCTAGGGTTTTTACTACAGTTATTTTGCCTAATAGTGATAAATTTCTAAAGGACCAATCGTTCAAAAGTTTTTTGAAAAGAATTGATTTTTTCAGTGTAATTTTCTAAATAAAAGTCTCCCCCTTATCTACTGAGATTATATTTTATTTCTAACAATTTAAATTTCCCTTCAAAATTCCAAGAAATTGGTATATCAGTGTTATATTTTTCTTTAAACCCCCTTTTTGATCCAAACCATATAGCCTCAGTTTTATCAAAATTAGCTCTCAGACCAGAACAGTCGGCGAAATCTTCAATTAGGAACAAAGCTCTATTTAAAGAATGTTCATTTTCGTCTAATGTAAGCGATGTGTCGTCAGCGTACTGACTAATCAGATACTCTGATCCATTGAAAGTTATACCTTTTATATTGGGATCATTTTTAACAGCAGCACTCAACAATTCTACACATAGTATAAAAAGATAGGGAGATAGAGGATCACCCTGCCGCACACCACCTTCCACAGAGAAAAGGTTTGAAATGTAACCATTGTTTTGAACAAGACTGACTGCCCCATTATAAAACGTTTCAAACCAGCATATGATGGAGTTTCCAAAACCGAAGAAACGTAATGTTTGTTTGATAAAAGACCATTCAATCGAGTCAAATGCTTTTTCAAAGTCTAAAAGCAACAAAATCCCTGGTATTTTTCCATTTTTACTTTTTTCAATTATGTCCATAGTTAAACGTGAACATTCGCCAATATATCTATTCTTTAAAAAGCCAGTTTGAGTTTCACTAATCAAGTCATCCAAAACTGTTTTTATTCTATTTGCAATTGAAGCAGAAGTAGGGGAATAGGTCGCCAATTTTTAAAGTAAAATTTTGATTTTCCTTCCTTTGGTAGACAAGTAATAATACCTTGTTTCTGGGTAATAGATAAAGAACCTTTTTCATAAGCACAGTTTAATGCTTTTATTAAATGTTCATGAATATCCGTCCAAAAGAACTTATAGAACTCTACAGTAAAACCATCAAGGCCTGGAGATTTACCATTTTTCATATTTTTAAGTGTTTTAAGACATTCGTTATACTCAAGCTCTCCTTCCAGGGGGTCACATGTTTCTTTATTTAAAAAATTTAAGAAAGGGTTTTTTGGATCAAAAAAAGTTTTTTCTTGCTCAGGAGATATTGTATTGTTTTTTGTTTTATAGAGATGTTCATAATATTCCTTCTGTTTCAGCAATATGTCATGTTGGTCAGTTATTTCCGTACCGTCGTCCAGAATTATTTTAGGGATAATTTTTTCAGTAAAATGTCTTTTTTCCAAGTTGCAAAAATATTTTGTACTTTTTTTGCCTTCAACACTCCATTTTGCCTTTGCTCTCATAATAACCCCTTTAATTTTTTTCTCTCTTAATTCCCTGAGCTCGGATTCAATTTTTCCTATATCATCTTTCAGTTCATCATACTTATTTTGTGAATACAGACGAGTTAAATCATTTTCTAATTGTTTTTCTTTTTTATCTGTTTCCCTTTTCTATATGAAGAATAAGAAATAGTTTTGTCTCTAATCATTAATTTAATGGTATCCCATAACAATTGATCATCTATCGAGTAATGTGCCTTTCCATCTTTTTCGTTAATAATATATTGATCGAGTGTTTCCCTTATACAGTTTTTTATTATATTAATATACTCTTCATCATGTAGCAAGCTATTATTAAATTTCCATACCCCCTTCCCCTTTCACTTTGTATAAATTTTAGTTTAATTTTGACTGGAGAATGATCTGACCTGTAACTGGTACCAATATCTAAGTCTACGACATACATTTGAAGATTAGATGAAATTAGGAAGTAATCTAGTCTTGATTGTTTTCTATGTGGTCCCCTCCAAGTAAATCGGGTGCTATCTGGATGCAGAACTCTCCAAACATCTATTAAGTCTAATTCATGAATCATATTTATGGATTTGTTCGTTAGATTTTATATTATTTTGGTGTAGGTAATTTAATGTATCTATATCATATTCCAATGATACGTTAAAGTCCCCACCCATTATTATTGACGTATTTCCAATTATCTCTAGTTGCTTTTGCAAATTTATAAAGAAAGGTGGGCAGTCTTCGTTAGGCCCGTAGATAGCGGCAAGGGTCATCCTATTTCCTCCTATTGTTGCATCTAAAAGTAGAAAGTTCCAATCATTATCAATTATCTTTCTATGTACTTTATATTCAAAATTATTTTTAAATAAGATAATTACACCTCGGCTGTTACTGGTGTGAGAGCTAAAATTGGCATTGCATCCCCATTCATTTGTCCAATAAGCTTCTAATTCCTTTTTGCAATGACTATCAATTAAAAATTATGTTTTCTTTATATAGACTAATAATAGAGGCACATATGCAATCAAAATTGCTTGTTGAACATAATAAATATGCATGAGAAACTTCATTAAGTGAAATAGGGCTTTGAAATTGATTTTTTTTTTTATAAAAACATGAAAACGTTTGGGTGCCTTGACCTTCGACCTTAAAAATACAAATGATACTTTTCTATGTTAAAATCACAATCCTTAAAGCACAGTAAAAACTTTAAAAGCTGGTACATTAAGTAAAACACGAAAGTGAAGTCAGATGATACCGATGACCTTTAAAAATACGCCATACTTTCAATAATTTTCTTATTTTTCGAGACAAGTTTAAAAACCATTATCTTCACCTATTAGCCCTAAGGTACTTTGACATTTTCCTTTTTTGCCCCGTGCCCAGTATAACAAGAACATTTTGTTTTTTATTCTTTGTGGACAGAAGAGCCAGACATTTCATCAATGCAAATCTAAAGGACCTTTACTCAAGCATATAAAGTTTCATCAAATTTGGCAACACTTTTTCAGAGATGATACAGATGTGATATCATTGCAGGATGACAGGCAAAACGGATATAGCTATAGGTCAAATGAAGCCTTTGGTTCATGTGACCTAATAAACCAAAAGCTTGCTATCTGTAATTTGCAATGAGTTGTTCATTTAGTATCAAAAACAAACATACTTATCCATTTCCGAATCACAATCCAGAAGCAAAGTAAAAACTTTGGAACTGACAAGTTAGGTTAGACACGTGAACTTCCACCAGGGAAGTGTGGCCGGGTGCTCCGGAAGGGTAAGCACCTCCTGTTTAGCTAGCTACACCCGTCACGTGTGTAATCAAAATTGTGTAAAAGGAACATGGAACTATGAGACGTCAAATAAATCCAAGGCAATCCTGGACACAGAGACATCAAACTTATCAACAATACTGTGATAACGGTCATAAAACTTTTTGAGGGCCTTGATAAGCCTAGGCTTGCAATATCCCTGAGTCAACAATTTATTTGCAAGCAGCCTACTTCGTTGTACAAAGTCCCCGTAGTGGGAACAAGCTCTACCATGGCGTATTAATTGGGAAACAAATACACCATAAGCAGGAGAAGCAGGTATATTGTGCTGCATAAAAAAGGAAAGTTGACAATAGAAAAATTGAAGTCATCACGTTTGTCATAAAGTTTCAAATGTAGCCTTTCGTGTGCGTCATAATTCAGGTATAAGTCTAAATATGAAGCAGAACTTGAGGAATCAGTCGTGTCTTTTATTTCAAGGTCACTAGGATAGATGACATTTACATAGTCTCCAAATTTAGGATTGTTAAGAGACAGAACGTCATCTATGTATCTGTATGTTGAGTTGAATGATTTGGCGACAGTTTTCTCTCAAGATTTAACAAGGTTCTGCATAAATTCTACTTCGTAAGAATAAAGAAACAAATCAGCAAGCAATGGTGCACAGTTTGTACCCATTGGTATACCGATTGTTTGCTGATATACAACTTTAAATTAAACGCATAGTGAAAATAATTATTTGATGTCTTTAAGTTTCATACCTCCTTTTACCAACCTGTAGGCAAACGAGACTAAAATACTTCCTTTACACAAGTACAATGTACGACCTTTTAATGCACATAATGTATTTGGATAGTATACTAAATTTCTTTTATCATGTTTATTAATAATATATACTAGTTTGAAGTGGCAAAGAGATGCAAAATTTAAATAGGAGGTTCCCTTGATCAACTTTCCTATTGTCTAAACCTGAAATTGTCCTAAATTTTCCACATTATTTTACATTCTCCATATCTGTGTGGTTTTTTTTTTCTTGTATAAAGCACAAATAATGAAAACACCGATTTGAAATAATCCAAAACAAATATACCAATCAATATTCAAAGCACAAATCCAAAACACAAATCAAAAAATTTTGAAGCTGGCAAAACAGGTTAAACACGTGAACTTCAACCAAAGAAGTGAAAAATGAAAACAAATCAAAAGTATTTTACCAAATTCACTTATTGTAATGCTTTGAAAGATAAAGTGTAATTCAACAATATTTTATAAATTAAAATTTTCTATTTCCTTAAAAATGCATGATGTTTTTGTCATTATTTAAAAATATAAGTTCAATTATTGTTAATATTTCATAGAATAGTCTCAGAGACTGAACCATCAATTACTTAAGAACACAATTACTATTTATAACATATTTCTATATTCATCATTATATTGCAGTCAGTATGTTGCAAACTTAATCACATTTATAAAATACATATTTATTAATGCATCACACATTTTTATTTATGTATAATAATATTCAATTAATATCCCTTACAGAAAAACATCTGTGACATATTATTAATATTATATATTAATCGCAAATTTTATCAAGAAAAAATATATAATGTGTTTATCTAAACAAACATGACGATATTAATGTTATATTTTCGCAATTTTATCGAGAAAAAATATATAAAATATGTTTACCTAAACAAACATAAGCAATAAACAAAAACAAACATACTTATCCATTTCCGAATCACAATCCAGAAGCAAAGTAAAAACTTTGGAACTGACAAGTTAGGTTAGACACGTGAATTTCCACCAGGGAAGTGAGGCCGCGTGCTCCGGAAGGGTAAGCACCTTCTGTTTAGCTAGCTACACCCATCACGTGTGTAATCAAAATTGTGTAAAAGGAACATGGAACTATGAGACGTCAAATATATCCAAGGCAATCCTGGACACAGAGACATCAAACTTATCAACAATACTGTGATGACGGCCATAAAACTTTTTGAGGGCCTTGATAAGCCTAGGCTTGCAATATCCCTGAGTCAACAATTTATTTGCAAGCAGCCTTCTTCGTTGTACAAAGTCCCCGTAGTGGGAACAAGCTCTACCATAGCGTATTAATTGGGAAACAAATACACCATAAGCAGGAGAAGCAGGTATATTGCTGCATAAAAAAGGAAAGTTGACAATAGAAAATTTGAAGTCATCACGTTTGTCATAAAGTTTCAAATGTAGCCTTTCTTGTGCGTCATAATTTAGGTATAAGTCTAAATATGAAGCAGAACTTGAGGAATCAGTCGTGTCTTTTATTTCAAGCTCACTAGGATAGATGACATTTACATAGTCTCCAAATTTAGGATTGTTAAGAGACAGAACGTCATCTATGTATCTGTATGTTGAGTTGAATGATTTGGCGACAGTTTTCTCTCCAGATTTAACAAGGTTCTGCAACGATTAAAGCGTCACTTTACTGTATATTTATAATATAAATGTCATACATCACATAAAAAACTAATAATACAACATATAAAAGCTAATTGGGAATAAAATATAAGGGATCTGTTTGGTTTCACATAATATCCACATGTTAATATCTTAGGAATTGTAATAAGATGAAAAAGGTTGCATAACACTTATTTAGATATTCAAATAAAAATTTATTTATAGACTAAAAGCGAGCGTTTAAATGTAAATATATTGCTTAAGACAAATCTGTAAGTAAAATAATACTGCAACTAAACACATGTTATGGGCGACATTCCAGTTTCCGTGGGTATATTATTTTATGTATCAAACACAAATCTATCCATGTTCAAATCACAATCTAAAAGCAAAGTAAATACTTGAAACATGTAATATCCACCAGAGAGGCGAGCTTGGTGTTTTGGAGGGTGAGCACTTCCTGTATGTATCACTCCATCCGCCACGTATGAAATCAGAATTGCTATAGACATTTTTACAAAAACATGAATTATTTGAGCAGAACCAAATTCATTGTCTCAATTTGTTGATAGTATCTTATGCAATCAAAAAACAAACATACTAATCCATGTCCGAATCACAATCCAGAAGCAAAGTAAAAACTTTGGAACTGACAAGTTAGGTTAGACACGTGAACATCAACTAGGGAGGTGAGGCCTGGTGCTCCGGAAGGGTAAGAACCTCCTATTTTGCTAGCTATACCCATCACGTGTGTTATCAAAATTGTGTGAAAGGAACATGGAACTATGAGACGTCAAATATATTCAGGGCAATCCTGGACACGGAGACATCAAACTTATCAACAATACTGTGATGATGGCCATAAAACTTTTTGGGGACCTTGATAAGCCTAGGCTTGCAATATCCCCGAGTCAACAACTTATTTGCAAGCAGCCTACTTCGTTGTACAACCAATCTTATAATTAATATTCCTCTAAAATCTTATTGTTGGCTAGTTAACCATTTTAACATTAATGGTTATCAGCAATATTGTGATGACGGCCATAAATCTTTTTTGATGGCCTTGATAAGTCTAGGCCTACAATATCCTTGCATCAACAATTTCCTTGTAAGCAGCTTGTATTGATGTATAAAGATTCTGTAATGGGACAAGCTCTACCATAGCGTATTAATTGTGAAACAAATACACAATTAACAGGAGTCGCAAGTATACTGTTGCATAGAAAATGTTAAAAGTTGACAACAGAAGAAAAGAAGTCATCATGTTTGCCATACAGCTCTCATGTGGCCTTTCGTTAGCGTCATAATCGAGATATAGTCTAAATATGAAGCAGAACTTGAAGAATCAGTCTGATCTCTTGTTTCAAGCTCATTGGGATATATGGCATCAAAAGTATCTCCAAATTTTTAATTTATTAATAGATAGAACGTCAGCTATACATCTTTATGTGCAGTTGAATGATATGGTGACAGTCTTCTCTCTATATTTAATATGGTTCTGCATCAAACGAATAAAAGCAACAAACTGGCGAGCCATGATGCAACTTTTGTACCCATTGGTATACCAATTGTTTGTTGAGTAATTATATTACCAAACACAATATATATGTTGTTTATCAAAAACTCTAAGATTTTGTTGATTGTATCTTCCGTATTTTATTGAAGTCTGTATGGTGCTTGAAAACGTAACCAGAGTCCTTATTCAGCATTAGATATTTGTATTTTTGGCTAAACATTTTAGAAAAGAGACAAATGAATAGTTTGTTTATACATTCTTTTAACTTTGAATGAGGGATTTACTTCAACATATATACTTACTTAATGCTGACAATAAAAACAGCATAAAATTGCACATTGTGCATGCATTGTGAAATGGTTTAAAATGGCTCCAAAGACTTTGTTATTTTTTAACTAAATTCCATGAAAATATTGAATTGTTATTTACACCACTTTTTCAAGAGTGAGAGGTAAAACTGGACAAAGGTTCAATAATACATGTTTTGTTTCTACAATAAGTATTAGTTGATTTAGACAGTGTAACCACAATCCTCCGATGACTCCAAACTCTGATCACAACCATTTCTGTTGTTATTTCCGTTCTTGGGAAAATAAGTATTTTTTTGTAAAGTAAAAATCAGGAAAAGCAATTACTCTCTGGACAACTTTGTAACATCCTTATCTAAAACCGAACTAAGTGTCTTGGTTCTGCAGTTATTATATGTCCATTCCTTTGTGCAACATTTTCAAAACATTCCTCAACTAACTTTACCTCATTTTATATATAAAAGACAAGCTCCTTGGAAAAAAAACCATAGTGTTTTATTTTATTTTGTTTTAATTTCAAAATATATAATAATCTCATATCTTTGCATCTTTCACTTCACAATAAATTAAAAAAGCATTCATTAAAAAAAAAACTAAAAACAACAAACAATAAAGTAAAAACAAATACATAAATCTCTTTCAATTATTCTCACTCAAATCTGGACATATTTAAAATTGCACATAAATAAATATTTTCACTACATTATTTTGTTCATTTGTCTGAAAAGTGGGACATCTTACACAGATAAAGTGGTTTGTTTTTTAATTTTAGGACCTTTGGATATAAAACCCATAATGCTAGATGTTGTATGCATACCAATGTAATAAAATGGCAACTGTATAAGTTTCAGAAATAGATTATTGTTTATCATAATCTTTTATAACCTTGTTGCCTTATGATTCCATAATCATATGAAATATACTTAGACCTTTTTCATTCATATAGCCATAACTAACTCAATACTTCTCTTACCCTAATTTGTGTAATGTTTTGTCAAAAAAATATCCTGCATAACATATTTCCAGAAAGTAATTACACTGCAAAATTTTCTGAAATATTATTAGAATATACAAAAATTGGAATGTTTTAAAAATATCATGTAAATGTACACAAAATAAAATAGCATTTTGACTAAAGCAGGCATGGACTATAACATTTTACTATCTATCTGATCTTTTAAGCCAATGTTTTTATTTTACTGCATGTCTTTTCAATAAAACACATCAAACAAATATCTAAAGCCAGCTGTACATAACTTGATTAGTTAAAGCATTTGATAAGTCAAAGATTGTTTCTTTAACATTTAATTGCTGAAAAGGTCTTAATTAAAAATGAATAGGTTTGCTTTAAAACTATTGATTCAATAATGATTAATTGATGCTATTTAAAACTACAAATGAATTAATAGAATCTTACACCGGTAACAGCTGTAAAACAGAGATATCTCAAATGAGGATAAATATTTTCTTGTCCAGAACAAGCTTTAGAGAGTTCTAGACATTGAAAATATTCATCCAAGTTCGAGACATCTCTGTCTTACCCTGTTATTGGTGTAGGAATCTTTTTCACACACATTTGCAACATAACGTGATTTGTAAACATCAAAAACATATTTACATCAAACGTTCAGTCTTCATGCCACCATTCATGCTTTCTTAAAATGATGTCATTTCTTTTTTTTTGACACCCTTGGGTTAAATGATTATGACTTCATCAATTTAGTACCCTGTCAGTGACGTCACAATGAGCCAAACAGTGTAGATGGTCTTAAACAGGGGTATAAGACAGAAATATCTTGAACCTAGAAACCAACAGAATAACTTGGTGAAGTATGGAAGAAAATGTTGCTCAAGTAATAATGTTATTTTTTGGCATTTTAATTGCAATTTCATATTTTGAATATGTTAAATGATTTAAACAAATTTCAACACTAAACACTCAAAAATTTTGTTTGGCTTGGATGGACAGAGGTTAACCAGTATACCCCTCTTTTCTTTGAAGCATGGGTATATTAATTTTCTTTAGACACATTTTACCACTAAGCACTCAAAACACTTCAGTCATCTTACAAAACTCAATTATTGCATGTTGAACCATGTTTCTTAAATATTACAATGAAAGTGTTTTACTTAACGTCAATGGATAAATGAATACACTTAATTTTTTTATCAACCAGGTCAGAGGGTTTCACCACTATTTTTCACATTCATTTATAATTATTTTACTTTTCAGATATTCAGAAATTTAAGGTGTAATTTAAAAGAAAACATTAAACTTTTTATACATTTGTTTTAGTTTTGTCAAAAATGCTAAGTTTCAAACAACATTGCCAAAGTTTGCTAAACTTAATCTGAAGAAGAAATTTTGAAATTGGGTCAGAGACTTATTAAAAAATTAAATTAAATTTTTTGAGTTTTTCTCTAATAACATATTATTTACATATATAAAAGCCTGAAATAGGTTGTAGAAGGTAAAATAATTCTATAATATAAGTATGTGAGTTATGAAACTAAAAGGTTTCAACTGTTGTTTAATCAAAGTCATGATAGGGCTAGTTTCAAACAATGCACTCAAATTACCAAAAAATTGGGAAGGGGGGTTCCACTTGCAGTAACCAGTACAGTCTCATTATCGTGGAATGTAGTTAGAATGGTGTTGTAGCTGTCAAATTTGAGCAAAAAACATCGGACAAAACATTGACTGATCAAAGTATCTGTGATATAAAACTTTTGATTATCAACAGTAGATACTGTAATTACATTCTGTATTGCTACTGTGTGCATTCTTCATTGAATTTTCACATGTGTAGCCTTGTGCAGAGCTGTGATCAGAATACCGGCAACACTCTCTGAAACACACTTTTTATTACATGCACCTGGCTTTACCACTTCAAACATGCTAAGGTTTTGGATGAACCTTATACAAGATTTGATAATATGTATTTTTGTTATTTTCAAGTCTTACCACCAGTAAACAGAGAGAAGAAATTAAAAAACTTAGATTGTTTGTCTGTTCTCACTGGCTGTTTGTGGATGAACCGCTTTCTGTCTGTTAAAAACAATTTTGCTGATTTATCCCAGGAACACCGGTCTGTTAGAACCTGAAAATCACAAAATACGATAAAATCGAATCTTTTAAGACAACTTGAGGCAACCAGTAAAAGAGGTCTTTGTGGGCAGGTGACACTTATGTACATGTTCAAATAACAAAAAAAAAGCAATTGGGAAAAATTTCATCGGCCTTTACTAACAGGTGTCACTCATATAGAGGTGACCTTTAAAGCAGATTTGACTATACATTAACAATAGTTTTTCAATGCACTATCATATCAAATTAATTGTTTGTAATATGAGAATAATTCTGTATCATAATTAATATGAACTTGTGGAAACATTCCTCAGCTTGGCAATATATTTGCATAGTCATAGTCGAATGTATGTATAAAATTACCAGTACTGAGTGCAAAATGTTAAAAGAAGAAGCAAAAAAAATGTAAACATCATGAAAAAATTATTTATATGGTATATAAAATTAGGAAATGCAAAAAATTATGCTTTAATGGTCAAACATTGATGGTGCCCATAGAATATTTATTTAAAGCATCATTACTATATTTACTCAGCTAAAACCCACACTTTTTAACCCCCCAAAAACCCCCAAAACTTAAGGAGGGTGCATCATGGCAACCAATCAAAAAATAGACTATGAACAGTAACTATGGTGTATGTACCGGTATATAGAACATCTATTACCTGATATGGACCTTGTTGGGGAAGTGATGGTCTTTTCACTGGCATCATCACAACTGGTCTGCTATCAACAGTCTCAGACATGTTTATTTTAGATACTGAAGATAAATGCATGACAATTTCTCCAGCAAAATCATCTGAACCAACATGATCATAGTCTAATACACTTAATAAAATTACTGCTCCCTTTACAAGTAGGTATTCTTTGGGGACATTTGGACTGAAAAACACAAGGCACAAATATGCTTAAATATACTGATTGATATATATGCTGTCATGATTTGAAAGAAAATGTTGGCGAGCTAGAACCATAACAAATGATGTTTACTAATTTGCTTAATGTCTCTGGTTTGATTGGAGATGTTTATTTTAGTTGGTCACTGTGGAAACTTCAATACAACTATTAGTACATTCCATACCAAGCACTAGACATCCACTTCCTTTGGAAGTTAAGCAATGTTTTAAGTGTAAAATTAAAAGAATCACACTTCTCAATGGAGCTTTTTTAACCTCTGTAAAAAACTGCAGTCAGAACAGAAGCACAGAAAATAGCATACATAATATAAATAGCAAGTAATTAAAACATCAAATCATATAAGAAATTATTGCTTTTGTTAAATTTGTGGCAACTTATACAAAACCACTTTACCTTGAAAACCATTTAATCTGAGTTTGAACCCAAACATGTCTGTATTAATCATGTGATCTGTCTTCTGTCTTCTACCTCATTTGTAAAGCTTACACACAATTTTGGTTAGTGTCAGCAAAAATATCATTATAGTAACAACTTGATTTGCTGCCACCAATTGTTCTGTGAGATTTTGGCATTATAAAGGAATTTATCCATACATTAAGGAGAATTATATTGAAGCATAACAAATAGATTTTGGGACTCAAAATACTGCAGTGATAAATGAGGTGGCAAGTCATTGATTGGCATATAACAAGTTTTTATTGTATTTAGTAAAGACAAGTAACTTACAACTGGAATACAGTATTGAAGACAGGATTTAATGTTTTATCTACAACTTTTGTCTTCTGAGCTTTGTGGTGTCCAAACATTGTCTGTGGCTGTAGATTAACAACAACATAAGGATCACTTAATCCAGATGTGTCAAGTCCTGGGAGATCGCTGGCTCGTATAACTGGAAAATATATAATTTATGTAGATTGAGGTGTTAATGCTAAGTACTGAGTACAGGATGACATAAATTCTGTAAAGTGCTCTAAAAAATCTTAAAAAATTGACTTTCAGAAACTGAAATTTATTTAAATATCACATTAGTACCATTCCTGAATGGACCTTTATACCCACTTCAAGATCTGTTCACGTAGAGGTTGATATAGATGTGGGGTTATGGTGGAAACTGGAATACCCAGAAACAACTAACAACTTTGACAACTGGACAGACAATATCTTTCACCGTAGGATCTATCCTATTATCATTTGAACCAGGGTGTTGACAGGAATTGTGTATCACAACTTGGCCATTAGAAAACCTGGATACATCCAGGAAGAGTAAAAAAGTTGTATATTATGTGTGCATGTAAAATATAAAAGCAAGTATGAAAATTTGAAAAATTGAAATTGCTTTTTAGGTCTTTGAGGGGAAAAGACGTATAACCAATATTCAATTGATATCTGACAAATATAACAGTTACCTTTTATAAACAATGTGACATTCCCTCTTGTTTCTTCCATGTAAGCAGTTTTTATTGCTACATGACCATAATATTCTGTTGGTGTATCCTGTAATAAAAATAAATGTCACTTTATTATTTATACATCGATAATCATGAAATGTGCATATTGATTTAATTTTTAATTTATCAGTAAATAAAACAAGTGTAATGGGAAGTCATTACTATGTCCTACAAATAAAAACAATGAGTCCAAATTGGAGCCAATAATAGATCAAAATGAACCTAAGTCCAAAAAAAGTATTGAACATTTTGACTATACTCATTCCTAATTATTTCTATGAAGTTTTGAATATATCCTTAAACCCATTGTTGAGAACACTCTAGATATCAGCTGAGGCAGAATAAGGTCATGAGAAACCAGTAAAACAAATCAGTCCCCCGCTTTGTTTGGGAGACATACAAAATAGCATTGTGATGCTTATTGTGTTCTAATAAAACAAAGTGTATCATGCCATTTCTATAGTTTCATAATACAGTTTTTAATTAGTTTCAGCACAAGTTGCTGATACTAAACCATGTAAATACCACTGAAATCAAACCTTCATTGAATTTTTTTTCTATTAACTGCAATGTAAATTCCCTTTCCCTGGCACAGCTGGGAATCAAACCAGGTAACCTATTCATAAAGTCAGTGTTCTACGGTTTTGCATAAAAGGTACCCTATTGGTAAGACAATAGTAACAGTTGTTAATGTGTACATAGTACATAATATACTATGTTACTATATCATGACAGAACAAAAACAGATTTTGATTATTTTATATAACTTACTATATTATCTGCTAGAGAGTGGAAGTACTCAAGCATTAACTCCTCTGTTGTCATGGAGTTCAGATCAAGTCTACTCTTAACACTTGAATAATAAAACGTTTTTATTTTATCATCTTCTACACCACCTCTAACAAAGTAAGATGTCAATGCTCGTAAATGCTGGAACAAAAATGTAAAAAATACCAGTATGTTTAATTAATCAAAAAGAGAAATTGAGGATGCATAAAGTGTACTTAACAACTACAGCACTTTACAACAAAACACAAAATTGAATTATAAAAGTACAAAACACATGGTTATCATACATAATGAAACTTCCATAACTCCAAATGTAAGAAACTTTTATATCAAGCAAGGCATTAAATTTTAGCTTTCTAACCAACTAGTCCAGTTGTCAGTCTGGCAACTATTAGATATTCTTCACTTGTCAATGCCCATGCAAATTCATTTTACATTATATGAATGTGAGAATTTGATTTGTTTCATCAACACAGAACTGTCAACGTTTTTTTTCATTTTTTGTTTGTTACAATCCAAAGAAAAAATAGTGTTGGGCAGTATGGTTAAAGCAAGTATTTGACAGACATACCTTGTTTATAACATGTATAACTGATGGACAAACAATAAAAACAATGAATTAAATTTACTTTATATCAAACACAAACATACTGCTCCATGTCCAAACCATACTCTTAAAAGTGAAGTAAAAACTGGCAAAATAAGTTAGACGTGTGAAATTTCACCAGGAATGTGAGGCTGGGTGCTTCATAAGGGTAAGCACTCCCTGTCTAGCTATTGCTACACCTTCCATGTGCTCTAGATTTTAAAAATAAAATTGTCAAGTCTCAATCATTTTGTTTATAAGAAATGATACTAACCTGTTTCATCTGATAGTAATACTCAGGTCTCTCCTGAAACAATAACATTTACCTTTAAAATGCTTTTCTATTTCATTCTAAGTCTCAAACAGAATACAAATAGATAAACATTATTGACAAATCTAATATACAATGCTCTTTTGTAGTGGAAGTAGATTTAGTCACTAACTTTATACGTCAGTGGGTACAATGTGGTAGGTTCAGGTTCTTTTTTGTTTTTTTTTCGTTATTTCAAACATAAATGAAGAAAAATTTGATTCTGAATCTGTTAATTTATGGTTTTAAATCTTACATTCTCACAAATGATTCCAAGAGCATTATAAAATCCAATAACCAGCTTACTGTACACTTGTAGATTTAGTTCTTTTAGATCAGGTAAACATTAAATCAATTTCATTTCCTTAAACCATTTTGATTATAAACTTACTAATGAGTCAAGTTATAACTGAAATGGGATGTCATTTCAAAGTATCTTCCAAACAAACCCTTACTGGGGAATCCCTAATAAAGTGCATGATCAAAATACAAACAGCAAATGACACATTTACTCTCTGGAAAGAGTGTTCCTGTGAAGTTTCATAAAGATCTGTTGAATAGTTTTCAAAAGTTGAAGACAAAATTTTGGCAGAAAAAATGGAGTAACACTATATGCCCCCCACTTTGATTGGGACATGATTCTAAGATTAGAATTCTTAGATAAACAAAGACATACTTTATTACTTACTCCAATTAATAGTTGTTCATCCAGCAATCTCAGAACATTTGTCCACATCTGTTCCGTCATACGAGGATATATTGACGCCATGAGTCGCTCATGTAGAACCTTTAGATTGGTGGATAAATAGCCAATCAGAAGATCAACAGACTGAAATAAAACAAAACAAAAATAAAACAACATGAAAACTCTCGGTCACAAATGATATAGCTTTTTTGACAAATTTTCAGATTTATTTTCACTAAATAGATGAGAACTAACTATAAGGAATCACATAATCTTTGTTAAAGGGTACGGTTATTACAGCAGTAATTAATATTAAATTACTTCTCAATTACAAAAACAAGACCATGTAGCAATATAGTGACATGATACAGTATGTACTATATAAAGATAAGAAACAATACTACTATCTCACATATGGGGTATCTTTTAAGCAATGTGGTAGAGTGCTTCATTTACAAATAAGTAACCTGGGTTCCCATCCTGGCGCCTGGGGAAGGAATTGTTTTCGTTTAAACTAGTATTTACATTACAATAACATGCATTTCATAGTTCTAAAAAATTATTCAAAGCCCCTTCATTAAAAATGTACTACATTGTATATATGAAAGTTATAACGTTATTGGTAAAAAATTCAAAAGCAGAAATGTTTCCTTACTGAAGCCCTTTCCGGTCGTTTTTGAGTAAATACTTCCATAAATCTTGCAATGTCAATTTTCATTTTTTCTGCAATTTCTTGCAATAAAAGCTGGCTTTTAAGGATAATTTCACTATCTGCTGATTTGACCAATCGTTTTAGAGTAGACAAGGCCTGGTCTCCTATCTCTTCGTTTTCATACTTGGTAGATATCAACATAATAATGGACTCCCAGTCTAACAGCTGAGGCAACTCTGTCAAGTATTTCCTTACATGTTCTATGTTATTTAAAGTAATACAAAGCTACAAAAGACAAAATGCATACAAATTTATTAAACCATTAAACATTTTGCAGTTTTTAAAAAAAAAAAAAAATATTTTGCTTTTTTAATTCCTTTTACATATCTGCAGCTTAACACAAGTATGTACGGTTTTGTAATAACCAGACTTTTAACATGTGTTCCAATGTAAATCATGTTATTCATTGCATTTATAGCTCATATGAATGTTGGTTGTCTCAAAACAGTTATTTTAATACAAACCTATTGCAACTTCACTATTATTATTAAAACTATGGTTTGGTTGTTTACCCTTATTTCAAGCATTCAATGCTGCATGATTATTTTTCAGCTGTTCACGGCTATAAAATTTCAAGACTGAGTATAAAATTCCAATTTTTTAAATTTTATCAAAGAGTCATAAGGGACATTTTGTGATTTGATAGACTCAGAATTATATTTAAAGAAGGTATAAAAACTGATTTAGCACCCTGTAATCATATATGAGCTAATTTTTTATTCCAAGTTTATTTAAAACAGAAAGACATATCTAGAACAATATATTTACTACTTAGAACATGAAGCTTACTCTTTCAGTGATATCAAACTGCTCTAAAGTGTTGTCATAGTAACCATTCCTTTCTAATATAGAATGTATTTTATCAGCATACATCCTTGCTCCATCACAAATTAACTGTAAATAAATGATGTTATATTAAATTAATGAAAGTGATGTACATACTAAAGAATACAAAATACAGTAATAAAGCATAAGGCTATGTATCACAAATTTCAGACAAGATAAAAAGGAGATTTATGACTTTTTTATTTTATAAAAGTGTAAGAAAACAAATTAAAAAAGGACATTCAAAAGAAATTATTTAATAAACTAAAAACAGTTTTCAATATCAAAGGGTGAGTTTAAGTAAAATTTAAATAAACTCCATACAGAACCTTTCTCACATTTTGCAGGAAATAATTTTGCCTGTTTAATGAACGAAATCTTAAGACAGTCATTTAAGTCATGTTATCATATTAAAACTAGGACATATACATACATCAGTAATTTTAGTTACTCCCATCAAATTTGAATCTTGTTCATGGAAATCTATGTGTCTCCATTCTTCTGTTATCTGTAAATAAAACATCAGGGTGTATTTGCTTACCGTAAATTATAGGGTATAAGATAAACAAATTTCATATTTTCATAAATTGATATCTGGTTGATACCCACACTGAATACTTTACAGAAGACTAATATATTTAACAAATTTTCTCAGGATTATATCCCTGTATTTTAGTTTTACACAAAATAGGAAGGACATGATGCAATAAGAAAGATTTTATTTTTAAATCCATATCTCATTTCACTCAGTTATACATGTAAATCATGGGTGCATTTTTTATTACGTGTAAAGCTATTTGTTATATATTGAAATATTGTATAGTATGATTGTAAGCAAGCAAGCCTTTACCTAGGGTACCATAAAGCCAAGTAAATAATTAAAATTTATATGTTTAATTTTTAAAATATATTTGTGTTAAAAGACTAAAACAAGCAAAACAAGTTACCTTTGCAAAACATGATAAGACATCTACTGATGAGTTGGAAAATTTGACACGAGACGTGGCAACCACAACCTAAAATAATGAACAATAATACATGTGTATCATGTATCAAAGAATTTTGTATTAAAACAAGAAAGGAACACATTGACAAAAAATACTGGTCCCAAAAAAGGTCATAGTTTTATCTTTCATAAAACAATAACACAAAACAATATCAGACAATTTCAATTGATTATATAAAAATGTGTACACCTCTTAAGATTCATTTTGCTAAAAATTATTCAATAATTGAAAAACTGAACAATCCAATGTATCAAGAAAAGACTGATTATTAATATCATAAAGAAACTTTTAAAATGTCTCTTAAAATGTATGAAATTAAAACTAAATATTGATAATAGTAATATACAAAAACCTGGCCCAATTCTCCACAAGGAGAGATGGACATAAGTCAAGTAAGTCAATATACAAAAAATTAACTACAGAGTTTTCATACTAAGGGGAATAACTCTGGCTTAATATCAACTTCCTATGATTTTAATTTAATTTTAAAGACTTTTGTAATTACAGCACTTTTATATCTGAATACTTACATCTTTATCTATTTCTAAAGCCTTTTCTATTCTGTTCATACACTCATTTTTAAATGTCTGAACCCAGAATACTAAACTCTCTTGAAACCAATGCTGGTACTGTGATATTGACAGCCGGAATACATCTCTGAAAAAAAAAGAAAATCAAAATACTTTATACATGTATAAACTAACTAAAAACCACAAAAATGCTAAAAACTTTAACAATGAATGCTGTTTTTCAACATGCTGTGGGTATATTTAATAAAAGGTCTAATTCACTTATGTGTGAGCTAAACACTAGGTAGTGGTGATGCAAAACTAACATACAACAGGATGAATTTTAGGAAATTAGACTGGTGTGAAAAACATGGCAATTTCAAGCACTACTGTCTCTCACAAAGACAAATCTGGCTAATTTGAAAGGACAGACCATTATCATTTTAACGTGTGAGCTTTAATCAAGAGGTTACCTTAGTAGTATTTCTGTCAGTCATTCATTTTAAGTAATTCCATACTTATGAAAGAGAGAGAGAAAGAGAGAGAGAGAGAAGGGGTGGGGGAAAGAGAAGAATGGAGTTAGAGAGAGAGAACGCTAAGAGTTAGCTAACCTTCTATTTATATTATCTCGTATTACACTGTATAGTTTACGAACAGCAAAGTAAACCCTAAGTGACAATCTACTACTAGCTGTAATATTCACTATATAATTGTGATATCTATGTTGGTATTTATCCATCTCTATCATAAGCTCTTGGAGCTTCTCACTTATCTGAAAAAACAAAAATGGATGTTTTACACAAACATGGAAACTTTTAATCATTGTAATGAAGCAATAAAAAGTTGGAGGTATCCACATGAGTGCAAATACCACCATAGCAGTGAAAATTCACAAACAACTTCAGCAGAATGGGTAAAATATCAAACCCAGAGTAAACTGAAAATCTGTCTAAATTGAACAAATTCTTTGTCTCTAAGTTAGAAGCTTGGCTTAGAAAGAAAACACTGTGTTAAAATAGTTCTTTTTTACATGTTACAATCTCGAATACTTTAGTAATCCTAAATTTTTTTCTGGTACCAGTCAAATTCTGTTACTTTAGGTGGACAAACAAGTATTTCACACTGCTTATCCTTATATAGAACTTTATATTTGAGTGGAAGGAGTATTATCTTTATGCCCCAGTACAGATTCTTTCACCTATATAGAGGCAGTCAGCTTGGGATTGTGGAAGAAGCCAGAGAGCCTCAAGAAAACCACTGACCTTCATCAAGTGAACTGACTAACTTTCCGACAATATGATCTGCCTAATTGGGATTGAAACCTAGGCAGTGAGAGGTCCTGTGGTCTTTTAGCATTCACTTTAAAACCACAGGGCCACCAAGACCCCAGCCAGAGTGGGATTTTAACCTAGATGGTGAGATGCCCTGTGAATTTTAAGCATGTGCTTTAGTCCACTTAGTCATTAAAATCCCCATGGCATTGCAAAAACCCTACCTTTGACTCTAAGGCAAATGACACCACTCTGTAATACTGTATACCTAGTAGGTTATAGAATGTTTTAACTGCCCCTAGAGGACTACAGTGAGAAGATGTTTGGTGTATGATCTCCTCCAGTGTGTTAAGTTCTGGTATCACGGTATCCTTGACAACGTCATGGTGAACTATAGATGATATCCTCTCACTTATCCATAATTCAAGATCTCCCTAGTAAATTATATAACAAAATGAGTATAAAAAGTCTTGAATTTACAAGAAATCCGCAAGTCCTCACAGTGTTTATTCTAGAAGGAGCTATGGCACCATTCAACCCTTTTTTGTCTACTGACCCAATTGTGAAGGTCTTAGTGGACAACATCTTCCATTATGTGAATGCAAAAATATTAGTGTCCTGATGTTTAGAGGTTTTTTTTGAAAACTGTCCCTTCTGAGAAATCCTAGATTGAACAATGACCTCAACTTGCTAAAAAAAAAGTACCGGTATCACAGGATGAAATTGTAAGTTTATAATTAATGTCTAAAGATCTATAGCCACACACTTGCCACATATATACATAACAATGATTCCCAAAAATTTTAAATTACTTTAAAAAATATCCACAAGCCACACCCACAGCCAGGTTAAAAATTAAACTGTAATATAATTATGCTCTTGAATTTACATGCCCATATATACTACATATCAGTACTATTGAACCAAACAAATTGTCACAAAAATTAAACTACTAGTCCAGTCCACCAAAAAGCCAAAAGGTCTTAAAATGAACAGCACATAACAATGAAAATTTCAGAAAAAATCAAATATTACAGAATATTCAGTTCCAAATACCTGTAATTTAGTTACTACTTTATCAGTAACATCTTTTTCAGGTGATGATTTTGATTCCCATAAATCAAGTTCTAAAAGTTGAACTGTCACACTGAAATCAGATTTGTTCATAGTTATTAATTTCAAGCAATACATGTATGTATAAAATATTTTTGATAATGCCTGATAATTCTGTTTTGAATTATATAGAGTAAAAAATATTTAAAACAAAAAACATCTAGTATTTTTTAATTCAATTATTTTTTTTATCAATTTTAATTTAATTTTTTTTAATTTTATTATTTTTATTTTTTTTTAAATTATTCATTATTTAATGTTTTGAATATAATTTATTTCATTATTAATGATCATTATTTTTCTAATTTATTTGTTGTTTTTGTTGTTGAATCAGCAAACATATACTGAATAAATAATTTTAGCCTTGACGCTGTACTAAATTTCTTTATGGGCATTACAGAAACAAACATAGAACATTCATTGTACATAAAATAGGAATGGAAAACAAATAAAATTCATGTAAAATTCATAAAACAACCTTTAAAGTGTGGAGAGGAGTAATGGTATATAACAGCCCAATGAAGATTGTATCACTTATCGAGGCTGTCAGTTCATAAATGATGGAGCAAACTGGAGTAACTGGAGAAAAATCACTAATTGCAGCAAGCTAACTGATCTGCCCTGACGAAAGAGGTCCCATAATCTGTAAGTGCAAAGTTTAGACCACTAAACGCCTGGGAATCAGAAGAAAAGAATAATCTCCAAATCTAACTAGTCTTTCCAAAACACTTTAACTAAAACCTAACATTGGTCCATCAAATAAATTCAATTCTAACATGACCTGCGTTTTCCTTCATATGAAATATGAAGAGAGCCACCCATGGTATAACAAACTGTATACCCATCACTGTTCTGTTTTAATGACATTCTCACTTGCTTATCTTATGATGTCATGCTATGTGTCGCGAACAATGGTTGTGATGTAACTTTCATTCATAAAATCAATTTTTTCCATGGAAGTAATCTCAACAGCCAAATAGTTTCAATGGATCTTTTTGCAAATAGATAGTAAAATGTACTTCTGAAGAAAGATTTAAATCCTAAAGTCATGTTAGAATTGAAATGATCAACATTTACAATGTTGATTATTTCTTAAGCAATTCTATACTAAGTGAAAGTGAACAAACTGAAAAATTTATTTCATCCTGTAGAACTTACCCAAGCTTTGATCTGAGAACATTAAGGTTTTCTATAGATGGTGGGAATAACAAAGGGAGATCACCCAAGTGGTTACATATACAAGTAATATACTGACTGGATGCTTTCCTGTAAAGAGCAATCTAAAAAAAAAACACAAAGTGTGGCAAGAAATTAAATGAAAAATTATAACAGTATGAAAAATTGCAAAATCATTCAGGTACTACAAACAATACTGATAAGAAATGAGTATATAGTTGAAACTTTTATGATTTTAATATATCCTCTGTAAAGTACAAAATTGCTGACACAAATGTTTGCAGTTTCTTAGCAATTAGATGAGAGCATGTTGCAAACTATCTTGTGCTTTTGAGCTCTTATAAGTGCTAACTATACAGTATTTTGCTATACTGATGTGCTTTTAAGCACCTGATGCACATGCTTAATTTTGCAGTGAATTGGCGGCTGCAGACATAAAGAATTCGACAAATATTATAATTGAACTAATTTTTTTCAATCTGTTTCTCTTTTTTATTTATCAATTAAATTCTGATGTGATGACATCTGTAGTTGTACATGCATTGGATAAATGAGAATAAAGTTATGTTAAATGTGACAAATCAAAACGTTTTCTTTTACAATTTCAAAACTGAAAATCGTCAATCTATATTGGATATAAAATGAGTTGTTAACGACTAACTTCTGGACACCAAAATCAGAGGAAATATCATATAGTTTAAGGCTTACTAGTTGCTGAAAGCTAAAACAAAATGTTGATGATTGTACTCACTTCTGCATCAGTAATGGGCATTTTCTGTGAGAGATTTGACTGGTCAAACTGTTTAGTGACCCAGGTCATCTGTAGTTCCTGTACTGCCTTTTTAAGAGTCATCTGTGTAATGTCCAGGTTATCATTGGCGGTAGTCCATTCCAACAAACATATCACATGACTGCATATAAAAGTAACATGATGTTAGAAAAAGTTAAGCAGTCATCAGAGTATTGTTGATAAGTTTGATGTCTCTGTGTCCAGGATTGCCCTGGATGTATTTGAGGTCCCATAGTTCTATGTTCCTTTCACACAATTTTGATAACACACGTGGCGGGTGTAGCTAGCTAAACAGGAGTTGCTTACCCTTCCGAAGCACCCGGCCTCACTTACCTGGTGGAAGTTCACATGGCTAACCTAACTTGTCAGTTTCAGTTTTTACTTTGCTTCTGAATTGTGATTCGGACATGGATTAGCATGTTTGTTAATGATTAATTACATAATTTTACTCACTGCATCACAATATTGTCAGGCTGTGTTGTACATTTGTATTATTAATCTAGGATTATAAAACAAACAAGAGGCCCATGGGCCTTATACGCTCACCTGATAACTAATGGCTAGCTGATAGATTTAAAGACAATGTAAATACTAAACCCCAATGACCCCATTTTTTCTTTACATCAAAATGATCATTGTATCAATACCTACAACATTCTAATATACATGCCTATACAAAACGTTTATAGTTTTCAAGATAATTAACCATTTCAGTATTCTTTTACATCTGTGACCTTGACCTTTAAACCCATGACCTTTTCTATACATCAAAATGATTGTTTTATCGATACCTACAACATTCTAATATACATCCTTATACAAAAAGTTAATAGTTTTCGAGATAATTAACCATTTCGGTATTGTTTTCGCATCTGTGACCTTGACCTTTGAACCCATGACCTTTTTCTTTACATCAAAATGATCGTTGTATCAATACCTACAACATTCTAATATACATGCCTATACAAAAAGTTTATAGTTTTCGAGATAATTAACCATTTTGGTGTCGTTTCGCATCTGTGACCTTGACCTTTGAACCCATGACCTTTTTCTATACATCAAAATGATTGTTGTATCAATACCTACAACATTCTAATATACATGCCTATACAAAAAATTTATAGTTTTCGAGATAATTAACATTTTCGGTATTGTTTCGCATCTGTGACCTTGACCTTTGAACTCATGACCTTTTTCTAATACCTACAACATTCTAATATACATGCCTATACAAAAAGTTAATAGTTTTCGAGATAATTAACCATTTCAGTATTGATTTGCATCTGTGACCTTGACCTTTGAACCCATGACCTTTTTCTATACATCAAAATGATCGTCGTATCAATACCTACAACATTCTAATATACATGCCTATACAAAAAGTTATAGTTTTCGAGATAATTAACCATTTCGGTATTGTTTCGCATCTGTGACCTTGACCTTTGAACCCATGACCTTTTTCTGTACATCAAAATGATTGCTGTATCAATACCTACAACATTCTAATATACATGCCTATACAAAAAGTTTATAGTTTTCGAGATAATTAACCATTTTGGTATTGTTTCGCATCTGTGACCTTGACCTTTGAACCCATGACCTTTTTCTATACATCAAAATGATCGTTGTATCAATATCAACAACATTCTAATATAAATGCCTATACAAAAAGTTTATAGTTTTCGAGATAATTAACCATTTCGGTATTGTTTCGCATCCGTGACCTTGACCTTTGAACCCATGACCTTTTCTATACATCAAAATGATCGTTGTAACAATATCTACAACATTCTATTATAAATGCCTATATAAAAAGTTTATAGTTTTCGAGATAATTAACCATTTCGGAATTGTTTCGCATCTGTGACCTTGACCTTTGAACCCATGACCTTTTTCTATACATCAAAATGGTCGTTGTATCAATACCTACAACATTCTAATATACATGACTATACAAAAGTTTATAGTTTTAGAGATAATAAGTATAATCAGAGGTAAAAAAAATTAGGTCACGACCTTCACAATTGACCTTGACCTCATTTTGAAGATACTAACAAGAAGATGTCAAAACTGAAAACCCCATGTCATTATCTGGTCAAGTAGTCAAGTTATAACAATTTGAAGCTATTTTACGATTTTTTCAAAATTAAACGCAAAAACGCGTAACCCATTTTTCGACCGAATTTCACGAAATGAACAAACTACAGGCTTAAGACCCTAGAGAAGCCAAATATCACATCAGATTTTTTCTCCAATCAATACTTTCGGAGAAGAAGATTTTTTAAGATTTTTGCACCCCTAGGTCACCTTGACCTAGTTATGGTAGCCATGGCAATGCCACGAACAAATCTGAATTGCACCGACCCAGACATGCTTCTGACCAAGTCTCGTTGAAATCTGCCCAGTGGTTCGTGAGAAGAAGATGAAAATGTGAAAAGTTTACGACGACAACGACGACGACGACGACGACAGACAACGGACAAATTGTGATCAGAAAAGCTCACTTGAGCCTTTGGCTCAGGTGAGCTAAAAATATCACTATAAACTTAGTGTTCAATCTAGGATTTTTCAGAGAGGAACATCTTCAAAAATGTTTGTCCAACACACCATAAAATCAATAATTTTGCATTTACTTAATTTTAATATGCCTAATAAGACCTTACCAATAAAAAGAGATCAATGACCTGTTATCTGCAATCTGCTAAAAAAAAATTCACAACAATTAATGAACACCATTTATAGGGTAAAAAACTTACACTATGGACTGAGACAATGATGATATGTGATGTGAAGTAGCAAATATATCTAATATTCTTCTGTCTTCCTCTGGTAAGTTAACATCCAATGATTTGAATGATTCCTGAAATAACATATGAGTACTCCATAAAAATAATATGAACATTGTTCAAGAAAATATTAAAGGCTCAATTCCGGTTTCAGATTATTCCACTTCTTACAGGCCCTTACTTACTGAATAGTACACTTTATTTGATTTGCATTAGAACCTGCAAGCATCACCAGGTAGACCTCAATTTGTTACAGTAAAATTCATGTTTTACAGTTAAAACTTTTCAAATGCCAAAAAGCTATCTTTAATTTTCTATTGTGGTATATAGGAGACTAATGAAAAGGACACCAGTCTTTCTCAAAAATTACAAGTCTCAGACTTTGAGACTGGCTATTTTTTACAACATTTGTGTAGCAATTTTTAAGTAAAAACAAGCATCTTGCCAAATTTCTGAATGTCATTGTGGAAGTAGACAATAAAACTAGTATGTAGTGGGGCTGAGCTAGTCATGATGTTCTAGAGTTGTATATAGTACAATAGAGTGATTTACTGCTACACTTTCTGGTCTTTATCTTTAACTTTATGCCACAAGACTCACTTTTACCCAAGAGGGCTGAGTTCAGTCCTCATTTGGACACAGTGAGGAAGTGGATTTTAGATGCTTCCTCTGTCCTGTTACATTGACACCAAACAAAATAACCCAAGTAGGAATGTAGTGTTTGGGTTTGATCCTTGACCTGGGCACACAGGTATACTAGTAATTGGATTATTTAAAGTGTTTCCACCTTCATGTTACAATTTCATTGCATCAATACTAAAATTAAAACCCAACATGTTTTTCTTACCATAGCTAATTTAGCAGAATATCCAAACACCTGCTGAGCTGCCTGATAATAATCTTCTACAGAGAAATATTCATCTGAATTAAAGTCATCCTGATAAAAAGGCAAAAATATAATTAACATTATAGATTTGATTACAAAGTCAAATTCTGTTCATATAAATTTTATGTGAATTAATGAATCAAGCTTATACATGAACTTCACATGAAGTGAAATCATGTTAAATTCATGTGAAACAAAATTTGGCTGTGTACATGCATAGAATTCAACTGACACAATAAAATAATAAATTTTGAAGACTCAATTTCCAATCTCAATTTGGACCCTCAAATAACTGGGATTACTACATAGCAATCAAACATTCATATCATTCCAATTGTTTAAAAAAAAAATGAACATTTTTCCCTTTCATCTTTGTCAAAGAAGAGCTATAAAACCGGGTTTTGCATTTAAAAGTAACAGAAAAATTATAGCAGTAAATATCTTGTCAGATTGCAACACTAGAACAATTTGACACAAAATGCAACCAGGAAATTAATTTATACATACTGAACAGTTCATATCTATGCATGAAAAATTCACCAATTAGGATTGACATTTTGACATAAAAGTTGTTCAAATGTTTGGTCATCAAAATTTAAGCACAGGAAACTTATGATAACTACCTGTCTTTCTAATGTGAAGTTCCTGTTACTGTTAGCACAAAACACTTTATTTCATAGGACAGTAATTAGGGTTCACTGTCGTGTGTAACACATGATCAACATTCCAAAACATTTCTGTGAAATATTTTTGGAAACAGTTTACATTGCAAACTTCCAGGAATAAAGTTGTTTTTATGAAAAAATGTCATCTTATATGATTATATATCCAATGAAAATAAATGTTCTGTACAAACATTATGTATGGGTATCACCTGGTAAATGGTGAACTCTATAAAGTTTAGTGTTACCTGTCTATAACATATGTCCAGTCTTATCCTACACTGACCAACTGTTTTATTCCTATTTCCTACAGACAAAACGTCGCAACACCAATCAACACCACCTGCTGGGATATTCTAAAACATAAAAACCAAAATAAAAATCACTAAACTGATATATTTACATAAATTGTAAACTAACTGGTACACATTAACTATGGATGTGTTATCTATGCCTGGTAAATTACAATGTGCAAGAGTTATCCCCCTTATCACAGTACACTGTTCCGGAAATAAATGCATGTAGGTCCTTTACAATAAATGTTTTTTTTTTTTTTTTGCTTTAGTTTGGTTTGTTTTAATTTTTATTTTGGTTTGTTTTAATTTTTATTTTTTTTAATGCAATAAGACATTCAGTCATTGTTCGCATATCACACGAGACACTTATATTTGGAGAGCCAGGCTCCGGCACAGATACACAAGGTCAGTGTGAATACAAGGACTTTATTTTCTCTTATTTGCAAAAGAACAACAACACACACACATTTACAATAAGTTGGTTTTTTTTAAAATTTACTTTTGTTCAAATTATTTATTATATGATATGAGCATGTGTACAATGAACAAATGGCAAAATTGTGATGAAAAAAGACATCAGACCTTGAGAAGAACCTTAAACTGCCTTTTGAATGTTGAAATGTCTAGAGTTTGACAAATACTTAGGTCCATTAAAGATCAAATCACTTTTATTATTCAACAGTATGTAATAAGGTAATAAACACCAACATTTAAAAAACAACTGCTTTATTCCATGTTTTTGGTGGTCTGGTCAAGCTTTTGATCTGGGGTGGCCTGCATTATTTAAATAGTTCAAATGGACAATAAAGCATCACTATATTGCTACCATGTGTTAAGCCAAATTTTGACATTATAAAAGGAAATGACAGTAAATTTGGTGAAGAGGGGAGGGGGTGTTAAAAAATAGGAGAAATGCATTTTTTGACTTGTGTGGCAATGAGTGAGGTGATAAAGTTTTTGGTATGCATTATGAAGAGGTTATTACTGTATGTTTCATTTTCCTCCAAAGTTATGTTCATGTTATTATATGATGACAATGAAAACTTACTCTAGCAGGTATGATAATCCTTCCAATACAACCATGGTCCAGCTCTTTATCATCTCCAATGTGCCGCAAAATATGGAATAGACTGCAAGAGATTTAAAGTTAACATATACATAAAATTGCAACAAAGATTGCAACTTCTAGGTGATAAATGAACACTATGATTTGAAAAACACAACTGAGAGAGGGGGCATCCATGTTTTTTGAGACAACAAATTATTAAAATGGTCCTTAAATATTATTACTTCAAAATAATATTATTCTTCAGTGTACACTTACAGATCACAGTGCCTCTAACCACCTTGGATCAAATTCCATTTGGAACAAATCCTAGTGTAAAAAACTTTGTCAGTTCATTTTCTAAAGGTCTGTGGTTGTCTCTGGACACTCTGGTTTCCTGATCCCCCACAAGCCTAGAACTGACCGTCTCGATGCAAGTGAAAGAATTTTAACTGTTTCATAAAACTCCATTACTCCACTTCACTCTATTCCACTCAAAGTCTTAAATTAAGTAAGATAAATTACACTGATTTCTGAAAACATCTTACGGAGCTAAATTTTAAATACAGATATGGCAGAGTTTCAACCTGTGTAAGTATTCTTGTTTCAGGTATATATTATCTTATTTAAAGGATAAAAACAATATTCAATGCTTGACTAGAGCAGTCTATAGAGACATCAATATCCCCAATCCCAAATGGCCAGATGGACACTAAATTTGGTATGCAACAAATTGTCTCATGTTGGTTAACATTTGTGTCAAGTTTGATCAAAATCTATCCACAGACATGGCAGATACGGGGTGGACACAATACTGGGACAGATGGACAAGGCATTTCCTATATACCTCCTACAATTCCCTTGCTGCGGTAAAGTAAACTTACTGCTTAATACCATGGTGTCTATCAGTAACATGTTTTGTATTTTCCTCTTCCATATCTTTATCACAGACATATATGTGGACCTCATCAGTGAAAAAGTCATCTATATACCTACGCATGATTTTAAATAAAAATTTAAAATTAATACAGAAAAATTTAAGACAAGTCCCGAAAAATTGTATAAAATGAGCACATAGTACAATAAATATTTATTTGGACAAAACAAAGGTATTCAGTTTTCCAAAGAATAGTAAAATTCTAACATCAGTTAAAACAAAATTTCATTTAATTTCGGGTTCAGTTTAGGTGGGTTACACTGTAAGTGATAAAATATGCACTCATGGTCTAAATGCGATGGTATATCATATTGACTATGTGTGGTGGAATTTGTGAAAACCAAATCATGAGTAAACCAAAAATCAGTCTATACTAAAATTAGATGATTTTATTTGGACAAATTATTACAGCCTGACTAAGATAGACACTTGGGGGGTGTGTGTGTGTGTGTGGTGTGTGTGTGGTGTGTGTGTGTGTGTGTGTGGTGACCAAGAGTAGTAAAAACATACTAATAGTCTCATTATATAGTTATAAAATACTTACAGTTGAAATTCTTCATTCCATTTAGGATCCTGGCTGTTTTTAACAGATTGTGTTTTAAGTACATCTGGCTCTGAAATGCTGTTCCAGCTACCATTGAGGTGTTTATGTAGTTTCGGTGAAGATTTAGGTGAGTTCTTTGGCGAGTTTTTCGGAGATGATTTGCCGGGCCTCAGAAGAGGATGTACAATACTGACCAGGCAGTATAAATCACACTTATCTGAAATATAGGAAAAAATTAATAAATATATAGAAATATTACATTGATTGATTGATTGATTAATTGACTGAATGTGGTTTAACATCCTAGTCAAGAATATTTCACTTATATCGAGACACCACCAGAAACAGGTAAAATTGCAGAAATTTAAACCTTTACAGTGCACTTATGGCAATAATAATTCTTTAACATGCTATGCCTGTTGTGACATGGGGCATCGGTCAATTTCAAGGAACTATTACAGTTTTCTTTCATAAATTTTATGAAGTAATATGTGTTAAATGTATTAAAATTCTATTTGTTCTAAAATGTATTAAAATTTACTCACATAGACTTTCAAATTGTACCATAACATTTCTCTCAGGCCAAATTAAATCTTGAAAATTCAATGTATCAAAATTACATCTATAGAATAAAATCATTTACCAGAAATACAAATTGAGTTAACAAAAGTGGTCAAGCTGAAATACTATAAATCAATTAATTTTTGCAAAAATCCTCATTTCAAGGTACTAGTATTCACATACTTTTATATTGGTATCCTTGGATGATGATCTGTGCAAATGCTAGTGAATTATATCAAAATAAAATATGTTAATTTCTATTTTTTTATTTTGTATTTTACACTTCCACAGTAAATATACAGTATTATAAACCTACCTGTATTTACATGGTTAGTCTTAAGATTTTTACCCTCCACAACATTGACATTTATTTGTAAATTCCTTGGCTAGAAAAGAAATATACAAGTCCAATATCATTATACATAGTGTAAGGTTTTGCTGTGCATCAGATTTTTTTATTTTTATAATTTTTTTTTTTAAATC
Organism: Anadara kagoshimensis; assembly: GCA_021292105.1. Lineage (NCBI taxonomy): Eukaryota > Metazoa > Mollusca > Bivalvia > Arcoida > Arcidae > Anadara > Anadara kagoshimensis. The sequence continues at coordinate 9,921,436 of CM037874.1, read as the reverse complement.
ATGGGGTTTTGATTATGTGGCATATTAACAAACCACATAACTTCTACACACATGAATTCTATTGAAATGAACCTTGTTTTCAGTTGTGTGGAGTATCAAAGTGGTTAGTTCAGGAATGGTGGAGGAAACTGAAGTTCCCTCAGCAAACCACAGACCTTAAGCAAGCTAACTGACAAACTTCCTCACACTAAAATCTGTTTGACTGGGATTGAATCCTAGGCAGCAAGAAGTGCTATGATTTGTTAGTGTGTGCTTTAATACTAAGGCCACTAAGTCATAGAGGCCTCCAACATTGATTTGAATGTTCTAGTAGAATTTTCAAATTGTTTGAACAATCTTATCATGCTTATAGAGTGTAAAATTGATTACATATTTACCCTATGTGTTAATTCTTCTTTTATAAAATATTCATGTTCTTCTCTTTCTATTTCAAATATCTGAAATTAAACAATATGCAAATTTAAAATCACCGTTATGTTGTTTCTCAAATCAGGTAAAAGAGCACTTCTGTTTTCAGTAATATGCATTGTTATGATCAGTGTGTGTGTGTGTTTTAAAAATAGTTATGTATTGTTCTTAACAATTTTAATTAGTGTTTGTAATTCCAAGCATTAATTAAACTGTAAAACAAGAAGCACCTGCATGGTTGTCTGATAAGAATAATAACCTTTCATTTACATAATTTATGATACATTAATTGATTGACTGATTGAATGGGATTGTATTTGCAATTCAAGAATATTTCACTTATATCAACACATCACCAGCTATAGGTGAAGTGGTAGAAATTTTTACCTTTGCAGTTCAATCAGGGCAATGTGTATATAGGGTTCTTTAACGTGCCGTGTTTGCCATGACATAGGGCATCAGTTACAAGGTCTCATCCAAAGGACCACATGACTTTCATTTCTAAATGCCAAGTGCTTGGCAAAAGAAGTCGCTTCCTTTATTCAAGTCTTGGTAAGATCCTGGCCTGGTTCGAATCAAGGACTTTCAACATATGATGCATTAGAAGTCTACCAACTGAGCTACCATAGTGGTTTATAATGCTACAAGGTTATTATATATACTAGTCTGTATTTGTTACAAGCCAGCTAAAATGTTCAACAGAAAATCATAGTAAAGATATAAAGACAAATATATTTGTATACCTGTCTCAATCTGTCTATCAGGTCTCCAGGACGTAGACCAACTTTTGTGTCGGGAACTCCGAGTGGATGAAGTAAACATCTTATTAATCCACGATAGATATTCTCATTCTGAAATTAGTAGATAATATTTTGTAAACAATTGAAGTATGAACAGTTCAAGTTGACAGCCATGAATATTTTTGACAATGACCATGCACTGATTGACCACATGACCAGTACATCACACTTTTCTGAAATGACAAAAAAATTAGAATTACCTACAAAGAATACCATCCACTGAGACTTTCACACTATATATGATATGTATTATTTAAACCTGTCAAACCAGAAAATTCCGGTTTTAAATATAAAACACAAAATTATTATAATTAAGTTCTAACTAAACTGTAATTCAAAGAGTGTCACAAAGTTTAACAACTTCAATTTATTTTATTACTTCTTTATAATGTGTATTCAAACCTGCCTTAGATGTCATTTATTTCATGTTAAAAACAGCATGAAATTAGGACCTGTATTGATTTGAATTGCTTTCTAATTCTGCTTCAAGGTTTCATCCTAGGGACCCCAATGATTTTAATTTCTAAATGCAACGGTGTGGAATAATGGTGGTTTAATATGTCTCACCCAAGAGTTTGCTGTTTATATTGAGAAATGAAAAAGGAAACTGGAGTATCCAGAGAAAATAACAAATATTTAACAAGCAAGCAATTGTGCTTCAATTTCTTCCCATGTCAGCCAATCAAAGAAAACTGAAATTGTGGATATCCTATTCAGCTTGGTTAGTTAAAACAGATGTGTATTTACAATACTGACTGATTTTACTTATTATTTTCTAAAAAAAAATTCTCATACAAATTAAATTCAAAATTTAATAACATCTAAATCTGGGATTATTGCACAATTTTCAGTAAAAACAAAACCAGGTTCTAATTAATTAATTAATTTAAAATTTTAGCATTCATTCAGAGATGACTTCCTCATACAAATTGAAACATTTTTCAATGTTTGGTTTAATTATGCACTTTATGACTGGGTATTTTGATGACAAAGTACTGTCTAAAGTACCAGGTATATTTCATATAATGGAATCACCAGCGTACCACATGATTAATAGCCCTTAATGTTTGTGCAAAATGTTTATGTTGAAATTTCCCCCAAAAAAACATCATTTTTAAGGGAAAACGCAGACTGAAGCATTTTCATCTTCAATGGAAAAAATTGTTCCACGCGTTATCGGGTATCATGTAGCCATGGCAAACCATTACAGTTACTTCAACTCTCATATCCTTAGGTTACAATACAATCCTAGTGTGAAAAAGATTATCAGCCCACTTACCAAATTAGAGGTCAGTGTTTTTCTGAGTACTCCAGTTTCCTCTTCCATTCCAAAAAAAGTGAATAAATTCTGACTGGGCCATAGAGTACCATTAAGTACTCTACCTCACTCCACAAATGACTTAAACTTAGTACCAAAATTATTATGATGATAATGATATCTGCATTCAAGTACATGAACGGTACTAATTTAAATCATAAATAACAAATCTTACCACATCTTCCATTCTATGGCAACATAAAGCTGTTTATATTCATTCAAAATTATCCATTAAAATTTAAACCAAGTATACCCCTTACTATAAATTCCATGTGAAAATCCAAATTAATTTACTTCCTTGAAATTGTTACTACATGTATTTAACATCAAGATTAGAAGCAATACACATGGGTACCTGCGCTACCTGGACTATACCTGGATCAGCAGGGCAGGTGAGTAATCGGACACCATCCAATCTATGATGTACATCTTTTCAACTTTTAAAAACTAGTTCAGTATCACCAGTTCATTGTGTCAAAATTTTTTTTTATATCAATAGAATTAAATAAGACTCTCTTAAATAAAATTATAGACTCTCCTAACAATCAGCTGACTATGTATACTGTGAGAATTTTCTTTATTAACCAATACCCTTTTTTGTGTTTTAGTAAAGGGTTATGAAATAGGTGGAGAAGTTGGGGTCATATTTTGGGTTTATTTCCTTCTCTATATTATGTAAAAGGTTTTTATTACCCAATACTTTTTGTGTTTAAGTGAAGGATTATGAAATAGAGTAAGAAGCTGAGTCATATTTTGGGGTTCTTTTTTCTATTATGTATAAGATTTGATGATTAAAATGATAATTTCACAGAGTACAATAAATGGCATATCACTCAATTGTTCACAATGGAGAAGGTAACAGGGCATGAAACTGTGTTACAGTTGTGTTGTATTGTTTATCTCTCTTAAATATTTATGTCAAATCTTCACTATATATAAATACATGACATACAGCAGTACTGTTTAAAAACTAGTTGGTATATAACTTTAAAAAATAACTTTTAAAAATTAAATCAAGTTAAACTTAATTTTAAATTACAATTTTTTTTAATTGTAACATGTGAAGTATTTATAATGTTTGACATCTTTAAAGATCATTTTGTATGTGCATGCTACACCAATCAGTATGCATAAGACAATGATTGATGTGATTTATTTTATGCAGTTACAAACATGTATATGGGTTTCAAGTAAAAAACATTAAGAAATTATTGAAGGTAAATGCTTGAAGAACAGCATTGTTGAGCATGAATATTGGAAGAATAGCATGTCTGAGCAATGAATAAGAACATTTATGATCATAAAAACCTGAATAAGAGCACTAATGAGCATGGACACTTGCACAAGAGTGCTGCTGAACATAAAAATTTGAATAATAAGTCCATTGGTGGGCATGGATACTTGAAGAACATTGCTTAGTGTGAATACTTGAAGAAGAGAATTCCTGAACATAAATACTTGACAAAGAGCATTGTTGGGCATGCATAGATACTTAAACAAGAACATTGCTGAGCATGAATACTTGACAAAAAGCATCATTGGGCATACATGGATACTTGAACACGAACATTACTGAGTATTAATACTCGAGGAACAACATTGCTGAGCATGAATACTTGACATAGAGCATTGTTGGGCATGCATGAATACTTGAACACGAACATTACTGAGTATTAATACTTGAAGAACAGCATTGCTGAGCATGAGTACTTGACAAAAAGCATCGTTGGGCATACATGGATACTTGAACAAGAACATTGCTGAGCATGAATATTTGAGGAACAGCATTGCTGAACATGAATACTTGACTAAAAGCATTGTTGGGCATGCATGAATACTTGAACATGAACATTGCTGAGTATTAATACTTGAGGAACAGTATTGCTGAATATGATTACTTGACTAAAAGCATTGTTGGGCATGCATGAATACTTGAACATGAACATTGCTGAGTATTAATACTTGAGGAACAGCATTGCTGAACATGAATACTTGACTAAAAGCATTGTTGGGCATGCATGAATACTTGAACATGAACATTGCTGAGTATTAATACTTGAGGAACAGTATTGCTGAATATGATTATACTTGATTAAAAAACATTAGAGCATGAATATTTGAAGAATAACATTGCTGAGCATAAACAATAGAGTATTCTGAGCATGAATACTTGAACAAGACCATCATTGCTTACCATGAATACTTAAACAAGATCATTGCTGAGCATAAATGCTTGAACATGACCATTGCTGAACATGAATACTTGAACCAAAACATTGCTGAGCAAGAATATTTGAATAAAACCATTGCTATGAAAAAACTATATATAAAAAGTATACTCAAATTCAAACTTGTCCTGTATCTTATCAATATCTTTCAATATATTAAACACCAAAAAATTCCAATAAAGACAACTTAAGTGTCTCAAGTATTCATCATCAGCAATGATCATGTTCAATTTTTATGTTCAGCAATGGTCTAATGTTCGAGTATGCATAGTAAGCAATAGTCCTGGCAAGTGTTACCAGATAGCTTACTTGTATGTTTATATACAAATTTTATAGAGATTGCATATGCCTCTTGACCTTAACATTGGACACTGATAGAATGGAGTAAAGTAATGGTGTTTCATACCCCATTCAAGATTTTTTCACTTATATTGACATGTCATCAGTTCCGAGATGTTAGAGGAAACCAGATTGGACTTTGACAGAGATTATGTGGATATGATGATAGGTTTGTTGCACTTTGTGAATGTAATTTTGAAATTAAAATTGGAAGGCAAAATGGATAGAGATGGTAAACACTGAGTATATCACACATAAAACATAATTACATATGAAGATGGTTAAAATGAGTGAAAACTTACTCCATGGAATGTTGAATTCACAGCTTTAAGATTCCACAAATAAAAATCTTCCATATAAGAGCACAAAATCAACAGAATTGTTTAAGTTTCATTTGAATAATGACAACATGAGATTTATCCATAGTTACCATGAAACTGATTCAGAAACATACATTAATTCATAATCCATCCAACATTGGACCTTTAACAGCCTGATCTAGAAGGTCAAGGAGAGTACTACAAATCAAACTATCTGTAGCTATATATATATAAAAATAATACAATTTTGACACTTTTAAAATTTCAGCACAATTAGGTGATTAGACATTTATCATATTTCTTATAGTATTCTCACCAAAAAATGAAATGATTTTAAACTAAATAATTCAATTCTCAAGTATTTTCTTTTTTAAATTTTAACACTGCGTGTCACAATTTAAAAACAAAATTGATAATCGAAACATGTATATAACCAACATGCTTGTTATCATACTAAACTTTTAGTGTATGCCTCAAAAAATAAATATATATATATATATAGAAATTAATAATGTTGTGAAATCCTGTCATTTCAAAAAAAGCTTCAATTACAGTCTGTTCTGTACTTCAGGTAAATTCTCATATATATATGAATGCTTTAATGTAGCAGAATTGTATAGATCCCTGCAGCAACAAACTTTCAATATATAATATAAACACTGGTTTACATGTAATTAAAATAGGACACAACCACCATATCAATGATAAACTGATGGCATGAATAAAGTTGAACATATAGTCATAATCCATAAATAACAAACTGATGAAAAATACTTTGTAAAGATAACTTTAAATTTGAAATTTAAACTAATTCTGTAATGTGAGAAATATATTTAAATGTAAATAAAAAAAATTCAACACATAAAAACTGTAAATAACTTTCAACTTTAAAATAAATTAAATTGAAACGACAGTAAAATCTTGTTATAATGCAACTCAATAACTTTGTCACCTCACTTATCACCACACTATTTCCAAGTCTGAAAATCCATTTCTTTTTCTATTTTTCTTCATATAAAGCCTCCCTAAATTTATCAAAAAAAAAAAAAAAAAAATGCTAAAATTTGAATAAACAAATATTTCCAAGTTAAAAAATTCATTTTTAAATGTTTTATTATAAGCCTCCCTTGTTATATGGCAAATCCCTCTATAATGCCAAAACCCCTCTATATTGCCAAACTTTGACTGAACAAATATTTCCAAGTCCAAAAATCCATTTTTTTTCTCGATTTATGGCAAACGCCCTTTATTATGTCAAAATGTGACTGAACAAATGGTGGTGATAAATCAAGGTTTTACTGTATCTATCTAGTATACAAGTATATACAGATGTACTTACATAAACCATAATGGTTGTTTAACTGAAAACACAATTTTGTAATACTATGTTGATTCTATGTTAAATCCCACAAACTGGTAAATTTACCAGTGATACAATGTATACTTGCAGAAACAAAGATTTAAGGTTCAAAACACAACTCTGTATGTTGATTCTATGTTAAATTCTATGAACTGGTAAATTTATCAGTGATACAATGAATATTTGCAGAAACAGATTGAAGGCTACCATACCACTTCAAACACAAATGTGTATGTTCAGTGTTGATGTTAAATCCTATGAAAATTTAAACATAGTGATAAAATTCAATTTTGCAGACATTGAAGACTATCACTTCACAAGGCCCTGGTACATTAGAAATATAGTTATAATGGTTCTGCCAATGTGATAATGAATATCCTTAAACATTTGTGAAGAACATTGTTAAAAAATGTATGTGTCACAAGTTCCTGAAATAACAACTATCACTTCACAAGGTACATGTATATAGAAAATATGGTTATAATGATTCTGCCAGCATACAATGTGATAATGAATATCCTTAAACATTTGTGAAGAACATTTTGAAAAATGTTTATGTCACAAGTTCCTCGAATAACAACTTTTACATACAGGACAACATCAACTTTTGAAATGTCATATATATTGGATACAGTATTTTCACATTAACTTTATGAGGTATTATGTGTTACAAGGACCCTATATATATCCCTGTCATGTGTTACGCTGGTCCACTCCGTTTATCCTTCCCAAAAAATGAGATAAGCAATTACCTAATATACCAGTAAACATTGAATGCTCAACTTACAAATCACTTGTTTTAATGCCGATATTATGTTAAATGATAAATGTTATTTAACTAGGAATAAAATCCTGTCATAAAATACAAGCTTTACTTGGTATCCATAGAAACTGAGTGACTCAATACTTGAAATGGTAGCTAGCTAACACAAGTTTTATTTAAGGGCATACAGATAATGATTTATAATTCTACTGATTCTGTTTTAATTAAAGTACCAATATATTGATTCATAATGGAATAATAGATGGGATAATTGTTTTAATAACTCACTGTTTCAATTGTTTTAATTTGATCCACTTAAAATTTACACTTGACCAGTTTGAAATTTGATAGGAGCCTAGAAGAGGACTTGTGGAAGAAAATTAAAATTACTCTAAAGAAAAAAGCACAACATTGTTTATTAGTAAATCCACAAACTTATAAAAGTGTCTTATGAGGGTCAAATAACCCCCTAGCCCCCAAACTTAGATTTGACCTTGTTACTCTAACCTTATATGGTATGGAACACATCATCTCATGTTGGTATACGTTTACGCAAAGTTTGATCAAAATCCATTCATAGATTTCGGAGTTATGGTGTGAATATGTTTTTACATGGCAAGACAGATCATCCAACAGACAGGCAGACATGTTGATTCCTCTATTTCCCCATAAGCTCAGTTTTCAGGAGTATAAATAAAGGCAGATTATAGAGAAACATGACAATGAGGCCTGCTGTAAAATCATTTAAATCTAGTAAAAGTTTATTGCTGTGAACAATTTTTTTGTAGATAGCATGTTTGATTCTTTGGTGGGCATGACCTTACAAACACCAATATAGGGTAATAATATCGGTGTTTTCTTTAAATATATATACATTTTCTTATGGACTGTCTGAATATGAACCAAATAAAACCTACCCCCTTCTTAAAATACTAAAACTACACAGTATTGACTTCACAATGGTTACTCACATCTTATTTTTCTCCAAATATATGTACATTTACATATGATTTACTCATGGTCTTTTCAAATGAAAACCAAAATAAAACCTACCTAATCCAACCCCCACTCCCCCTGTAAATATGCTAAAACTATACATATGCCATCAGAAAGTAACATCCATTCAAATATCCTACAACCAATTACCTCAGTTAACATCTTGAAATGCATATGTAAAATGTCTAAACATGATAAACCAAATTAAATTCACATAAAAGGTTACATAACAAAACTTTCAATAAAATAGACTAATGATACAAATTTCATGTAAATTTTTATCTATAGACAGAAAGTTCAGAATCGACTGACAATTGGCAAATTTTAAGTTAAACATGCCAATTTATGGGCACTTATTATCTCAAATTTCAGAATTACCAGGAGTGTTCAGACATGAATCAACCCTATACATTTATTTTTATTGCATTGTCACAAAGATTTACTTTTTCCAAATAGATCAAAAATTTACAAAATTAAACAGGATAGTCATGAATCTGTTAAAACCTTTTACATCTAATGCATCTAAATGAAACCTAAAAGTGAAAAATAAGGACCATTAGACAGACAGCCAATCAGAAACTATGTTAAATTTAAATAACCAATGAAGAGTTACGATAATATCTTAATAAATGATTGCAATAAAACAGCACACCTTTTAAATGGCTATATATCATTTGTACACCACTCAGAACATGTGGAATTTTATAGGAGACACTTGACATAACCAAGATACACCAAAACCCTGAGTAAATATTGACATTTAAAAGTGCGGAAATGACTTGGGGCAAAAATCTGTTATGTGCAATCAATACATAAATTTGTAAATGTATTGATAATTTTTTACACTACACACATTTTTCTACCTGCAAATTTCTCTTCTGATTTAGCATGTTTAGGGTATATAATAATTGTAATACACAGATGAATTAGATTTTTGGAGTTTGAACCTGGATTTCCTAGTCAAAGGTTTGGGGTTTGAAACTGAATTTCCTAGTCAAGGGTTTAGGGTTTGAAACTGGATTTCCTAGTCAAGGGTTTAGGGTTTGAAACTGGATTTCCTAGTCAAGGGTTTGGGGTTTGAACTGGATTTCCTAGTCATGGGTTTGGGGTTTGAAACTGGATTTCCTAGTCAAGGGTTTGGGTTTGAAACTGGATTTCCTAGTCAAGGGTTTGGGTTTGAAACTGGATTTCCTAGTCAAGGGTTTGGGTTTGAAACTTGATCTTCTCTACAGGGGTTTGGGTTTGAAACTGGATTTCCTAGCCAAGGGTTTGGGTTTGAAACTTGATCTTCTCTACAGGGGTTTGGGTCATGAGCTTTTTAAAAAAAATTGTTCAAACAAGAGACCTGTCAAGTATCAAACCAACACAATTCAACTGAGCTCTACACTCTTACAACTTATCTATACTTAGTATACAGGTATACACAATTATGCATCAAAAAACAAGGATGGTGGAGGAAACCAGAGTGCCTGGAGAAAAAAAACTGCTTTAACAATACAACTGACGAAATTCTTCACACTAAGTTTTGATCAGATGGGGCACAATACTATAGAAGGACTTCAAGCCTGGGTATTAATATTTTTACTTAAGCTAACAAAGTTATACTTGCTTTTATTATTTGGGCTTAATTTCATGGTCTCTGTATTAATCTCAAATTACACTGACTGTATAATTATTTTAAAAATAATTAAATTTTATTAGATTTGGTTATTTAATTTACTTTATGGAAACTCATTCTATTAAATTATATAACTGAATCCAAACACCTAAAACCAAGTTATAACTGAAATGGGATGTTATTTCAAAAGTGTCCCAGAAAATGAAACCCAAACTCGGAAATTCTAAATCATTTGCATGATAAAAATGTCAATAGCCAATGAAACACCAACTCTACCCAAAGATTGTTCCTGTGTTGGACAAAATGTAAACACGGTATCCCCTCCCCCTTTCATTTAGGGTTCATAACTAGCTATAAAGTTACCAAACAGAGAAAATCTAATCTCTAATCTATACCAAAAACACTAAAGAAGGTATAATTAAACAGCTTTATTTTCTGACCTCAGATTGAAGTAGCAAACTGTCCCTGGATGCATTGCTCAGTCTTCTACCAATATTGAATCTATATTCATCCAAACAATCGTGAGAACTTTTCCGCCGTCTCTGAAAAAATGACCTTCCTCTGGAAAAATTCCTCTTAAGCCTTGATATAAAACTCCTTCTATATACTGGTGAACTGATGGAAGTAAGACAATTTTCACATGGTCGAGATGAAGTACACGAGCATGTCATGAAAGTTGGCATTGATGCATGTGGTGAACACGGTAAGCTCGACATTTTAAAATGATTTTGATTTTTATGCAAGGTGTATGGTGTATTTATAGTGATATCAAAAATAAACTTAAGCATGGATTTCAAAATATTTATAACAGAAGGTGGGACGGGTTAGCATGTTGTCTTAAGGTGTTAAGGTGTTATCTAGGGGCCCAAACAGGCTACAATAAAAATATACCATCTGTTGAAATCAATATAATGAAATATACAATCTATGTTTCCATTCCTGGTAGCCAAAATCGCCATTGGCTACTAGTTTCTGAGAAATTCTTTCAAAAAGTAACCTATTTTAGCAAATTTGTGAAAAATTACTTTAAAAAACACTATATTTTCAAAAAATTTGGAAATTTGGCTACTAATAATTTTTGAATTGTGGAAACCTAGACAATGTTATAAATATATAATACACCAAAACTATATAAATATTAAAAATAAAAAAATTAATAAACATAGCCAAAATATAAAATAAAAAAATAAAAATGAACATGATCACTGACACATATTTTCACATTGTCAACCTTACGATACAAAATTATTGATAGCATATTAGTGATGAAGAGATAGCTGAATCATTAAGGGTTCAATCAACTTGACGAAACATTAAGTGTTTAAGCATAAAGATTAACACTAAGATAGTATAATTAAACACTATCCAACTGTTCATATTTTTCTTTATATGATTTCAATATATTATACATATAAATATAGTGAAACTAGATCAGTCCACTGAGAGACAGATACCCCACCCTATCCTCAACATTGAGGATTTGTTATTTCTAAAATTTACAATTGACCTTGTGGTCTTGACCCTTGACTGATGAATTTAATAAATGAAAATTTGGTATGAGGACCATCTTCTCATGCTGGTTCACATTTGTGCCAAGTTTGATCAGAGTCCATCTATAGAGATAGAAGGTATATAGTGGAAACAATATTGGGATGGATAAACTGAAAGAGGGATGGACAGATAGACGGGCGGACAGACAGGATGATTCCTATATAACCCTGTTTCATCTACTCATACAATGAATAAGATAATTCCATCACTTGTTTCTAAAGAAATATCCATTCTAAGAAGATTTATAAGTCATATTCTGAAAAAATATGCTATATGCTTATACACATATGTTTATTGAAGAATTGACAGTGAAAACCTAGATGAATATTTCCAATAAAATCAAAGAAAGTAGGCCTTACATTGATTATTTATAGTTCAGGGTTCAGGTTCATAAAAAGAGTTCTTAGAATTTTTTTCACAGCTAATTTTCATTTTGAATTTTTATTAGTTTAATGTTAACTCACTATAACTGATATTAATAGTCCAGTAAGCTAGAATAGCAACAGGTGTTAGACATGTGTGGTTTCTAAATCAACATCTAAAACAAACAAGATGTGCAGCCAGTGAAGCAATATGGTCTACCAGCCATGAATTAGGTAAGTAGTTCAAAGGTCAAGGTCAGGTTCTCATGAAAACTGTCTACCTGCCCCAAATATGGAATCCTTAGCTTAAAAAAGAAAAATATATGACAAATTAGGAAAAATGTTGCAGACAGTTTATCAACAAACAAGATGTACAAAAAAAAAATCCTATGGGCATTCTATCTATGGCATACCTGATATATCTGCTGAGTCATGAAGACAAGCTCAAAGTATTGGCCTGATTAACTTCAAATCTAAGAAAAGCAAGATGTTATTATATTAACTTCTCTTATTAGATCTCTTATTAAATTTCTGAGTATTCTTCGAAGAAAAGTTTTAAATTTTATTTGAATGCTGTATAAGCAATTTCTTCAGACAAATACTGACATAAATTATATCAACAATAACTTACAATCCATCTTCCAAGACATGTTCAAAAGCAAACTATGACCCTGTAAGCAATCTTCAAAGACAAGCTCCTAAATATTTAACCTTTTTATTTCAACTTCAAGAATTTTTTACAGACAAAACAAAATATGACACTGGGCTATCTTCATAGACAAGGTCCCAAATATTACTATATTTAAAAATCAAGGAATTTCTTCAAATACATTGAAATTCCAAAAGAAGATGTAACAAATTTTAACTGTGAACCTGATTTTCTTGGGCATGTTTCCAAATATTAGCCTTTATATTTCAACTTTAAGGAATTTCTTCAAAGACAAAACAATATATGACACTAAGCTATCTTCAAAGATTGTTAGCTCCCAAATATTACCCTCTTTATTTCAACTTTAAGGACAAATTCTAAAAGAAAGTATAACAGATTATAACTGTGAGTCTGATCTTCAAAAACAAAGATCCTAAATATTAGCCTTTATATTTCAATTTTTTCAAGAAATTTCTTCAAAGACAATAAAATTTTAAAAGAATGTTACTAAACAAATTATCACTTTGAACCTGATCTTCAAAGACAAGATCCCAAATATTAGCCTCATTCATTTCATATTTAATCTCTACCCACTGAGTACAATATATCACATCATGACATTTATTAAAGATTGATGAACTTAAATAACATTTAATCTCCTCAGACATTACTATAAGTTGTAACATGAATTGACTACAATCAAGTGTCAATGGAATTTTTAATAGTCTAGCCTAATCATATAGTACAGTCAATCCTTCATAACTGCCATGTGTCTACAAACATATAGTGCTGTATTTACTATAGGATGTTTCATGAATAGATTCCTAAACCTTTTTAAGTGATTCTTTCTTAATTTTATCTTAATTTTAGAGTTTAGATGATTTATAAGGGGCATTTTCAAAAAACTTTCATCTAAAACACCATAATTACAACTTGATAGCATCAATATTTTTATATGAATTCATGTAAGGATAAATATTGTCTATTAAGGCCTTAACATTGCGGCCATTTTGGAAAAATAAGGGTTTAATGACCCCATTTCCCATTCTAGAATGAACACTGCTGAATAATAAGACTTTTTACTTTAAATTAGAGCCAAATCAAACTTTTCTACAATGATCGTTATCAATGTTTAACAGTGTACATTATATCTAATACATGTACAAAGTGGTACAAAATGTACAGTGTTTTACAGCATGTGTTATATATATATCATATCATAATATATCACCTATCTCTAAACTGAGCGGACCAATCAGGGTACAGCCTACACATCATTTCCATGACCATCTTAATAGTAAATTTCTTAAAGCTTTTTGTTTGTATAGTTCTTGATTCTTAAGCCAGTTACATAGCACTACATGATGTCTGTTTTTATTGACAAATCTTACCAAGCCAAAGGTACAGCGGGTAAAGCCTGTCTATAGGTAATGCACATATTAGAAAAATAAAAATGAACCACTACAGAAATACTATCCAAATTGTTTTCCTGTGCCATTTTATGGAGAAATCTTGGATTCTAGTTTTGTTCTAAACTTACTTATGAGAAGCTTCTTAATTATCACTTACTTGGCGTGTGCATTAACATTGCTGTTTTTTATTTAGAACTTTGAATTTTATCTACATGTCTGAGTGATGATCCTTTAAATTTTTATTTCAAGTAAAGCTTAATGAAATAGATTTAAAACAATAAATTATAAATCTCACATACATGTCACTACAATAATGATAACTCAAGTAATATAAATGCATGTTTCATGATGTCAAGAATTTGGCATTCTCTATTTCTTCCCTTTCTATTACATGTCATGTGTATGATGTCACTTTGCATGTAGTTTTGTAAGAGTGTGATCATTGTGATACTAAAATATTTAAGTGTTTATCAGATGTTTATGTCAATACTCTACTTATATCAATCCCTTTAGGGTGTATTCGTGTCCATGTATTACCATATTTAGAAAATAGATGGAGATTAACTATTTAAAGAAAATAAATGTTGATGGATTCCAGAAATTTCAATCTGAATAAGTTAAGTAAATCAGTAATTCATAATAAAAAGTAAGTTAAAAAATAAAACAATACATAAATTTAAGTTATTTAAAGTCTGGAAGAATTTCCTTACAGGAGGAGGGCATTTTACAATAAGAGAATCAAGTAAACTCTAATTATTTAGAATAAAGTTAGATATTTATTGGAAACAATCTCAAGGATTAAACTGTGATAAATCCATAGATTCTACTAATACTCACATATATACTTGAATCTTATAATCAGTAAACACCCCCCACCCCCACCCCCCAACCCGGATAAAAATTAACCATATCCGAAAGACCACTCTTTTAGTCGTTTAAAATTGATGTTTATTATTGAATTTCTATTTTTCGATCCCAAATGTTGGAAGTTACATACAATAACTGTAAAACTATCAATATAAGAACTATCTGACAGGAAAATCAAGATAACAAATACTGTAAGTTACCTGCTAAAATGGAGACCAAGAAATTCATACCACCGCCTAGTCATAACCAGATGCATTTGCTTCCAACAGGTCATCGCTGTTTATGCATATCACCTACAGGCCTTAGGAATTTCTCAAAACACAGGCTACATCTCTGACGCCTCTTAGTTCATTTCCAGCGGCTTTGGAATAAAACATGAGCATGTGTGTGTAGCTTATCAAAATCAGAGCGCTCTAGCTCACCAACAGGAAGTATGTTTCGCATTGTAATATTAGAAGAGGATACGGAAATACGGAACGCGGACTTATCAAAGTAAAAAGAAAAGAAACAAGGCTACTCATTGATTTTATTTGGCTACATTCGCTCATTTAGGTCATAAATTATTAAATAGCGGGAACAGAATGTTTGGTCTCATGGTCTTAACTTTACGATTACTTTTGAAGATAAATGTCGTATTTCAATATAAATTGTTGAATGAAATATTCCAGAAAAATTATGATACGACATGAATCTTTAGATTTACAGTATTGCACTTTGAACTTGGATCTTATCTGAAGTATACATATACAGGGTTTTATTACCGAGTGTGTGTCGCATGCAGAAAAACGAGAAAAAAAGAATTGAAAGGATTGAACGAGAACTATAATTATAACTCGAGTTAATCACGGAAAACACTATGTGTTAGGCATAGGAATATGTGTTAAAAGTAGAATGAAACGAAATTGGCTGATATAAAAACGACACGTAATTTTACAAATGAAATTTTAAGTAAACTGATGGCAACATCTGCATTTATTAATTATCGATGACTTCACTTTTTAAAATGCAATAATTTGAACATTATACTACTCTAAGAACACGTATCTTCTTCTGAGTTAATTTTAACGAAATAATTCGAGAATAATTCTTATGAATTGAGAAATTGAAGAAACAATTAAATCCGTTAAAAGATAAATGTTGTAAAACCATGTTTTGTTTAAAAAAAATAATATGAATAGCGTGTGCATGGCAATAGCCAGACTCCAGTAAAACTCAATTATAAATCGAACGAAGTTGGAACAAGGTTATCACACACAGTTTCACTTACTCCCTAAAGCCAGCAGCTTGTAAACACATGCTGATAAGGATCCGAACACTGACCGCGTCAGACCACATGTAAATGTTAGATATAATAATATCCATAATAAAATGGCAAATTATAGTGATCGGCTTTAAAAACTTTTATGTGAACCCTACTATAGTATTTAGTAAAATTTTTAAAAAAATGGACCATATACAAACCATATGTCAAACTCCCAACTAACAAGAAACATAGACACACACTTGAAACTTCATTAATATTCAGATGTTGGACAAAGAAAATGCAGGGACCATCATAGCACCATTTTGTAGAAACCACCTTTATCGGATAAGACTTTCGAAAATTACATTAACTAGTCTGTGTTGTATTCACTGCATTTAAAGCTAAAATGTCACAAATTAAAAAACCCATATTACCACTGTTTAGTTATTTCTGAATTCTTTCAAAAATCAAATTTCTTGACTTAATAAGAAAAGGATGTAGATTGGTATGTTTGTTTCTGATTCTGAATATGTTTAGATCAAAATTGTGGGTTCAAGTTGCTTTTGTTCAGTTTTGTGAACGGAAAACAGCAAGATCGAAACCGCAGTAAAACTTACCAGGATAATCCAGAGTTCTGCCAACATCCGTATCAGAGGCCCATACTAAAGTAATTGTAGGATAAATTAAATAAATCAGTCCCGCTTTCACTACTAAGTTTCTGAAGTATCCGTAACCATTCACTGTCGATTCGATACAATTATTTGATACAACTACATGTCATTACGCATTTTGCAAACTCTTAACAACAATCAAACAATATATATGCATTGTAACACGTCAATACACAAAAAACTGTGATACTGAACATAACAATTTAATGGAATATGAAATAGAATTGAGCACCAAGCCGTGACAAATCATGGAATAATTTGATAAAATAGCGCATATAAAACCATGACTACCGTCACCAATTAAGCACAGTATGAAACTTTTAGTGTGTAACATTACAAATTTGACATAATTTCGTGATATATCCCCCCAAAATTGGTGAAATATCCCCCGAATAGTTGTTATTTACCACACATTCATGTAAAAGCTTCAGGCTATCATATTTGAATTTAGGATGTTAATGTGAGGGGGCAATTTTATTTATCAGATTTTCACCACATCATTGATCTAAGTAATTGCCTCATGATTTACTGCATCTACATATACAGTACAGACCTGTCAAAAGTTTAACCGTGACTGAGTTAAGGAGAGGGAGTCAGAACACGTCAGTCGAGTGGCCGAGATACGGATAGCCAGTGACTGACTAACGAGAGGGAGTCAGAACACGTCAGTCGAGTGGTCGAGATACGGATAGCCAGTCACTGACTAACGAGAGGGAGTCAGAACACGTCAGTCGATGGTCGAGATACGGATAGCCAGTCACTGAACTAACGAGAGGGAGTCAGAACACGTCAGTCGAGTGGTCGAGATACGGATAGCCAGTGACTGACTAACGAGAGGGAGTCAGAACACGTCAGTCGAGTGGTCGAGATACGGATAGCCAGTCACTGAACTAACGAGAGGGAGTCAGAACACGTCAGTCGAGTGGTCGAGATACGGATAGCCAGTGACTGAACTAACGAGAGGGAGTCAGAACACGTCAGTCGAGTGGTCGAGATACGGATAGCCAGTCACTGAACTAACGAGAGGGAGTCAGAACACGTCAGTCGAGTGGTCGAGATACGGATAGCCAGTGACTGAACTAACGAGAGGGAGTCAGAACACGTCAGTCGAGTGGTCGAGATACGGATAGCCAGTCACTGAACTAACGAGAGGGAGTCAGAACACGTCAGTCGAGTGGCCGAGATACGGATAGCCAGTGACTGAGCTAACGAGAGGGAGTCAGAACACGTCAGTCGAGTGGTCGAGATACGGATAGCCAGTCACTGAACTAACGAGAGGGAGTCAGAACACGTCAGTCGAGTGGTCGAGATACGGATAGCCAGTCACTGAACTAACGAGAGGGAGTCAGAACACGTCAGTCGAGTGGTCGAGATACGGATAGCCAGTCACTGAACTAACGAGAGGGAGTCAGAACACGTCAGTCGAGTGGCCGAGATACGGATAGCCAGTCACTGAACTAACGAGAGGGAGTCAGAACACGTCAGTCGAGTGGTCGAGATACGGATAGCCAGTCACTGAACTAACGAGAGGGAGTCAGAACACGTCAGTCGAGTGGTCGAGATACGGATAGCCAGTCACTGAACTAACGAGAGGGAGTCAGAACACGTCAGTCGAGTGGTCGAGATACGGATAGCCAGTCACTGAACTAACGAGAGGGAGTCAGAACACGTCAGTCGAGTGGCCGAGATACGGATAGCCAGTCACTGAACTAACGAGAGGGAGTCAGAACACGTCAGTCGAGTGGTCGAGATACGGATAGCCAGTCACTGAACTAACGAGAGGGAGTCAGAACACGTCAGTCGAGTGGTCGAGATACGGATAGCCAGTGACTGAGCTAACGAGAGGGAGTCAGAACACGTCAGTCGAGTGGTCGAGATACGGATAGCCAGTCACTGAACTAACGAGAGGGAGTCAGAACACGTCAGTCGAGTGGCCGAGATACGGATAGCCAGTCACTGAACTAACGAGAGGGAGTCAGAACACGTCAGTCGAGTGGTCGAGATACGGATAGCCAGTGACTGAACTAACG